>CM053336.1:28001996-28680152 GCA_028583605.1 Dastarcus helophoroides
TAAGATGTTGAGTATTTTTAATTGCGAAATTTCGACTTTTCGAGAAATGTTGATTCATTTTTAAAAAGTCCTACTTTAAAAGTCGAAATTTTGGGAATATTTATGACAATTAATTTATTTTTAAAAATTGTTTTTGTTCATTGATTCCGACACTGCTATTTTTTCAAAAATTTTATATCCAAAATACAAATTTCAACTTTTTTCTAGAAATGTTGTCTGCTTTTATCCAAATTTTGAGGTTAATCTTTAAATTTCAATCTATTTTTTATCAAAATTTGACGGACTTGAGAATTCCAAGAATAAATTTAACAAATAAAAATAACAGTTCTAGAAAAATTGGAAATTTCGATTCAGAATTTCTTCGGTTGTACAATATAGTGGTGAGTTCTTTTTTTAGCGAAATATCAAATCGCAAAAAAAGTTGAAATTTAGAAGGTTCATTTTTTCTTGAAATTCAATATTTTTCTCAAAATTGAAAATTACTTTTTTTTAAATTTTTTAGCTTTTTCCCAACATGTTAACATTTTTAGAGAAATATCAGGGTTCTTTTTTAAAAATTTTTTGTCAAAATTTCCACACACACACATGAAAGCGATCACTAAACACGTACTTAATCGATTTAAAAAATGTTAACCCCAAGCGGGGTGAAAAAGGATATTTAACTGAACATTGAAATTTAAAATTTTTTTTACAAGGCGAAAATTGAGTTTTGAAAAACAATTTTGCTCAAACAAGGCAACATTTAAAAAGTCGAAATTTTCGAAAAACTTAAAAAAAAATTTCGAAAGACGCATTTTTAAGTCCTAAGGGGATAACAAACGGTTTTATTAAATATTAAAAAACGTCAGCACTTTCTTTTGTAAGCTAAAAATTAGGTTTTTTAAAACAATTTTGTCTCAACAAGACAACATTTTGAAATGTCGAAAGTTTAAAAAAAATCGAAAATTTTAATAGTTAACATTTTGAAAAACTGTAAAATGTTTTAAAAAAGTCGAAATTTTTAAATCAGGACGAAATTTTAAAAAAGGTCCAGATTTTCAAAAAAAAAAACCATATTTTCAAAAAAATCTAAATTTTCAAACAAATGGAAACGTTCAAAAAAATGTTTCAAATAAAAGTCGAAATTTAAAGAAAAGCTGAAATTTCGAAAATAAGTCGTAACTTTCAAAAGTCAAAACTTCGAGAAAAGATCAAAAATTAAAAAAATAATTGTAGTTTTTAATAAAAAATGAAAATCATCAAAAATCAAAATTTTCCAAAAAATTTGGAAAATCGAAATTTTCCAAATTTTGAGGAAAAAACTTCACATCAGAATAGTCGAAATTAACAAAAAAAATCAAAATTCGAGAAAAATCAAATTTAAAATAAAAATCGAATTTTCAAAAGGGCAAAATTTTGAAAGATTCAACATTTAAAAAAGTTTAAGTTTTCACAAAAAGTAAATATTTTAATAAACCCGTAAGTTTTCAAAACAGTAGAATTTTTGGTAAATTTCACAATTTTCAAAAAAGTTAAAATTGAGAGAACAAATCAAATTTTTGAAAAACGGTCGAATTTCAAAAAATAAATTGTAAAATGCGGAAATTTTTGAGGTTGAGTTTGCAAATAAATTAAAAATATGAGAAGAGCCAAAATTCTCACAAAAAATCAAAATTTCTAGGAACATCCGAACGAAATTCTTAACAACAGTGGAAATGTTAAAATTTTTCAAAATCCTGAAAAAGGTCAAAATTTTGAAAGATTTTAATTTTCGTAGAAAGAATATCTGTACAAAAAAGTAGAAATTTTAAGAAAGTAATCCATCGGTTATTACTTTTTTTCAGAAACACATCAAAATGCGGAAGCAAAAAAAAAAACATTGACATTTTTATAAAAATGTCAGTATTTTTTTCCAAAAGTTGTTAGACAACATTATAAAATAAACTTTGAAATGTGAAAACGCCGTAAAAAAACCTAACATTTTTAAAAGCAAATTAGAGGAACATAAAAAAATCGGGAAAAGTAGAAATTTCCAGAAAAAATTTTAAAAACAAATTTGCTGGAAAAGTAGAAATTTCGAGAAAATTTATTTATATAATATATTTAGGAAAATAGAAACTTTCCAAAAAACTTTTCCAACAAAAAAATTAAAATATTAGAAAAAATTTAAAATGTTTCTGCAATACAGTGGAATTTGCGAAATTGGGTAAAAACTCGAAGATTTGGTATTATTTTTTTTTCAGAGAAATATCAAAATGTGAGAAGGATTGGATTTATACTGTTTCTTGAAATTTTTATTATTGTCTCAAAATTTTGACACTTAGAGAAATTTAACTTTTTTTTTTTCAAAATTTCAATTCTTTCTCAAAATATTGATTTCTTTTTCAAAAGCTTTACAAAAATTAGTTTTTGAAAATGCGTGTTTTATCAAAATAAAAAATAAAATATATTTTAGAAGATCCTAACATGAAAGAAAGATAAGGTTCCTATAAAAGAAATCAGAGAAAATTTAAAATTTAAATAAAAAGTTTTTAATGAAAAGTCTTTAAAAAAGACTCAACATTTTGAAAAAAACTTGAAACCGGAATTGGGGGTGCTGCAGTTCCTCAGTGCATATACGTGAGCCGCCACTGATCAGTAAAGTGGCGATATGAAAGATTGCGAATTCGACCAAACTTCTTACTCAATTTCCCACCGAAACCCCTTCCGTCTTTGTTCTCCTAGCCCCCCTCAACAGGGCAATTAAATCCGAGAGCCAAATCGTACTTAGCGATTTACCAGACCCCCGCCTTAAGGTATAAAAGTTTGGCCACACCTGGTATACATTATAAAATCTCCCAAAATAAGGTAAGGAGTTTACATATCAAGTTTAAAAATAAAAGAAGTAAAATATTCAGTTAAAATATGAAAGAAAAAAAGGAATGTCCATGCTATAAATATTGAGAAAAAAATTAAAATTTTAAGTTTAAAATATAACATTTTTAACTTTATCGAAGTTAAGACAACATTATCGAAAAAACTAAATGAAAATTCCAAATTTTAGATTAGTAATAAACGTTTTGGATAAAAATCTGAAATTTGTTCGTTAATGTAGAAGTTAAGCCTGAAATGTTGAGTATTTACCCTTAAACTTTTTCTTATACTTTTACTTGAATTTTTCATCGTAATACTAAAATTTATTAAAAAAAAGCTCGACTTTTCGGGCTAAAAATTGTCAAGCATAAAATTCATATTTTAAGAAATTTCGAGTGAAACTCCAAATGTACTGACATGTAATTGCAGTTTTAATACAAAGTTGCAAAAAAAGTCGAATTTTCGACAAAAATTTGGTCAAAATTTCAAAACAAAGAGAACTTCAAATTTATTTAAGAAAACATTTCCACTTTCATTTAGAAATGTTGATCTTCTACTCAAATATTTGATTTTGTTTTAAAAACTTGAAAATTTCTAAAAAGAGTACAATTTTTTGTTAATAGACTTTTGCTATTTTTGATATTATAACTTTTTTTTTTGAAGCCCCAAATTTTAATTTGTACTTTTCATATTTTTTCTCCAATTTTTTATTTAAACCAGATTTAGCTTTTACCTAATATTTTAACTCTATCCGTTAAATATACATAAATTTATTTCGACATTAATCTCAAACTAAACTGAAAGTTATAAGTTTAAATTCGGAATTTTGGTAGAACTCGAATATTCGACTTTTTTCTTCAAGGTTCACAATTGTTTTGACTTAAAATCGAAAAATTAAAGTTGAAATTTCAAAACTTGTTATTCATAAATTCCTTTTACCAAAAACTAGCCTAAAGTTTGGATATTTTCTAAAAATCCCAATTTTTATTCTAACATTTCGATATTTTTTCAAAATTTTGAACGAAAACTCAAAAAGATAAAATATATTTTTTAAATCCCAAGTAGAAAAATTTTGTATTTAAAATCTAAGTTTTAAGACTGAAGTAGATATTTTTAGCAAAAATTATAAAAATTTTGTAAAAAACGCAATTTCAGTTTCTAGATTCAAATTTTTAGTGAGAAATTGGAATCAACAATATTTCTGGGAAGGAAGTGTTTTAATTTTTAAAAGACAAAATTTTGGGAAAAATTGGCCAAAACGTTGGTGAATAAATTTAATATTTTGAGAAAAACATTTAAAAAATCGACTCTTAACACAAAAAGATCGAGAAGAACGGAAGAAAATTTCGAGTTTAAACCAGAAATTTCGAGAAAAAATTTTAAATGTATAAGATCAACAAATAATTTTTGAGATAAACATAAAATATTTTCATAATTCAGACTCCTAAATGTAAAATTTTTAATCGAAAAAAGTTACAGTTTTAAGGTTGAAGACGAAATCTTAATAAGAACCTAAACTTTTCAGAACAAAAATGACTATTTTTGACTAAATGTGTAAAAAGTTGAAAGTTTCGGTTAGAAACCCTCTCAAATATGTCACCATTTCAAGCTGAAGATTCCGACCACAATTAAAAAATCCCAGTTTTAAATGGGAATATAATGCTCTAATTTTTACCTAAAATATTGGCTTTGACACTTCAAATTATAAGAACAAAAAAATATCGAGATTTTAGTAAAAATTTTGAAAAAAGATTCAAATTCTGGATATCTATGTTAAAATTGTAGTCGGCACCGTTAAAATCGTTAAAATTTAAGTGTGGGATTTCATAGAAAAAATTGGAATATTGGAAGCGGATAAAAAATTCCAGAATAACCGAAATTTTCACTAATAACTCAAACAGGGATATTATCGGATTGCAGTCGAACCTCTGAAAGAAAAGTTGACCTTTAAAGAAGGAAGTAAACATTTGTAGAGAAAGTTTGAGAAAGAAGTTGAAATTTTCAGAAAAACTTGAAATTTGTATTCTTTTTTTTTGTGAAACGGACTGATCCTTGATTATCTTTAAAAACTAAAATACAAATCTTGTCCCCTGTAAGCAAAAAAAAAACAAAAAGATTGCTCCTTTGTTGTGTTTTTAATCTTTCTTGCTTTCAGGGGACCAGATTTGTATTTTAATTTGTGAACTTCACAAAAATTTAGATTTTGTATAGAAAGTTGAACTTCTGCAGCTTTCATAAAGAAATGAAATGATATAGTAACAAGTTTCAACAGAGCATACAAATTTTATGTTAAGTCGAAATTTTACAAGAAGAAAGGAAATAAATATTTGAAGTAATTTCGAAATAAAAGTCTAATTTTAAGAAAGAGATGAGAATTCTGAAAAAAAATACTTGAATTAATACATAAAATTTAGATTTATACCGAAATTTTGAATTCAAAGTAAATATATTTTTTAGAAAATATTGAAATTGTAGTCATCTAACGTAATTTTCAGAAAAAAAATGTTAACTTGGAAATTTTTGTAAAAGGAATGGAAATTTCTAAAAACGAAATCTTCAAAAATGTAAAAATTTTAGGTTCAAATTTAGAATTATGAAAATAGATGACATCAAAATTAGCAACGTGATTTCGAAAAGTCCTAACATAATTTAAAATTTAAAGTGTAGGGTCGAAAATTTGAGAAAAAAGCTGAATTTGGAGATAACATTTTTCTATTTTATGAAAATTTCTGGTAATTTTGGTTTTAATTCTAATGATGAATCTGAAAATATTTTTATAAAAATTTAACATTTTGAATTTAAAGCCCATATTTTAGGAAAAAAAAATATAAATAATTCCAAATTTAGAATCAGAGTTTGAAAAAATATCTAAAATCTCAAACAAAATTATAGGTAATAGGGAACAATACAATAATAATATTGAAGTAAAAATTTTAAATTGTAATACCAGGTTTTAAGTCAAAAATTGAAATTGTAGAGGAAGTGGGAATTTTAAATAATCTTTTTTTCAAAAAGGAATTAAATTAAATTTATCAAATCCAAAGTCCAAATTTGACAAAACCTAATGACTTTACTGTAGACTATATATAGTATGTCTCTAATTATTCCGGAGCTACTAAAAAATTTCAAGCCTTGATAACGTTTTTCGTAAAATTCTTTGTGGTCCAATTTGGTTTATTACCAATTCTATAAAAAAAAGTCTAAAGTTCGTTTTGTTAAAATTTGGCAATACTACAAGACCTCCAAAAAGTTCACAATTTTGCGATACCATCCAAGAGGATGTTTTGTTGATACAGAATAAAACCGCCCACGGCTTCGGCATATATATCACGCTGAGCGATCCTACTGTCTACAAAGGTGTCCTGCTGTCGTCCAGATAGCCCATTCAACTCTAATGTTAATCCTTCGTTAATTTTAGCATACACCTTGGACAAATAAAAGATACCCCTACCTAAGAAAGGGAAACTTGTTCATCTGATGACAGAACCGATGAAGAGGGGTGCTTTCAGGGGACCAGATTTGTATTTTAATTTGTGAACTTCACATAAATTTAGATTTTGTATAGAAAGTTGAACTTCTGCAGCTTTCATAAAGAAATGAAATGATATAGTAACAAGTTTCAACAGAGCATACAAATTTTATGTTAAGTCGAAATTTTACAAGAAGAAAGGAAATAAATATTTGAAGTAATTTCGAAATAAAAGTCAAATTTTAAGAAAGAGATGAGAATTCTGAAAAAAAATACTTGAATTAATACATAAAATTTAGATTTATACCGAAATTTTGAATTCAAAGTGAATATATTTTTTAGAAAATATTGAAATTGTAGTCATCTAACGTAATTTTCAGAAAAAAATGTTAACTTGGAAATTTTTGTAAAAGGAATGGAAATTTCTAAAAACGAAATCTTCAAAAATGTAAAAATTTTAAGTTCAAATTTAGAATTATGAAAATAGATGACATCAAAATTAGCAACGTTATTTCGAAAAGTCCTAACATAATTTAAAATTTAAAGTGTAGGGTCGAAAGTTTGAGAAAAAAGCTGAATTTGGAGATAACATTTTTTTATTTTATGAAAATTTCTGGTAATTTTGGTTTAAATTCTAATGATGAATGTAAAAATATTTTTATAAAAATTTAACATTTTGAATTTAAAGCCCATATTTTGAGAAAAAAAAATAATTGCAAATTTAGAATCAGAGTTTTAAAAAATATCTAAAATCTCAAACAAAATTAAAGGTAATAGGGAACAATACAATAATAATATTGAAGTAAAAATTTTAAATTGTAATACCAGGTTTTAAATCAAAAATTGAAATTGTAGAGGAAGTGGGAATTTTAAATAATCTTTTTTTTTCAAAAAGGAATTAAATTAAATTTATCAAATCCAAAGTCCAAATTTGACAAAACCTAATGACTTTACTGTAGACTATATATAGTATGTCTCTAATTATTCCGGAGCTACTAAAAAATTTCAAGCCTTGATAACATTTTTCGTAAAATTCTTAGTGGTCCAATTTGGTTTATTACCGATTCTATAAAAAAAACGTCTAAAGTTCGTTTTGTTAAAATTTGGCAATACTACAAGACCTCCAAAAAGTTCATAATTTTGCGATACCATCCAAGAGGATGTTTTGTTGCTACGGAATAAAACCGCCCACGGCTTCGGCATATATATCACGCTGAGCGATCCTACTATCTACAAAGGTGTCCTGCTGTCGTCCAGATAGCCCTTTCAACTCTAATGTTAATCCTTCGTTAATTTCAGCATACACCTTGGACAAATAAAAGATACCCCTACCTAAGAAAGGGAAACTTGTTCATCTGATGACAGAACCGATGAAGAGGGGTGGGGGATGGCCCGCGACAGAACCGATGAAGAGGGGTGGGGGATGGCCCTCCCCGAAAGACCAAGCATGATAATAAAAACAGAGATCAATTACTGGGCACTCGACATGTTGAACCAGCTAGTGATTGTGGTCATCTCTCCAGTTTTAAATTCAAGAGTAGTCAAGGTTTCGACAGTAAAATGGTTTTCCCACCGTATCAACAAAATTCCAACGAGAACGATAGTGTCAGAGATCAGTCGCACCCCGAACCACCACCGAGTTCCAACGAGACACCATATCCCATGTCTCAGAATCAGCAGCAGCCACAGGTCGTTGATAGCATGGCTTACACCGACGTTCATGGAATCAATGATCAACAGTTCGACTTCCTGAGGATGCTTCAGATTGATGAAAGTGTAAGTAGTATTTATTTTTTTAAATGTTATTTTTTATTTCTCTATTGTATTTTTTTCTAACACCCCATCGTTCTATTCAAGAAAGACGATTTTAAAATTGCCAGGAATGGGAATGTTGTGTGCAAAAGTTAGGTTATAATTACGGTTTTTATACTGCATCCAGGAGCGGCAATTTCAATAATTGTCTATGCTCGTGTTCCAATAGGAACATTCCAGAAATCATGGAATCGAAATTGTTGAATTATTATAAAAATATTTTTTTCAATTTATTTAACATTTCTTCGGCCCAGTTTGGAAATATTTAAATTTTTCTGGTTTGTTGACAATTTTCTAAACAATTTTTGAAATACGACTACGTGATATTAAATTTTATTGAAAACGTCACTTCATGACAGTTTACAAATTAATTTACATAGAATAGGAATAATGAAAAATAGGAGACCAAAAATTAGATATGGAAAAAATAATTTTTTTTGTTTTTTTGATAAATTAGGAAAATAAGGGTCTACCATGAAGAATATTATAAAAATGTTAAGAAAAAACTTCACATTTATAAATAAACATCCTCGAAAATCGAACCGAGGGTTTTGGCTTATAACTCGTTATAAATGAAATATCTCCAGCCAGTAAAAGAAGTAAAAATTACAAGTTTTAAGTTACATTTTGAGAAAAAAGTACAGGATACACTTCTTTGGGCATTAGACCGTGTCAAAGAACTACTAAAAGTGTTCGACATTTCGCCCACCATCGTAGGGGGCTTCTTCAGGAACAAAGGATCAATAAATACAAATACAAGGGAATATACAAAAATGAAAAAAGCCAATTTCCAAACATCAGAGCACGGTACCTCAGTATGTTCACTATACCAGAGGCGAAACTGTCTAAACTTTTTTATTTTTTTATCCTTTGTACCAATTTTAAGTTCAGTTTCGCCTCTGGTATGGTGGACATACTGAGTTACCGTGCTCTGATGTTTTGAAATTGGCCCCTTTTTTCATTTTTGAATATTTCCTTGTATTTTATTTCTTCGTTCCTGAAGAAGCCCACTACGACAGTGGACGAAACGTCGAACTACTTTTAGTAGTTCATTGACACGGTCCAATCCCGGAAGATTGTACTGACTCTGGCCGTGGAAGTCTTCGTTATCATATTTTGAGAAAAAAGGTTCACATTTAAAATAAATTAAATCTAAAAGTAAAAAATTTTCAAATTTCCAGGTGACCTCTGAATTTCATGTACTTGTAAAAATCTTAGTTAAAAAATAGTTTTAAAGTGGCAGCAAATTTCGATTTTAGAAGGGAGAAAGTCTAGTATTCGGGGTTAACTTCTAGATTTTAAAACTAAAAATGTTGTGGATTTTTGTTACCATATTCATATGCATACATTTCGTAGTCTTCGTTCAAAAATTTAATGTTTTTCTCTAAATCCAAAGTTGGAGCTTTTATATCCCGACTTTAGTTAGGAACTAGGAGTTTTTGTCTTTTTCCTAAAAATTCTTTTTTTTTGTCAGTATGTTTTCTTTTGATTTAAAGTTGTGTGATTTTTCTTAATAACTCACATTTGAATTAAAAAACTTGATACATCTTTATCTAAATTTATTTATTTTGAAATGGTGATTATTTTCACAATATCGATATTTCTGTTTTGTTTTCGAAATCGTTATTATTTCTCAAAATTCCAGATGTAAATGCACAGTTTTGTTCTTCTATTCACATTTTCACTTTAATCACTAAATCTGGATCTTCAAGCTAAATTTTGAGAAAGCAATTCAAAATGTTCATATTTAAAGCTGAAAGCTTTTATGAATTTCGGTTTTTTTTCCATTAACCGTTCAACATAAAATTATTAATATGTTATTTGTGGAGACTGGATTATAAGCGTCAAAAAAAGTACAAAATATGCGTTCAATATGCTCTAAAAAATGTTCAAACCGGGCCCGTAATCGGTGCTGCAGCCCCCCCCCCGAAATTTTTTGGCTTTACGCTAGATAGAACTGAACTTTCCATATGTGCGATCTTTATAAAACCCATTTTTAATGAATCATTTTGTTTTCGTACTGAAATGCAAGGATGTTTTTTTCCAAATTTGGCGCCATTTATTATTATGAGAGACTGGATTTTACGCACAATTAAGCAAGATAAAAAGGTAAATAAAATGTTAAATTAGGCAAAAATAAAAAGCGAAAGAAAGCACCAAAAAGGTAAAATCCTCTAAAAAAAAGACAATTAACAGGCCAAACAAAAAAAAACATTTTGAGATCTCAGTCGAAATTTAAAAAAAAATAGATCTTAGATTATACTCAGGACAGGCCCGTAGCCAGGGGGGGGCTAGGGGGCTGCAGCCCTCCGAAATGTTTTGGCTTCACACTAGATAGAACTGAATTTTCCATATGTGCGACCTTTTTAAAAACCATTTTTAATGGATAATTTTGTTTTCGTACTGAATTGCAAGGATGTTCTTTTTTTTTTCTTTTTTTTTTAAATTTGGCGGCATTTTTTTTTTATTAGAGACCAGATTTTAAGCACAATCAAGCAAGGTAAAAAGGTGAGCAAAAGCTAAAGAAGGCACCAAAAAGGTAAAATACTCTTAAAAAAAGTCATCAACAGACCAAAACTCACAATTAACAACATTTTAATATCTCAGTCGCAATAAAAAAAAATAAAAGATTTTAGGTTATACTCAGGGTATTCAGAAAGAGTATAACATTTTCAAATGAAGAAGTTCTTAAAATTTCGAGTTCATTCTAGAATTTTCGCCCTAAATCTTAAAATGTTTACCTTAAACTTGTCAAAATTTTTTCCAAAATGTTGACATTTAAATCTGAGATTTCATTTCTAGAAAAATTTTAAAAAAGTCGAATATTCGAGTTCTACCAAAATTCCGAATTTAAACTTATAACTTTCAGTTTAGTTTGAGATTAATGTCGAAATAAATTTATGTATATTTAACGGATAGAGTTAAAATATTAGGAAAAAGCTAAATCTGGTTTAAATAAAAAATTGGAGAAAAAATATGAAAAGTACAAATTAGAATTTGGGGCTTTAAAAAAAAGTTATAATATCAAAAATAGCAAAAGTCTATTAACAAAAAATTGTACTCTTTTTAGAAATTTTCAAGTTTTTAAAACAAAATCAAATATTTGAGTAGAAGATCAACATTTCTAAATGAAAGTGGACATGTTTTCTTAAATAAATTTGAAGTTCTCTTTGTTTTGAAATTTTGACCAAATTTTTGTCGAAAATTCGACTTTTTTTGCAACTTTGTATTAAAACTGCAATTTCATGTCAGTAAATTTTGAGTTTCACTCGAAATTTCTTAAAATATGAATTTTATGCTTGACAATTTTTAGCCCGAAAAGTCGAGCTTTTTTTTAATAAATTTTAGTATTACGATGAAAAATTCAAGTAAAAGTATAAGAAAAAGTTTAAGGGTAAATACTCAATATTTCAGATTTAACTTCCACATTAACGAACAAATTTCAGATTTCTATTCGAAACGTTTATTACTAATCTAAAATTTGGAATTTTCATTTAGTTTCTTCGATAATCTTGTCTTAACTTCGGTAAAGTTAAAAATGTTATATTTTAAACTTAAAATTTTAATTTTTTTCTCAATATTTATAGCATGGACATTCCTTTTTTTCTTTCATATTTTGACTGAATATTTTACTTCTTTTATTTTTAAACTTGATATGTAAACTCCTTACCTTATTTTGGGAGATTTTATAATGTATACCAGGTGTGGCCAAACATTTATACCTTAAGGAGGGGGTCTGGTAAATCGCTAAGTACGATTTGGCTCTCGGATTTAATTGCCCTGTTGAGGGCGGCTAGGAGAACAGAGACGGAAGGGGTTTCGAAGGGAAATTGAGTAAGAAGTTTGGTCGAATTCATATCGCCACTTTACTGATATATAATACCGTGTAACTCTATCCATTTGGATACCTTAAGGAAGTGTGTGTTTCTTAAATTAGTATTTTTTTTTGTCGCGCTTTGACAAACAAAACAGAAATGACAAATAATTTTTGAAAATTTTAAGTTTTTTTTAATATTTCGATTGTTGAAATTGTAGCAAAAATAAACGAAAGTTCCCGAAAAATATTTTCTTCGAATTTTTTTTATTTATTTATCGAAATTTGACTTTTTTCCAATTTGACTTCAGGGCCGGGCGGTATGATGTAACTCATAAATATCGTTTTTATCTCAAAATTTCGTTTTTTATTTTGTATTTAGGCATTTAAATTTTATTTTTCTATTCTTAATTTACCTAAAAGGGCCTTTTTTGTTCTTCTATTTGTAAAATTGAGTCTTAATTGCCCATTTTTTTTTCTATATGGACCCTTTTTTTAAATTCGGAGAAGATTCTTTAAACATTCTCGACTTTGTATCTACCAATTTCCATTTTATCCAAATTTTGAATTATTTTATCAAAATCGCAATTTTAAATTCGAAATTTTGTCCGTAAAGAATTATAAACTTTTTTTAGAACTTATAATTCTAATTCTGTTATTCCAGAGTTACAAACGGAATTTGAGAATAAGGTGTAAGCTTAAAATTTAATTTTCGGGATTAAACTTGAAAATTGGAAAAAGGTGAAATATTAAGATTTATAAAATAATTCGAAAACTATCACTTTTGTTAAAATTGGAAACTTTTTCGAAATCTACAGTTTCAAGTTTTTACTTGTAATAACTATTTCTTTCTTAATTTTAGGCATTACAATTGAAATTTCGTTATTTAATTGTTTTTCAATTTATTTAACACTTCTTTTTTAATAATAATATTACATAATATTTCCGGTCAATAAGGGTCTACCATGAAGAATAACTCGTTATTTAAGTCGAAATTTCAGCAAACAACTTTCATATCTTAAGACCTAAGAAGTGAACATTTCGAGTTTAAAATTACAAATTAAAATTTCAAAAAGATAGTCAAAATTTCTCAAAAAAAATTGAAATTTTGTTTAGAAACTTTTAAAATGTTTCAACAAACTAGAAACTATTCTTTAATTTCAAATTCAGAAACAAAATGTGGGGAATAAAGTCAAAATGTTGAGTCTAAAATCGAAATTCCAAGAAACAAGTTCAATATGTTGCGATTATGAAGTTGAGAGTTTAAGAAAAAATTGTCCCCTGAAACCAAGAATGATTAAAAAACACAACAAAGGTTGTTCTAACGCGTTTCGGCAGCCAAGCTATCATCTTCAGTATCTCTCTGAAAATGATAGCTTAGCTGTCGAAACGCGTTAGAGCAAGCTTTGTTGTGTTTTGTTATTCTTTCTTGATCTCAATGAGTAGCTATCTGAAGATGATAGCTTGGCTGTCGAAACGCGTTAAAGCAACCTTTGTTGTGTTTTTTAATCTTTCTTGGTTTCAGGGGACAATTTTTGTATTTTAATTTACCATTACCATAACCAGGATCAGTCTGTTCCACTAAAATGGAGAAAAATTGTAAACTTCGATTAAAATGTCAAAATTTTATGTTATTTAAAGAGTTTGGTAAAATTTAGACTTTTAAAAACAAAATTTCAAGAAATTAGTGAAAATTCTATACTTAAAAAAGGATATATTTAAATAAATTCTGAAAAAAAGGCAGAAAGTTTAAATTGGAAATTTCAAATTATTTTCTTAAACCTTAGATTTTGAAATAGAATTTCTAGAAAAAAAGTCGAAATTACAAAATTTCTAACATTTTCATTTTACGATTGTCAATTTTTATTAATTTTTATTTATTTATTTTCTTAAGCTCAAATTAAGAATCCATATTTTATTAAACTCGAATTTAGGATCCCAAATTTGAGATTTGTCAAAATACTGGAAAAAACTTTGAACAAACTTATGCCAGAAATTTAAAAAATTTTCACGCAATTTTAAAATTAAAAAAGACGTTGCATGAATTTTTTCCATATATTTTTTTTCGACTTTTTTATCTGAAATGTTAGTTTACTTTAAAATTTAAAAAATAAGTTTTTTTTGCTATTTTTACTTTGACTGGAAAGTAAAGGCTGAAAATTTAATTTATTTAGAATTGCAATTCTAAATAAAAAAAAACAATTTCAGATTTAAAATGGAAATTGTGAAAAAATGGCAAAAAATTTTTAAAAATTACAACTTTTCTTTAGAATTGCACCTTTAATTATGAAAAAAAGATTTTATATTTGAGCTGAAATTTTTAAAAACTAGCAACAGATTTTAAAAAAATGAGATTTGTGTAAAGAAGTTCTCGAGTTCCCATTAGTCACAAAACTTTGATTTTAAATTGAAATATACAATATTCTTGTCGACGTTTTCCATGATATATCAAAATCTCTTTTTTACCTTAAACTTGTCAAAATTTTTTCCAAAATTTTGACATTTAAATCTGAGATTTCATTTCTAGAAAAATTTAAATTTTTCTTGGAATTTCTTTTTTGTTTATTGGAAATTTCAATCTTAAGTTTTGAATTTTGTTCAAATAATGTTGAATTTGCAAGTTTTTTAAGCTTTAACTCCCCATTAAAAAAAATTCAAATTCTGAGAAGAACTGGAAATTTATACAAGCGATTTTTCGAGATTTAACACCAAATTTTGAGAAAAACTTGGATTTTGTAATAATAGTTTTACAGTTTTGGAATCTAAAAATTTAATTTTTAAATTCGGTTTTTGAATAAAATTTTGAATGTTAAGCCCTTTACTAAAAAATGAAAATATCTTATGAGCCATTATTTTGAAATGGCATTTTTTAATAAGTTATTTTTATGAATTTCTTCTTTAATTTTTCTAACATGGCAATTGAACTTAAAAAAAATGTTTAAAATGTCGACTCTTTTATAGATTTTACACAAAACTTGAGCATTTTTAAGTTGGAAAATTCAGGATTTTTTTAATAATTTTAACACATCACCTTAATTAGAAATTTTTAATTTTTTCAAAGAGTTTTAAATTAATAATAGAAAATTTCGAAATTTTTTGTTATGAAAATGATTTGTTTATATTTCTACTAGGATTTGGAAAATTCGACTTCTTTCTTCAAAATTCGAATTCCAAGTAAAAACTTCCAAAAAAATATTGAAATTTCTATCTTAGTTTGTCAAATTTCAACTTTAATTAAGAATATATTTTACTTTTAATCACGACATTTCAACTTTAAATTCATATTTTTAGTAAAACTTGATTTATAAAACTTTTACAACTTTTTACCACGAGTTTAAAAATGTCAAGATTAAAGTCGAAATTTTGAAAAAAAGTGAGCTTAACGTCTTAAGTTTATTTTTCAAAATTTTAACATTAGCACTGATACAAAATTCATACTTTTTTAAAATATATTGACTTTTTTTCTAGACATTTAATTTAAAAGGATCCCCTTTACATTTTGAGAAAACACTAAAAGTTTCAGCCTTTGTTGTGTTTTTTAACCTTTCTTGGTTTCAGATGACAAGTTTCTTATTTTAATTTAAGGAAATATTAAAGTTTATTTTTTGAATTTTGTTTTAACACAAAATGTTATTAGTTTTTGCTAATAGATTTTGTCTTTTGGAAATTACAGATTTTTTTAGAAAATTTTGACTTTAGACCTTTTTTTTTTTTAAATTATAGCTTCTTTTTTTCTTTGGATTTAGAGAGTAATTTACAATGTCAACTTAATTCTAAAATTTTGAATTTAAAAAAACTTAAAATTTCAAGCTCGAACATATCCCACTTTTGTTCGGAAATTCAAAATTTCTAAAAAAGTTAATATTTTCAGAAATGTTTATTAATGAATTCTGGTTATTTTTAAGTATAAACAAGGTCGTAATTAAACTTTTTTTAAAACGAGTTTGTCCACTCTAAATGTAGACTTTTCTAGACATTTCGAATTAAAATTTCAAATTCAAAAAACTCAAGATTAAGTTCAGAATTTCGATATCTGAAATTTTTCACAGAAATTTTGGCGATATTTCCAGGTTTATAGAAATATTTGTCGGTTTGAAGTAAATACCAAGATTTTAAACTTTGAATTTTGAGAAAAAATAGTAAAAGTATTAACATACTACGCACTTAATAAAAAATCTAATTCAAATTGAAAATTTCCAAAAAAGGGTAAAATCTTTAGATTAAAGGTAAAACTTAAAAAAAAAGATAAATAACTCTATAGCAAAAACTTTTTTTTGAAATTCGAAATAATCAAATGCATTTTGACATCGCAAGTTCAAACAGCAACAATAATTCTTAAAATTGCCCAAAATAACAAACGTAGGAATTAAAGTTGTTGCCAGTTAGAAAAAGAGTTGGACGCTAGACTTGAAAAAAAAACATCGACTCTTCTAGAATTTAGAAAGTATATCTAAATTCTAAATGTTCGGGTGCAAACTTTAAATCTGAGGTAAAACTTAAAATGATGAATTTAATCGAAAAAAAAAATTAGAAAAAGATTTTTCTCTAGCTGACTTCAAACTTATGTCTTTAAATAGAGCATTTTCTAGAGGCACATCTGTTTTTATTTAGAAATAGAATCAAGATAAATAGGCCACGTCGTTGTTGAATTTCTTTGTCAGAAATATTTGTGTGTATTTTTTTATATTTTAGTATGCTTGTGTACAATAGTAAAGTAGTATTGGACCGTGGCTTCTTAGCTCTAACCGAAACGCAAACAAAGACTAGGTAGCTTTAGCAAAAGGATCGCAGCCCCCCTCGAAAAAAGATCCTGGTTAAGAGCCTGATTTAAAATATGTAATATTTTGCTTTTTATCTGCTAAAATATTTAATATTTAATTTAATATTTTCAGTTGTTATCGCTTATCGTAAAAATTATCGTTACACATTACAAGAGGTTACAGGTGCGTATTTGAAAGAACAGAATAGTCCCAGAATTTAGTCATTTGTCAGATATTTGTCGCTGAACGTTAATTGAACGTCTTGCAACTTTTTTTTTCGTAAAAAGTGGATTGTAGCTTGACCAATACATTTTGAACAACACTTTCTCCTTCACCCATAGTTTATTTTAGAACTTCTACAATACGTAAACAACTATCATGCTGGCCCCTAATGAACAACCCCTAGTGATTTCCAAGATGTCATTAAATTTTGTACTTGAATCTTATTCAGAAATTCCAATCTGACGCCGGATACCAATAAGAAATCCACCTTAATTTAACTTGACCGGTATTTACCCTGAAGGTTGCCTTCTAGGCATAATTAACACCAGCGGCGGCGGCTGGTGACTTTTTGACAGGGGGTGCGCAGATGCAAAAACAGGGCTTCGAACCGGAACTAAACCGGAAACCGAAAAAAAAACCGTTAATTTTGTAGGAACGAAAACCGGAACAGAACCGGAAAAAATAACGGTTTATTTCGATTCGTTGAATTTGTATGTTCTTAAAATAATTTTCACTTTACCCTAAAGTTTGGGATTTTTTTAGAAATTTTCTTTTCAAAATTTTACACAAATTCATGCAACTTTGATCTCAAAATTATGAGTTTACTTTAAAGAATTTTTTTTTGAAAGTTCAATTGGAAACCTACAATGTTGATTTTATTCTCAAAATTTCAAGCCAAATTGAATTTTAAATTGTATAACTTAAATATTCTTTTTTCAAAATTTTTGGTTCTATTTTGAAATTTGGACCCTTTTCTCAAAATATTTCTTTTCTTTTCCTAAAATTTCGAGTTTAAAATACAAATTTTATGTGCTATTGTAAATATGGACTCAAGCCGTGAAGTCTTTTTCACTGAAGCCCAGTTTCCTGGCAATTTTATTTGCAAACTTGAATTTTTCCCAAAATGCCAACTTTTTTTTCAAAACAAACACTCTAATTTTGTTTTTTTTCCCTCAAACTTAGATTTTTCCTTTGATAATATATTACTCTTGTTTTTTGAAGTTATTAATAAAAATTCCGAATTGCCTTGAATTTTTCCCTTCAAATTTCACTTTAATTTAAATATGCCAATTTTTTCTCGAAATTTCAAATTCTAATGATTTTTTACTATGCCAACTTCATAAAACTTCAAAATTTGTAATAAAATCTTTCTATTTCTAATTTTTACTAGAAATTGGGAATTTTAGTCAAAAATTCAAGAGAAAAATACAACATTTATATTCCAATTTAAAGCCGGGCTCTTGAAATTAAAATCGAAATTTTAAGGGTAAACTTGGAACGATGACATGTTAAAAAATGTCCAATTTAAACTTCCAATTTTTATCTGGTTTTATTTACGCTATATTTCACTTTTTTCTTAAAATTTTAATTTCCGCATCGAAGCTGCGATTTTTGTTTAGAGTGTTTTGAATTTAGACAGCTTTAAAATCAAAATTTAGTTAAATCTTGAATTCCTTTTGTAGAATTCGTTCAAAACTTAAAATTTGGTAATTTGGAAAATTTGATTCTTCACCGAAAGTAAAAAATTTTTGCAACAGGCGAATGTTGAAAAAATGTTATCACAAAAACTCGAACTATTGAAAAAAAAATGGAGATTTCGAAAAAACTTCAAATTTTGGATGAGGCTATATTTAATTTCGAAAAAAGTCCGAATTTTGATGAAAAAAGTTAACACTTTTCAAAAAAAAATTAAAATCCTGAAAAAATTCAAATATTTCAAAAATTTGCAATTTTGAAAAAAGTGAAAATTTTCGGGAAAAAGTCGGAGTTACCAAAAAAAAAGTTAAAACTTCAAGAAATAGTAAAAACTTTGAGCTCAAGTGAAAATTTTCAAAAAAAAGGTAAATGTTTTGTAAAATAATGTTTCAACATAATCATTTTACAAAAAATCCAAACATTTGAAAAAAAGAGAAAATTTTCCAAAAAAAATCAACTTCTGAAAAAGTTATAGCTTCGAGAAAAAGTCGAAATTTTGATGATAAAAGGTCGAAGTTTTCAAAAAATGTCTAAATTTTGGAAAATGTTTGAAAATATTAAAAATATCGGAATTTTGAGAAGAAATTTAATTTTTCAAGAAACAAAAATTAAAGGAAAATTTAATTTTTTAAATAAAAGTTCAGTTTAGTACATAAAAGCCGAAACTTCAAGAAAAAGTCGAAATTTTTAAAAAAAAATCTCAGTTTTCAAAAAAAGATCAAAGCTTTAAGAAATTGTCAAAAGTTTGATCATAATCAAAAATTAAAAAAAAACAGGGTCAGTTTTTTAACATCATTAAATTTACAGAAAAAATCAA
Source organism: Dastarcus helophoroides (assembly GCA_028583605.1). Taxonomy (NCBI): domain Eukaryota; kingdom Metazoa; phylum Arthropoda; class Insecta; order Coleoptera; family Bothrideridae; genus Dastarcus; species Dastarcus helophoroides. The sequence continues at coordinate 28,021,199 of CM053336.1, forward strand.
AATTTTGAAAAAAAAATAACAATTGGAGAAAAAATCGAAATTATGTATAAAGATTTTCAAAAAATTCAGAATTTGGAAAATAAATTAAAATCTTTGAGAAAGGTCAAACTAAAAAAGTCTGGCGATTAATAAAATAAATAAATATTTAAAAAAAGTGAAAGCTAAAAAAAGGAACATTTGAAATTGAAAGTTTTCAAAATATAAAGGCGAAATGCTTTAAGGAAATCGAAAAATGTTTAAGAATTTTCAATTAAAATCTAAGGAAGACTTTTTACAAAGAGTCATTATTCTTAGAAAGTCAGTGTCTTACAAAAAAGTGAAAATTGAAAAAAGTTGAATTAAAAAAACAAACATTCGAGAGAGTCGATATTTGCAAAAAGTTAAAACTTTGAAAAAATTCAAATTTTTAAAAAGAATTGAAATGTTTTGAAATAATCGAATTTAAAATTAGTTATATTTGCAAAAAAAGATGAAATTTCAAGAAAATTTTTGATATTTACAAAAATAAGGTCAGACAACTTCGAGATCAATTCCAAATATTAAAAAAAATTGTAATTTTCAAAAAATTAAATTTTTAACAAGAACGAAAGTTATAAAAGTAAAATGTTCAAAAAAATCAAAACTAACCAAATAAGACAGAATTTTGAGAAATTTGGAATATTCAAAAAATCAAAATTTTGAAAAAGGTCGAAATTTTCGAAATCAAGTTAAAATTTCAAAAATTTGGAAGTCGAACTAGAAAAGATCGACTTTGTGAAAAGTGGGTTTTTATTGTCGAAATTTTCGAAATAAGTCAAAATTTTTAATAAAAACTGAATTCTTCAGAATAGTTGAAACTTTCAAAAAGTATATAACCAAAGGATCCTTTCTTTTTTTTCACCTAGGCGAATGCACGGGTATCAGCTATTTTTTTTTATTCGAAAAATCGAGAAATATTTCCTTTAAATTATAAGCATTACCACAGTAGTTATATGCTGTAATATTATAAAAAAGAGGAAGAACATTTCCTAAATTATGTTAGAAAATCAATTTAAATGAAAAATTTTAAAAAATTAAAAAATGAGTCAGCTGGAACTGAACCGAAAACCGGAAAAAACCCCTATATTTGTCGGAACGAAAACCGGAACGGAACCGATATGATTTTTTCCCGGAGCGAAAACCAAAAACCGGAACGAAAAAAATAGAGGTTCGATGCCCTGTACAAAAATATTAGTAGTTAAGAGTTTAGGTGACTCCAGTGCCATAGCAAAGTATTAAATTTAAGAGAAACAAAAATGATACAAAAGTTGTGATATTTAATAGTATTTTTACGAATTAAATTTAACTAACATCTTATAACCTACAAAATATTTTTGGGTTATCATCTCTAAATTATTTTCATCGAGTACAAAAAAAAATCATTATCGTCATTTCTTAGCCCTCTCTGTGCGGTTGCACCTGGTTACGGTTCTGGATTAATTAATTAAAATTGTTTGCTTTCATAGGAATAAAATTATATCACTTTTTCATGAAGATAAAATGTATTTTATTACAAAGTTCTAATTAAACTCTACAAAAACACAAAAGGAAATATTTTTTTAAACAAAATCCGCTCTACGATCTTTTAAAGAAATAAAATGTTCATTACTTTCTCAGCAAAATTGTTTAAATCCAAATTTACAAATTAATAATTAGACCCTAGAATGGGTTATGCCTATCTCTTTGTGAATAGCCGTACTATTGGCAGTTAGGCTTGTAAGCTACACAATTAGCAATTGCAATCAAATCAGCCGGCGCCTACGCATTTAGCATCATAAACCCTAAATACAACTTCAAACTCTGACTTATACTCACCATTTGGCAACATCGCTTCAGCGGAGCGGCGTACCGCACCGCAGGCTAGCTTTAGCGTGGTGTTCTGTAGTTAATTTCTCCGATTCCCGTGGAGGCAGTTGATAGGCATCGCATGACAGCCACGCGCGCACCAACGTATTTCAATTTCCGCATAGTATATAATATAATGGAATAAAAGTTTGAGTACTTTATTGCAAGTCACTCAGAAGTTTATTAGTTAATTAGTATATCATTATTTTGTGTTTAAAAATGTGATAAATGCAAGACTTTCGCATTAAGTAGAAAAGAATAAATCGGTCATTTTACGAGGAGCGCGCGCTCTTGCGCTCTTTAAGACCAGCCGCCACTGATTAACACACAATAAATATCAGCTTGAAATTGTTGACATTTACTCATAAACATTAGACAATATATATTCTGTTATTTTCAAATACATAAATTAGGCAAATGAATTCAAAAGCCAGATTTATCGTGTCTATCTGGCTACAACTTTTGCTTTTGGATATAAACAGTCACAAATATGTAAAATAAAATAATGCATATGGATTTATCAAAATGCTTTAATATAGTATGTACATATTGTGCACTTATATGCATTTTCCACATTATTCAGTCTCCAGTTACTTGAATTGCTTAGAAATTTCAAAAACTGAAATACAAATCTTGTCCACTGAAACCAGGAAAGATTAAAAAAACATAACAAAGGTTGCAGCAGGTTAAAGCAACCTTTGTTGTGTTTTTTAATATTTCAGTTTTTGAAAATAACCAAAGACCAGTCCGTTCCACCAAAATTTCAAGATTAAACTGGAACATTCAAGCTTCATTTTTCAATCACACTTTTAAGTTTCCTACTTGATTTTTAATTTATTTTTTTCTTAATTTTTTAAAGTATAATTTGTTGAACATTTAAAGATTGAAGGGAAAGATCGAATATTTGAGGTTCAAGTCGGAATTTCACCATTAAAATCAAAATTTCTATACTAAACCAGATACTTACGAGAGAATTTTCCTGTCACCCAAAATAATGTTTTCTTATGCTTAGATGCTCATGCTTAAGAATTTAGAATCTGTTTCAGAATTTTGAATTTACTTAAAATAGGTATTCTTTTTCTATAAATTATTTAGTTTTTTAGAAAATTCTAAATTATAAAAAAGCAAATTACTATTGGTATATGTACTTTCCTTTCAAAATGATCCGGTATTTCCAAATTTCATTTAGGGATTGTCCTCAAAAGTATGTCGGGCAAACTAAAGGATCTCTTAAAATCCGACTGGAGGAGCATTTGGCTCATTTGAGGTACGGAAGAACTGAGAAGTCAAATGTGGCTAGACATGCTTTTGATTTAGACCATAGGATAAATAATAATATTAAATTTTTAAGAGTAGTTAATAAGAATTATATGTTAAATGCACGTGAAAGCTTAGCTATCCATAAGGCTGGAGACAACCTTATGTATGGTTGCGCTGGCCTTTAGGCCATTCATCTCTGTTAAAAATAGTTAAGGTTGATAGATAAGGAATTGTGACACTACGACGTGTATGATTAGATGCACATGCGCGTTCGGATGCAGTCGACCATGCACGAAGTGAATATTCTTAGTATATAAGAGTAAATTTTAAGATTAGGTGTTAGTATCTCTCTGAAGATGACAGCTTGACTGTCGAAACGCGTTAGAGCAACTTTGTTGTGTTTTCTAATATTTTTTGGTTTCAGAGGACAAGTTCTGTGTTTCAAGTTTTAAAACTTTGAAGAGAATTATGTAATAAAAAAATCGAACTCTTATTTTTCAACAGTCAACATTTTCAGAAAAAGAGCAGTTTTTTAAAAGGTAAAAATGGCGAAAGAAGTCGCTATTTCCTGAAAATATAGAGAATATTTTGTAAAACAGATATTTTTGAAAAAAGTCGAAATTAAAACAAATTGTAAAGTAGGAGGTAATTATCAAAAAACATCCCAGTTTTAAAAAGAAGTGAAAAAATTATAAATCTTTAAGAATTTTTAAAAAAAATTAAAATTTTCGAAAAGCTGAATTTTTTTATAAAGTTAAATTTGTAGAAAGGAAATCGAAGTTTCGATTCTTAATTTTTAAAATGGGTTCAAATATGCAAAGAATCGTGACATTTTGATGAAATGTAGAAATTTTCAAAATAGTGGAAATTTTGGAAGACATCGAAATGTTGATCATATTTTAAAACTACACAATGTAAATATTTGTAACAAAGCTAAAATTTTTAATAAAACTAGAATTAAAAATAATCCAAGACATGTAGTTGAGAAAAAAGCCGAAATTTTAAAAAAGTAGAAAAAAAATGAAAAATTTCAAGAAAAAGTTAAGATCTGGGCAACTTGGAATGTACAAGGATTGGATACTAAACGGAAAGAGGTGTTTGAAGAATTAGAAAGAATGGAGATTGGCATAGGTGTGCTGACAGAAACAAAAAAGAAAGGGTCAGGGAATGAAGTAGTCGGCCAATATCTTCATTTTTATAGTGGCGTAAATAAGAGTGAAAAAGCAAAAAGAGGAGTGTCGATAGTGGTTCATAAGAATGAAAGGGTTATGCTGTTGGAACTGAAGATAAATGGACACGACATAGTTGTAGTTGGTGTTTGTGCACCAACAGATGACGCAAACGAGAGTATAAAAGATGAATTTTACGAAAGATTGACACAAGTGATAAGCGACATTAACACAAAAAAGCAAGTTTGTCTGATGGGGGATTTTAACGCCCGAACGGGAACAGATGGAGGCAGTAATATTATAGGCAGATACGGAGAAGAAACTAAAAATGACAGTGGCAGAAAATTAATCGATTTTTATGAAACCCACTCCTTAAGAATTCAAAATGGATTTTTTTCACATAGCAAAAATTCATCAATACACTTGGGGACAACCAGCAAGGAAACTGTACTCAATTATTGACTATATTGTAAGCAACCAGAGTTGGCCCGCATTGTTTATATTTCGTGGCGCCAATCATCAGGAAAGAATTCCAATCTCAGCTTGTCCCGGCTGCGGGGACACTCTCCCAGCGTCACTCGGGCCTGGCGGAAGTGGATTGTTAATTCGATATTTCTGTTCAATAAATCGATAAATCGTTACCTGTGTTAACGTTCATTCAATTAATATTTTAAAGTTTGTGTTACCTTTTATTATCGTTATAATTTGTGTGTCGCTACCGTTATTGGTGTTTAAATTATGGAGGAGGAACACGAATCTAACAATATAATTATAAAACAAAATTCAGAACTAATAACGCAAGATGTTGGAATATACAGAAGTGCAGATTGTCGATCAGACCATTTTATGCTCAAATCAAAAATCAAGATTAATTACAAATTAAACAGTAAGGAAGAGACAGACCAAAGTAACAAGGGCAACACCAAACCAATAAGGTACAATTTAGAAAGTTTTCGTCAAGATTCTATAATGTTTTTATACAAAATAGAATTGACGAACAAATTAAAGAATATACAGAATCTTAAAGAAAATAATACGGAAAACATATACCTACAAATAAAAGGATCTATCCATCAAGCTGCCAAAGAAGCTCTAGGAACCAATGAAAAATCAATCCCGGAATGGTGGACAAATGAAATTGAGTAAAGAATAAGAGAAAAAGATGCTCTATCAGAAGTTGGTGAAAACACCAGATAATGAAGACAGGAAGTGCTATACAAAGAGTAACAAGGAGATAAAGACGATTGTTGGAAAAGCAAAACAACAGATATAGGACAAGAAATGCGAAGAAGTTAATGGATACATGGATAGCACAAAAATAAACGAAGCCTGGAAAGTTATAAGACGCCTCCGAACGAACAGGTCAGAAAAGGCCAACATCCCCTTAATAACCATTAATAAATGGAAAGAACACTATCAACAGTTATTGACAGAAAAAAGAAACGAATATGACGGAATAGTATATAAAGTAAAATCACGAATTGTCTAAATGGGATACCAATCACAATGAAAGAAGCTAAAAAGAATGCCAATTACATGAAAAACAATAACTCCTCGGGGCCTGGAGACATTCCAATTAAACTGGTGAAGTATGGACCAAGGGAATTACTGGCAACAATAATTAATGAAATATTGCTATATGAAGACGATATACCACAGGATTTTAATATCTCTTTAATTAGTCCCATTTTCAAAAAAGGAGATGAACATAATTGTAATATCTACAGAGGAATTAGTGTAACTAGTTCCATTGGAAGGTTGTATGGCCGAATTCTAAAAACTAGAATTGAAGAAGACTTTGTTAGCAAAGAGGAACTAAGCAGCTTCAGGAAAGAAAGGTCATGTATAGACAATATATTCTCGATAAGACAAATAATAGAAAAAATGATAGAGAGATTTTTGGAGACACATTTAGTATTTATTGACTTAGAAAAGGCTTATGACCATGTCCCATTAAGCAAATTATTTAGCACTTTAGAAAAGAGTGGAATAAATTCGATATATATATAAGGAGTATATATAACATTTACAAAAACGCTCGAGCTAAAGTAAAAGTAGGTGGAGAAGTTTCCCTAGAATTTAAAATAACCAAAGGTCTAAAACAAGTATGCTGCTTATCACCCACTTTATTTAAGATACATATACAAACTGCCTTAGAGAATTGGCAACATCACACAACAATCGAAATAGATAATGAATGCTTATACACTCTTATTCGCAGATGATCAAATCGTATTTGCCAACGATGAAGAAGATGTTTTTTATATTGTCAGGAAATTGGCAGAAAGATTTTAAAAATGGGACTTAAAGATGAACACATAAAACAAAGTCTTTAGCCATTGGAGCGCAATCATCGAAGATCCAAGTAACAGACAGCATCACCTTAAAGAGTTGTGAAAAATACAAATATTTAGGAAGCATTATCAGTAAAAATGGAGATTGTGAAGAAGATATAAGACAACGCCTAAACTTAGGTAGAAATGTTATTCGAACTTTAAATTCTCTGCTATGGTCCAACAAAATGGGATTAAAGACGAAAATTAAGATATATATAAAGCTATAGTGGAACCTATTATTTTATATGGATCGGAATGCTGGATAATCAGTGAAAGAAATAAGAGAAAAATTGAAGAAACCGAAATGGATTTCCTAAGAAGAGCCCTAAGAGTATCCCGCTTGGGAACACGTTAGAAATGAAGAAATAAAAGAAACAATTACACAAGTAATCGATAAAAAAGAACTTTCATGGTATGGACATATGATGAGAATGAATGGAAGAAAAGATTCCGAAACGAGTATTCAATTATATACCCAACAGAAGAAGGAAAAGAAGAAGACCTAGAGCCAAACGGATACGACAAATCGACGAAAACATGGAAAAAAGAAATCTAACACAAGACGACGCACTAAATAAAAGAATATGGAAGCTGAGATGCGAGATGCAGCAGGAGCTGTAGGAAGTCTAAGACATGTAGTTGAGAAAAAAAGTTGAAATTTTAAAAAAGTGGAAAAAAATGAAAAATTTCAGGAAAAAGTTAAAATCTAGACAAAACTGAAATTTTTGAAAAAAAAATTAAATATCTGAATAGGTCAAAACTTTGAACAAATCAAAATTACGGAAAATATTTAGAATTTTTGAAAAGTCGAAATTTTCGGAGTTAAGATTTTTAACAAAATCGATATTCTTAAATACTAAATAAAATTTTGAAATTTTTAGGAAACAGCTTTTAAAAAAATTGAATTTCACAAAAATAGTTAAAGCTTAAAAAAAAGACAAAATTTTCAAAAAAAAGCCAAAAAAAATTCTAAAAAAAAGTTAAATTTTTAACAAAGCCAACATTTTTTTTTCTATGGTTAATTTTTTACAGCTCAATGTAAGAATTTGAGGGGGGGGGGTGTTATGATATTTCTTACTAAATATCTTAAGTTGACAGTGTGTCGATTTATAATGAAAATGAGTCAAATTTCCTTTTTTATTTTCAAATTTGAGTTCAGAGGGTGAGGCCACCTACATTTCTCCAAAGAACGGCACTACTGTTCATAGCTTATTAAAATGAAAATATAGAGAAGACAAATTTTTAGTTTATTGTGTCAACTGATGGTTAACCAATTATGTTATAATTTACAGTACGAAACGGCGGAGACTTTTGTAGACCAACCACAAAACGGTAACGTCCAGCAGGATCAAAATATCGATGGCGCTTACGAGCATCCTGTTTACGAACTACTGGCCCCCCAACCTAACGCGCCTCCTACAGATAATGGTGAGTGTTGCACACTTTTTGTTCACTAGTTTAAACAAATGTTTCTATTGATTAAGCTACAATTTGTCAAAACTTATTTTTTCGACAAAATCTATTTTTGTCTTTGCGATTAATCTTTAGGGAGTAAAATTTACTTATAAAGTACTACAACTAATTCGAAAGTATAAAATATATACGACTCTTACCTTGAATTGTGAACAGTGCGGAATATTTTGAAACAAAGTGTATGAAAGTGTTATAGGTAACCAACACTGGAGGTATATTCCGACAATAATTAATCATTGCATACAAACGTCTTGAATTTTGTGAATTTATGAGGAAGACAGGTAATACCGTCAACATTTTTTTAACCAAGTACTGTTTACAGACGTAATCATCTTTCTTTGTAGACGCAACAACCCTCAGATTGTTATTTGTCTAAAGAAGGTTACATATGGGTCGTTTGGTGTTTCTTTTCGTCTACCCCGCACCTCGACCTAAGACGATCTTTTGCGCATACTCTGATCTATGTGGTTCCTATGTTTAAACTATTGTAAAAGTTTATTGCGGAGCTGGGATTGAGTTTTTCCATACCTGAGGGGTCTAAGGACGTCCATCCGAATTGGACGTCACTTTTGCGTGCAAGCGCATCGCACTTGCATAGCACATGTTCTGCAGTCTCCGCAGCTTCTGCGCAAAAGCGACATAGGGCTGTTTCAGCTTGACCCATTTTCTTCAGCAGGTACCTCATGTGGAAATGTCCTGTTAAGAGGCCAGTTAGTATCCTTAATTGAGATTTGCTGAGGTCTAAATAGGCCTTTGTCTTTTCAAGCGTTTCAGCCTGTTTCAAGCCTGTCATAGTTCTGGATATGATCTCCAGTGGGAAATTCTTGATTTTGCTTTCCATTTTGTTGACTTCACTGTTGATTTGACTTTTAGAAAAACGAAAAGCCGGTTCAGGTCCAAAAAAACAGACGATGCAAATCCTTCTCTAGCGAGTTGGTCCGCAGTTGTATTCCCTTATGCACTGCCCACTTCAGGTTAATCCTGTTGTGTTTAGCCAGTTGCTTTAGTGTTTGCTGATAGTCAAAACTAGTTTGGATTTGACAATACAGCTGCTGGGAGCCTTTGTTGCCGCTTGACTGTCAGAGTTAATGTAGATGTTTGTTTCTTTCAGGTTTCTTCGAAGACACTTGTAGGCGCAGAATTCTATTGCATGTATTTCAGTTTGGAAGACAGTTGTCTTTTTCTAAGGCTTTAGAGAATCTATAGTTAGGGCCATAAATTCCCACTTCGGTCCCATATGTTGTCTTTGATCCATCTGTAAATCAGATGCCCAGACATGCGTACCTTTGAACAAAGTTCAGTTGGTTTTATGTTGTATTTTTTGTTATTTTTGGCCACCATACTAAAGAAGCAAAATGGTTATTTGCTCTAGGTCTATTCCTAAATATTTAGTCTCACTTGGGAAATTAAGATGAACTCCATTCATAGTGGGAGCTGTTAGATTTGGCTTCCTTCTCTCAGCGAATGAAATTATTATTGTTTTATTTTGGTTTACACTTAGCCCTTGTTTTAAACACCAATTGTCAATGGTGCTTAGGGTTTTCTGCATTAAATTTGACAGGATTATATCGTTTTTTCTCCTGTCAATAATATCATTTGTATAACTTAATGCCTCAAAGTTCGAGTTATGCAGTATATTTAGAAGATCATCAACCAGGATGGACCACAGCAGTGGAGATAACACACATCCTTGGGTACAAGCCCTTGCTGCGCTCACTGTGACTCAATCGCCGCCTAGGATTGTTTTGGTTCTCCTACCATCGAACACGGAGACGATCCAGTCGATAGTAGGTTTCTCAAAATCTTTTTTGATACCTGCTGCCTTTATGGATTCATATGAGGTGTTATCAAAAGCACCCTTTATGTCTATAAATTTGTCTGAGTATGCACTTTCTATCTTTTTGACGAGATTGTGTAAGGCTCCCTCTGCGAATTTTCGTCTAAGGAAAATAGGCACTTGAGTATTTCTCTAATTAAGGGATATACTTCTTCCAGGATTGGACCGTGTCAAATAACTACTAAAAGTGTTCGACCTTTCGCCCATCATCGTAGAGGGCTTCTTTAGGAACAAAGACACAATTAATTAAAATACGAGGAAATATACAAAAAGAAAAAAGACCAATAAAACATCAGAGCACGGTATGTCCATCATACCAGAGGCGAAACTCTTCTGAATTGAAAATTGGTACAAACGAGATTAAAACATTGAAAAATAGTCGAAATCTTAGAGTCAAAATTTGTAATTAACTGAAGTTTTGAAAAAGAATCGACAATTTAAAAATGATAGAAATTTTCAAAAATAATGTAAACGAAAATTTTATGTCAAAGTTTTCAAAAAAACAAAAACTGTAATTTTGAAATAAGGCGATTTTTCGTAGAAAGTTAAAATTTTCAAGAAGTTAAGATATTTAAGAAAAATAAGAATTTTAATTAAGTCGATTTTCAAAACATTTGAAAAAATAGCGACCTTTTGAACTAAATTTGAAATTCGGAAAAATAGTTTAATTGTCCAAAATTAGCGAACACTTTTAAAAATGTGGAAATTTAAAAAAAGGAAAATGCTCATATGTTTTAAAACGAATCCAAAATTTTCGAAAATTATATTAGTAGTCATACTTTTTTAAAACAATCAAAATTTTGGAAAGATATAATTTTCTAAAAAGTTATTTATTTTTAAAAATGCTTAAATTTTTGAGTGAAAATTTTCATGAAAACTTAAAATTTTGAAAAAAAAAGTTAAAATCTTCAGAAAAATAGATATTTATTATAAAAGTACACATTTTGAAAAAGTCAAAACAACAACACAAGAACATTTTTAGAAAATATGATATTAAAAAACCAAAAAAAATCAAAATTTCAAAACTGTCCAAATTTTTCTAAAATAGAATTTACAAAAATTGCAAAATTTTGAAAAGAAATGAAGAATGAAGAAAAAATAAAAACTTGAAAATTGGCAAAATTTTTAATTAATTACAGCTCATAAAAATGTGAAATCGTGAAATTTTCAAAAATAATTGTAGTATTAGAATCAAAATTTGTGAATAAGTAAAATTTTGAAAAAAATCGATAATTTAAAAAAGATAGAAACTTTCAAAAATAGAAAATTGTATGTCAAAATTTTCAAAAATGAACAATTTTGAAAACATTTGAAAAAATAGCCAAATTTTGAAATACTTTTGTAGTTTTGGCTAATAGTGTAACTGTCAAAAAATAGTGAACACCTTTAAAAAGTCAGATTTATAAAAAAATCCTCAATTGTTTCAAATCATATCCAAAATTTTTGAAAATTATCAAAAGGGCAAATTTTTAAAATAGTCAAAATTTTGAACAGATAAGATTTTAAAAACGTCAAATATTTTTTAAAAATCCCACAATTATTGAATGAAAATTTTCCTAAAAACTTAATATTTTGAAAAAAATGTTAAATTTTTCAAAAAAATCAAACTTTTTTTTAAAAGTATACATTTTGAAAAAGTTAAAACTCGGCCAAAAATTGGAAATTTTTTAGAAAAGGTCAAAATTTTAAATGATATTAAAAAATAAAAGAAGTCAAAATCTCAATAGTCGAAATTTTTCTAAAACAAAATACAAAAGTTTGCAAATATGGTGAAATTTTGAAAAAAAATGAAAACTTGAAAATTAGCAAAATTTTCAGTTAATTACAAGTTGTCAAAAAAAGCTGACATTTTGAAAAAAATCGACCATTTAAAAAAGATAGAGATTTTCAAAAATAATTTAACCTTATAAAAAATTTATGTCAAAGTTTTCAAAAAACAAAAATCGTAGTTTTGAAAATGGGCAGTTTTTTGCCGAAAGTTAAAATTTTAGACAAGTAAAGATTTTTAAGGAAATCAAAAGTTTAATAAAGTCGATGTTCAAAACATTTGAAAAAATAGCGAAATTTTGAAATAAATTTTTAATTTTGGAAAATAGTGTATTGTCCAAAAATAGCAAACAACTTTAAAAAAGTCGAGATTAAAAAAAAGAAAAATCTTCGAATGGTGCAAAACAAATCAAAAATTTTCGAAAATTATTAGAAAAGTCACTTTTTTTTAAGAGTCAAAATTTTGGACAAATACAATTTTCGAAAAATTCAATTATTTTAAAAAAAAGAGAAAATTTTTAAATGAAAATTTCATGAAAGCAAACATTTTCGAAAAAAACCTAAAATTTTCAAAAAATTGAATTATTTTAAAAGGTAGACATTTTAAGAAAGTCGAAGTTTGGCCAAAGATTGGAAACTTTTTAGAAAGAATCAACATTTTATTAGATCTTAAAAAAAAACTTCAAAAAATCAACAGTTTAAAATAAGTCGGAATTCTCCTAAAAATCAAAAGTTTACAAATTGGTGAAATTTAAAAAAAAAATAAAATATTAAACAAATGAAAACTTAAAAATTGGTTTCATTTTTAATTAATCACAAATTGTCAAAAAAAAAATTAAAATTTTGAAAAATAGTCGAATTAATAAGAAATATAAAAATTTTTAAATTAGCAAAATTTTCAATAAGTTACCAAATGCCAGAAAATATGGAAATATTGAAAACAAATCAAAATTTACCAGTCCAACGCTGCAAAAAAGTTGAAGTTTTGAGAAAACTCGACAATTTTGAAAAGGCTAGAACCTTTCAAAAAAAGTTTAAACCTATAAAAATTCGGAAATTTTAAGTCAAGCTTTAAATTAAATAAAACATCGTTATTTTGAACATAGGTGAATTTTTGGTAAACAGTTAAAATTTCCAATAAGAAAAGATTTTCAAGAAGGTTTGAGTAAGTTCATTAAGAGAAAAAATGAAAAAATAGCGAAATTTGTTATCAAATTTAAAATTTTAAAAATTAGTTTGAAAACTCAAAAATAGTGAACCCTTTTTAATATGTCAGGGTTTTAAATGAAATTTAAAAATATCCAAAAGTTTTAACAAAAGTCGGAATTTTCGAGAATTTGAAAAAATGACAAAATTTACTAAATAATTCGAAGTTAAAAATGGTAAAAATATAAAAATAGTGTAAAATTTCAGAAATGGTTAACATTTAAAAAAATTGCGTTATTGTAAAAAATGAAACTTTTTCAAATTTTGAATAGGAAATCTTAAATTATGAAGGGTAATCAAAAAAAAAAGTAAAATTAACAAAAAAAAAAGTCAAAATTTTCAAGAAAATTGATTTTTAATTAATTTTCTAAAAAGTGAAAACTTAAAAATAGTTGAAGTATTCAAAAAACGTAAATATTTTGATAAAAGTTGGAATTTTGAGAAAGTCTTCAAAGGGCCCAAGGCAACAAAATTTTGACAAAAACTCTAAATTTTGACAAAAATCAAAATCTTTAAAAAAATCTTACGTTTCAAAAAATTAGATCTTACCAACATTTTTATTATTAAGTTTTAAAGAAATCTAAAATTTTGGAAAATCAAAATGTGAAAATAAGTTTCAATTATCAGAAGGTTCAAAATTTTCAAAAAAGCTGTAATTTGAAAAAAACAAAATTTTAAAAAATGTTGCATTTGGAGAAAAAAAATTAAGTTTGGCAAACTCGAACATTTAAAAAGCTGAAATTTTGAAAAATGTTTAGCTTTTTTAAAATTTCGGCAACATAACAATTTGATTTCTATAAAAATGTCGAAATTTTGAAACACGAAAGCGAAATTTTGAAGAAAATTCAATGGTTTAAAAATCTCCACGGTTCTACCATCATTTCGACTTTTTTTTTTAATTTAAACGTTTCTGATAATTTCAACTTATTTTTATATCTTATTCTTTTAAAAATTCGGGATTTTTTGGAAAGATTGACATCGAAGATTTTTTGTCTCTTTGAAAAATTATGTTTTTTAAATTTCGATTTTATTTCAGAATTTAGATTTCTTTTGGAAATTTTATCAAAATTTAATTTTTTTAAGATTTAAACTTCCTAAATTTTAAATTTTTTGAGTCTCTGCTTTTTAAACATTTTTTTTTAAATTTTGGTTTTTATAAATGTAGATTTTATTCTTCAAAATTATGACACCTCTTGAAAATCTTAACTTTTTGAAAATTCCGACGTATATTCCAAATTACTACTCTTTGAAAATTGCTTTAAAATCTCGACTTTACTCGACAATTTGGATTTGTTTTGACATTTTGAAGTAGTTTGAAAAATTTCTAATTCTTTTTATACTTTCGCTGCTTTTTAAAATTTTGTTTTTTTTTTAATTTCAACTTTTTTCAAATGACCGAATTTTTATAGCTTTTTTTTTGTAATTTTGTTTATTTTGAAAATGTCGGGATTTTTTCAAAATTTTTCTTTTTTGGAAGACTTTTCTGATAATTTTAACTTGTTTTTAAATCTTTTTCTTTCGAAAAGTCTAAATTTTTGGGAAACTTGACACTGAAGATATTTTTAAACGTTCATTTGTTTAAAAAATTATATTTTTCAAATTTTAGATTTTATTTCAAAATTCAGTCTTTTTCGGAAAATTTCGACTTTTAGCCAAAATTTAGGTTTTTTTAAGGCTTTCAACTTTCAAAATTTTGACTTTTCCCAATCTCGGTCTTTTTAAAAAAATGTTTTTTAATAACAGGGATTTAAAAGTGTCTAAAATGTAGATTTTATTTTCCTAAATTTTGGCACCCTTTGAAAACCTTGACTTTAGAAAATTGTAACGTGTTCTTCAATTTCCACTTCTAAAATTTCCACTTTTTGAAAATTCAACTTATTTTTCAATTTCGACTTTTCCAAAAATTACTGTTTTTGAAAATCTCGGCTTTTCTGATAATTTCGACTTGTTTTTAAATCTTTTGAAAATTGGAGATTTTTGGAAAAGCCTGACACCGAAGATTATTTTAAATGTCCATATGTTTGGCAAATTATATTGTTGCAAATTTTCTATTTTATTTCAAAGTTTAGACTTTTCGGTAAATTTTGACTTCTTTTCAAACTTTAGATTTTAGGACTTTTAACTTTGAAATTTCGACTCCTTCAATCTCTGTCTTTTAAAAAAAAATGTCGAAAAAATTTGCTTTCTTTTAATTTTGGCTTTTAAAAATACAGATTTTAATTTTCAAAATTTTAACACCTTTTGAAAACGTTGACTTTTGAAAATTGCGACGTTTTCTCCAATTTCCACTTCTAAATTTTTACTTTTTGAAAACTTTGGTTTTTCCAAGATTTTGACACCTTTTGAAAACTTTGATTTTTGAAAATTGTGACTTTCCCAATTTCCACTTTTAAAACTTTTACTTTTTTAAAAGTTAAATTTCGACTTTTCCAAAAATTTCTATCTTTTTAAAAACTTTGGATTTTTTTTAAAAATTTCTTTAAAATCTTGACTTTAATCGAAAATTTGGAGCTGTTTTGACATTTTGAATTATTTTGCAAAATTTCTAATTTTTCGCTGCTTTTTAAAATTTTCCATTTTTTTTGTAAATTTCAACTCGTTTGAAAGTGTCGACATTTTAGAACCTTTTTTTAATTTTGGCCATTTTTAAAGTTTCGATATTTTTTCAAAATTTTTCTTTCTTGAATATTTAGAGTTCTTTGATAATTTCGACTTGTTTTTAAATCTTTCTTTTTCGAAAATTCTAGATTCGTTGGAAAGCTTGACATCGAAGATTATTTTAAATGTCCACATATTTGACAAATTGTATATTTTTAAATCGATTTTATTTCAAAGTTTAGACTATTTTGGGTAAATTTTGACTTTTTTTTCAAAGTTTGGGTGTTTACGACTTTCAACTTTGGACGTTTTTTAATCTCTGTCTTTAAAAAAATGTTTTGTTTCAAAGACAGATTTAAAAAAGTCAAAAATAATATATTTTTAAAAATTTTGGCCTTTAAAAATGTAGATTTTATTTTTTCAAAATTTTGACAACCTTTTGAAAACGTTGACTTTTGAAAACTGCGACGTTTTCTCCAATTTCGAGTCCTAAAATTTTTACTTTTTGAAAATTTAACCTCTTTTCAAATTTCGACTCTTCCAAACATTTCTACCTTTTTGAAAACTTTGGATTTTTTGTATGAAAGTATCCTTACTCTCGACTCGAAAATTTGGAGTTGTTTTGACATTTTGTAAAACTTTTAATATTTTTGATTCTTTCGCTGCTTTTTCAAATTATCGTTTTTTTTGAATAAATTTTAACTTACTTGAGTGTCGAACTTTTACAACTTTTTTTTTAATTTTGGTTATTTTGAAAGTTTCGATATTTTTTTAAAATTTTTCTTTCTTGAAAATTTAGAGTTCTTAGATAATTTTGACTTGTTTTTAAATCTTTCTTTTTCGAAAATTCTAGATTTGTTGGAAAGCTTGACATCGAAGATTATCTTAAATGTCCATATGTTTGACAAATTATATTTTTTCAAATTTTCGATTTTATTTCAAAGTTTAGACTATTTTCAGTAAATTTCGATGTTTTTTCAAAATTTAAGTTTTTAAGACTTTCAGCTTTCGACGTTTTTTAATCGCTGTCATTTAAAAAAAGTGTTTTGTTTTAAAGCCAGATTTAAAAAGATCAAAAAATTTTTTTTTCTAAATTTTGGCTTTTAAAAATGTAGATTTTATTTTTCAAAATTTTGACACTTTAAGAAAACGTAAACTTATGAAAATTCTGACGTTTTCTCCAATTTCCACTCCCAAAATTTTTACTCTGAAAATTTAACCTCTTTTTAAATTTCGTCTCTTCCAAACATTTCTACCTTTTTGAAAACTTTTGATTTTTTGTATGAAAAGTTCTTTGAAGTCTCGACTCGAAAATTTGGAGTTGTTTTGACATTTTGAAATATTTTGTAAAACTTTTAATATTTTTGATTCTTTCGCTGCTTTTTCAAATTATCATTTTCTTAAATAAATTTTAACTTATTTAAAAGTGTCGACCATTTACAACTTTTTTTTTTATTTTGTCCTTTTCGGAAAGTTCGATATTTTTTCAAAATTCCAATCCTTTTGAAAATATTTAAAATTTTGACTCTTAAAAAAAGATTTATCTTTTTTTTTAATTTTAACAAACCAACATTTTTCTGTTTCTCAAAATTTTTACTTTCCTTTTCTAGTTTTTAGGAAAGTTAAGAATTTTTTGATGATTTTTCCGTTCCCTCAATATTTAGGCTCTTCAAATATTTCGGTTTTTTTTTTAAATTGTACTGCAGGTGCTTCATGTTTTAGAACTCCACATTTTTCTAAATGTTGATTATTTTTAGAATATTGGATTATTTTTCAAAATTTATACATTTCTAATAGTTTTTTTTAAGTTTCTTAATTTTCTTAAGATATCTGAATTTTTTTAAAAAGGTTAACAGTAACTTTTTAAAATGCTGACATTATTTTTCAAAAGTTTGAATTGTGAAAATTTCTAAATTTCGTCCTTTTTCAATATTTTGACTCGCAAAAATTTCAACTTTTCTTAACATTTCGCTTTTGTTTGAAAATATCGTTTTTTGTGTAAATCGTCTATTGGTAGAATTTGGAATTATTTTGTTAACATTTTTTAAATTGTTATTTTTAGAAAGTTCGAAATTTTTTCAAAATTCCAATCCTTTTCAAAATATTCAAACTTTTGACTCTTAAAAAAAGATTTTTTTTTTAATTTTAACTAGCCAAAATTTTTCTGTTTCTCAATATTTTTACTTTTCTTTTCTAGTTTTTAGGAAAGTTTAGAATTTTTTAATAATTTTTTCGTTCCTTCAATATTTAGGCTCTTCAAAAATTTTGGTTTTTTTTTTAAATTTTACTGTAGGTGCTTCATGTTTTAGGTCTCCACATTTTTCTAAATTTTGATTATTTTTTAAAAATTGGATTATTTTTCAAAATTTATATTTTTCTAAGTTTTTTTTTTTAATTTCTTTATTTTATTAAAATATCTGAATTTTTTGAAAAGGTCGACTTTTAACAGTAACTTTTTAAAATGTTGACATTATTTTTCAAAAGTTTCAATTGTGAAAATTTCGAAATTTTGTAATTTTTCAACATTTTTACTCGAAAAAATTTCAAATTTTTTTAACACTTCGCTTTTGTTTGAAAATATCGATATTTTCATAAATCATCTCTTGGTAGAATTTTAGATTATTTTGTTAAAATTTCATTGCATTTTAAAACTTTTCATTTATTTCGAAAATTTGAACTTTTTTCAAAATGTCGATTCTTTTTCAACATTTGTGACTTTTTAACTTTTTCTCAAAGTTTTAAGTAACAAAACTTTCGAGTGTTTTTTGATAATATTGACTTTTTTAGGAATTTGGGCTTTTCGAAAATTTACGTTTTTAGGAGATTTCATTGAAAATTCTTCATTTTTTTATATCTCGATATTTCTTCATAATTTCTAATATTTTTTAAATTTTAAACTATTTTTGAAAATATTACCCTTTTTCTTCGAAAATTTGGTTGCCGTTTTTTAAAATGTTGATTTTTTTATAATCCTTAATTTTTCTTGGAAGTTTTAACTTTTTGTGAAAGCTTCGACATTTTTTAAAAGTTTGATTTTTTTTTGGAATTTTTGACTGTATGGAGAATTTCCGTTTTTACTAAAATTTCGACTTTTTTAATATATTCACAAATTTTTTTAGAAAATAAAAGTTTTCAAAACAATTGAAGTTTTGAAAAAAAATTCGTATTTAATTTGTAAAAATGTTGAAATATTGAAACCTAGTCAAACATATATAAAAAAGTGGAATTTAAAAAAAATAAAAATTTTCCAAAACATTGTCTTAAAAAAACCACGCAATTTAAAAAAAAACTAAATTTTTAAAAACAAAATAGAAAAGTTATCAACATTTTAAAAAATAGATGAATTTTCAAAAAATAAGGTAATTTTTAAAAAATTTCAGAAAAAAATTAATTTGAAAAAGTAGTTTTAAAAAAAATTTCGAGAAATGTCGAAATTTTAAAAAAAAGTTTAAATTAGGAAAGATCGTAATTGTGAAAAAAATTTGTATGAATTTAAAAAATCAAAATATAAAAAAATGGTCAAAAAACTCAAAAAATCGTTTTTGAATTAGATTAAATAAAAAAAAAATGAAACTTTGGAATAAAATCCATAAATTGTGTAATTTTTCTTCGACAATTTTGAGAGAAATATCGAAAAATTCACAAAAAAGAGAAAAGAGTTTTTTGCATAAGTTAAGCTTGTTTACTTGTTTACTAGAAATTTCTGTTTTATTTTATTTAGAATTTCGATTTTACTCCCCATTTTATTTACAGAAAAATTCTGGGATATTTGGGTTAAAATATTTTATTATGAAACGAGAAATCTTAGCAAAACCACAACAAAATAAAATCTCTAACAAATTTTAACAGGAAATGTTGAAATTTATACCCTTGATTGTGAGAGAAAAAATACTACATCTTGAGAAAAACTTTTAAATTTGGGTAGACGCATGCTAGAAATTGGTTAAAATTGGAAAGCTCATTTGTTGAAACTGATAGTAAATTTGTACAAATTAGAAACAAACCCATTCAAATTAAAAACAATTTTCTTCACATATTCAAACTAATGACAAATCTCTTTAAATTAAAATCAACCTATTCAAATTACAAGCAAATTTATTGAAATTAAAAGCAAATTTGTTTAAACTAGAAGCAAATTCGTTCAAAAGGAAAGAAAATGTATTCTAATTAAAAGCAAATTAGTACACATTAAATTAAACAAATTAACCACATTATCATTTAAAATTGCATATTTTACCACATTTCATGCATATTTTAAGCACTTTGCGTGCATATTTCAAGCTTTTTACGTTGCAGTCTAGTAATTGCAAATCGATTTTATGGGCAAAACTCGAGACATGCAACAGGCTGGTAATTTGTAGAGACTACTATTGCCATATTCTCGCGTCCTACGGCCCTCGGGGTACTTTCACAAGTCTTTACTGTTTTCACTTTGAGTTCACATTTCCTACGGTCAACGATGCAGTTTGTCCTTCGCTAACTTTATTTTGATCGCAAACAGCTTCTAAGGGAAATTAAATCATTAATAATTAAATCGACTATTTCTAACTGTTCCCCGTTTTCTTTTAGATTACGTATCACCAGAACCGGTACAAAATGCATCCAACACCCCACCGACCACCCAAAAAAGAGCAAGAACTGCATTCACGAACGCCCAACTAATAGCATTAGAAAGAGAATTTTCCAAAGACAAATATGTGCGCCGAACGAAACGAGTTGAATTGGCTGAAGAACTCGATTTAAACGAGCGCCAAATAAAAGTGTGGTTTCAGAACCGTCGAATGAAGTTTAAAAAAGAACAGGAAAGGAAGAACGCCACTCAAATCATGTCGCCCAATGTCAATAAAAACTCTTCATCTATGTCATCGAGCAGTTCCACATCCACTTCACCGGGAAACCGTCCAAACAGTTCCGATCCGATTTTAGTTGAAAGAACGGAGAGTCTTTCCAATCATGAGGATTTTTCAGCCTCACTTCAGTTTCCAGTGACTCATGCGGGGCTTCAGATTCAAAATTGGCCTGCGCAAAGTTCTCAACCTCCAATTATGCAGAATATTTCCATTTGCAACGTATGCAACTACCCCAATCGGTCAGTGGGATATCCACCGATGGCAAGTTACGTGGCACACCAAACCAACGGTTACCAATCCAATGGGGTCGTTCAGAGAGAGGACTCTGCAGCATTACAAAATTCCAACGGTGAACAATTAACAAGTAAGGAGGAATGTAACTCTAGTAATCCAATAGCGATCAAAGAGTACTTTGTCAAGCAATTTAATATAAATTCAGAACCGCCGCCGACACCACAACCACAGCCAGGAGCTTTTCAGCCTAAAAAATAATGTTATCATTGTAGAATATAGGATTAGTTGGTAATTCTAATTATACGCATAATATTATTAAATAAAAATATATTTAGGTAAAGTTCTCATTTATTAAATCTTCTTAGAGATACAGAATTCTATCAAAGAATTCTCTACTTTAAATTGACACACTCTTCCTTATATTTTCTAAAGTGTACCTAAAACAAAATGCATTTGTATTAATTATTTATTAATACAAATGCATTTTGTTAAGTTATTTACTTAACTTGGTGTGGGTCATTAATATAGTGTTACACTTTCTCGTGCGAGTGGTAAAGTAAATTTTACAAATGCGACTAATCGACCTTGAAAGGAACACCAACTCATGACCATATCGAACTTTTAAGTTCGCTCGAACTCATTTTTTCGGTCATTATCTCCAACATCCAAACCATCTAGAAGTTCTGGAAAACTTATAAAAAAGAACATTTTTTTATTAGGAATCTCAAATGACTAACCATTTTAGAAGTACAAATCGATTCAAAATTGTTAAAATGCATCCAAAATGAAGAATTGGAAAAGTAATGTTAAAACTGAGGTTAAGGCTTATATCTTGGATAAATCATCGGGTCATTAGATGTTTTAGACAAGAGACCTGCACGACTAAGTAAAAATGTAATTGGTTTTTGATCGCCGATTACTTTTCCGAAATAAGTAATCGGGGATTTGGCATCGCGGTATCGTGGTATCGTACCGAATATACTCCTTTGTAATGGTAAAGTTTATTTAATCGGTTTTGTGTTGCATGATACAAGTTGGCACTTGTCGAAAATTAATACTTTCTATATTTTATAGTTTAGATACGCAGTTTAAAGAATTTTATGTGTTATTAGTAAGTATTTGTATAATACATATACCGCGTGTTTTTTTTTTTAGTTGGGAGGTAGATAAAAGCAATTAACACTATAAGGATGCGATCAAGTTTAATATTTATTGCACAGATGGCAAAAATTTTATGGTTTTTATTGTTTTTGTATTATTCAAAAAACTGTTTTTTTAAATAGGAACCATATATTTTCTCATTATTTTTGGATTCTTCACATAAAAAGAAGAAAAACGTTACAATACTTATTTTTTAAAATTTTACACCGTTACAGAGATATTTAAGATAAAACCCGAAATTAAGTAGAGCAATACATCTAACTGTTTCTACAATATTATTTGAAACATATTGTGGTCCCCAGGACATTGATACACACTGTAATAGGTCGGTCATCATTAGGTGATCAAAATTAGGACTCGTCTGTAAATAACACATTGGCCCACTGATATTGATACTGATAATTTTACGTGACAGTTTTGTGACATAGTTTACTGATTAAAAATGGAGTCAGTTCACTTTTCAAATGCCGATTATCTCGAAATGATTATTAGTTTTGGCCAATGTAATAGAATTTTACAAAGAACCTGCGATATTTTTCATCAAGGATTCCCAGATAGACCAAAACCAAATGTAAGAATGTTAAACTTTTACACAATGCTGAGACAGGAGGGACGTTGAAAACAACAGTTAATAGAACCGCCAGTGTGACTGATTCTGAAGCAAACATCCTCCTTGTTTTGGAATACTTTTCTGCCTATCCGACTGCTTCAGTCAAAGATGCATCAAGAGACGTTGGACTAACCAAATCACCAGGCACGTAGCCAGGATTTTCGTTCGGAGGGGGTCCAACTCCCCCCTCCCTTTTTTTATGTTAGAGACACAGAAACTTCTTCGAAAAAAGCAATATTGCAAAATTTAAAGACAAAGCTGAGTTGTTAAATCAATAAACGTCTTGGTCTTTTACTTGATGCTCATTTTTTATTTTTGCATAAAATTTCTAATCTTAACTTTGAAATTTGGACTATAATTCGAAACTCGAAAGTTCGACTTCAGTCTCGATATTTAAACCTTTCAAATTTAAATTTTAAAAAATTTTTTAGAATTACCCAGTAATTTTTTCAAAATAACTGATTTTTGAACTTTTCAGAGCAGCATCAAATTTGAGATCAAAGATGAAATTAGGAATATTAGATATTAACGATGAAATAAAAAAAATTCAATAGAAGCTTCCATTTTAATTTGTATTTCGATTTTTGTCGAAACTTTGAATTTATTTTAAAAAACTTCAGGAAAAGCAGAAATTTGGACGAAAAATTAAAAGGATGAAAAAGAAAAGAACTTTATCATTAAAAATCCAGAAGCGTCGAAGTTTAAGGTACATTTTTTTAAAACTCAAAATGTTGAGTTTACCAAAATATTCAGAAAAAATTTAAATATTGAGAAAAAACCGAAAGTTATCTGATGAAGCAAAACTTTTGGGTTTAAACTCGAAATTTGTTTAAAAAAGTAGTAATTTCGTGACTAGAATTAAAATTTGAAACAAAAAACACAATTTTTAGTGCGAAGCAAAAAAATTAGAAAAAAAATAAAAAACTGAAATTGTAAAATAAAAATCTTTAGAATAAATTAAAATTTTAAACAAAAAAAACGCTAACATTATAAAAAATATTTCGAGCTAAACTGAAAAGAAAATTTTTAGAAAATCGAAATTTATAAAATCATTTTTTAGAAATTTCGATCTTAAAGTCGAAATGGCAAAATAAAAATGTAGATATTTCTAAATTATTTCAAAATGTTAGATAAAAATTAAGTCTCAAAAATATCAAAAGTTAGAATATCAACTGAAAATTTTGTTTAAATAAAGGGAAAATTAAAAGTCCAAACTTGAAACTAAATTAAACTAAAATGAATATTTTGAAAATAAGGTCGAAATACGTATAAATATGTTTATCAAAAGAGTCGAAATGTTGAATTTGAATTAAAATTTAAAAGAAAGTGGAAAGAATTTTACAAAAGAAGTTGATATTTCGAAAATTTCTAAAAATAATCGAAATTTCGAAAAACATTGGAATGTATAGAAAATTTATGAAACTGCACCTAAAAAATAGTGTAATTTCCTTTATATTTGCAGCCAATATTTAGTTTAAGTTTTTCCCTCCAAAATAAATGGCGAAAATAATAATATTAATAATTGCACATTTTAGAAAATAATTTAAGTTTTAAGTAAAACATTTGTGAAAGATATTTCTGGAAGCTCGAAGTTTAAAAAAAAAGCAGAATTCGGCAAAAAATTGTTTATACGTTTATACGTATCGACTATATGCTTATAGAGACGTAGAATGGAAGAAAATAACTTGGAATTTTCAATTTCAACTCGGAATTTTGAAAAAATAATCAAAATTTCTAGAAAATACTCTTCAGAAAATATAAAAACATACATCAATTACTTTTACGTATTTGTTTCTTTTATTATTATTTTTTTATTTTGTTAATTAGTAAAAGTGAAGAATAAAATCTAGTGACCTTAACATTATATAAATTTGACAAATAAAAACGTGAAACTTACCATCATCATGGTTCTTTGGTAGTTTAACGCGGTTCCGAAACTTTCGTTCCTTTGACCGCCGTCTTTTAGTGAACATTACTGTGTTGATAATTTTGTGAGCTGCGGAGACCGCCGATCGAAAGCTACTCAATTCACCTCCGATGGCAGGCGTCCGTGATCGACAGCAGTCGCTCTAAAGAAAGCTACTCGGTCCACCTTCTTTAGCGCGTGCCGTCGACCGCGCCCGTGTTGTTAGGTGCGCTAGCGAGAGATCATTTACCGGGCGAAAGCTACTCAATTCACCTTCGTCGATAAGCGACCCTCGGTTGCGTGTTGTCGCACCAAATGAAAGCTACTCAATCCACCTTCATTGGTACGACTAACAACGGTGATTATCGTTTAGTTTCTGTTCATCTTTTGTAGAATCTGTCTGGGCCTCTTGTGCCTACTTTCCGTGGTATCTTCGTAATCTGTTATTTCAGAGATCTGTATGTTTGTATGATTCTGCATTTTTGCATACGTTTTTGTGGCCAGTGTTTTGATGTGTTCCATAAGCGTTGGAATCTTCAGATCGTTGTGGATTTGCTCGTTTGTCATGTAGTAAGGCGCGTTGACGCATTGTCTTAGCGTTTTATTTTCAATTATTTCTAGCGTATGCAGTTGTCGTGGACTTGCTCTCAGCCAGACTTCCGATGCATACGTTAAATTCGGTCGGATGATTGCCTTGTACAGGTTTAGTTTGTTTCTGATATCCAACTTGCTTCTGTTGTTTAAGAGTGGGTAGAGATATCCTTTCAGTTGTTTGGTTTTCGTTGCAATGCTTTGAATGTGTGCATTGTATGAAAGTGTTTTGTCCAGGGTTACTCCGAGGTATTTCACTTGTTTTACCCACGGAATCGGAGTGTCGTTTAATTTGAGCTTTTGTTCCGGTTCTTTCTTTTTCCTGCTGAATATTATAGCTTGGCTCTTGCTTGCGTTTGTTTGAATCCTCCATGTATTCATCCAACTTTCTATATCGTTGAGATGATATTGTAGGTTTTTGGTTATTTTTGTCCATATTCTTGACTGTGTGATTATGGCCGTGTCGTCTGCGTATAAGGCGATCTTGGTATTCTCCTTTTTTGGAATATCAGCGGTATAGATGAGATACAGTGTCGGTCCTAGTAAAGATCCTTGAGGCACGCCTGCTGTAATTTCTTTGATGCTGGATGTCTTTTCGGTAATTTTGACGTAGAATTTTCTTCTGTCCAGGTATGATTTAATTATTTTTCCGTAGGCCAGTGGGATTCCCAGCTGAACTGATTTGTATATCAATCCGGTGTGCCAGACTTTGTCGAAGGCTTTTGCAACATCTAGGAATATGGCTCCTGAGGTTTTTCCTTTGTTGTTGCCTTCGAGGATATGTTCGGTTATTCTCGATAATTGGTGAACCGTCGAGTGTTCCTGCCTGAATCCGAACTGTTCGTCCGGTAGGATATTTCCGTCTTTTATTATCTTGTTCAGTCTGGTTAAAATAGTTCTTTCGGCTATCTTGCTAATGCTTGACAGCAGGCTGATTGGTCGGTAGCTGTCGACGCTGTTTCTCGGTTTTCCTGGTTTATGTATCATTATTGTTTCTGCCGTCTTCCATCTGTTTGGATAGACGCGAAGCTTGAAGATTGCGTTGCATATGTTCTTGAGGTCTTCTACTGCTTCTGGCGGAAGCATTTTTATCGTAAAGTTCCTTATGTTGTCTGGACCAGGCGACTTTTTCGATACTAGGTTCTTAATAATCGTTTTTAACTCTTCTGTGGTGACTTCGTCGAATTTGTAGTTTTCTCCGAGGTTGAGAAGGGTCTCCGTGTGTGTTTCGATGTTCAAGTTGTGCATTCTGTCTATCGAAGGATTTGGGCTGAATTGCTTTTGCAGCATTTCTGCAAACGCCTCGGCTTTTTCCTCGTTTGTAATGGCCTTTCCGTTATTTGTTTTTAACGGAGGCAAGTCTCTGCTTGTTTGTCTCAGTTTCTTGGCAAGTTTCCAGGGTGTTTCGTCCTTTTCGTTGAAACTTTCTAAGTGTTTTTCCCATTTTCTGTTGTACTCTTCTTTCAGAAGATTTTTAACTTCGTTTGTGAGTCTGTTTAGTATATTCTTATCAGACGGGTGCAAAGTTCTGTGATACGTTTTCTTCGCTGCATTTTTACGTTTTATGAGCGTCACTATTTGGTCTGGTAAATTTTCCTGCCTCCTATTTTGCTGCGTTGTTGTAGTTGCGGCGGTGAGAGCTTGGTTTATGTGTTTTTCGAACTGATCGGTGGCCCAATTTAGGTGTTTCACGCTCTCGATGTTGTGTTTTTGTGGAACATATTCATGTTGGAATTTTGTCCAGTTGATCTTGGTTTTTGTGTACAGCTGTGATTGGTTTGGATTTCCATATGTGATGATAAGTGGACAGTGGTCTGACGATAATTCCTCTATGACTTGGACATTCAGGTCGAGCGTCAGGTTTTTGTGTACCGTAACGTCGAGAATATCCGCAGTCGTCGAGTTGTCCGGGTAATGTGTTGGTTCTAGTGGAGGGTCGATTATTAGATTTCTGTTCTCCAAGTATCTCCAAAGTCTGTTTCCTTTTGTGTTTGTAGCTTTGCAGTGCCAGTTTTTGTGCTTGGCGTTGAGGTCTCCTGCTATCAGAGTAGGTGAGTTTCTGTCGAAGATTTTATCAAGTTCCTCTTCTATTTCCTTTTTTGTGGGCGGCGAATATACGGAGTACAGTGCGAGTTTTGAATGTCGTAGCTGTATTTCCACTCCCGTGTATTCGATGTCAGGTTTGTCGCCGTTTGACTCGAGGGCGTGGTGTTCGATGCCAATTTTTACTAGCACGGCCACGCCTCCTCCTGCTTTGTCTTCTCGGTCTTTTCTGAAGGTCAAGTAGTTGGGAATCTTTAACGTTTTTCCCGGCCTTAAATGGGTTTCTCCGAGCAGAACAATATCTGGTTTGTGTTCTGCGACGAATGCTTTCAGTTCCGATAGCTTGTTTGTGATACTGTTTGCGTTCCAGGCTATGATTTTTAGCCCGGTGGGATTTCTTAGCCTTTTTTGGTGTGTGTCCATTTAAAAAGTTGTTAGTATTTTTGTGATTTTTCTGGTGAAGCTGATCTCTTGACCCTCGGTCGGCTTAAGTTGTGCAAATTCTATCAACATCTCTGCTAGAATAACTGCAATTTGGGTTTTTGCAGATGTTTTTTCTTTTTGCGGTGGTTTCGTTGTCGGTTTGTTTTTCTGTGTCTCTTGTTGTTGAGGCTTCTCCGTTTTGAAATTTAGTGGTTTTGCCCAGGCCGACACAGTAGGTTTTTGTGCCGTTGTCTTGGGAACTTGTTGAGGTTTTTCGGTCTCTGCCGTTTGTTGTGCGGGCCTCTTCTTACACTGCCTGGAAATTGCAGTGTGTGCTCCTCCACAGTTTACGCATTTGGCGGCGGTCGTTCTCTCCTTGTCGCAGAGATGTGTGCTGTGTGCTCCTGCACACTTCATGCACCGGTATTCTGCGTTGCAGTTTTTTTGAATGTGCCCGTACAATTGGCATCTGTGACATTGAATTACGACTCCAGTTGTTTTAAGCGGCTCAATTGATATGTTGAGGCCGTTTACTTTTGTAATTCCGTAAATCGATTTGTACTTTCGTTCCAGTTCAACAAGTACAATCGGGGCCGGTTTTCCTCCTTTTCCGTTCATCCGTGTGACTTTCATTGTCGGGTATCCTTGTGCTTTGAGATCCTCGTGCACGTCTTTTTCGGGTGTTTCTTGTGGAATACCTCGTATTACCACTTTTAGCGATTTTTCCTCTCTTAGTTGGTGGGTGTGGAATTCAAGGTTTGCCTCCTTAAATACCTTGTACATTTTCCGGTAGTCGTTTACGGTTTGCGGCACGATTCTAATTCCGTCTCTGGTTGTTGAAGCTCTTGAGTAGACTATCTTTGTCTCCCTCAAGTGTTTGCTTATTTCTGTCCATTTGTCTTTATTCCTTAGAATAATCGGTGTCGTGTTGTTATCTGTGGTTGTTTGGGTAGTTGTTTTTTCTATTGTCGTGTTCGTTGTAAATGTCCGTTTGTTGGTCGTTTTTCTTTTCCTTGGTGGTTCGTCGGTTTTTTGTTCCTCGTCTTCTTCTTCTATTGGTTGGGGTTCATCTTCTACGTCCTCTTCGCTGGTTTGCAGGGCGGCAAATCGGTTTTGCCCTACAATCTTCTCGTTCTGGTTATCCTCTGTCCTCTTCTTCTTGATGGTTTTTCTTGGTGTGGAATAGGATTCAACTTGCATTTCGCAAGCCTCCTCCGCTTCCTTTTTAAGCTGAGCTATTCGCTCGTTTACTACCTCGGCCAACCGAATAAGTTCGGCCAGGTCGCACTCGATGACACTTTTCATCGTGTAGATTGCGGCACCAACGATCCTGGGACCTGGACGCACGCAATTTAAACTTTGAAAAATAACTAAGTTTTCACTTATACTAGTTGCCTAGAGTCGCACTTTGGGAAGCTGCTACACCTCCGTTCGGTACGAGTGTCGAGACAACTCGTGTGAAACTTACCAAAGAAAAATTTCCTGATATCTATTTTGAGTTTACGTATTTAACTTATCACCGATCAAGAATCGACTTTTTTTTGAAGTGAAAATTACAAGAGCGTAGAAAGAACATCAATTTGAAAAAAAATTATCACGGAATGTTGACTTTTTCTTCTTTAAATCCCGAGATTAAAGTCAAAATTTCGACTTTAATGTGAAAATTTCGAAAAAAAACGTCGAAATTTGGTGTTAAAGTCGAAATTTCTAAAAAAAAGTTGAAATTTCAATTTTTAAAAACGAAAATCTTACAAAGGCATAGAAAGGACATCGATTAAAAAAAATGTTGTGTTTAGAAATTTCGACTTTTTTCTCAAACTTCGACTTATTTCTCAAATTTTTTTTTGGAAATTTTAACTTTTTTCTGGAAATTTCCACTTTTTCGAAATGTTACAAAGGCGTAGAAAAGACATCGATTAAAAAAATGTCATTTTAAGAAATTTCAACTTTTTTTTCTCAAATTTCGATTTTAAGCTCGAAATTTCGACTTTTATCTTGAAATTTAGATTTTTTTCTTAAATTTCGACTTTATTTCTCAAAATTTCAACTTTTTTCTCGAAATTTCAACTTTTTTCTCGAAATTTCAACTTTTTTCTCAAAATTTGATTTTTTTCTCGAAATTTCGTTTTTTTTCCTCAAATTTCGACTTCTTTCTCGAAATTTTGGCCTTAATATAGAAATTTCGACATTTCTCTAAAAATTTCGACTTTATACTCAAAATTTTGACCTTTTTTTATCGAAAGTTCGAGTTTTTTCGCAAATTTCGACTTTTTTTCTCGAAATTTCATTTTTTTGCTCGAAATATTTCGAAATTTCTACTTTTTATCGAAATTTCGACGTTCTTCTCAAATTTCGAATTTTTGCTCGAAATATTTCGAAATTTCGACTTTTTGTCGAAATTTCAACGTTATTTTCAAATTTCGACTTTTTCGTCGAAATTTCGGTCTTAATCTGAAAAGTTCAACTTTTTTCTCAAAATTTCGTTTTTTTTTTCTCAGTTTTAGACTTTTTTCTTAAATATCGACTTTTATCTCGAAATTTTAACCTTAATATTCTTATTTCGACATTTTTCTCGAAATTTAGGCTTTTTTCTCAAATTTCGACTTTTTTCTCGGAATTTCGACCCAAGTTTTTCTCAAACTTCGACTTTTTTTCTAGAAAATTCGACTTTTTCTTGAAATTTTGACCTTAATCTAAAAAGTTCGACTTTTTTCTCTAAATTTCGTTTTTTTTTCCTCAATTTTCGACTTTTGTCTCGAAATTTAGGCCTTAATCTAAAAAGTTCGAATTTTTTCTCAAAATTTCGTTTTTTCTTTCTCAATTTTAGAATTTTTTCTCAATAAGCGACTTTTTCTCGAAATTTTAACCTTAATATCGAAATTTCGACATTTTTCTCGAAATTTCGGCTTTAAACTCAAATTGTCGACTATTTTTCTAGAAATTTCAACTTTTTTCTCAAATTTCGGCTTTTTTCTCCGAATTTCGACTTACGTTTTTCTCAAACTTTGACTTTTTCCTCGAAATTTCTACCTTTTTCTCGAAATTTCGACTTTTTTTTTCAAATTGCGACTTTTTTTGAAATTTTGATCTTAATTCACGAAGTTTCGATTTTTTATTCGAATTTTCAACTTTAATCTCGAAATTTCTAAAAAAAAGATCAAAATTTGCTAACTTAAAATAGCAATTATTTAACGCACCCTACTACAAACTGTCAAGATTGTTGGTGTTGGGAAAGAGGAGTGGTGGGACGCAACGGTCATTTGACTTATTCGAAAAAAAATTTCGATATTAAAATCGAAATTTCGACAATAGTCTCGGAATTTTAAGAAGAAAATCGAAATGTCAAGAAAAAAGTCGAATTTTTGAAAAAAAAAGTCGAAATTTCGATTGTTTGATAAAAAAGTCGAAATCCCTTAACATTTTCTTTTATAATCGGTGTACTTTTTACGTTTTTGTAAAATGTCGAAATTTCTCAATATAATTTTCTTTAACCAATGCATTCCTATGCTTTTGTAAAATGTCGACTTTAAACTCAAAATTTCGACTTTTTTCTCGAAAATTCTACTCCATGCATACATATGTCAAGAAAGCCGAAATTTGGGGTAATAAAAAATTGAAATTACTGAACGTAGCCTACTGTTAAGTGTCAATATTAAATTGTAAAAGGGTTGGTGCATGTATTGGGAAGCCTTGAGCTCATTGCCAATTTTTATTAAAATGTCTACATGGCTATTTTGCTTATCATAAGCTCAATAGTTGGTAATTTCGAAAATTATTTACATGCTTAAATATACAATCAGCCGTTTTTCTACTGATATTTCAATCCGTATCATCGTAAATTTTTTGGGGAATATTCATTTCGGAGACGGTCCGGACCCCTTGGACCCCCCTGGCTACGTGTCTGCAAATCACCTATTTTCAAAATTCTAAAAAAACATGGATACAAGGCTTACAAATTTCACTTGCAAGGAAAGTACCCGAGGTGTACCCCACCGATTTTTTTCATTTTGTGATATGTTATAGTACATAACAAAATATTGGACACGTATTTTTTTTACATGCTAACTCGGCGATTTAAGTGGTGAAACCACCCCTTAAAGTTAACCCCGAAAAACAGTTTTTCTTTAATAACTCAAGAGTTAATTTGATGAAACAAACGCTCTGTTATTTCTCATAAAAAAGCGCTCCTAAAAACATATTAGTTATGTTAAAAAGTTGCTACCCCTAATTTTTATGGGGGTGAGTTTCATTTTTTTTCTTATATATCAACTTTTGAACAACTGAATTTTATCAAATTTAATAATTTTATTAAAAACACTAAAAAATTAAATCAACCTGTCTCGGGGTTTTGCAAAAAAAATCCTTGAAAGGGGTGATTTACCCCTTGAGTTAATTTTTTTCTGTACAGTGATATGGAAAGTAAAACACAACATATGTTTTTAATTATATATCTATAATGATTATTTTGACATATATTTTGCATTTACAGTGAAATAACGTAACACCCCTATTTTTATGACCCTTGGAGAAGCCCATGGATTTGTTCATTATTAGACTGCGAATCACAACATTTATTTTTTCACCTTTAACTTATTATATGTTGATATTTCATCAAAATAATGTATTAAAAATTTTTTTAGATGCTAAATTTGTGATTTAGGTGGTGAACTCCCCACCCCCTAAAGATAACCCCCAAAAAGAGTTTTTCTTTAATATCTCAAAAATAAATTGGAATTTTTCGGTAAAACCATTGTTACGTTGTTTCCCATAAGAATGTGCTTCTAAAAACGTATCAGTTATGCCAAAGGGTTGCAACCCCTAATTTGTATAGGGGTGGGTTTAATTTTTTTCTTTTATACCAACTTTTAAATCCTTGAATTTTATGGAATTTGGCAATGTCATTAAGAAAATTAAAAAATAAAATTGACTTGTCACGGGATTTTACAAAAAAAGCATTGGAAAGGGTGATTCACCCCTAAGGTCATTTTTTTGTAGAATGATATGAATAATTAAACACAACATATGGTTCAATTTTACCTGCTGTAATGTTTTTTCTCACATATATTTTGCAGTGAAAGTGAAATAATACTAAACTTTTACCTTTATAAGGGTTACTGATGGGGTTGATCATTATCAAATTGCGGGGTAAAACATTCACTTTTTCACCTTCTACTTATTTTATGCCGATATTTCATCAATATAATATGCCAATAATTAAGTTTTAATTTGAAAATACTTATTGCTTAGAGTCTCACCCCTAAAATTTCGATTTTCGCTTGAATGTAAAGAAATATTATTTCCTGAAGAAAGTCTCGAAACATTATATTGTGCAGAAAAAATCTATATTTGCCGATCATTTCAGACAATGTAGCAGTATTATTAAGAAAATTAAAAACCAAAGTTGATCTCTTCCAGTTTTGGATTAAATACAAATAACGTGAGGTCCAAAGGTAACGCAAGTAAATTCATTATCTACGAAATTTGAGATTATCAAATGACACTTTTAAGGCATAATTATATTCCTCTCCCTTCAACCAACCTGGAGTTACAGATACCCCTTTACAATTTTTAAATTGAACAAGGATGCGCGTGATACCTCATTTAAAATGGTTTTTAATTCTCTATTCAGCAGACTTGGGCTTTTTTGAATTTTGCTAATATTCGTCAAGAAAGTAAAATTTAAACATTTTTAAATATATTTAAAATCCATATAATCAAATATATTTTAACCCAGTGGCGTACCTAGGGGGGGGGGCGGGAGTGCGGTCCGCACCGGGCGGCACTTACCTTGGGGCGGCATTTTTTATATTTACTTATAGTTGTAAAAAGCAACTTATTCATTTCATATTTATTTTCTTTCTTGAATAATAAATTATTATTATGATTATTATAAGTTTAATATTTGGTTTATATAAATTATGATTAACTATATGATTTCGAATATTATTCCTCGGTGTATATAAAGGCATTTTAGTGTAAATTTTGAATTCTAATTCAAGAACAAGATAATAATTTTATTTTATTGTATTTATTAAAATTCGTTGAATTCGTAAAAGGATCTTTACGATTTTGTTCGGCAATTTTTCCTAACTAAAATTTTTTGATATCAGTTTATAAATGTCATTTCTTTTGAAAAGTTTATATGATTACTTTGAAGTGATATATCAATATTTTTTTAAATCATCGATTTTTCTTCTGAAAAGCGGGGCCGGCGGAAGGCAGTCTGCTAGGTCTGCAAAGCATTAGGCCGCCGGCATAAGAACTATCTATTTCAAACAACAAAATCTAAACGAGACAAAACAAAAATACTGACGAAGTTACAATTTCAGGAATCGCAAATAGATAAATATACTCAGTCCGTTTTGAAGAATTGTATTTGGAATGATAAATTGCTTATAAACTATTTTTTGTAAAACTGTTATTAAAAGTGACATTTTTAGTTCATTGATAAGTGAACTAAAAATTGACTTTTATAATGACACGTGACAAAAACACTTTTAACACTAGTG
Source organism: Dastarcus helophoroides (assembly GCA_028583605.1). Taxonomy (NCBI): domain Eukaryota; kingdom Metazoa; phylum Arthropoda; class Insecta; order Coleoptera; family Bothrideridae; genus Dastarcus; species Dastarcus helophoroides. The sequence continues at coordinate 28,055,035 of CM053336.1, forward strand.
CGAAAAAGTTTCTTCACGTCACGTCACTTTTAACACTTGTATCATAAATAACTATTGTTCATTCGCGATTCAATCTTTTAACAGTGAAGAGTGAAACAAATTATTAGGGTGCCAGTGCATTTGGAGAGTTTATTACAGGTAAGTATATTATATTACGTATTATAGATATAGATGTTATTCTAAATGCTATTCAGAGTAGTAAAATGACTTTGCCCTTTTCTATACATAATATACTATTTATTTCGACAAGTTATATTTTTATTATATATCCCTAGGATGAAACGAGTAAAAGAAAGTGGTGCGTCATTTAGAAAGAAAAGGAAGAGAAGGGAGGAAATACAGACTAAAAATACTGGAGCACTACTCAAATATATCTTCCATAAGTCAACTTCTAGTTCTTTTAGTATTGTTGCCTCAAATACGGGCGAAGAAGCAGCCCTCGAAGGCGAAAAAACATTTTCCAATGTTGTTCAAGAGGAAAGACCTGCTTCACACACTGGCGAAGAAGTAAAAAGTTCATCAAGTTCTGATGAAGAATCTGCTGCACAAATTATTCCGTCTATTTCTATGAAAGATATTGGATTATGGCCTAACAAAATTGACGACCATACAAGAGTATTTCTGGTACGTCAAGGTCCCTTTGCAATTCAAAATTTGGGTATATTCACCATCGAAGAAAGGTATTTATTGTTTCTGCTGCAAACTGTTTGATAATCTTTGTCAAGCAGGTTTTAATACCGAAAATGGTTTTAACAAATGGTGGAAACTTAATCCCAAAATTAGTCAACATGAGGTGAGTCCACTGCACATTCGATCATATTCCAAATGGAAGGAATTAGAAATAAGACTTGGACGTGGCGCAACTATTGACAAACTACAACAACAGAATATTGATAAAGAAATAAAAAAATGGAAGGAAATTCTAACAAGAATACTTGATATAATTAGATTCTTAGCAAAACAAAATTTGGCGTTTCGAGAAGATCGTGAAAGTGTTCATAAGGAAAACATCGATTCAATGGAAAATAGAGGAAATTTTCTTGAGCTTGTTGACTTATTGGCTAAGTACGACCCAGTATTACGAGAACACGTAGTAAAAATTAAGATGGGCAATAAATATAGTATCTCTTATTTGTCGCCGAAGATTCAGAACGAATTCATAGAGCTATTGGGAGGCGCAGTCAGAAAAACAATTATGGATCAAATAAAGCAGGCTAAATACTTTTGTATTATATTTGACAGCACTCCTGACATTTCACACAAAGATCAAACCAGTCAAATTATTAGATATATAGTTATTGATGGTAGCGAAGTTAAAGTTGTAGAATCGTTTATTGACTTTGTAGAAACTAAAGGAAAAACTGCTGGTGAAATCACAGATATGATTTTAACGAAATTAGAAAATGACGGTTTAGATATAAAAAATTGCAGAGGACAGGCTTACGATAATGCTGCCGTCATGGCAGGAAAGCACAGCGGTGTTCAAACTCGTATTAAAGAAATAAATCCAAATGCAGAATTTGTAGCATGTACAAATCATTCTTTAAACCTGGCATGTTTACACGCAGCTTCTACAGCTATCAATACCATCACATTTTTTGGAACTATCGAACAGTTGTTTTCGTTGTTTTCTTCTTCCACTCATAGATGGAATGTTTTACTTTCTGTCACTGGTCAAGGTGTTAAACGCAGTGTAGAAACTCGCTGGAGCGCTAGAGCTGCCGCGGTAACTATAGTAAAAAAATTTTTTTTTACATTTTAAGCGCTTTGAAAAAATTGACATTTGAAGAAGAAAATAGTAAAACGAGATCAGATGCTGGAGTATTACTCAATTCTATGCAATCTTTTTCTTTTCTATGTTACCTTCATTTATGGGAACCCGTCCTTTTGGAAATTAATGACGCTCAAAAATACCTGCAAATAAAAGGGTTAAATGTCCACCAATGCCATATAAAACTAAAATCTTTGCAAACACATTTCATGGAACAAAGAGATACGCTAGTACAAAACGCTGCTATAGCAGCCAAAATAATTTGTGAAGAGTTGGAGATATCGACTGAGCGTCGAGTTAGAAGGAGAAAAAATATGAGTGGGGAAAATTCGCGAGACGTGGGGCTATCCTTAGAAGAAGAAGTACGAAGAGAAATGTTTTCATCTATGGACAGAATTATAAAGGAAATAAAAGAACGCTTCGATCAGTTGCGTGGCCTTGTAAGAAAATATTCGTGTATAATACCGTGTAACCTACTAAATGAAGAATTTGAATGTCAAATAAATGACTTGATTGACAATTGATAAAGAACAGTTCCATATTGAAAGAAAAAGGATCCAAGTTTTTACGGCTGTACCTACACTAAAAGAAGAGGCAAAACATTGGAAAAACGGGGAGAAGGGCCCTCTTGATTTGCTAAAATTTATTCAGCAGTATAGGTTGGAAAATTCTGTTCCCAACATTGTAATTTTGTTAAGAATTTTTTTAACAATATCAATCAGTGTCGCTAGTTGCGAAAGAAGCTTCTCAAAATTGAGGTTGATAAAAAATTATCTTCGTTCTACAATGAGTCAATTAAGACTACAAAATCTTGCAATATTGTCAATAGAACAAGAAATTACAAATAATATAAATTTTGAGAGCATTATACACGATTTTTCTAGTATGAAAGCTAGAAGAGTAGATATTATATAAATATGTTTACGAGTGCATACAAATATGTCTAAAAAAATTTACTCTGTGTATTAATTAATATTGATTAAATAACTTAATAATTTATTTATGTGTATTAATTTATAAAAACCACTATTTGATTGACTTATAATAGAAAGGGCGGCAAACTGGAGAGCGCCCCGGGCGGCAAAAGTTCTAGGTACGCCACTGTTTTAACCTATGCATATGTGCCACAAATCTGTCACATTTGTCTTTTCTAATAGATTTTTTTGTCATAATTATTGATTTTTTTTCCTTTACGCAAGTGAAGAAATATCCAACAAGAAGAAAGAAGAACAAAGAATCGTTTTTGCACATATCTGGAAAAATTATACATTACAATAAAGTAGAATAAGTAGAAGGTAAAAAAGTGAATGTTTTACCCCGCAATTTGATAATGACCAATCCCATCACCAACCCTTATAAAGGAAAAAGTTTAATATTATTTCACTTTCACTGCAAAATATATGTCAGAAAAAGCATTATAGCAGTAAAATTGAAACCACAAGTTGTGTTTAATTATTCATATCATTCTACAGAAAAAAATGACTCTAGGGGTAAATCACCCTTTCCAATGCTTTTGTTTGTAAAATTACGAGACAGGTAAATTTTATTTTTTAATTTTCTTAATGATATTGCCAAATTTCATAAAATTCAAGGATTTAAAAGTTGGTATAAAAGAAAAAAATTATACCCACCCCTATACAAATTAGGGGTTGCAACCCTTTGGCATAACTAATTAATTTTGACTGCCACATTTGGATTACTGCTAGAACCAGTAGTCAGTGGTCCTAATATTAAACAGTTTGAAAGTTTCAGGAACCAGTGGAAAAATTTGGATACAATGAATTTTGATAGTGGAGAAGTTGATGATGAATCTGACACAGTTTTGTTTATTATTGATCAGCTAAAAACAAAACAGCCTCGCGATGATTATAAAGAATTTTTAAATTTATCCTTACTATACTTTGGAAAAACCACCGATCATAATGATCGAATGATACGTATTAACATTCCGGGAGCATATCACAGAGCCCGATGGATGGCAAAAATCATTTATTGCCTAAAGATGTATTGTTTCCTCAAACAATTGAAATTGTCAGCCACAGAAGTATCACGTCTTCGGAAATTCAATAAATTTGTAACAAATATTTATTTAAGAGCTTGGTTCCTTTCTTCTAACTCAATATCGGCACCACGAAATGACTTGCGACTGTTAAAAGATTTAGTAAATTATAAAAATGAAGATAAATCTATAGCAGCTGCTGCATTAAAAGTATTCTCTTGACATCTATGGTATTTGGATGAACATCTGGTTGGACTATCGTTCTTTGATGACGAGATTTCAGTTACAACTTAAATAAAAATGGTTTCAGCTTTAGACAAAAAATCATCGACGAAAATGATGAAAAACCGAGCAAGTATTGATCCAAGAAATATAATTGATAAAGATATTGATGATTTTGTTACGAAGTACATTAGTTTTTTTTTTCAAATCTTTGAAACTCAATGAATCATTTTTAGCACTACATCCTCGATCTTGGAAATCAGATAAAAGTTATTTAGAAGGGCTGAAGATTGTTCAGCAGCTAGAGGTTGTAAATGATTCAGCTGAACGTGGGATTGCCCTGATGCAATCATATGACACAGTAACTGACGAGATTGAAGCTAACAGAAAAATGTTTTCTAATGCTACCAAGAAGAATTTGATGACTCATTTTGATAAAACTGCTGAATAAAATTAACTACACTTGATATAATTATCACTACTAGAACCTTGTTGAAGTAAATTTTTGATTCTGCTTTTAATTTAATTAAACATTAATGAGTTGTAAAATGAAGTTAAGTTTTGATAAGTGTTAATTGTAAAAAAATACTTAGGTAAAAAAAGTTAAAAAATATTGTTGTTCTAATAATGTTTATAATTGACTATTGTTGTGTTTAAAAATTATAAATATGTTAAAAAAAATTATAAAAACATTATTAAAATGTTAATTTTTGTAAAATAAATTAATTTACACAAATTAAAGAATTGTAAAATTTTTACAATTATACTAAAATGGTGAAAATTGTAGTTTAAATTTTTTTGTTTCTCGGGCTTTAATACTTTTCTTTAGCATTTCAAATTAAAGAAAAAAATATTTAGTTCGTTAATATTCATATTCAGAAGTAGCTCAAAAAGATATAAAGTACTCTCCTTGGAAACTTAAAAAAATTTGGAGCGACCTCTGAATATTAAAATTTTGACTTGAAATTTTCAGGATCTTCATGATTTTTCATGTAAAAAGGAATGAAGTCACTTAAAAAAAATGGAGTGACCTCTGACTGTTAAAATTTTGACTTCAAATTTTCAGCATCTTTATGATTTTTCATGTAAAAAGGAATGAACTTACGAGAAAAAGTATATAAAAAAATCGATTTTTAATGATTTAGGAAATTTTAAAAAATTTGGAGCGACCTTTAAAAACATTTTTTTTGAGCTGTCTTTTGAAGAGGGCTCTTAAAACATGATAAACTAACATATTTTCATATGAGACTTAAAGAAAAAAATCTTTTTTTTTTGGGTCGACCTATTATTTATGCTGTAGTATCGATACTGAAACATCGATTTTTATAAACGATATATCGATGTTTTCAAAACATCGAACTATCGTTTGCATCCCTAAATATAACCTCTAGGCAGCCTTCCATTGTTATGTTACTAACAATTGATTGAAATTTTGAAAATAAGCCAAAATTTCTAATAGTCTAACTTCTCAAAAAAAAATGGGAATTTGTATACTTCCACTTTTTTTCATAGGGTTAAGTTAAGAATTAACAATTTGCTCCTAATTAATTCCAATTAATTGTGTGAAGAAAAGTTGAATTTCGATACCTTGCAGCAGTGGCGGCTGGTGCTAATAAAATTTGGGGATTGCAAAGAGACATTTGCAAAAATGTGCCGAAACTGGAAATTTGAAATTAAGCTGGAGGAATTAAGAGATATTTAGGATTTTAAATTGATATATGATGTACATATATAGCATATTGCTAAAATTTTCCTTTTTTTATTATCGCCAAAAACAGAAAGAAAAAGAAGAGGAAGTCCATACGACGGACGATCTTTGGCAGCTGCAAATTTATCAATAACTTCTTACTGAAGTCGAGTATTCCTTAAATTAAGTCCTTTTCTTTGAAGACATCGTTAATGCGGACAATCTTTCCTGGCATAATGTATTTTTTTAAAAAGTATTCTTTCCAGACTGGAGAAGCACCACTCTGCTTCAGCAGAAGCCATTGGGATAGTTATCAAGATTTTTAAAAGATTTAGAGTTTCACTAAGCTCACTGTTTTCTGAAATAATGTTATAGAGTACAAGTAAACCAAAACTTTTCTGTTTCGTAAATTACAGATAATTCAGCTCTTAGTTTTTGTAAATTAAAAAATTGATAAACCTTAGCGGTTTCTTTAAAATTCTTTTCGGGAAAGGTGATTTTGTGTTGGTTAAACTTTTTAGAAAAAAATAAGGTTGCTGCAATTAAATGGCCAGTGAAGCTGAATCGTTCTTTAGCTTAGCAGATAACAATGTCACATAGGTACTTCTTTAGCTTCGCGAACTATTTCTGTTAAAACTTCGCTTTTTACAAAACACTGTCTGCACAATATTTAAGTCTGGAATAAGTCATCCTAATTTCCTAATTTCCAGTTTTTTCGACATAGATCGATTACAGAATGGCTATGCAAATTAAACTTTGCACTGAATTCAGTTTTATTTGTGTTTCAAGACTCGTAACATTGACCGATGACAGATTATCAGTGGCTGTTCGCGTATATGCACTGAGGAACTGCAGCACCCCCAATTCAGCTTTCGAGTTTTTTCTCAAAATGTTGGTCTTTTTTGAAAACTTTTCCCTAACACTTTTTTATAGAAATTTTAAATTTTCTCTGATTTCTTTTATGAAAATTTCATCTTTCTTTCTAAAATCTATTTTATTTCTAGTGTTGATGAAAAACGCATTTCCAAAAATTAATTTATCTAAATCTTTTGATAAAAAAATTAATATTTCGAGAAAGAATTAAAATAAAAAAAAACGGTTAAATTTCTCTAAAAGTGTCAAAATTTTGAGAAACTAATGAAAATTTCAAGAAATAATCTAAATTCAACTCTTCTCGCATTTTGTTATTTCTCTGAAAAAAATAATACCAAATCTTTCCGTTTTTACCTGATTTTGCAATTTCTACTATATTGTAGAAAAATTTTTATTTTTTTCTAATATTTTGATTTTTCTTTGTTGGAAAAGTTTTTATTTTCCTAAATATATTATACCAAAAAATTTTCTCGAAACTACTTTTCCAGCAAATTTTGTTCTTAAAATTTTTTTGGAAATTTCAACTTCTAATTTTTTATGTTCCTCTAATTTGCTTTAAAAATGTTAGGTTTTCCACGGTATTTTGACATTTTAAAGTTTATTTTATAATTTTGACTAACAACTTTTAGAAAAAAATCCCGACATTTCTGTAAAAATGTCAAAGTTTTAGAAAGAAACCAAAAACTTTTAGGAAAAGTTTCCATTGCCTCCGCATTTTAATATTTTTCTTTAAAAAAACTAATAACCGATGGATTATTTTCCTAAAATTTCGACTTTTTTGTACATATATTTCAAATTTTTTCTCGAAATTTCAATTTTCTTTCTACTAAAATTGGAATCTTTTAAAATTTTGACCTAATTCAGAATTTTTACTTCATTCGAAAATTTCCACTTATGTTAAGAATTTCGTTCGTATGTTTCTAGAAATTTTGATATTTTGTGAGAATTTCGGCACTTCTGACATTTTCGATTTTATTGCAAAATGTCAACCTCAAAAACTTCCGCATTTTACAATTTATTTTTTGAAATTTGACCGTTTTTCAAATATTTGATTTGTTCTCCCAATTTTAAGTTTTTTGAACAATTTAGACATAGGTAGGTTTTGAAAACCTACGGCTTTGTTAAATATTGGCTTTTTGTGGTTATTTAAACTTTTTTTAAGTGTTGAATCTTTCAAAATTTTGACCTTTTTGAAAATTTTGATTTTTTTTTCCGGTTAATTTCAACTATTCTGGTGTGGCGTTTATTCCAAATTTTGGAAAATTTAGATTTACCAAAATTTGGAAGATTTCGATTTTCCAACATATGGAAAATTTTGATTTTTGATGATTTTCATTTTTATTAAAAATTCCAGTTATTTTTTAAATTTTCGATCTTTTCTCGAAGTTTTGATTTTTCTTTTGAAAGGACTTTTCTTTAGAAAGCTACAACTTATTTTCGAAATTTCGGCCCTTTTTTTAAATTTCGACTTTTAGTTAAAAATTTTTTTTTAATTTCGATTTTTTTTTTATTTGGACCTTTTTTAAAATTTTGTCCTGATTTAAAAATTAAGACCCTTATTAAAATTTCGACTTTTTTAAAACATTTTACAGTTTTTTCAAAATGTTAACTATCGGACGAAATTTTCAATTTTTTTTGAAAATTTCGACACTTCAAAATTTTGTCTTGCTGAGCCGAAATTATTTTAGAAAGTGCTGACATCTTTTAATATTCAATAATACCGTTTGTCATCCCCTTAGGACTTAAAAATGCGTCTTGTTTCGAAATTTTTTTTCAGGTTTTCGAAAATTTCGACTTTTTAAATGTTGCCTTGTTCAAACAAAATTGTTTTTCAAAACCCAATTTTTGGCTTGTAAAAGAAAATTTCAAGTTTCAGTTAAATATTCTTTTTCATCCCGCTTGGGGTTAACATTTTTAAAATCGATTAAGTACGTGTTTAGTGATTGCTTTCATGTATTCTTTATATAGAAATTTTAACAAAAAATGTTCAGAAAAAACCATGAAGTTTCTCCAAAAATGTCAACAATTTTGACAAAAATATTGAATTTTCAGAAAAATATTGAATTTTTAGAAAAATTTAGAATTTTGAGAAAAATATTAAATTGTGAGAAAAATATTGAATTTCAAGAAAAATGAACCTTCTAAATTTCAACTTTTTGCGATTTGATATTTCGCTAAAAAAAAACTTACCACTATTATGGAACCAAAGAAAATTCTGAATCCAAATTTCCAATTTTTCTAGAACTGTTATTTTTATTTGTTAAATTTATTCCCGGAATTGTCAAGTCCGTCAAATTTCGTTAAAAAATAGATTAACATTTAAAGATTAAGCTCAAAATTTGGAGAAAAAGCAGACAACATTTCTAGAAAAAAGTTAAAATTTGTTATTTTTACATAAAATTTTTGAAAAAATAGCAATGTCAGAATCAATGAAAAAAAAACAATTTTTAAAAATAAATTAATTGTCAAAAATATTTTCAAAATTTCGACTTTTAAAGTAGGAATTATTGAAATTTTCAAAAATGAGTCAACATTTCTAGAAAAGTCGAAATTTCAAAATTAAAAATAGTAAAAATCTTTAAAAAAATTAATTGACAATTTAATGTTCTAATTTAAATTTTTTCTAGTAATTTTGAAGTTACCAGAGAAGCTTCAAAGATCAAATATTTCAGCTTGAAGTCGATCCTTTGTAATTAAAATTCACATTTTTGGAATTTATTTGTAATTGAACTGCAAGTTCTTTTTCGAAATTTGTTTCAAAACTTCGAATAATTTTAAAAATAGAAATTTTTCTCACTATTTCTTTAATTTTGAGTTTTAATTCGACATTTTTCTTAAAAAGTTTATATTTAAAAAGAAAACAATATCGTCTTAAAAAATATATATTTCAAGCTCAGGAAACTTTCTAAAAAACCAGACAAATTTCATTATTTAATCACAAAATTCCAATTTTTCCTCGAAATTTTGCATTTTCGACTTTTCCTAAAGTTGAGATTTCTGTTGGAGGTTCATTGGGAAGCAACAGAGGTGGTTTATGTTATTAATTTTTTGAACTCATTTGCTTTTACACAATTTTAACACAAACGCCGTCGCAGCACCCCCTCTAGTTTTAGCTACTAGCCGCCACTGCATATTATAATAGCGAATCAATATTTGGTTTGCACCCACAAGTACAACCTAATGCTTGCTTATGGGCAAGTATTTTAAGCGAACAAAATATGAGTTAAGGCGCAGGTGCATATGTGTAAAGCAAAGTTTGCAGTCTAGCCTGCAACCTTTGCAAACCATGGACCCAATAATGTCGTCAAACCCTTACGAATCGGCGGAATCCGCTATAGTCAGCAGTATGTTTGGTAACCTGTTATCAATAAATAAAATAAACAACATAAAGAACAATTTACTTTCTTTTTTATCCCAGCGTCTTTTTGGAGGTTGCGCAAACCTACAAACCTTAGCACTGGCCGCCACTGCTTTGCAGACACAAGTGACCGCGAGTGATACTAGTAAAAGAAAAAAAGTTAAAAGTAGAATTTTTTCGGATATTTGTCAAATTTTCGTTTATTATGAACCTGCAATTGGGACAGGGCTGTGATGTAAATTTTTTCAGTATGCTATTCGAAATGCCGCCCCATAATATCAAACAAAACAATCTTCGACTATGAGTTAAATAATTAATGAACAATGAGCAGTAATCAATGAACAGTAAACGCAGAACTCTCAACACATATGCGGCAATTATTTTAAAATTTCAATTAAAATATTTAATTTTTGTAACATCGTATAATACAAGATATCGAAGTCTTTGTCGAAATTATTACCGCTTTGAGGCAATTTCAAAGTTGACGTTTTTCCTCAAATTATGGCTTTTAATTTTGAATTTTTTTTTCGAAACCATTATATTATTATTAATTATTAAAATTACAAAAATAATAATAATAATTGAAGGCGTATTAAAATAGAAATTTCTAAATAAAAAAAACCAGAAAGACTTTTTAATTTAACTCTGTTTATCATTCTTAACAATTTAAGGGTTTTTTCGAAATAAAAAGTTGGCATTTTTAGTTTTTACATGACTTTTGAATTCATTTCGCTAATTTAGGTTTTTCCAAATCACAGAATATTTATTGCTTAATGTTTGTCAGTAGATGTCAACAATTTCAAGCTGATATTTATTGTGTGCTAATTATTGTTATTATTATAAGGCAACCTCCAGGGTAAATATTGGTCAGGTTAAATTAAGGTGGATTTTTTATTGGTATCCCGCCCCAGATTGGAATTTCTGAATAAAATTCTACTATACAACTTAATGACATCTTGGAAATCACTAGGGGCTGTTCATTAGGGGCCAGCATGATAGTTGTTTGCGTTTTGTAGAAGATTTCAAGTTAACTATGGGTGAAAGAGAAGGTCTTGTTAAACATGTGTCATAATAGTTCAAAATTTTAAGGAAACGACAAATTTTGAATAAAAACTGGTAATTTCTCAAAACCCCACTTAATTGAATATACATTTTTTGCTTTAATTAAGGAGACAAAATGTCCCACTCAGCGCCTAATTTAAAAAAATTTCAAATTTAAAATAAAATTAGTATTTTGAAAAATTCACCTTTTTAAAAAATTTGCCATTATTTAAAACAGGTATAAGGCGAAGTTTGGAGGAAAATTGATATTTTCAAACAGTATTTAAAATTTTTAATAGAAAAGCAAAGATTTTATTAGAGAAAGCGAGATTGGTCGAAAGTTAAGATTTTGGATAGAGTAAAAAATATGAATAGTCAGACACTTCTGAAAAGTCGAAAATTTAAAAGAATGGTCGACATATTAAAAAAAAGTAATTTTTTTAAGTAAAGGTTCAATAATCTCAAAATTTAAAAAAAAAATAAATTTTTGAAAATCTAAACCTCAAAAACTCTAAACTTTTAAAAAAAAATAAATTTTCGTGAAATTTTAAAAAAATGTTGAACATTCCAAAAGTCGAAATTTTAAGGTCACATTTTCATAAAATTCGACATTTTCACAAAAGTAAACATTTTTAAAAATAGTATCTAAATTTTGAAAATAGAAATTTTGGAAACGTTTCAAGAGTGAAATTTTCAAAACAAGTCAGAATTCTGAAAAAAGTCAAAATTTTGAGAAAAAGCCAAAAGTCTAAATTCTGAAGAAGTCGACATTTCTAAAAATGTTTACAATAGGAAGGAGGAATTAAATGAAATTCTGCGAAAGATTCGACAATTTCAAAAAATTAAATACAAATCTTGTCCCCTGAAACCGAGAGAGATTAAAAACCACAACAAAGATTTCGATAGCCAAGTCATCATCTTCAGAGAGACACTCTCTTTGTTGTGTTTTTTAATCTTTCTTAGTTTCATCGGACAAGATTTGTATTTCAATTTTTCAAGGTAAGCAAGGACCAGTCCGTTCCAACAAAATTTCAAAAAAAGTCAAAATTGTGCGAAAAAGAGTAACTTCGAAAAAAATTGAAGGAGAGAATAAATGAAATTCTGAGAAAGATTCGATAATTTCAAGAAATTAAATACAAATCTTGTCCCCTGAAACCGAGAAAGATTAAAAACCACAACAAAGATTTCGATAGCCAAGTCATCATCTCCAGAGAGATACTCTCTTTGTTGTGTTTCTTAATCTTTCTTAGTTTCATCGGACAAGATTTGTATTTCAATTTTTCAAGGTAATCAAGGACCAGTCCGTTCTAACAAAATTTCAAAAAAAGTTAAAATTGTGCGAAAAAGAGTAACTTCGAAAAAAGTGAAGGAGGGAATAAATGAAATTCTGAGAAATAAAATAATAAATAAATACAAATCTTGTCCCCTGAAACCGAGAAAGATTAAAAAACCACAACAAAGATTTCGATAGCCAAGTCATCATCTTCAGAGAGATACTCTCTTTGTTGTGTTTTTTAATATTTCTTGGTTTCGGCGGACAAGATTTGTATTTCAATTTTTGAAGATGATCAAGGACCAACAAAATTTCAAAATTGTGCGAAAAAGAGTAACTTCGAAAAAAAGTGAGGATTAAAAGTGCTACGCTGTCAAGTGGATTTCTAATCCCACCTCTGAAACTGTAGTAGAATTAAAAATATGTAATCAGCGACTGGGAGTCGAACACAGGACCGCCACGTTACAGGTCAGACTCCTAGCCATGGAGCCATCGCCACCACTACTTTCAACTTTACTTATGCATTTCACATAACGTATTCTCGGTATCTGCTGTCTGCTACACGACATAGATTCTTTTCATGATCTAGGTATGCAATTACAAGGGATTTTCGAAAGAGTCAAATGGAGTTTTGAAGCTAGCATGGAAAGTTAATAATGTGCTTTGTTGCCCCAAAATGTAAGTAAATAATCGATGAAAGAAATAATTGAATACATATTTGGCCGACTTTAACAATTCAATCCTTAGGTCCCCTAGGCACTGAAAATATATTTTCAAATTTAGTACAAAATAAGTGTTTTATACCCTAAAATTTTTTGTATGTAACTATAAAAAGAAAAATAATAATAATTCGAAAAAATTCGAATGCTAATAAATGTTCCGAACATTTATTAGCATTCGAGTTGGATATACCAAACTGACGAGATCTAACAAGATCGAAACCGGTCTTTGGTTTCCAAACTTCGAATCTAATAAATGTTCAAACCTATTGGTCTGTGCATTAGAATCCTTGTCTTCTGGGAACTTTTTCCTAGAGAGCAACCGCTTCGCTAGGTGGCAGTGTTTCAACTGTTGGTAGTTCAGCTACCTATAATTCACTATACACGCCTGGAGGACTGCATAAATTTGTGGTCTAGGTTGCATTCTGCTTGCAGGGAAAATGTGCACAAAAATAATATTTTTAAAAAGTTAAATTTCTGGATACAAATTTTCAAGTTGAAATTTTGAATAAGTCAAATTTATTACATCTTCAGATCATTGATATTTCCAACCCTTACTTTCTGGAATTCTTTAGTATTCATTTAATAATTTTTAATATCTGTTGGTTTTTAATCGTTAATAAAGTTTAATAGTTATTAATCTTCAGACCAATCAAATTTTAGAATAAGTCGAAAAAGTTTCAAAATATGGTAAAATCTTAGGAAAGAAATCCGAGTATTGATAACAGTTGAAATCTTTAAAAAAAAGGGGGAAAAATTTCACCAAAATTTTCCGAGAAATATCAATTTAAAAAAATCGGATTTCAAAAAAGTGAAAATTTCATAAACAGTCGATATTTTGGTAATTATTTAAACAGTCAAATTAAATAGTCAAGTTTTTGAAAAATTTAAAATATTTAAAAATATCTAGATTAAAAAAGTCAAAATATTCAAAAGGGATCGAAATTTTCAAAATTTCGAGAAAGATTTGCAAAAAGATCAAGATTTTCGAAGTGGACAAAGATAGGCGAATAAAAAATCGATTTTTTAAAAAAATTCCAAATTTCCAAAAATTATTGAATTGTTCAAAAGCTCATTACTTTCAAAAAGAGTCAAATTTGGAAAATCCAAATCTTTGAAGTGTCGCAATTTTCCAAGACAACTGATTTTTTAAAAAAGTCAAAATGTTTTAAAAAAGTTTATTTTGAAATTTTTAAAAAGTATGGATTTTATAAAGAAAGCTAAGGTTTTCAAAAAAAGTAGGAATTTAAGGAAATACATAGTCGACATTTTGAGAAAAAACGGGAGTGTTCAAATGAATTGTAACTTTAAAAAAGTCTAAATTTTGGAAAAAGTTATAAATTTAAAAACCTCAAATAAAAAAAAATTGTTAACAAATTTCTGAAAAATATCAAAATTTACTAAATTCGAAATTCAAATATTTGAAAAATGTCGGAATTTTCTAAGAAAATATTATTTTTTGAGAGGTTAATTGAAGTCGACCCTTTAAAGAGAGAACAAAAAAAAACTGTTATTTTGCCTCAAGTCAACCTACAATAAAACTGAAAATATTTTGAAAAAGGGGTAGGATATTTAGAAAAAATCAAAAGATTCGAATTTCGAATTTGTAGTCGCCAATCTTTTAAAAAAGTAAAATTTTTAAATTTTTAAAATTGAAAAAAATTAATTTAAAAAAAATTGGAATTACAAAAAAAGAAATTTAAAAAAGGGATGAAAAATGAAAAAATATTGAAATTTTCAATACAGTCAATATATTCAAAGAGGAATAGTAAAATTTTCAAAAATATCTTGAAAAAATGTCAACATTTAAAAGACAACACTTTAAAAATAGCTTTACAAAAGTCGAAAATAAAAAGAATTTAAATCGATTAAAAAAATAAATTTAAAAATGTTGAGTTTTTCAGAAGTAATGCGATTTTAAAAAAAAGTCAACATTTTATAATAAAAAAAGGGAATTCCTCCAAAAAAGTCCAAATTGTAAAAAAGAGTCAAATATTCGAAAATTATCGAGATTTTTAAAAACTTCGATATATTTAATTGAGGTAAATCAAAATTTTCAAAAAGCTCTGGAAAAAAGTAAAAAATTTAAAAGACAACATTTAAAAAAATGGTAACATTCTTGAAAAAGTTCAAATTAAAAAGAATTCAAATTTTCAAAGAGAACAATTCTTCAAACGATCAGAATTTTCAAAAAAATGATATTTTAAAAATTACTTTTTAAAAAAGTTCAATTTTTTAAAGTAAATTTTCAAAAAAATTAACATTCTGCAAATAAAAAGGCAAATTCTTCAAAAAAAAACAAAAAAAGGAGAAAACCAAAATTTTCCAAAAATGTCGAAATCTTCAATACTTTTCGAGAAGATTTGAAATGTTGAAAAAAGAAAAAAATTCAAAGAAAGTCGAAACTTAAAAAATGTACATTTTCAAAAATACGTTTTGTTTAAAAAGTAAAAATTTTTATAAAAATCGACTTTTTAATAATGTGCAAAATTTTTAAAAATGTGTAAATTTTCAAAAGGGATGTAATCTAAAAAAGTCGACATTTTTCTCAGATAAGACGAAATTCTGAAAAGGGTAAAAGTGTTCACAAAATTAGCAAGAAAAAACAAGTTTTTAAGCTAACAAAAATGATTGTAATGATGTCAAACTTTTGTAAAGACTTCGATATCTTGATGATACTTTTAGATAAAAATTACATTTTGAAAAAGTAGTGCGATTTTCAAAGAAGTTGACATTTTAAAATTAAAAAGGCAAATTAATTCTTAAAAAACCCAAATTTCGGACAAAAGCGAAGTATTTAAAAATGTCGAGATTTTCAAAAACAGTCCCAATATTTAAAAATGCTCGAGAAAATTTGAAATTTTGAGAAAGAGTCAAAATTTAACAGAGAGTAAAAATTTAAAAAATCTGCATTTTCAAATAAGTCGTTTTCTTTTAAAAAAGTAAAATTTTTTATAAAAATCAGTTTTTTATAAAATCAAAATTTTCAAAAAGCTTTAATACTTTAAAAGGGATGTGATTCTAAAAATAGTCGACAATCTTCAAATAAGCCGAAATTCGGAAAAAAAGGTAAAAATTTCGAATTTAAGAAATCTAAATTCCGAAAAAATTCGATATTACAAAAACAAACATTTTTTTGAGCTGAAATTTGAAAATAAATGATTTTATCAAGATCAAACTTTTTAAAATAACATCCATTTTATGATAAAATTTTTGGAAAGTCGTAATGTCAAATTCTGTAAAAATAGGATTGAAATTTTGAAAATCTTCTAATAATAATAAAGTCAAAATTCTTTTAAAAAAATAAAATTTTTAACTCCCACTCTTTCCCATCGGTTAATTTAAAAATCAGTAAATTGCTTCTAATAAATTCCAATTAGTTGTGTGAATATGTACTAACAAATTCCATGTTTGAATTTTTGACCCCTTACCCTAGCGATTTTTTTTAATTGCAGCTTTTTCAGAATTTCAACATTTTTAACATGATGGCTTTCTAAATTTTTTTATAGTTTTAAGATCTATATTTTTAGTCCTAAAATTTCGACATACTGTCCAAAAATTCAATCCCAGATTGCAAGGTTTTTTCACAAATTTTAGGTTATAAAATTTCTGACTCATAAAAATTTCAATCTTAGTTCAAAATGTTCACTTTTTGCGAAATTTAAATTTTATTCTTTTATTTCATCTTTTTTTAAATACTTCGAACCTTTTTAAATCTTTTCTTTTTTCTGAAGATGATAGCTTGGCTGTCGAAACGCCTTAGAGCAACCTTTGTTGTGTTTTATTATCTTCCTTGGTTTCAGGGGACAATTTTTGTATTTCAATCTCCTTTTTTAGATTTTATTTTCTTATTTCGTTTTTTTTTAAAATACTTTGCACTTGTTTCAATCTCTCCTTTTTTTCAAAGTGGAAATTTCAAAATTTTGATTTATTTTTAAATTTTGCTTATTTTTACTTTCGATTTTTTTGGTCGGAAAGTTGATTTTTCTTAAATGTATCACTTTTTCAAAATAGCGATTTTTTTTAAATTATGGCTCTCCAAGTTTAGTTTTACTAAACTCTGAATTTTGTTTTGTATTCGTTGATCTTAAAATTTCGACATATTTTCCAAAAAATCAAAGTGCGATTCGAACATTTTTTCACAAATTTCACTTTTTTGAACATTAAATGAAATGATTTTAATTTTAATTCCAATTTTTGATGTTTTTTTTTTTAATTTGGTTATCTGAAAAATTGGATTTTTTATCAAAATGGTTATTTTATAACATTTATTTGAAAAAACCGCGTATCATATGTTACATACAACGTATTTAAAAACATTTTTAAACTTTGATTTGTTTTGAAAATTATTATCTTTGAAAATCTAGATCTTTCTTAAAATTTTCTACTTTTAAAAAAAATGTTTACCTTGTTTTATTGCTCCTTTAGGAATTTCGATTGTTTCAAAATATATATTTTTAATTGGAACATTTTAAAATTATTTCGATTTTTTTTTAAATCCAACATTTTTGTTAAATTATAACATTTATAATACTTCGAATCCTTCTGAATTGTTACGTTTTTTAAATTTAAAGTTTTTCATTAAACTTGTTATTTTCAGAAAAATTAAGAAACTAAAAAAATATTCTTGAATGAAAATACCGAAAAGTAGAATGTTTAGAATAATCTTAGGTACACAAGGGAGATTCCTTGGTTTTAGGAGACAACAAAGTTAAATTAAAAAATAAATTGTCAAATTTGAGAATAGTTGTCGAAAAGAAAGTTTAGATTTCTAGGATCATAAAGGATGCGATGTTAACATAAAGTCGAAATTTCGAAAAGATGATTTTGAGAAAAGTGCTAAATTTTAATACGAGGACGAATGTCAGAAAAAAAAGGATCCGAATTTTTAAAAACAAATTTTGAAAAAAAAACAGAAATTTTGAAAAGAAGATTGTAATTTCGAAAAAAAGACCAAATTTTTAAAAATAAGGTCGTCATTTCCACAAATATTAGGTACCAAATTTTGAGATAAACATGAACTTTTTAGGAAAAAGTTAGGTTAGCAAATAGAATATCTCAATCTCTGATTCTAGGAGATAAAAACTTTTAAAAAGAATCGAATGTTGAGAAAAATAATCGAATTTAGAGAAAAATCTTAAATTTGAAAAATAAAAATTTGAGAGAAAGACAAAAATTTCAAGAAAAATTAAAATGAGGCGAATTTTGAAAAAAAAATCCTAATTTCGCGAAGACGACGAATTTCGAGAAAAAATTGAAATTTCGCTTAGAAAGTTTAAAAAAAAGAATATAGTTATATATTAATTTAAAAACATTTAAATGTTGAGAACAATATGAATTTCGAAGTACAAAATTAAAATTTTTAAAAACTAAAATAAATTATAAAAATAAATTAAGAAAAGGATAAAAATTCGAGAATAATATCGAAATTTCAAGAAGAGTCGAAATCTAATAAAAATTTAAAATATTTCAGATTTCAGTTTTCTTAAATTTTGAAAAAAAGTGCAAATTTTGAGAAAAAATCGAAATTTTTTGGTTATTTTTTTAAACTGTTTAAGTCAGAAGGAGACAAGTACGACATCAGAAAATGTCCAATATTGAGACAATTTTGGGAAACAAGTTGGAATTTTCAGAAAATGGAATTTAAAAAAATCTCGAAAACTTTGAAATTTTTAAAGAAAATTTTTTAAGATTTTGTCTTTCAACAAATATTCAAAAATTTCCAAAAAAACTGCCTTCAAACTTTCTTCTCTCTGTCACACGGTCGACCAAATTTTGAGGAAAAGGCAAATTTTGAAAAAAATCCGAAATTTGCAAAATCGGAATTTAAAAAAATTGAAATTTCAAAAATGATCGAATTTTGGTAAATGGAAATTTTAAAGAAAAATAAAGGAAAAATGTTGAGATAAAATGCATAATTTTAAAAAGATTGAATCTTGATAGGGAAGAAGTCAAATTTTAATGATAAATTTGAAATTTTAAACTAAAAAAACAAATTCCGTGAAAAAATAAAAGGGTTTTTAGAAAAATGTCAATATTTCGATTCAATTTTAGAATTTTTAAGGAAACCACATTTCTACTGTTTGTGAAAATGTTTCAAATTTTATGCATGGTTGAATTTTTTTAAATAAAATGTCGACTTCTTTAAAAGTCTTAGATATTTTAAAATTTCAACTTTATCAAAAATGTCGGTATTTTTACAAATTTCAATCTGAAATTTTCGAAAAATAAATATTTTGAAGAATCGAAATGACCAAAAATGTATAAGTTTTCAAAAAAAGTGCAAATTTTTCGATATTTCTGGCAATTTTATTTATATTTTAATATGGATATTATATCGAAATTTGTATTTTTTTTTTAAATTGGACTTTTTGTCAGGAATTTGGACGTTTTTAAATACTTTTGATTTTTTCTCATATTTTCAGCTCTTTTCGAATTTTTTACTTTTCTTTTCAAAATTTATACTTTTTTAAGTTTGTTTTTTTCAAAATTTGTACTGTTTTAAAATTATTGATTTTTTCTGTAAATTTTGACTATTCAAGGTTTAGATTTTTTTTCAGAAATCTAGTTTTTTTTTGACATTTATGTATTTTTTGTAAAATGTTCCTTTTTTTTAAATTCGACTTTTGTTTACGTTTTGACCAACGTTTTCAAAAATTTCTTGTTATTTGAAAATTTTAATTTTTCAAGGCTTCAATTTTTTTCCAAACTTTAGCCTTTGTAAAATGTTGTCCTTTTTCGAAAATTTTTACCATTTTTTTTTAAACATTTTCACTCGCTGAAAATTAGTAATTCAATAAAAATATAGAATTTTTAAAAGCTAAACTATTTTAAAATGTCAGTTTTTAAATTTTCAAATTTTTTCAAAAGTTTTTTTTCAAAATTTGAAATTTTTAAAAAATTGTTACTATTTGAATATTTTAATTTTTAAAAATGTCGACTATTTTCATTTCGAATTATTTCACAAAATTTCGACTTTTTATAAATTTTTGATTTTTTGATTTCGTTTTTTTTTAAATATGGATGGTATACCAAAATTTGTATTTTTTTTTTCATAAAATTTGACTCTTTGGCAAAATTTCGACTCTTTTTTAAAGACTTTCGAATTTTTCTCACATTTTCGACTCTTTTTCAATATTTGATTTTTTTTTTCAAATTTTATATTTTTTTAAGTTTAATTTTTTTCCAAAATTTGTAGTTTTTTTAAAAATATCGATTTTTCTGAAAATTTTGATTTTTCAGAATTTAATTTTTTTTCAAAAGTTTAGAATTTTGTTGAACATTTCGACATTTTTCGAAAAATCGAAAGTCATTTCGAAAAAAAGACCACATTTTGAAGAAAAGGTCGTCATTTCCAGAAATAATAAATTCCGAATTTTGAGATAAACATGAACATTTTAGAAAAAAGTTAGGTTTTCAGCAAATAGTCTGAATATCTCAAAGTTCCGATTTTAGAAGGTAAAAACTTTCAAAAAGAATCGAATGTTACCACAAATAATGGAATTTCGAGAAAAACCCTAAATTTGAGAAAAAAAATTTGAGAGAAAGACAAATTTTAAGAAAAAAGTATCATTTTTCCAAAAAACAAAATTAAAATGAGGCGAATTTTGAAAAAAAAAAATTTAAATTTCGCGAAAACGACGAATTTCGAGAAAAAATTGAAATTTTGCATAGAAAGTTTATAAAAAAGAATATAGTTATACATTATTTTAAAAACATTTAAATGTTGAGAAAAATATGAATTTCGAAGTACAAAATTAAAATTTTTAAAAACAAAAATAAATTATAAAAATAAATTAAGAAAAAGATAAAAATTCGAGAATAATATCGAAATTCCAAGAACAGTCGAAATCTAGTAAAAATTTAAGATATTTCCGATTTCAGTTTTCTTAAATTTTGAAAAAAAAGTGCAAATTTTAAGAAAAAATCGAAATTTTTTGGTTATTTTTTTCAACTGTTTAAGTCAGAAGGAGACAAGTACGACATCAGAAAATGTCCAATATTGAGACAATTTTGGGAAACAGGTTGGAGTTTTCAGAAAATGGAATTTAAAAAAATCTCGATAACTTTGAAATTTTTAAAGAAAATTTTTTAAGATTTTGTCTTTCAACAAAAATTCAAAAATTTCCAAAAAAACTGTCTTCAAACTTTCTTCTCTCTGTCACACGGTCGACCAAATTTTGAGGAAAAGGCAAATTTTGAAAAAAAACCGAAATTTGCAAAATCGGAATTTAAAAAAATTGAAATTTCAAAAACGATCGAATTTTGGCAAATGAAGATTTAAAAGAAAAATAAAGGAAAAATGTTGAAATAAAATGCACAATTAAGATTGAATCTTGATAGGGAAGAAGTCAAATTTTAATGATAAATTTGAAATTTTAAACTAAAAAAACAAATTCCGTGAAAAATAAAAGGGTTTTTAGAAAAATGTCAATATTTCGATTCAATTTTAGAATTTTTAAGGAAACCACATTTCTACTGTTTGTGAAAATGTTTCGAATTTTATGCATGGTTGAATTTTCTTAAATATCGTTTTATCCAATTTAAAGACTTTTTTTAATTAAAATGTCGACTTCTTTAAAAGTCTTAGATATTTTAAAATTTCAACTTTATCAAAAATGTCGTTATTTTTACAAATTTCAATCTGAAATTTTCGAAAAGTAAATATTTTGGAGAATCGAAATGACCAAAAATGTATGTTTTCAAAAAAAGTGCAAATTTTTCGATATTTCTAGCAATTTTATTTATATTTTAATATGGATATTATATCGATTTTTTTTTTTAAATTGGACTTTTTGTCAGGAATTTGGACGTTTTTAAATACTTTTGATTTTTTCTCATATTTTCAGCTCTTTTCGAATTTTTTACTTTTCTTTTCAAAATTTATACTTTTTTAAGTTTGTTTTTTCGAAAATTGGTACTGTTTTAAAATTATTGATTTTTTCTGTAAATTTTGACTATTCAAAGTGTAGCGATGTTAGTTCGATTAGAACACAAAAACCGCATTATATTTTAAACATTATATTAACTAGGAATAATAACAAAAGTGGACTCCACATTCAAAGCCCAAACAGAACTCCCTAATTCATCGTTGAATTTTTCTTCTCCACTTTCCTAAAAGTGGGAGTTCTGACGTCTTCTAGAAATAATGCTAATGGCTTTCGGGGTAAATACTTTTTTCAAAACTCTAATATTTGTAAGAAAGATCGTAAAATCCCAATGACGATAAGGTCATTAGGACGTAATGATAATACTGTTTACGCCGATACATTATTCCTAGAAGGTACGCTACAAAGGTTTAGATTTTTTTTTCAGAAATTTAGTTTTTTTGACATTTATGCATTTTTTGGAAAATGTTCCTTTTTTTCAAATTCGACTTTTGTTTACGTTTTGACCAACTTTTTAAAAATTTTCTTGTTATATGAAAGTTTTAATTTTTCAAGGCTTCAATTTTTTTTCAAACTTAAGCCTTTGTAAAATGTTGTCCTTTTTCGAAAATTTTTACCATTTTTTTTGTAAACATTTCCACTCGCTGAAAATTAGTAATTTATTAAAAATATAGTATTTAAAAGCTAAACTATTTAAAAATGTCAGTTTTTTAAATTTTCAAATTTTTTCAAATGTTCTTTTTTCAAAATTTGAAATTTTGGAAAAATTGTTACTATTTTAATTTTTAAAAATGTCGACTATTTTCATTTCGACTTTTTATAAACTTTTGATTTTTTTGACTTCGTTTTTTTTTAAATATGGATGGTATACCAAAATTTGCATTTTTTTTAAATAAAATTTGACCTTTTGGTAAAATTTCGACTCTTTTTTAAAGACTTTCGACTTTTTCACATTTTCGACTCTTTTTCAATATTTGGCTTTTTTTTCATCAAATTTTATACCTTTTTAAGTTAATTTTTTTTCCAAAATTTGTAGTTTTTTAAAAAATATCGATTTTTTCTGAAAATTTTGATTTTTCAGAATTAAATTTTTTTTCAAAAGTTTAGTTTTTTGTTGAACATTTCGACATTTTTCGAAAAATTTTCCTTTTTTTAAATTTGGCTTTTGTTTTCGTTTTGACCAATTTTTACAAAAATTTCTAATTTTTTTGAAAATTTCGATTTTTTAAAATTTCAATTTTTTTCTTAAGCTTAACCTTTTTAAATTCTTGGCTTTTTAAAATTTCGTAATTTTTTAAAAATGTATAGATTTTAAAAGCTTAACTGCTTTCAAAATGTCACTTTTATATAATTTCCAATTTTTTCAAAATTTTTGTTTTTAAAATGTTTTAAAGATTGTTACTGTTTAAAAATGTCAACTACTTTTTAAATTTAAATTATTTCTCAAAATTTCTACTTTTTGTAAACGATCAATTTTTTTAAATTCCATTTTTTAAACTAGAACTTTTATTTGAGGATTTGGATATTTTTGATGAGTCACTTTTTTTAAATGCAGGATTTTTTGAAATTTTCGATTATTTTGCACGAATTTGAATTTTTCCACTTCTTTTCAAGAGTCAATATTTTTCCAGAATTGTTACTTTGTTGAAAGTTTTGACTTTTAAAATATTTCGATCATGTTTCAATATTTTAATTTTTTGAAAATCTTTAGGTTTTTAAAAAATGGTTGACTGTTATTTTACAATTTTAATATTTAAAACTTCGCCCTATTCCAAATATTAATTTTTTAAAATTTGGTCTTTTTTTTGAAAATTTTGACTTTTTTTAATTAATTTGGCTTTTTTTCAGTGTGCAGACAGATTTTTTTAAATTTTCTATTATTTTGCACGAATTTGAATTTTTTCACTTCTTTTCAAAAGTCAATATTATTTCAGAATTGTTACTTTGTTGAAAGTTTTGACTTTTAAAATATTTCAATCATGTTTCAAAATTTTAATGTTTTGAGGTTTTGAGGTTTTTAAAAAATGCTTGACTGTTATTTTTAAATTTTAACATTTAAAACTTCGCCTCATCCAAATATAAATTTTTTAAAATTTGGTTTTTTTTTTGAAAATTTCGACTTTTTTAATAAATTTGCCTTTTTTTTTCAACATGCAGACCTAGACAATTAGACATTATTTAAAGTTCGATTTAATGAAAATTAACATTTGTCTCTTTTTGAATTTCGACTTTTTCTTAAATTTCGACATTTCTTTTAAATTGCGATTTTCAGAACATTTCGAATTTTCTAATAATTTTGTTTTCTTAAGTAAAATGGCCTTTTAAAAATTTAGGTTTTTTAAAAGGTTAATTCAAAATTCTTCAATTTTTTCAAATCTCGACGCTTTTTTAAAATTTTTGCAATATACATTATTTCCCAAAATATAATAATAATAAACTTTTTAAAAAATTTAGAATTTTGTTCAAAACTTCATTTTTTTAAATACTCAGAGTTTTTGAAGAGTGACATTTTTTAACATTTTAGAAAATGTCAACTTTTTATGGAAATTTTAGCTTTGGACAAAAACCTTAACATTTTTCACAATTTCGATTGTTTTCAATAATTTTAAATTGAAATATTTCACTTTTTTAAAACTTTACCTTTTTTTAAAAATTTCGACTTTTTTCAAACTTCTCATATTTTCTAAACTGTTAACTTTTATTGAAAATTCGACTTCTTTCGACATCTTATTTTCAAATATTTAATTTTATCAGAAATATCATTCGTTCTAAATTTTGTCATTTTTTAAAATGTAAACTGATTTTTAAAGTCTCTTATGTTTTCGAAAATTGAGACTATTTTTTTTTAAATTTTACGTGTACTTAGAACATATCCATGTGTCTTTTTCTTAAGCAAGTATCGAAGTATTTAAGGGGTTGCTCAAATATTTGACTATTTCTCGAAGTTTTAATTTTTCTTAATCCGACTTTTTCCAAAATTTTGATTTTTTCTTGACTGTTATGTAGTAAGTATATATATTATAAAAATACCTGCTAATAACACATCAAATTCTTTAAACTACATATCTAAACTATAAAACATAGAAAGTATGAATTTTCGACAAGTGTCAACTTGTTAACATGCAACACGAAACCGATAATATAAACTTCACCATTACAAATGAGTATATTCGGTACGATACCACGATGCCACGATACCAATTACCCGATTACAAACCGATTACATTTTTACTTAGTCGTGCAGGTCTCTTGTGTAAAACATCTTATGATCTATGATTTATCCAAGACATAAGCCTTAATCTCAGTTTTAAGACTACTTTTCTAATTCTTTATTTTGGATGCATTTTATCAATTTTGGATCGATTTGTACCTTTCAAATTGTTAGTCATTTGAGATTCTTAATAACAAAATGTTCTTTTTTTATAAGTTTTCCAGAACTGGTAGATGATTTCAATGTTGGAGACAATGACTGAGATAATGATTTTGAGCTGTACTTAAAAGTTCGATATGGTCATGAGTTGGCCTTCTTTCAAGGACGATTAGTCGCATTCATAAAATGTACTTTACCACTCGCACGGGAAAAGGTAACACTATATTAACAACCCACACCAAGTTAGATTATTTATTAACATAAATACATTTTGTCTTAGGGACATATTAGAAAATATAAGGAAAAATGTGTCAATTTAAAGTAGAGAATTCCTTGATAGAATTGTGTATCTCTAAGAAGATTTGATAAATGAGAATTTTACCTAAATATATTTTAATATAATAATATTTTAATCAAAATTACCAACTAATCCTATATTCTGCAATGATAACATAATTAAAGACATAATATCTAGACTTGTCATCGTAGGTCATGTTTTCGTTATTGACAAAAAGATCTGCATCACCATCGAGAACAAGGCCATCAATGAGATGTCGATATTTTGATCGACAAACAGTACATATTACTAGATCGATAAAAAGATGTAGATCACAGTCGCTCGTTGATTGGAGTAACAGCAGAATGATCATTGCTAATGTCGACATCAGATCATCCGTTGATGTCGTTAACGATTGAAATGAGGAGTCAAAAAGTGACCGCTTCGATTCTCGACATTTATCTTAATGATTATATCGACATAATGTTGACACATGACATTACGTGTCATGTTTTTGTTGTTGACAAAAAAATTTATATCTCATCGATAACCAATAGCACCGTGACGAAGCACACCTTAGATTGATGATCTAAGACGTGCGTCGTCACGGTGCTGATTTTGATATCGACGAAAAGTGACCCATTCCATTCTCAACGTTCATGTCGTTTTCCATGTCGACATGGTTTGTAAGATAATTGTGTGATTGTGGTGGTGGTTCTTGCCGTTGTGACGGTTATTGAGGTTGAGGTGGTATTGGCTGTGGTCATGGTGTCGGCGGCGGCTGTGAATTTATATAAAACTGCCTGACAGAGTGCCACTTGATCTCTGTTGGATTATTGGAGTTAGACTCCAATAGCGAACAATCAACACCTAAGCTGAAATATATCCAGCTTAGGTGTTGAGTGCCCACCGTTGGAATCTTGTAATGCTGCCGAGTCCTCTCTCTGAACGACCCCATTGGATTTGTACCCATAGGTTTGCTGCACCACGTATCTTGCCACCGGAGGATGTTCCATTGACCGATTTGGGTAGTTGCAGTCGTTGCAGATGGAATTATGCTGCATAACTGCACTTGCCTAGTTTGATCCTGACGCCCCGCATTTGCCACTGGGAACTGAACCGACGACGGATAATCCTCATGGCTCGACTGTCCGTATAGATCCGGTCCGATGTTACACTCCATTCTATCAAGTAACATCGGACTGGATCTGTCCGGACAGTCGAGCCATGAGGATTGTTCATCGTCGGTTCAGTTTCCAGTGGCAAATGCGGGGCTTCAGGATCAAACTTGGCAAGCGCAAAGTTCTTACACTCCGTTCTATCAACTAACATCGGACCGGATCTGTTCGGAAAGTCTCTGGGTGAAGTGGATCTGGAGGCGTTCGCCGTTTCTTGTTATTTTGTGAACTTCATGCGGCGGTTTTAGTACCACACTCTGATATGGCGTTCGTTTAAATTGAGTTATTTGGCCAGTTGAAGCCTCCTTCCCCTGCAAAGATATTTGTCTTTGGAAAATTCTTTTTCTAATGTTATTAGTTGGGCGTTCGTAAATCTATTTCTCGCTCTTTTTTGGTGGTCGGTGGGGTGTTGGATGCCTTTTCTACTGGTTCTGGTGGTACGTAGTGTGAAAGAAAACGGGGAGCGCTTAGAAATCGTCAATTTAATTATTAATGAGTTAATTTCTCTTAGAAGCTATTTGCGGTCAATATAAAGTTAGCGAAGGACAAACTGCATCGTAGAATGTAGGAAATGTGAGCTAAAAGTGAAAATATTAAATACTTTTGAAAGTATCCCGAGGGCCGTGGGACGTGAGAATATGGCAACAGTAGTCTTTACAAATATCAATCTGTTGCATGTCTCGAGTTTTGCCTAATACAATCGATTTGTAATTAACAGAGACTGCAACATAAACAGCTTGAAATATGCATGCAAAGTGCTTAAAATATGCATGAGATATGGCAAAATATGCAACTTGCAGTGATAATGTGGTTAATTTGTGCAAATATGCTTCTAATTTGAATGAATTTTCTTTATTTTTGAACGAATTTGCTTCTAGTTTAAACAAATTTGTTTTTAATTTTAATGAATTTACTTGTTATTTAAATATGTTGATTCTTGTTCTCATAGAAAAAAATATACAGGGTATTCCAGTTGAAAATACGAAGAAAAATTGTTTCTTATTTTAGCCAATTTGGCATTGAATTTTGGACACTCTGTACGAGTAAAGCTTAAGATATTTATGGCAAAGTAACTCTAGAGATCCACTTTTGTAAACACTTAGCGTAGTTTTGACTTCAGGACGTTTTTCGTGTCTAATAAATTTTTAAAGGAAATGTTGCAAAATATTTTTTACTTTTTATTAATTTATTACTCGGAAACTATTTAATCAAATTTAACAATATCTTAGGAATATGTAAAGTTGTCAAAAAAAACACAAAAATGTAAAAAACAGTGGTTTCATTTAAAAAAAAATTACCCTCAGCGTTTCACACTTTTTGAAGACATCCCGTACATGTCACCATATTTTCCTGAAATACATCCTTGTACACAGTAAAGGTCTGTATGTGAACGGAATTCCTAACTTCTTTATTATAGGATCTATAGATGCCCGAAGTACTGTTGCACAACCCTGTATAATCTAATCTAATCTTTCTTATACAAATAACAAGTTGGGGGTTGTTGCGTCTACAAAGAAAGATGATTACGCCTGTAAACAGTACTTGGTTAAAAAATGTCGATGAGATTACCTGTCTCCCTCACAAATTCGCAAAACTCAAGACGTTTGTATGTAATGATTAATTATTATCGGAATACAGTTTCTCGAGAGTTAGCCACCTAAAACAGATGCACACATTTTGTTTCAAAATATTCCGCACTGTTCATAAATCAAGGTAGATATCATATGCAGGGTCCGCCATTAGTGCGTGGACGGAAGACAGCTCTTAAGCCTGAGAAGCTATCAAAATGAAATTTTGTTTAGTGGTGTACATCTATAAGAAGTACATTTTAAAATTATGTTCATTTTATCGTACCAATCATACACAGAGTGTTGATATAAACTTACTTTTTCTTAATAAAACACCCTGTATATTTTTACATATTTGGATAGCCCTATAGAAATGCAACAAAATGATATATAGTTTATGGGGGTTTTGATGGGTCCTTTAGAGCAGGGGTGGCCAACAAGTCGATCGCGATCGACCGGTCGATCGCGAGACCAATTTTGGTCGATCACTCGCAAGTTCGGGGTTTGCGAAAAGTATCTCATAAAAACTTTAACTTCAAATGTTTTCTGTGATTAGCTCATAGAAAGGATATAATTTTTATATTATCATTATTTTTATTAGTTTGTTTTGATGAATTTGATGAATTCCCAGATTTTTTGAGTTACCACTGTATAAGTCACCAGCAAGTATTATCCAGCAAGAGACTAAATACAAAAGAAGTA
Organism: Dastarcus helophoroides; assembly: GCA_028583605.1. Taxonomy (NCBI): domain Eukaryota; kingdom Metazoa; phylum Arthropoda; class Insecta; order Coleoptera; family Bothrideridae; genus Dastarcus; species Dastarcus helophoroides. Next base: position 28,083,961 of record CM053336.1, read on the forward strand.
ATGGACATCGCGTTTGAAATTGTTAATTCAATTCGTGGAAGTTCTCTCAAACGTCGTCTTTTTCAACTAAAACTCGATGAAGGTCAGTCTGATTTATTATTGCATACTGATGTAAGATGGCTAAGTAGAGGTAAATTTCTGCAACGATTTCGTGATTTATTGCCTGAAATAATAGAATTTCTTAATGAACAAGAGAAAAAATATGCATATTTAAATGACAAAACCTGGCTTAGTGACTTAGCATTCCTTACAGATTTTACTTCCATATTAAGCCATTTAAATTTAGAATTACAAGGTAAAAATAAAACAATAATTGATATGATTAGCAGCATAGATGCATATAAAACCAAATTTATTTTGTTGATAGAAGGTTTACAACAAAATAATATGAACCATTTTCCAAATATGGCAGACAACTTACAAAAAAATAAAAATATTATTTATGAGATTGACAAGTACGTGGCCGAAATACAAAATGTAATGGAAGATTTTGAGAAGCGATTCCAAGATTTTAAAAAAATTAAAGAAATTTTGGAATTTACATCTTTTCCTTTCAAAAAAGATTTAATTGTGAAGGAAATTAGCAAAAAAATTGTAGACTTATTTGATATGGAGCAAAACGCCTTGGAAAATGAAATTATAATTTTACAATCTGATTTAATCTTACAAGCCAGAAAATTTGAAGAAAATTTTTGGAAATATGTTAACCGAGAAAAGTATCCCAATATTATCAAATGTAGCGAATATATTTATTCTTGCTTTGGATCTACGTATCTGTGCGAATCGGCATTTTCATATTTACAATTGACTAAAACTAAACTTCGTTCCGTCCTGACCGATTCTCATACTGAGGACTCATTGTTATTGTCTTTGTCAGGATATACTCCAAATTATGATGCACTAGTAAAGGAAATGCAGACTCAGGTTTCTCATTAATTTAAAAAGTTTGAATGAATAAATGTTATTAATAAGTGCTCATGTTGTTTTAATTCCTCTGGACATAAGTTTTTTAACCCATTAAATAAATACTCATGTATGTAGATTATTTACCCCTTAATCATGGAGCTCGCCAAAGTGCACGTCGGTATAAAAGCACATTGCAAAAACATCCCCTTCTTACCTAAAAAATAGGTCGATCGCGACACAATTTTAAAATAAAAAGTTGATCTTATGTGCACCAAAGTTGGCCACACCTGCTTTAGAGGATCATAAATCCAGAAATAGGACTTCGATGCAGCCATTTGTAAACCCCTAGTATGATGTAGTATTAACCAATTTGCAACATAAACAGTCAGTGACAGTCTCTTAGTTTTTATAAACCATTAAAATGGTGTTTTATATTCTTTAGTTATACAGAGTGATGGAGGTCCAAGAATTACTAAAAAAATTTAAATTGAATGACCTATTTTTATTTTCCAATTTGAAAAGAAGATAAAATTACCTTTCTGATAATATTAATTACGTGGAGTTTCTTTTGATAGGTTTCATGCAAATTAATTTTCAAATTATTTTTTTTTTTAATTTTTAAGTTTTTAGCAGTGGCGGCTCGTAATCAAAACTAATGGGGGTGCTGCGACAATGTTTAACGTTTTATGTTTAATCTAAAGCGTCGATTTTTTCAAAATTTTAACTTTTTAAAATTTCAACTAAAAATTTCAACATTTTCAAAATGTAACTTTTCGAAAATTTTAGATTTCTTAGAAAACTTGACAATGAATATTTTTGAATAATGTCGCTTTTTTTGAAAGACTGGATTTTTTCCAAATGTATGTACCGCAAAGGTGATGTCAAAAATAATGTATCAATGACTCACCTGAATGTCCGGTGTTTTCTGCCTAAGGTTTTCCAGGGAAGGGAAAGGAAAATAGGAAAAAACCCCAGCAAAACACTAATTAAATAACAGACCGAAATTTCTACCACTGCCTTCTCTGGTGGTCGCGCAATAATCTCTCGTTATTCGTTATCGAATAAAACACCTGCTGACACCAACAAGTGCTTTTTCATATATGGCGCCAACATTCCCCCCACCATGAAAACAAAGTTTTCAGTTCAAATTGTAGGTGGAACACAAACTATTCCTCCCTTAAAGAAACTAAAAATATTTTACTAAAAGGTATATCCGCACAGTAAACATAATTAATAACTTAACCTAGCCAAAAAAAATTAAGAAAAACAAATCTAATATAATTCATATGAGGTACTCATAAGAATTTAATCCCCAAAAAATATATATAAACCGCCAAAGAGAAAAAAAAAACCTAAAATAAAGCATGAATAAACCCAAGTCTTAGTTTATTGCGTGGGCAAGGGGCAGATTTTTACCACCGGTCGCGTAAAAACTCCCTTGCTCGTTCTAACCGTAACTACTCGAATAGTACCGTCTGCTCCAGGATGCACTTGCGTTACTATCGCTAGTGGCCAATGAAACGGAGGAGCATTGTCAGTTTTCAAAACTACTATAGTACCTTCTTTTACATTAGGAGTCTGCTTATGCCATTTTCCCCGAATTTGAAGCGTAGTTAGATATTCTAAGTACCACCGCTTCCAAAAATCTTGCACCATTCTATCAATTAACTGAAAACGATCTAATCTATTCATTTGAACATGTGTAACCTTATCCGCCGGTAAATTAGTTAACGGTGACATTGTCAAAAAGTGTGCCGGAGTAAGTGCCTCAGGAGCAGATGGATCTGCTATTAAACGACATAGTGGCCGCGAGTTTAACAATGCCTCCACTTGAGTTAAAAAGGTTGATAGTTCCTCGTATGTTAACAATTGATCTCCTATAACCCGATTTAAGTGACTTTTAGCTGACTTAACGTTACTTTCCCAGATTCCTCCCATATGTGGAGCCGATGGCGGATTAAATTTCCACTCTATTCCATGAAAAGACAATTCTGACAACAAAGTGTCTCTATACTCTTTAGAATTTAAAAACGTATACAATTCTGTGAACAACTTATTTGCCCCTATGAAATTGGTACCCCGATCCGAATATAATACACTACAAGGGCCTCGACGGGACAAGAATCTTTTAAAAGCTTGCAAAAAATGATCCGTTGAAAGTGAACTCACCAGTTCCAAGTGAACCGCCTTAACACTCATGCACACAAATAAACATACATATGCTTTGTGAATTGAGGTTCCTCTTTTGCGTCCTAACGTTATATTAATTGGTCCAAAATAGTCAACACCTGTATGAGAGAAAACTTTAACTTCCTGCACCCGAAAAGCAGGCAAATCTGCCATCACAGGATTTAAAGGTTTTGGTCGTGACCGAAAACAATGATTACACGCATGCACCCGACTGCGAATCAAATTACGACCTGCCAGGATCCAAAATTTTTGCCTGATTATTGCCTCCAATAAATGAGGACCCGTATGTAAATTGGTCTTATGATAATGATCAACTAATTTAATCGTAAAGGGATCCTTTGCAGGTAAAAGAAGAGGATGCCGTTGATTAAAAGTTAACTTTGCATGACTAAGCCTACCCCCCACCCTGAGGAGTCCGTCCTGAACAAAGGGGCGCAACTTTCGTAATCTTTCTGAGCACAGTTTTCCCGCTTTCAACCGCTGAATATCAGATCCGAAATGTTCTAGTTGCACCAATTTAATAAGCATTAGTTCCGCTTTAGTCAAATCCGCCGCCGTAATAACTTCATTCAGGGGTAACATTTTTAAAAACCGAAGTACCCAAACTGTAACCCTTAACAATAAAACCCATGAGGAAGACCTAATAATCAAATTATACAAGGGATGTTTCTCCTTTTCAACAGTATTAATCAAAATAGTTTCGCTTTCTTCGGAAGAATTTTCCTTTTGACAAACTACGGTAACAGGCCAATCACTTTCCTTTTCCACTAAATTAAACCTCCATAAAATCCGCTGAAATCTACGATGGTCTTCAGTAACGTTGATTTGTAAAAACATGCGTTTGATATCCGATGTTACCGCAATTTTAAATAACCGAAAGTTAATTAACAAGGTGCATATATCCGTCTGAAACTTAGGACCCCCGTATAATAAATCATTCAGAGAAACACCATTATCTGAAGGCGCACTAGCATCTAGGACGATACGTAACGGAGTACTGGTACTTTCAGGCTTCAAAACAGCATGATGCGGAATGAAAAATGATTTAGTGCCAATATTTTCCGGAAATACTTTTCGCATATACCCTTGATCTACAAATTCCTGCATAACTTTATTATACTCTAATCGCAATTGTGGAAACTTAATAAATCTCTTTTCTAACGCGAGTAATCGAGATTGAGCGGCCACTTTAGAATCACCCAAATTTCTTGGAGAAATTTTAAAAGGTAAAGCTACTGTGAAACGTCCCGTTTCATTCCTACTATATTTACTTAAGTAAATTTTCTCGCACTCTACTTCTTTCGGATCTGTTACTTTATTTTTGGGCACCCCTTCAATTTCCCAAAATTTACCTGTCAGATGCTCAATCGAAGTATCGCTAATCAATGTACAAAAAATCTGAGAGTTACCCTTTGACATTAAACCCGGTGCCTTACCCATCACTACATAGCCTAACGTCGTTTGAATAGCCGTCGGTGATCCCGCTGAACCCGATAAACGACCCGAACCTAATAAAATGGAAAATATTTCCGCTCCCAAAATCCCACCTATTTCCTGTGATCGATAGTAAGCATCATCTGCTAATGGAACGCCGACAAGATGAGCAAATGTACTTGTATCTACTTGTGCCCTCGGTAAATTTTCCGAAATCTTGTCTACTAGCAAAACTTTAATGGCATATTTTACATCCGAATTGTGACGCGATGCAATGATTAAATCTGCAACGCCTTTTACAGGGTGCGAACTTTTCCCGAGACCTTGTACCGACGAATAAAATTTTGAAATATTTATTCCCAATTTTCTACAACACCTAATCGTAAGTAAATTAGCTTGGCTCCCAGTATCCAATAAGAATCTAGCCGTTTGATTTTTAATGGGACTGTTTATAACGTTTACAACCGCCATAGACAGCAAAACCGTACTGTCATTTTGAACGCTATGAACAGTGGGATAGCAATTATTCACCATTTCTGTTCGCTCCGAATTATTGGCACTTGAATTGCCCCCGATCTGGGCAACATTACTGTTACTAGTTATTTCTTTGCTAGACTTCGCTTCTTCAGTGACTGCTGGGAAAGAAGTATCCATGCTTGTGTTCCCAGTGTGAAGCAATACGTGATGACGTTTGCCACATTCCGTGCAATTCCGTTGTACAGGACAAAAACGTACACGATGATCTGAAGATAAACAATTGTAACACCAGTTATTGTCCCTTACCGCTTCATACCTTTTTACTGATGTTAAACATTTAAATTTTTCACATCGACTTAAATAATGTCCCCTTTTATGACAATAAACACAACCGTTTAATATTTTGTTACCCGTTTTGGCATCCTTATTGCCGTCACTTACTACAAATGATTTAACAAAACGCTGTTTTCCTGGTACGATGTTATTTCTATTGACTTCTGGCTTCCGACTTAGGGTTAATATTTTTGATTGTTCTTTAACAAACGTAATTAACTCCTCATAGGTAGGCATCGCTAAACCCCGCCTAGATAATTCAAATGATTTGACAGTCTCGACATCTAGCTTTAACAAAGCATGATAAACTAACATAAAGTCCGCAAGATCAGTTATCCCCAAATTTTTTAAGGCACGCACCGCTGCGTCGAATTTTTCTAAGAACAAATTTAAATTTTTAGAAGATTCTCCTTGAATCACCTTAAACTCCATCATCTGGTCTAAATAACTGTTTGCTAAGGCTCTTTTATTCTCATACTTGTCAATTAATGACTGCCAAATTATCGCATAATTTTGCCCTGTTGGAGCTATCCCCGAACAAATTCCTAAAGCCGACCCTTTTAAACACCCTACTAGATAATGAACTTTGTCCGTATCAGTTAAACTACCATTATCATGAATTAAACTTTTGAAAACCGAATAAAAAGTTTCCCACTCCCGAATTTCCCCCGAAAAGCTAGGTAATTCTATCTTTGGAAGTCTAGGAACCGAAAAAGAAGCCGCCTCTGGTTTCTTCAATTTGTCTGCCGCTGCATGTATATAACAACATAATTCATCAACGGTTCGCAAAATAGCAAAATCTGGAACATAATCTTCGTCCAACTCAAAACTATATTTTGCAATTTCGTCAATAACAGCTAATAAATCTTTACGTGTTGTATCTATAGACCGATATAAAACTGTAAACCTGTTTAAAGAGTGCTTATCATCCAACTTTTTACTTAAATTCAAAAGCGTTTGTAACATTGTGAACAAAGATTCTTTTTTAGCCGTTAAAAGACTTATAGTTTGCTGTGCGGTTCCTGGCATTTTCACGTGAATTCAAAAGTAAACTATCACCAAATGATTGTTATTCGATTTTGAAAGCAAAAAATTTTGTTTGATTTACTTTGAACTGAAACCCTATTTTCAGTCGCCACAATATCTAACAATTACAACCAAATTTTCAAAATGTTAAATTCCCTTTTTATAATGGTACCAATTTAATCGTATTGTGCCAGCAAGTCAGAATGTGATAACCGCGACGAACGGAAATATCCAATACAAAAAACTTTAGGTACAAAAAACCACATAAAACTTTAAGCAGGTGAAACCGATCTGGTATAATTTCACAAAATTTAGATCCAATATTATCCCGAATATTGAACAAAATAACGTCCCGATACGTTATGTTAGTTAGAAAAGGCAGTGATATTAATTACTAGATTACCAAATTAAATTTGACCGTTTCAAACTTAAAAACCGAATTAACCTTTACTAGACCGACTAGAAAACTATCCGAAATTCCGAAATCTAAATTTTGTAAACCCCGATGGGTTTTAAATTAAATTTAGATAAAGCAAAAACTGATTCAAATCCGCTCGAAAAGGACCAAAAAAATGTATGTACCGCAAAGATGATGTCAAAAATAATGTATCAATGACTCACCTGAATGTCCGGTGTTTTCTGCCTAAGGTTTTCCAGGGAAGGGAAAGGAAAATAGGAAAAAACCCCAGCAAAACACTAATTAAATAACAGACCGAAATTTCTACCACTGCCTTCTCTGGTGGTCGCGCAATAATCTCTCGTTATTCGTTATCGAATAAAACACCTGCTGACACCAACAAGTGCTTTTTCATATATGGCGCCAACACCAAATTTCAATTGTATTCCAAAATTTAGACTTTTTTCTTATGATTTCAACTTTATTTTATTTTTAGGTACTGACTTTTCCGAAAATCTGTGTATACTCTTTTAAAAATATCTCCATTTTCGAAAATATTTAAACTTTTCGGTGTTTTGTTTTTTGTATTTTTTTTTGTAAATTAAGTACATTTTTTCAAAATTTTGAAACGGTGAAAATTTTTGAATAATGTCACTTTTTTTGAAAGACTGGTTTTTTCCAAATTTGGATTGTATTCCAAAATTTAGACTTTTCTTATGATTTCAACTTTATTTTATTTTTAGGTACTGACTTTTCCGAAAATCTGTGTATACTCTTTTAAAAATATCTCCATTTTCGAAAATATTAAAACTTTTCGGTGTTTTGTTTTTTGTATTTTTTTTTCGTAAATTAAGTAAATTTTTTCAAAATTTTCTCCGTTTAAAAATTTTTACGTTTTTTACAAATGTCAAATTTTGGAAAACTGGACTTTAGGCTTTTTAAATTTTTGATATTTATTAAAATTTCAAAATTTTATCATTTCTTTTTTTGAGAAATTATAATATTTTTATTGAAAATTTCGGTTCTTAATAGTTCGACTATTTTTTAGTATCAACCACTTTTTACAATGTCGATTATTTTCGCAAAATTTTAATTTTTTGAAATAAAGACACTATAAAATGTCGTCTTTTTTCACATTTTCGGCTATTTTTTTTTTGTAAATTTGGCTACTTTTTAATTTTCAAAATTATTTCAAAATTTCGATTGACGTTTTATGAAAAGTTTAACATTTTTTCAGAATTTTAATTTCGTTGATCTAACATTTCAATTTTTTTAAAAAAATCTTCAACTGGCTTCAAAATTTTAACTACCAAAAATTTTAACTTTTTTCAAACTTTTTAACTTCTCAATATTTGGACTTTTGAAAACCTTGATCTGTTTGATAATTTTTGACTTGTTTTCAATATTCCGGCTTTAAAAATTTTGATTTTTATTGATAATTTGAGTGAAAATTTCCCAATTATTTAAAATTTAAACTTTTTAAAATTTTGAATTATTTTAAAAACTCGCTAGTAATTCTCAGTTTTTTTTAATGTGTCTACTTTTTCACAGTTTTGATATTTTTTTTTAATTTCGACTAAAATTTTGACCCATTTGTTTAAAAATTTCTCATTTTCAAAATTATGACCTCTTTTAGAAAATTAAAAGTTTTTAAAAATTTTTGCCTTATCCTTAAATTTTTTAAATATTTCGTATATTCCTTAAAATTTAGAAAGATCTCAGTGTCAAAAAATTTCCCCCTTTTCTTGAAAATTTTAGCTTTTACTTAAATTTGCACTTTTCTAAAATTTTCGACCTTTTTTTTAATTCCCACTTTGTTGAAAATATCCGTTTTTTCAAATGTTCGAATTTTTAAAAATTTAAGCTACTTTCCAAAATTAAAATTATTTGGAAAATTTAAAAATTTCGACTATTTTTTTAATTTAAACTATTTTCAAAATTTCGACATTCTTTGCAAACTGTCCATCCTTTATTTGAAAATTTTGATTTTCTTAAAAACTTATTTTGAAATTTTTAAATAATTCGTAAAATTTCGAACTTATCTAAAAATTTCGATTCCATTTGAAAAAGTCTACTTTTTTTTAAATTTTTAATCTTTTTGAAAACTTGATCTTTTTTTTAAAAAGTCCGAACTTTTTTCAAAATATTATTTATAATTTTTGTTTAAACATTTCCATTTAAATCTTCAACTTTTAAAAAAAGTGCGTTTTTATTTTAAATTTGAGCTACTCAAAAATTCGACTTTTTCCAAAATTTTACCTTTTCAAAATTTTAACCTTTTTGATAATTTAAAGTTTTCTCCAGTATTCAAAAATTCAGCTTCTTAAAAAATTTAATTAAAAATTCTGTAGTTTATTTTAAATGTCGATATTTTTCCAAAATTTTGCCTTTTTTCATTCGCAAAATTATTGAAAATGTCGACTATTTTAAAAATTTTAAATTTTTTCTCAAAATATTAACTTTTTTCAAAATCCTTATTTTCTTTTGGAAATTTGACTTTCTATGAAAATTTGGAAATTTTTAAAAATTCGGTTTTTTTCAAAATTTCGGCTTTTCTGATAACTTTGACTTTATTTTTTGAAACTGATAATTTTTTCTTATTTGGTATTATTATTATTATGTTTATTATTTATGTATTATTATATTAAAATAAATATTACTCCTAGCAACAATTTTCAAAATTGTACGAAGCTTTAAAACAAATTTCGAAAAAAACTTTCAGTTTATACATACACAAATAAATTGTAAAAATTTAAATTTTAATTTCATAATGTTGACTTCAAGCATTAAATTGTTGATTAATTTTTTGCAACATTTTGATTGCTTTTAATTTAGAAATAATGAGACATTTCTTGAAATGGTGACTCTTTTTCTCGATTAATTTATTTTTTAAAATTGTTTTTTTAGGGTTTTTTGGGCAACATTTTTATCAAAATTACAAAATAAAATGAACTATGAAAAGTCAAAGTCTAGTAAAAAAACTTGACATTTTTAAAACAAATTAGAGAAACAAAAAAATCTGGAGAAGTTGAAATTTTCAGAAGAAATTTTAAGGTCAACATTTTCAAAAAAAAATAGGAATTTATAAAAAAAAAACTTTTTATAAAATATTTAGGAAAAACTGGAAACTTTGCAGAAAAAAATTAAAATTTTCTTAAATAAATCGAAATATGATAACGAAGGCTTCCACGGCCAGAGTCAGTACAGGATATACTTCTTCGGGGATTGGACCATGTCAAAGAACTACTAAAAGTGTTCGACGTTTCGCCCACCATCGTAGGGGGGCTTCTTCAGGAACAAAGAAAGAAAAATAGATGAAAAGAAGAATATGAGGGAATATGCAAAAAAAAGGCCAATTTCAAAACATCAGAGCACGATAACTCAGTATGTCCACCACACCAGAGGCGAAACTCTTCTGAATTGAAACCTGGTACAAAGGATAAGAAAGTTTAGACAGAAGAGCACGGTAACTCAGTATGTCCACCATACCAGAGGCGAAACTCTTCTGAATTGAAAATTGGTACAAAGGATAAGAAAGTTTAGACAGAAGAGCACGGTAACCCAGTATGTCCACCATACCAGAGGCGAAACTCTTCTGACAGAAAAGAGGGAAAGGGAAACTTTATATACCATTCGTCTGCGCGATCACTCCCGAAGATTTCCGATGGTTGGTTTCCAGATGGAGGAAAGCATGTTGATGTTTTTGGGAAATTTTTGGATTTCAATGGCTTCGCGTATCTTCCTATTATAGTAATTGGGAATATTGGATATAATTGAAATATTATCAAAGAGAATCTTATGTCCGGTCTCATGTTAATGTTGGGCAATGGCTGACTGCGAAAATAAACCAGACCTAAGACATCTTTGGTGCTCGGATATTCGCGTCTTAAATGATCGCCCCGTTTCTCCGATGTACACTGAACCACAAGAACAAGGAACCCTGTACACGCCATTAGAACAAAAGGATGAAATTTTATCTTTGGAAGATGGGAGAAGCTGTGGATCTTCTTCAGAAGAGTTTCGCCTCTGGTATGGTGGACATACTGAGTTACCGTGCTCTTCTGTCTCAACTTTTTTATCCTTTGTACTAATTTTCAATTCAGAAGAGTTTCGCCTCTGGTATGGTGAACATACTGAGTTACCGTGCTCTTCTGTCTAAACTTTCTTATCCTTTGTACCAGGTTTCAACTCAGAAGAGTTTCGCCTCTGGTATGGTGGACATACTGAGTTACCGTGCTCTGATGTTTTGAAATTGGCCTTTTTATTTTTCTTTTTTTTGCATATTCCCTCATATTCCTCTTTTCATCTATTTTTCTTTCTTTGTTCCTGAAGAAGCCCCCTACGATGGTGGGCGAAACGTCGAACACTTTTAGTAGTTCTTTGACACGGTCCAATCCCGGAAGAAGTATATCCTGTAAATCGAAATATCTTGAAGAAGCTCAACATTTTTATACAAAAAGTTGAAATTGAGATTTCAGGTAAAAGCTCGAATATTCGCTATTAAATTATTTTTAAAGAAATATTAAAACGCGAGAAGAGTTGCATTAAGATTTTGTTTAGAAAAAAAAATAGATGTTAAAATCCCGTAGCTTCGTGAAGGAAACTTGACATTTCTATAAAAATAAATCAGAGAAAATTTGAAATCTCGACAAAAAATTGTTTAAGGAAACGTCCTCGGAAAATTTTGAGAAAAAACTCTTAAGCGAAATTGGGGGTGCTGCAGTTCCACAGTACCTATACGCGAGCCGCCACTGGTTTTTAGCAAACTCAACTAGGATTATTTGTAATTATTAAAATTAATTAATAATTAAACAACTAATTAAATAAATAGTTGGTAATATAAACTTTTAAACAATTCGTTAACATTTGTATATAATAATCGAAACTTAGCAGATATTTAACTGGGTGTCCGGAAAATTGATATTTAAAAATATGTATTTTATAGTATCGTTTACATAAAAATTCTCGGAAGTCTAAAGAGATATTAAAATGAAATTTTTTCCAGTAACGTACATCTCTAGGAAGCACATTTCAAAACCATTTTTATTAGATTTTTTTAATAGAACACCCTGTATATTTTCACATATTTAAATAGTTTTATAAAAATGCAGCAAAATATTATTAAGTTTATGGGGGTTTTGATGGGGTATTTTCCCAGTAAAGGCTCCTAAATCCGAAAACCGGACTCCGATGCAGCCATTTATAAACACTCTGTATGATGTAGTATTAACCAATTTGCAACATAAGAAGTCATTGATAGTCTTAATTTTTCACAAAGATGTTGTCGTGATCCAGGTTTGCATATCTAATAATTACAAATAAATTTTAAATGAAAAGTTCATTCGCATGAAAACTATTAAATGTAAATGTAGTATTGTCGTAAAGCTATTTTATCTTTTTTTTCATATTAGGTAATAAAAGTAGGGCATTCTATTTTAAATTTTTAATTAATTAATTTTTTTTTGGATTTGTAAGCCTTTCTCACTCTGTATAAGTGAAAACCATAAGACAACATGTTTATGGTTTACGGCAGTGGTTACCAAACTTATTTGGCCTACCGCCCACTTTCCAGAAAAAATATTATCTAGCGCCCCTTGAAATAATTTTTTCAAAATTTTTATTACAATTAAGCCGAAAGACATGCATATGTGTTTATGGCTCTATCTCTTTTGTAAAATATAGTATAGAAAGGTATAAATTAGAAGCATTTTAATTTGAAATTATGAAACAATTTATTTAATGCAAAATAGAAAATTAAACAGAAAAACTTTAATAAATTGAAACTTTAGTGAGAAGGATGAACTTGGTGTGCTGCTATTAATTTAGGAATCCTCGGCTCTATTTTTGTCAGAAGTAATCTTAAATCACCGCGATCGACTATTTGCAATCTATTTCTTTTTTTCGTTAATAGATTTGTTACTGCACTGAACCCTCGTTCCACTAAATAAATTGAAGGAAATGCAATTAGAAACTTTTGAACAACAGCCCAAATTTCAGGATAGACTGAAGGGATCTCTTTTTGCAGCCAGAATTGTTGGTATCCGCTTTTGAATTTAAATTTTAATTCGTCGTTTGAAATTAGTTCCATCAACTCTTCTTGTATCTTTGGCGATTCTTCTGTGTTTGCATTTGAAAAGGGGTCCAAAATCCAATCAGGTATGGTCATTTTCAAAATATCATTAAATCGTTGATTAAAATCTGAATGAAGGGCTCCCAAGTGCTCACAATAAGACTGTATGTCTTCACCCTTTTTCTCTGCTGCAGATAAATTTGGGAACTGGCTAAATTCTCCTCGTCCAAAGTTTTGTTTGTACAAAAGAAGTTTTCTCAAAAATGCAGAAATAACAGACTTTGTTTTTATTAAATTGAGATCATTGCCCTGAAGCTGAAGATTGCTTTCATTAAATTTTTGAAACAAGTCGGTCAAATAAGCAATATCACTTTTGGCTTGAATCAAATTCGACCGTAAAGCATCATTTTTATCTTGAAAGAACTCCAGTACTGTGTTATACAGCTTATAAAACCTATCTAAACAGGCACCCTTTGACAACCATCGAACTTCTGTATGAAGAAGCAAACGATTATATTCTTCGTCGTTTTGAACACAAAGCTGTTTGAATAATCGGTCATTCAACGATGAGCTTCTGATTGTGTTGATGGCTTTAATTACATGTTGTAATGAATTATGTAGTCGTGTACTTAAATTTTTTGCAACTAAATGTTGGCGATGATTCTCCTTTTGTATCAGTTTGCAAATATTTTGCAAATAATAATTCCTGACAAATTTGTTCCTCCTTTGAGAACCGCACATATGCTAAAAGCAAAGCTTCGTTTCCAGGCAATGTGGATTCATCAAGTTGAATAGAAAACTGAGATGTTTTTAAATGGCTACACAAGGAATCTTCAACATCTTGTGCCATTTCATCAATTCTTCTCTGCACTGTAATATTGCTTAATGAAATTTTCTTGATAATATCAAATACTGGCTTATGTAGCACAGTACGTATTACTTCACTGATAGCCGGCATAATTAGTTCCTCACCAATAGTGTGAGGTTTTCCTGATTTGGCAATCATTAAGGAAATATTGTAGGATGCAAGCAAACCATCAGTATCTTGCTGGACTGAGTTTGAAAAAAGCTTTGCTAATGTTGGCTGTTTGATAAAATTTTCCTTTAACTTTTGAAAATAAGATATGTCATTATCTTTTTTATCATTATGAATTTTATTCAAATGGTCTTTTAGTCTTGAAGGCTTCATAGCCTCGTTGGACAAAACTTTTTGACAAATCAGACACATTGGAAGAGTGTTATTTACAGGTGATTCAATAAACCCGTATTTTAAATATTCAATACTATATTGTCTACATTTTTTCTTTGGTTGAGTCATTATTATCAGATAAAATTTTTAAGATTATATTAATTTATATTTATTTTGTAGATTTTTATGAAAAACCACTAATATAATAAAGAAAATAAACAAACAAGCAAACAAACATGACACTACTAATTATACCATGTATGTAATCAGCCAAAATATATAATTCTCACAAATTATTATAGTCGCACTGTTTGTTAGTTTTTTAACAATTTTAAGACAATCTAGTAAGTTCGAGACATATTAATTGAGTCGTGTGTTCCGAATTATTATGTACTCTTAAGACTGTGGTAACTAGTACTACCGATCGCGTCCAAGCCTTGCGATTGACTAATCACACGTGTATTAGAACGGCAGCGCAGTAGCGTTGGCACTACACTAACAGTAGCAGTTCACCACTGCACATACTTCAATTCAAGTGAAGGAGGATGCGAGAATTGAACTAGTAAGTTTTTTAAAAACGGAAGCGTTATAAGCGAGCGAAATATATAAATAAATTTTTTAAATATTTTTTCTTGTATTTATGATTTTACCGCCACTTTAAAGTTATTCATCGCCCCCAGGTGCACCCATGGACCATTACCGCCCCCTTTGAACCCTACAGCGCCCACTAGGGGGCGGTAACGCCCACTTTGGGAATCACTGGTTTATGGAAACTAAAAGGCTATCAATACTTGTTTTTGTTGCAAATTGGTCAATACTACATCATACTGAGTGTTTAAAAATGACTGCATCAGGGCCCTGTCTCCGGATTTATGATCCTCTATTAGGAAAACGACCCATCAAGACCTTTATCAATCCTACATTATTTTGCTGCATTTTCATGGAGCTATTTAAATATGAAGGAATATACAGGATGTTCTATTAAAAAAAAAATTTACATCAATCATTATTGATACAATAAAATGAAAATAATTTTAAAATGTGCTCCGTATAGATGTACGCCACTGGACAAAATTTCATTTTGATGTGTTCTTAGGTTTAGGAGCTATTCTCCGTCCGCGCAATAATGGCGGACCCTCCTGTATATTTTATGTTTTCAAGAATCCGTTGTGTTTTATTATAAATTGGTTTTACTTCCTAGGGGTTAATTGTAAAAAAATTAAATTGTCTAAACTAGTGAACGAAAACTGTGCAACACTTACCATTACTTCTGGGAGGTGCGTTATATTGGGGGGCCAGTAGTTCGTAAACGGGATTTTCGTAAGCGCAATTGATATTTTGATTCTGTTGGACATTGTCGGATTGCAGTTGGACGTTGCCGTTTTGCTGTTGGACGTTGCCGTATTGCAGCTGGACGTTGATGTATTGCTGTTGGACATTTCCGTATTGCTGAGGGCCAACAACAATCGACAACGACCAACAACAAAACGGCACCGTATTGCTGTTGGACGGTGCTGTTTTGCAGTTGGACGTTGTCGTATTGCTACTAGACGCTGTCATATTGCTGTTGGAAAAAGTGAATTTCGAGTTTTGATAAAGCATTGCTTTTTGATTAAAGAAAAAGGCAGTGGAAACCAAACAATGGATTGATAAACATTATCCGAACTCTGCTCCATCGAGACAAATGGTAAAGAAGTGGATTGCTGAATTTAAACGTGGTCATACCTGCACAAATGATGCAGAGCGCAGTGGACGCCCAAATGAGGCTGTTATTCCAGAAAACATCAAAAAAATTCACAAATTGGTTATGAACGATCGCAAATTGAAGGTGCACGAGCTAGCTGACATTGTAAAGATATCAGATGGTAGTGTTTTTACCATTTTACAAGAACATTTGGGTATGCGAAAGCTCTGTGCAAAGTGGGTGCCGCGTGAGCTCACAATCGACCAAAAACAACAACGAATCGATACTTCAGAGGAATGTTTGGCGCTCTTAAACCGCAATGAAATGGAATTCTATGGTCGATATGTGACAATGGATGAGACAATGGCTTCACTATTATATACCGGAATCCAAAAGGCAGTCAACTGAGAGGACAGCAGTCGACGAACCGAATCCAAATCGAGCAAAGACGCAACAGTCGGTCGGTAAGGTGATGGCTTCTGTATTTTGGGATGCGAACGGAATAATATTCATCGACTAGCTCCACAAAGGAACCACCATCAACAGCGACTATTACTGTGCAATTTTGCATTGACTGAAGGCTGAAATCGCAAAGAAACGGCCACATTTGCAAAAGAAAAAAGTGTTGTTTCACCAAGACAATGCACCGTATCACAGATCGATGAAAACGATGGGAAAATTGTATAAATTAGGCTTCGAATTGCTTACCCACCCACCGTATTCTCCAGATTTAGCCCCCAGTGACTTTTTTTTGGTTTTCAGATCTTAAGAGAATGCTTGTTGGAAAGAACTTTAAGTTCAATGATAAAGTAATCGCTGAAACTGAGGCCTATTTTGACGAGAAAGTGAAATCGTACTATAAAAGTGTTATCGAAAAGTTGGAAAATCACTATACTCGTTGTATCGCCCTCGAAGGCAGCTATGTTGAATAATAAAATCGAGTTTTGTCAAAATTTTGTTTTTTTCCTATCTATTCTACGAACTTATTGAATGACCTGTATAGTCTGCGGACGACTTTAGGCAAGCAATTTTAGGATTTTACAAATTATTTATAGTGCAACAATTTTAAATGTAAGTGAAAGCAAATTGTTCAACTTTAGCTTCGCGGGATACTTTCAAAAACTTTGCGGTTTGCGACGTGTTTGCCACCCCTGATATATACTAATAGCTGGACAGGTAGATAACAGCCCAAACTACTAAGCTAGTAAAACGAAATTTCGGCATAGATTCTTTACATGATGTAGGTAGGCAATTACAAGGAATTTTCGAAAATTTTTCAGAGGGGGTTTTAAAGCTAGCATAGAAACTTAATAATGTGTTTTATGGCCTAAAATTGTGAGTATCCGACTTTAACAATTCAATCTCTAGGGCCCCTAGAGGGGTTAAAATATATTTTTCAAATTAAGTACATAATAGGTCTTTTATAACCTAACATTTGTGGTATGTATTTATGAAAAGAAAAATAATAATAATAATAAATTGAAAAAAATTATTAAACACGTATTTGGTTGACTTTAACAAGTACATTTTCTGGTTGGGGGAGTCCAAAATAGGTTAAAAAAACCTTTAAAAAAATGATATAATCCAAAAGTCGAGATCTTCAGATCCGAATTTTCAAAAAAAATCAACATTTTAGAAAGAAGATGGATTTCTTTGAAAAACGTCGAAATTTACAGAAAAAGTTAAAAATTAATAAAAACTAGAAATGATTAAAACAGTCAAAAGTATATTGGGAAAATTCAAAATTTTCGGAAAAGAAGAACTTAAAAAACTTGAAATTCTACACAGGAATGAAATTTCTTTTAATTTTGAATTTCTGGATACAAATTTTAAAGTTGAAATTTTTAAAAAGTCAGATTTATTGTAACTTCCGATCAATCGAATTTCACAACAACAAAATGTAGTTATAAAACTTGTATTAGTAAGGAATTCTCTAGAAACATTTGATAATGGGAAGCTACCGCGATAATGAATCATACGACAGATAAGCGCTTTAGATGTTTCCACAAGCGATAAATCTTATCTGTACATAGATCTGTTCTAGAAACCGAAACAGTACCATAAATATGCGGTCGTCCTTCCCTTAGTTAATCGGATAATCAGTTAATTAATTAGTCAGATTAGTTAGCTGGCCAGCTAGTCTAATAATTAAGTGAATTATAACTGTAGTGGTTTGAAATCAGTCTAGAAATAAAACGATAACACGCAACAAGTTAAAATCTTAAGAAAGATTAAAAGCAGTTGAAATTTTTAAAAGAAATATCAATTTAAAAAAATAGAATTTTTAAAAAAAGTAAAAATTTTAGAAGCAGTTTATATATTATAGTAATTATTTAAACAATTTAAATAAATAATCAAAATTTTCACGACATTGGAAATATATAAAAGTGTCGAGATTTAAAAATAAAAGACAAAATATTTAAAGGGAATCGAAATTTTCAAAATCGACTTTTACAAAATATTTAGAATTTTCAAAAATTGTTGAAATTTTCAAAACCTCATTACTTTCAAAAAAAGTCGAAATTGGAAAATCCGAGAAGTCCATCTTTGAAGTGTCGCAATTTTTAAAAACAATTGATTTTTTTTAAAAGTCACCATACTCCAAATAAGTTTATCTTGATAGTTAAATAATTCAAAAAGAATGGATTTTTCAAGGAAAACTGACATTTTCAAAAAAAGTAGAAATTTAAAGAGATAGTCCAAATTTTGAGAGAGAAAAACGGAAGTTTTCAAAAAAATTGGATTTGGGACAAATTTTGAAAAACTTAAAAATGTTAAAACAAGAAAAAAATGTCTACAAAAAATCAAAATTTTCACAATTCGAAATTATAAAATTGAAATTTTTAAAAAAGTCGAAATTTTGAAAAAGAGTCAATTTTTTAGAGATTAATTTCAGTCGGCCCTCTTAAAAAAAACAATGTTACGTTAAATCAACCTTGAAAAAACTGAAAATATTTACAAAGAGATGGATATTTAAAAAAATTGGTGAACCGGACTGATCCTTAAAATATAAATCTTGTCCCCTGAAAACAAGAAAAACTAAAAAACACAAAAAGGGTTACTCTAACGCTTTTTGATAGACAAGCTATCATCTTCAGAGAAATACTGAAAACTTTGTTGTGTTTTTTAAGCTTTCTTGGTTTGAAGGGACAAGATTTGTATTTCAATTTTTAAAAAAAATCGAATTATCCAAATTTATAAATTTTAAAATATCAAGAAAAATCAAAATTTTGTAGACACGAATTTTGTAGACGAAATTTTTAAATTTTTTAAATAAAAAAAATATAATTTTAAAAAATCAGGAATTAAAAAATAAGAAATTTTGAAGAAGGATCAAATATGAAAAAAATGTTAAAATTTACAAAAACCGTCGATTTATTCAAAGAGAAATAATAAAATTTTCAAAAATATCGTGGAAAAAGATCAAAATTTTAAAGACATGATCTTGAAAAAAGCTTTTCAAAAGTCGAAAATAATAAGAATTTAAATTTTTAAAAAGGGAAATTATTTAAACTAATTAGAATTTCCAAAATAAATCGATTTTTAAAAAAGGTAAAATTTTTGAAAAAGTTGATTTCTTCAACAATTGTGCGATTTTTCAAAAAGGTCGATATTTTGTAGTAAAAAAGGCGAATTCTTAAAAAAAGGTCTACATTTTAAAAAAGAGCAAAATATTCGATAATTGTAGAAATTATCAAAACCAATCGATATATTCAAAATTAATCAATCAACATTTTTAAAAAGACCTTGAAAAAAGGCCAAAATTTGAAAGACAAAATTCTGAAAACTGGCAAAGCTTCAAAAAGGACAATTCTTAAGCGATCAAAACTTTCTATTAAATGATATTTAAAAAATGACACTTTTTAAAAAAGTTGAATTTTTGGAAAGTAGTACGATTTTGAAAAAAGTCAACATTCTGAAAATAAAGAAGCATATTTTTCAAAAAAATTAATTTTGGACAAAAGCAAAATATTCAAAAAGTACAGATTTCGAAAAATGTCGAAATATTCAACAATTTTCGAGAAGATTTGAATTGTTGAAATAAGAAAAAATTTCAAAGGAAGTTGAAATTTAAAAAAATCGATTTCTTAAAAAAATCACAATTTTCAAATAATGTAAAATATTTCAAAAGAGACGTAATTTAAAAAAGTCGACATTTTTCTCAAAAAGCCAAACTTCTGAAAATTAGCAAAAAAAAAGAATTTTTCCACCTAAAGTTTTCAAAATCAAAATGCCAAACTTTTCAAAAAAATTCGATTATTTGATAAAATATTTAGAATAATATTAAATTTTCAAAAAGTACTGCGATTTTCAAAAAGGTCGACATTTTAAAATTAAAAGTGCGAATTCTCTAAAAAAAATCAAAATTTTTAAAAGGAGCGAAGTATTCGAAATTTGTCGAGATTTTAAAAAACAGTCAATATATTTAAAAGGGATCAATTAAAATTTTCAAAAAGGTCTTGAAAAAAAGTGAAAATTTAAAACACAACATTTAAAAAATAATAAAATTTGTTAAAAATTCCAAATTAAAAAAGATGCAAATTTTCAAAAAGAAAAATTCATTAAACGATAAAAATTTTCAAAAAAATATATTTTTTAAAAGACACTTTTTAAAAAAGTTGAATTATTAGACGAGAAGTATAAGAAGATCTGAACTGTTATAAAAAGAAAAAATGTCAAAGGAAGTCTAAATTTAAGAAATATGCATTTTCAAGAAAGTCGTTTTTTTTTAAAAGTAAAAATTTTTATAAAATTCGACTTCCTAAAAAAATCAAAATTTTCAAAAAAGTATAACTCTTTAAAAGAGATGTGATTTAAAAATGTCAACATTTGTCCCAAATAAGCCAAAGTTCTGAAAATAGTGAAAATATTCGAAAAATTAGCAAGAAAAAAAAAGAAATTTTTGAGCTAAACCTTTCAAAAAACATGATTGTTTCGATGCCAAACTTTTCCAAAAATATCAATTTTTTAATAACATGTTTGGAAATAAATTAAATTTTCCAAAAGTAGTGCAATTTTCAAAAAATTCTACGTTTGAAAATTAAAAATGCAATTTTTTTAAAAAAAAAACCTGTATTTGAGACAACAAAATAATAAAAAAATGAAGATTTTCAAAAAAATATCGAAATATTAAAAATTCTTGAGAAAATTTGAAATTTTGAGAAAAAAATCAAAATTTCAAAGGAAGTGGAAATTAAAAAATAAATCTTCATTTTTGAAAAGTCGTTTTCTTTAAAAATGTAATTTTTTTATAAAAATCGATTTTTTGTAAAATCAAAATTTTCAAAAAAGCTTACTACTTTAAATGGAAAGCTGTGATTTTAAAAATAGTCGACATTCTTCAAATAAACCAAAATTCGGAAAAAAGTAAAAATTTTTAAAGAATTCGAATTTAAAAAATCAAAATTCCGAAAAAATTCGATATTAGAAATAAAAAACAATTCTTTAAACTGAAATTGGAAAACAATGATTTTATCAAAGTCAAACTTTTTAAAAACCATTCATTTTTTGATAAAGATTTTGGAAAAAAGTGAAGTAAAGTCAAATTCTGTAAAAATAAAGATCGAAATTTTGAAAAAAGCCGAAGTTTTCGACAATTATCTTAAAATGTTTAAAGAAAAACCAAATCGCTGGATTTTGTGTCAAATCTTATTTCAAATTTTTTTTCAGATTTACCTTTAATTTTTACTTTTTTCTCCTATTTTAAATTCTATTTTTGTAATTTCTAAAATGTTTGCTACAATCGTAATATTTTCAAAAAATTCTAATCCAAAAATTTACTTAAAAATTTTGTATTTTAATTTGTGACCTTTGATCCTATCGATTTTTTTTTAATTGCAGCTTTTTTAGAATGTCAACATTTTCAACATTTCAGCTTTCTATATTTTTTTAAGTTCTGAGATTCTATAATTTTATTTCTCAAATTTCGATATAGTGTGTAAAAATTCAATCCCAGTTCTCACGGTTTTGTGACAAATTTTAGGTTTTAAAATTTTTGACTCAAAAATTTCGATCTTTTTCCAAATTTTTCACTTCTTTCGAAATTTAAATTTCATTGTTTCATTTTTTTTTCAATACTTCGAACTTTTTCAAATTTTTCCGTATTTTCCAAATAAAAATTTTAAAATTCAGATTTCTTTTCAATTTTTGTTTTTTTTTTACTTTCGATTTCTTTGGTCGGAATTTCGATTTTTCTTAAATATACAACTTTTTTAAAATGGTGAGTTTCAAAATAGCGATTTTTTTTTAAATTACGGCTTTTCAAATTTAGTTTCACTAAATTCTGGATTTTGTTTTCTTTTGTGTTTATTGACTGAAATTTCGACATATTTTCAAAAAATTTGAAAGTTTTTTCACAAATTTCAGGATGGATTGACTTTTTTGAAAATTGAAAATACTGTTTTTATTTTAATTTCGATTTTAATTTTCGATATATTTTTTTTAATTTGGACATCATAAAATTCGGACTTTTTATCAAAATGGTTACTGTTATAAACTCGCATATCATATCGTTATATACAACGTATTTAAAACCATTTTTAAACATTGATTTCCTTTGAAAATTGTTATCTTTCAAAATTTAGATCTTTCTTAAAATTTTCTACTTTTTTTTTAAAGATTTTCAGCTTGTTTTATTGCTCCTTTAGGAACTTCGATTGTTTAATAATATATTTTTTTAATTGACATTTTTAAATTATTTCAATTTTTTTAACCTCGCATTTTTGTTGCATTATAACATTTATAATACTTCGAATCCTTCTGAATTGTTACATTTTCTAAATTTAAAATTTTTTTTACAAAATTTTTATTCTAAGAAAATACCAAAAGGTGAAATTTTGGGAAACATACTTAGTTTATCTCGTAAATTTTTAGAGAAAGATAAATTTCTAGGAGAAAATCCAAGTTTTCATATACTTTAAAAGATCGAAATGTTTAGAAAAAAAACATAAAAGAATGAAATTTCAAAACTAGGTGACATTTTGAGTAAAACTGTCAAAATATCAACAATCGACGAAAGAAATTTTCCAAAAAAAGTCAATTTTCAGAAAGAGTTGAATTTTGGAATAAATTGGAAATTTAAGAAAAAAAGACCGTAACGGAAAATGCTTAAAAGACCGTAATTTCGAGCAAGAAGACGAAGCTTTGAAAAAACAATAGAAATTTCCTACAGAAAGTTATCTCTCTGAAGATGATAGCTTGGCTAACGAAACGCGTTAGAACAACCTTTGTTGTATTTTGTAATTTTTCTTAGATTCAGGGCAGGGGCGCGTGAAAATTTTCTTAGTATGATGCAACTTTTCAAAATGGTTTTTCTACTTTTTTTTTGAAAATCTTAATTTTTGTCAGAATTTGGAACTTCCTCGAAATTTCGACTTGTTTTGAATACTATGAATTTTTATTATTAAAAATTATCAACTTACGACCTTTTTAAAATTTCAACTTAAGAAGAAACACTTCGACGTAATTTTTTAAAGTTTAAATACTTTTAAAATTTTAAATTTTTTAAAAATGTTCACTTCATAATTAGACTTTTTTCATGTTTTCAGTATTTCGTCTTTTTCTCAAAATTTTTATTTTGTTATAAATTTCAATATTTTTCGAAGATAGCTGCTTTTTTGAAAATATCAGTTTTTTATAAATATCGACCTTGAACATTTCGATTCTCGAATTTTCGATCCTTTAAAAGTTTTGATTTTTTTTATAATTCTACTCTTTTTTTACAATTTGCCCTTTAAAAAATGCGATTGAAAAAAATGATCTTTTTTATTTCAATTTTTACCTTACTTGAAAGAATTAACATACTTTTTTTGAAAATGTCAAGTTTCGAAAATATTCACTTTTATTCGAATTTATGACTTGGAAAACCACGACTTTTTTCTAATGTTTTAACTTTTTTTAAAAGGATTCACTTTTTTTCAAAATTTTAACTTATTTTGAAAAATGTCACCTTTTTTAAATATTTCAATTTTATTAAAATTTTCAAATATGTCGAAATATCGTCTTTTTTCCAGATTTCATTTTTTTTCGAAATTTTGCCTTTTTGGATATTTTGATTCTCGTTTTTTGATTCAACATTTTTGAAATTCCATTTTATTTTTAAGTCTAGCATGAAAATTTCAAATTTCACAATTTTCCGTTTTTCCAACATTCCCATCTTTTTTTAAAATTCACTTTTTTTTAAATTTTAGATCAAGTATTATAAAAATTCTGATCTTCGATTTCAACTTTCAAAAATTTTAACTTTTCAAGAACTTTAGAAAATTTCGACGTTATTGAAAATTTTTTAAAACTTTTACTTAAAACTACCTTGTACTTTTTTCAAAATTTTGTCTTTTTAGAAAAATTCTACTTTTTAAAAAAATTAATAAAGATGTTTACTTTTTGTTTTAATTTCGATTTATTTTCAAGTTCGAATATTTTAAATTTTGACTTCTTCTAAGATTTTCAGTTTTTTTGAACATTTCAAAATTCATTTCAAAATTTCTATTTTCATAGTTTACTTTTTGAAGGAATTCCTTCTGTTTTATTTTTTTATTTCATAGTAAGAACTCGCTTGTAAAAATCTGACGATTTTTTATTAGTAATTTTCACTTTTTTTTCTAATTTCTATCGATTTTCAAAAATTTGATTTGTTCTTGCAGTTTTTATTTTACTTGAAGATTTTACCTTTTGAAAAATTCTATTTTTGTCGTTAATTAAATGTTTTAAAATTATGTACCCTTATTATTTATTAAGTATTTTATCTTTTTGTATTGACAAAATTTTAATTTGTTTTTAAAATGTCGATTTTTTTCAAAATGTCATATCTCTCTCCAAATTTTGAAATTTTTTTTGGTAAGTTTTTGCAATTTTTTATTTTTTCAAAATGTTGACTTTCAAAATGTTGTTCTTTTTCTTAATTTTCATTTTATCAAAAATTCCAACCATTTTTCAAATTTTGGACTGCTCAAAATTTGGACTTCTTTTTGAAAGTTATGTTTTATTTTTAAAATTTCGACTTTTGCTGCGAGTTTCTAAAAAAAATTGTTATATTTCCGTTCTTTTAAGTTTGAACCCTTTTAAAAATTCCTTGATTTCATAATTTTAAAACTTTTTGAGAAGACACTTTTTTAAACTTACCATTCTTCTAAAATTTTGACTCTCTTGAAGTTTTTGATTTAAGTGGTTTTTCAACCTTTTAAACTTTTGTCTTATGGAGCCAAAATTTCATTTTCACCTTTCTTCTAAAATTTTGACCTCTGATCCCGATTTGTCCATCTTTTATCTCAAAATTTTTAAACACATATTTTAAATTTTAATTCTTTTCTCTAGATTAATTTTTAAAATAATAAGAAATGTTAACTCGGAATTTTGAGAATAAAACGAAAATTTTGGGAAAAAACTCTACATTTATGAAAAAACGTTCAAACTTTTTAGTTTTTTCCTTTTCATAAATATCAAGTTTATCTCAAAATTTGACTTTTTTCAAACCATTTTCAGTTAGCACTCAAGTTTTATTTATATTTTTTTCTAATTTTCCTTAAACGACGTCTTTATTTTTTTCTTTTGTTTGCGAAATTGGGGCTTGATTGATCAAACGTGATTGGTGACTTTTTTTTAAAATTTCAAATAGTTTTTTTTTGAATATTTGTCAAATTTATATCTACTAATTTTCATCATATTTAAATTTCAAATTATTTCAGTAAAATCGCGAGTTTAAATTCGAAATTTTGTTCGTAAAGAGTTTTATACTTTTTCGGAAATCATAATTTTAAATTTGTAATTTCGAAAAACTTTTTATAGACTTTGAAATTTTATTTAATGTTTAGCTAAAACTTTTAACAAGAATTGTATCTTTTGAATTTAAAAATAAAAAACATTAAAATTTCAAGAAGAACCGGATTTGCCTACCTTTGACATAGACCATTATAGAAAAGTAATGTGTACAAATTTTTCATTATAGAATGGCTCAAATTATACTTTGATTTAGCTGCTTATGCCGCCCCCTTAAGGTGCCGCCTGATGCGATTGCCTCTTTGCATCCTAGCACGGCTCGTCCCGTTTCAGGGGAGAAGAAAGTTAAATTAAAAAATAAATTGCCAAATTTGAGAATAGTTGTCGAAAAAAAAGTTGAGATTTCTGGGATCATAAAGGATGTGATCTTGATATAAAAGTCGAAAATTCGAAAAGACGATTTTGAGAAAAATCAGTGGCGGCTGGTGACTTTTTGACAGGGGGTGCGCAGATGCAAAAACAGGGCTTCAAACCGGAACTGAACCGAAAACCGGAAACCGAAAAAAAACCGTTATTTTTGTAGCAACGAAAACCGGAACAGAACCGGAAAATAATAACGGTTTATTTCGTTGAATTTGTATGTTCTTAAAATAATTTTTACTTTACCCTAAAGTTTGGGATTTTTTAAAAAGTTTCCTTTTCAAAATTTTACACAAATTCATGCAATTTTCATCTCAAAATTATGTGTTTACTTTAAAGAACATTTTTCTAAGAAAATGTTGATTTTATTCTCAAAATTTCAGGCCAAATTGAATTTTAAGTTGTATAACTTGAATACTCTTTTTTCAAAATTTTCGGCTGTTTTGAAATTTGGACCCTTTTCTCAAAATATTTCTTTTCTTTTTCTAAAATTTCGGGTTTAAAATACAAATTTTATGTGCTCTGGTAAATATGGACTCAAGAAGTAAAGTCTTTTTCATTGAAGCCCAGTTTCCTGGCAATTTTATTTGCAAATTTGAATTTTTCCGAATATTCCAACTTCAAACTTTGTTTTTTTTCCCTCAAACTTTAATTTTCCCCTCCTATAATATAATACCCCGGTTTTTTGAAGTTATTAATAAAAATTTCGAGTTGTCTTGAATTTTTTCCTTCAAATTTCACTTTAATTTAAATATGCCAATTTTTTTCCCGATATTTCAAATTCTAATGATTTTTTACTATGTCGACTTTTTAAAACTTCCCAAAATCTCAAAATTTGTGATAAAATCTTGCTATTTTTAATTTTTCCTAGAAATTGGGAATTTCAGTCAAAATTTCAAGAGAAAAATACAACATTTATATTCCAATTTAAAGCCGGGATCTTGAAATTGAAGTCGAAATTTTAAGGGTAAACTTGAAACGATGACATGTTAGAAAATGTCTAATTTAAACTTTCAATTTTTATCTGGTTTTGTTTACGCTATATTTTACTTTGCTGCGATTTTTTTGAATTTAGGCAGCTTTAAAATCGAAATTTAGTTAAATTTTGAATTCCTTTTGTAGAATTCGTTCAAAATTTAAAAATTGGTAATTTGGATAATTAGATTCTTCACCAAAATTAAAAAAATTCTGGAACAGGCAAATTTTTAAAAAATGTTAAGGTTATCACAAAAACTCGAACTTTTGAAAAAAAATGAAGATTTTGAAAAAACTTCAAATTTTGGATGAGCTATATTTAATTTCGAAAAAAGTCCCAATTTTGACGATAAAAGGTAATACTTTTCAAAAAAGATTATAATCCTGAAAAAATTGAAATATTTCAAAAATGTGTAATTTTGAAAAAAATTTTCGGGAAAAAGTCGAAATTATCAAAAAAAAGTGAAAACTTCGTGAAATGGTAAAAATTTTAAGCTAAAGTGGAAATTTTCAAAAATAAAAAGGTAAATGTTTTGAAAAAAAATGTTTCAACATTATCATATTATAAAAAATCCAAAATTTTGAAAAAGGAGGAAATTTTCCAAAAAAATCAAATTCTGAAAAAGTAATAGCTTCGAGAAAAAGTCGAAATTTCGATGACAAAAGGTAGAAGTTTTCAAAAAAAGTCTAAATTTGGAATATGTTTGAAAATATTAAGAATGTCGGAATTTTGAGAATACATTTAATTTTTCAAGAAACAAAAATTAAAGGAAAATCTAATGTTTTAAATAAAAGTTCAGTTTGCTACATAAAAGCCGAAACTTCGAGAAAAAGTCGAAATTTTTAAAAAAAGTCTCAGTTTTCAAAAAAAGATCAAAGCTTTGAGAAATTGTCAAAAGTTTGACCAAGGTCAAAAATTAAAAAAAAAACAGGGTAGAAGTTTCTAAAAGTCAGTTTTTTAACATTATTAAATTTACAGAAAAAAATCTAAATTTTGAAAAAAAATAGCAATTTGGAGAAAAGATTTTCAAAAAATTCAGAATTTGGAAAATAAATTAAAATCTTAGAGAAAGGTCAAACTGAAAAAGCCTGGCGATTAATAAAATAAACATTTGAAAAAAGTGGAAGATAAAAACAAGAAGAACATTTGAATTTGAAAATTTTTAAAATATAAAGACGAAATGCTTTACGGAAATCGAAAAATGTTTAAGAATTTTCATTAAAAATCGAAGGCAGACTTTTTAAAAAGTAAACATTTTTAGAAGGTCAGTATCTTGCGAAAAAGTGAAAACTGAAAAAAAGTTGAATAAAAAAACAAACATTCGAGAGAGTCGATATTTGCAAAAAGTTAAAACTTTTTAAAAAGAATTGAAATGTTTTGAAAAAATCGAATTTAAAATTAGTTATATTTGCAAAAAAAAAGTTAAAATTTCGAGTCTGACCTTTCTGATATTTACAAAAATAAGGTCAGACAACTTCGAGATCAATTCCAAATATTCAAAAAAATTTGTAATTCTCAAAAAATAAAATTTTTAACAAGAACGAAAGTTATAACAGTTAAATGTTCAAAAAAAGCAAAACCAACCAAATAAGACAGAATTTTGAGGAATTTGGGATATTCAAAAAATGAAAATTTTGAAAAAACTCGAAATTTTCGAATTCAAGTTAACATTTCGAAAATTTGGAAGTCGAACGAGAAAAGATCGACTTTGTGAAAAAGTGGGTTTTTATTGTCGAAATTTTCGAAATAAGTCAAAATTTTCAATAAAAATTGAATTCTTCAGAAAAGTGGAAACTTTCAAAAAGTATATAACCAAAGGATTCTTTCTCTCTCTTTTTTTTCACTTAGGCGAATGCGGGTATCAGCTAATTTTTTTTAATAAAGTTGGACATTTTTTTGAAGTTTGAACTCAAAATGAACCCAGAATCCAGAGTTTTAGCCTGAAATTTTTAAATTCTAAAATTCGAAAATTATTTCCTTTAAATTTTAAGCATTACCACAGTAGGTTTATGCTGTAATATTTAAAAAATAAGGAGAACATTTCCTGAATTATGTTAGAAAATCAATTTAAATAAAAAAAAATAAAAAAATGAGTCAGCTGGAACTGAACCGAAAACCGGAAAAAACCTCTAGAGAAACAAAAGTGATACAAAAGTTATGATATTTAATAGTATTTTTACGAATTAAATTTAATTAACATTTTATAGCCTCCAAAATTATTTTCATCGACACAGTATCGACATTTCTGAGCCTCTTAAAGTACTCTGTGCGGTTGCACCTGGTTACGGTTTTAGATTACTTAATTAAAATTGTTTGCTTTCATAGGATTAAAATTATATCACTTTTTCATGAAAACTGCATTTGAAGATAAAATGTATTTTATTACAAAGTTCTAATTAAACTCAACAAAAACACAAAAAAAATATTTTTTAAACAAAATCCGCTCTACGATCTTTTAAAGAAATAAAGTGGTCATTACTTTCTCAACAAAATTGTTTAAATCCAAATTTACAAATTAATAATTAGACTCTAGAATGGGTGCTGCCATCTCTTTGTGAATAGCGGTACTATTGGCGGTTAGGCCTGTAAGCGGAATAATTAGCAATCGCAATCAGATCAGCCGGCACCTACGCATCATAAACCGTAAATACACACTTCAAACTCTGACTCGTATTCACCATTTGGCAACATCGCTTCAGCGGAGCGGCGTACCGCGGGCTAGCTTTAACGTTAACGTATTTCTCCGTATCCCGTGAAGGCCGTCGATAGGCATCCCATGGCAGCCACTCTAGGTGCATAATTCTGCGCGCACCAATGTATTTCAATTTCCTCATAGTATATAAAATAATGGAATAAAGGTTTAAGTACTTTATTCCAAGTCACTCACAAGTATTATTAGTTAATTAGTATATCATTATTTTGTGTTTAAAAATGTGCTAAATCCAAGACTTTTGCATTAAATAGAAAAGAATAGATTGCTCATTTCACGAGGAGCGCGCGCTCTTGCGCTCTTTAAGACCAGCCGCCACTGAGAAAAATGTTAATATTTCGAAAAAAAAAGACGAATGTCACGGAAAAAATCTAATTTTTTAAAAATAAATTTTGATAAAAAAATAGAAATTTTGCAAGGAAGATCGTCATTTCGAAAAAAAAAAGACCAAATTTTGCAGAAAAAGTCGTCATTTCCAGAAATATTAAATACCAAACTTTGATGTAAACATGAAAATGTTGAGAAAAAGTTAAGTTTTCAGCAAAGAGTCAAAATATCTCAAGGTTCAGATTCTCGAAGATAAAAACTTTTAAAAAGAATCTAATATTAAAAAAAATGGAATTTTGAGAAAAACCTTGAATTTGAGAAAGAAAATTCTGAGAGAAAGTCTAATTTTAAGAAAAAAATTAAATTATGCGAGTAAAAGCAAAATTAAAAAAAAACGAATTTTGAAAAAAAAAACTGAAAAATTGG
The DNA here is from genome assembly GCA_028583605.1 of Dastarcus helophoroides. Lineage (NCBI taxonomy): Eukaryota > Metazoa > Arthropoda > Insecta > Coleoptera > Bothrideridae > Dastarcus > Dastarcus helophoroides. Next base: position 28,114,240 of record CM053336.1, read on the forward strand.
AACTTCGCACAGAAAGTAAAATTTTGAGGATAAATGTTTATAAAAAAAACATATTTATATATTACCATAAAAACAATTAAATGTGGAGAAAAAGATCAATTTTGAACAGTGACGGCTGGCGTATAGGCACTGTGGAACTGCAGCACCCCCAATTTCGCTTACGAGTTTTTTTCTCAAAATTTTCTGAACAATTTTCATCACACCATTTTTTGTAGAAATTTTAAATCCTCTCTGATTTCTTTTTATAGAAATTTTAGGTTTCTTTCACAAAATTACGACATTTAAAAACCTATTTTTTTTTAATTTTAATCAAAATCACATTTTCAAAAACTAATTTTTGTAAAAGTTTTGAGGAAGAAAATATTTCGAGCAGAAATTAAAATATTAAGAAAAAATTCAAATTTTTTGAAAATGTCAATATTTTGAGAAAATAATTACAATTTCAAGAAAAAATCTAAATTTAACTCATCTCGCATTTTACTATTTCTCTAAAAAATAGGTTAATATGGTATCTTCGAATTTTTACCTCAAATCTTATTTTGTATAAAAATTTTGAGTTTTTTTAGATATTTCGATTTTTTTAGGAAATTTTGATTTTCTCTGAAAAGTTTCCATTTGCCCTCAATATTTTATAAAAATAAATTTCTCGAAATTTCCATTTTTTCTGAAAGTGTTGTTCTTAAAATTCCTTTTAGAAATTCCAACTTCTCCAGATTTTTCTTTATGTTCCTCTAATTTGCTTTAAAAATGTCAAGTTTTTTCACGACACTTTGGACAATTTAAGGTTCATTTTATGTTGTAGTTTTGACAAAAAATGTTTGGAAAAAACCCTAAAGGCTCTATAAAAATTTCAACATTTTGAGAAAAACATAAAATTTTGACCTTTTTGTTAAGATATTTCAAATTTTTTTTTTACAAATTTAAATTTTTTCTCTAAGAAATTTTGCTTTTTTTTTCCTATAACCTTTGTGTTTTTCTCTAAAACATTTTATACAAACATTTTTTTTTTAATTTTTGACTTTTCCTGGAGATTTTGTCTTTGAAATATTTTTTCTTGTAGAAATTTTGATTTCTCTCTCATTTATTTTGGAAATTTAAGTTTTTTAAACAAATTTTAATATTTTAAAGTTCATTTTATTTTGTAAATTTCTTAGAGAAAAATATCGAAATTTGAAAAAAGTTGAAATTTTTGTTAAGCATAAGTTTAGGGAAAATAAGCGTCAAATCTGCATAAAAATAAGAAAACTTTGGGAAATATATTAAACTTTAAAAAAAATGAACCTTGTAAATTTCAACCTCTTTTACAATTTGATATTTCTCTCAAAATAACTACTACTGGAGGACCAAAAAAATTCTAAATCGGAATTTACAACTTTTCAAGAAATGTTAAATTTGTTCTTGAAATTCTTAAGTTCGAATTTAAAATTCAAATTTCGATAAAAAAAAGATCGAAATTTAAAGATTAAACTCAAGAGAAAGTTAATCATATTTCTAGAAAAAGTAGTAATTTTTTATTAGTAAACCACATTTAAAAAAATATCATTTTCGGAATTAAAGAAAACAATTTTTTTTTATATATATTAATTTTGATGGAACGGACTGGTCCTTGGTTATCTTCAAAAATTGAAATACAGAACTTGTCCCCTGAAATCAAAAAAGATTAAAAAACACTATTAGAGCAACCTTTGTTATGTTTTTTAATCTTTCTTGGTTTCAGGGGACAAGTTATGTATTTCAATAAATTAATTGTCAAAAATATTGTTATAATTTCGACTTTTAAAGTAGGAATTATTGAAATTTTTGAGAAAAAGAGTCAACATTTCTAAAAGAGTCAAAATTTCGAAATTAAAACTAATCAAAATTCGTTAACAGTTTACTGTTCTAATTTAATTTTTTTCTAGTAATTTTAAAGTTCCAGAGAAATTTCAAAAATCAAATATTCCAGCTTGTAGCCATTTTATGTGATCAAAATTTAAATTTTGGCAATTTATTTGTACATAAAATGCAAGTTTTTTTTTCGAAATTTGTCTCAAAACTGCACAATTTTAAAAAAGAAATGTTTGTAATTATTTTTTTTTAATTTGAGTGTTATTTCGAAATTTTTCTCAAAAAATGTAAATTTTATCAGAAAAGTCGAATTTTTAAAAAAAGTCAAATTTTAGGAAATTTTGAAATTTTCATAGAAGGTCAAATTTTTAAAAGAAAATAAGGATTTCGAAAAAATTTCGACATTTTCAATAATTTTGGGAATGTGAATATAAGATGAATTTTTGGAAAAATATCGACATTTAAAATAAATTACAGAGTTTTTAATTAAATTTTTAAAGAAGTTGAATTTTTTGAATATTGGAGAAAACTCAAAATTATCGAAAAATTCGTAATGATCAAAAAAGTTGAAATTTTCGAAAGGTAAAAAAGTCGAAATTTTCAATAGTTCAAGTTTAAAAAGAATCTTTTCTTTTAAGTCGAAGATTTAGTTGGAAATGTTTAAAAAAATGAATGAATAAAATTTAAAAAAATTTTCGCACTTTTTAAAAAAGGTCAAGTTTTCAAAAAGAGTCGAAATGTTGAAAAAAAGATCAAAGTTTTGAAATGGAGTCGAAATTTTACGAAATATTAGTCGAAATTTTTAATAAAAGGTTTTAAGAAATGTCTGACAAAAAAGACTCAATTTTCAAATAAGGAATCGACAGTTTGCAAAAAATGTCAAAATTTTGAAAATAGTTGAAATTAAAAAAATAGGCAAAATTTTTAAGTTCTCCAAAAATTTAAAATTTTGAAAAATTACTAAAATATGGAAAAATTCTAACATTTGAAAAAGGCCGTAATTTTCAACAAAGAGAATTATAATAAAAAGTCGAAAATTTCAAGAAAGTGCAGATTTAAGAAAATGTTAAAATTTTCAAAGTCGAAATTTGTTGACAAGGCAAAACTTTTCAAAATCTTTTGAATTTCCAAATGCAGTCAAAATTTTGCAAAAGACATTTTCAAAAAGAAAAGGTCGAAGTTAAAAAAACATCAAAATTTACAAGAGATTTGAGAATTTTTATCCAATTTACGAAATAATTCGAAATTTTAAAAAATTCAAATTTTGAATAGTTGGGAAATTTGCACTCAACTTTTCAATAAAAACCAAAATTTTCGAAACCGGAGTATTGAAAACAAGTGAAAATGATCAGATAGATCGAGATTTTCAAAAGTCGAAATATTGAGGTTAAAATTTTGGAAAAAGTTTAAATTTTTGGTAATTAAAATTTTGAATGAAAGGGAAACATTTTTTAAAAAGTTGAAATTTTAGGTCAAAAAAATTAAAATTTTGAAAAAATGTCAAACATTTTATAAAATTTCAACATTTTCAAAAAATTCGAAATTTTGAAAGAATTTGGAAAATTAAGAAGTAGCGAAATTTTCAACAACAAAAATCAAAAAACAATCGAAACTGCAAAAAAAAGCTAAATTTTGAAAAATAATTGACATTTAAATGAAAACCAGTCGAAATTATTAAGAAGCGAAATTTTCAATAAAAAAAATTATTATTTTCTAAAAAAATTATAAAAGAAAAAAATTAAAAAGTCAAAATTCCATCACCGAGAAGTCTATATATTTACGAAAATACGGAAATTTTTAAAATAGTATTTACACCTTTTCAGATAAGTCAATACTTAAAAATAAAATAAGGTCGAGATTACAAGAAAAAATCTAAAATTTGCAATACAGTCGAAATTTGGAAAAAAATCCAACCTTTCAATAAACGCGATAATACCAAATGTTTGTTATGTCAAATTTTCAAAGAAATCTAAAATTTTCGAAAAGTATCGTTTTGAAAATGTCGAAATTTTCAGTCTAAATCTTAAAAATTTTAAAACGCTAAATATTGTCGCAGCACCCCCATTAGTTTTGGCTACGAGCCGCCACTGATTTCGAAGTGTAAAATTAAAATTTCTAAAAACATAAATAAATTATTAAAAAAAATTAAACAGGTTTTCTTTGCAATACGTACATAAGTGAGTACTAAGGGAGGATATTTCAAAACTAAATCCCTAAGATGATAAAAATTGGCATTAACGGGTAGGATATTTTTATGTAATAAATAACACACAAGATTGTACGTAAAATTGCCTATACTCTCATCAACATGACCGCACTTTGTTTAGGTTTTTGTTAATAATAAAGTCATCTGCATCAGCCTATTAAAAATTGTCGAACACAGTCCAAATTTTAAATGTATGTTAAAATTTTGAAAAAAGTTCATAATTTTGAAGTCAAGTTTTTTAAAGAAAGCCAAATTTTTCAAAAAGATCGAAATTTTTTCAGAAAATTAAAATTTCCAAAAGAATTAAAAATTTCAAAAATAAAGTCAAAATTATTAAAAAAAGTTTACATTTTAGAACATTTTAATAGTCAAAGCTTTAAAAAAATATCGAGAGTTGAATATTGAAGAAAAGCCAAAGTCATAAAAAAATTCAAACGTTCCAAAAAGTTTCAATTTTTAAAAATGTCGAAATTTTCATAAAAACCCAAAATTTCCAAAACAAAATTAGGATTTACAAAAAAAATTAAAGTTTTGAAAGAAGTCAAAATATTGAAAAAGTCAATATTTGCAACAATTTCGGGAAGTTGAAAATAAGGGAAATCATCAGAAAATATTGGCATTTAAAATAAACGACAGAAATTTTAATTAAATTTTCAAAATAGCTGAAATTTTTAAAAAGTGAAGAAAAGTCATAATTATCATAAAATTCGTTCGTAATTAAAAGTTAAAGTTTTGAAAAGATAAAATTTTGGATGGTTCAAATTTAAAACGGTCACATTTTTTTTTAAATGTCAAGGGCGGCCCTAAAAATTGCCAGGCTCCCGGCGGTTAGATCTTTGCGAGGCCCTTGTCTTTGGGGAATTAGTTTTAATGATGATGTTTGCTTAGAAATGCAAAGTTATAAATAAATAAATTTAGGGTTTTAAAATTGTTTATTGAAAATTATGAAAAATTAATAAACACAAAGATAAAACAATTATTAATAATAATATATTAAGGTGCATAATGTCTTAAAAGAACCACGGATTCAGAAATGATGTTTACGGCTTTTTCTAAGACTAAAATCATTGATTAAAACATAATACATCGATATATCAAAAATATCGATATTTTCGATTCGAAGTTCGATATTTTTGTATCGATACTTTCGTTCCGATGTATCGACGGTATCGATATATTTTTTCGATGTATCATCGATTGGTGAAATAAGTTCAAAAAATGTTACTTTTTCGTCGGTTAAAATTAATTTAGGAACTAACCGACATGTCACCCGATCGCATTCACCATTTCATGCCACTATTTTAATTAACCTATTTAAATAAATCAATTTCTTTATGCAAACCTTTCCCTCCGATACACGGACCTCAAGGAATGGCTTACTCAGATCAGGAAACGGCCGCAGCTTTTGCTGAGACCTTTGAACGACACTGTCAGGCCACACTTGAAGAAGTGGACTTAGACTTCGTAGATGAGGTGGAGGAAGAGGTTCAAATTCTTCAGGAGGAAGTGCCAGAAGAAGACGACGTCATCCAGCCAACTAATGAGCAGGAAATCCAAAGCTTTCTGCTCAAGCTAAATGTCAAAAAGTCTCCAGGTCCAGACGGAATTCCAAACCAAGCTTTGAAGTCTCTTCCGGACCAAGCTGTCAAATACTTTGGAGCAATAGTCAATTCCATGTTTAAATTCCGGTATTTTCCAACCAGATGGAAGACTGCAAACGTTATCTTCATTCCTAAGCCAGGTAAGGATGGGAAATTCTCCCAAAATTACAGGCCAATCAGCCTCTTATCCAACCTGGGTAAGGTGGCGAAAAGGATTTTGAGGAAGCGTCTGCAGAATATCATCAGCGATCGCGACATCATTCCTAAGGAACAATTTGGGTTCCAACCTATGCACTCTACCTCAGACCAACTGCTGAGAGTGGTTGAAACAATCACTCAACGCATGAACTGGAACCAGGTAATTGGAGCTATTTTCTTCGATACCTCCAAGGCATTTGACACAGTTTGGCATCAAGGATTAGTCTTTAAGGTGCACCAGTTTGGAATACCTCTAACAATGGTTCAAATGGTAAGCTTGTTCCTGAACCAGCGCTCTTTCAGAGCAAAGGTGGGACAGGAACTATCAAACCAGTTTAGGTTACAGTATGGGGTGCCTCAAGGTTCTGCCTTGTCACCTCTGCTGTATTCTCTGTTCACAGCAGACATTCCGAGAACCAATCCAACAACCGACAACACCTTATTGGCAACTTACGCAGATGACACAGCTTTAGTTGCGTACTCTTTCAGCCCAGAGGTGGTCACCAGACGACTTCAGGAGGCAACAGACAGTCTACTAGATTACTTTGGCCAATGGAGAATCCAAGTCAACGCAGACAAGACCCAAGCAGTCTTTTTCACTCGAAAAAGACTCCAACCATATGGACATGTAAATGTTCATGGGCAAAACGTCGACTGGAGACTTCAGGCAAAGTATCTAGGTGTCATTCTAGACAAAAGATTAACATTCCAGGCACACATCGATTATGCAGTGTCCAGAGCCAAAATGCTGAAGGGACTGCTGCAAGCGATGATTGGTAGAAATAGTAACCTGTCCATTGGACTTAAAGTGTTACTATACAAATCAATCATTAGCCCAGCGGTGACATACGCATCTGTAGCGTGGTCACAAGCAACGGATAATCAGATGAAGAAACTCCAGGTGTTCCAGAACGTCTTTCTAAGACAAGCCATGGACACTCCATGGTTTGCGAGAAACAATCAGCTCCATAGAGAAGCTGAACTACCTTTGGTAAGAGATTTTCTTAGGGAAATTAATTCCAGGGCGATGGTGAGAGCGGAAACGCATCCCAACGAACTAGTTCGACAGGCAGTGGATTACGATCCAGACATCCCAACCAGGATTAGGAGACCAAGGATGGTCCTCTAGGCTGAGACTTTCATCGTGAAAAATTTTCTGTTTTGTTTGTTCTTATGTTTCAGGCAAAACAGCTTACAACAGTGCTCCAGCACTATTGTACTGTTCCGACGGAGGGATTGGGGGCCAAGGGCCCGGCCCGAAGAAGTAGGGGTTTTTAGTCAGTACCCGTAGTTTGAGCGGAAGTCCGACACTATCTGGGTTATCTTCCCAGATGTGCGTAAAGCATTCTCCTCTTCTTTAACAAAAAAAAATATATGCTTTTGTAAATTTAGTCTTTTTCCAAAACTTCAACTTTTTTCAAAGTTTGGATTTTTAAAATATTAAAATTTCATACCGTTTTCAAAATTTTGCCTCTTTTGAAACTAACTGAACTAACTGAAAATTTCGATTTTTAAGTTAAAAAAAAATTAACTTTAATTATTTCAATTTTTATTAATTTTTAGTGTCCCAAATTTCAACTTCTTTAAAAAATTCGAAATGTCGAGTTTCTTTTTAATAAATTTTTATATATCCGATTTATTTCCAAGTTTTGAATATTTTATCACTTTTTCAAAACTTTTGCATTAAAATTTTTTTACACTATTTTCAACCTTCTAAAATTTTTACTTTTTTTTCAAAATTTTTCTGATAATTTCGACTCCTTTTTAATCATTCTTTTGTCTTTTTGGCTTTTGAAAATGTAAATTTTATTTTCCAAAATTTCTACAATCTTCGAGAACCTTGACTTTTTGAAAATTCTGACGTTTTTATCAAAATTTCACTCCAAAATTTCTTAATTTTGTAAAATTTAATCTCTTTTTCAAATTCGTCTTTTGCAAAAAAACTTTAGATTTTCTTTAAAAATGTCTTCAAGATTTCTACTTTATTCGTATATTTCAAGTTGTTTAAATCGCGACATTTTTTTTAAAATGTCGACTTTTTTTGACATTTTGCACTATTTTGCAAAATTTCGATTGTTTTTGATACTTTTGCCGCTTTTTAAGATTTTTGATTTTTTTTTTTGTTTAAATTTCAATTTATTTCAAAATGGCGACTTTTTGCAGCTTTTTTTTATGTTTTGAATTTTTTTAAAATTTCAACATTTTTTCAAAATTCCAAATCTATTCGAAAATATTCAATCAAAAATTTTGGCTTTTTGAAAAAATGACACTAAACTTTTTTTTTATCTTTAACTAACAAAAATGTTCTGCCTCTTAAGATTTTTACTTTTCTTTTCTAGTTTATTTGAAAGTTTAGAATTTTTTAACATTTTCATTTTTTTTTCAATATTTAAGCTCTTCAAAAATTTCGCCTGTGTAAGTTTGAATTGATAGGTAGCTGGATTTAGAACACTGCTGATTTGATCTTAACTATTTATTTTTAACTATAATAATTGTTGTGGCATTGCTTGCTCCGAATATGATACATGAAATTCTTACAACGATCTTGCGGCTGTTACAAGTTGCCGTCTGCTTATCTTAATACTTTTTTGTTGCATCAATTGACGCAGGAGCAATGTCAATTGGATAACATATTTTAAATTCTAACATCGCCTTTTTTGAAAATTTAACTGAAAATGTTTCATTTTTTAAATTTCCACATTTCTTCAAAATTTTGATTATTTCTGAAATTCGGATTAATTTTCAAAATTTCGACTTTTCAGAAAGTTTTTTTTTGAAAATTTGTTTATTTTATCAAAGTCCTTCAAAATGTTGACATTATTTTTCAACAGTTTTATTTTTTTTAATTCTAATTTCCAATAAAAATTTCGGAATTTTTCGAAATTTCCTCATTTTTCAAAATATTGACTTTTTAAATGTCCACTTTCTTTAAAACTTCGCCTATCTGAAAATATCCATTTTTTTTAATCGACTCTTGTTAAAATTTTGGATTATTATTAGTTCGTTGCACTTTAAAGTTTTTCAGTTATTTCGAAAATTTGAACTTTTTTCAGGATGTCGATTTTTTCAACATTTTGACTTTTTTCTTGAAAACTTCGTCATTTTTTTCTATTTACAGACTTTTTTCTTAAGATTTGCGACTTTTCAACTTCATTCTCATAGTTTAGGCTAACTAAAATTTAGAAATTTTAGATAATTTTCGGTTGTTTTCGGAATTTGAACTTTTCAAAACTTTAACTTTTTATGAAATTTTACTAAAAATTTATTTTTTTTATTCTTGACATTTTTTCATAAATTCAAAATTTTTTTAAATTTTCGACTGTTTTTTAAAATTTAAACTTATTTTTCGAAAATTTGGCAATTCCAATATTTTCTGTGAAATCCTTCACTTAAATTTTAAAGATTTTAATGGTTTTGACTACAATTATAACCTAGATTTGCAAAATTTGAATTTTTTTTAAAATTTCCACTAAAACCTCGATATTTATTTATCTTAATAATTTAAAATGGCAAAGCCAATCTTTTTCCTATTTAAAACTGTGATTTTTAAATTGTGGTCGAAATCTTCAGCTTGAAATAGTGACATATTTGAAAGGGTTCTTAACTGAAAGCTTTAACTTTTTACACATTTACTCAAAAAGAGCCATTTTTATTCTGAAAGGTTTCAATTCTTCGGAAGACTCCGTCTTTAACCTTAAAACTTTGACTTTTTTTGATTAAAAATTCTACATTAAGGAGTCTGAATTTTCGTAAAAATGTTTTATTTTTATCTCAAAAATTGTTCGTTGATCTAAAACATTTCAAATTTTTTCGCGAAACTTTTGGTTTAAATTCGAAATTTTTCTTCGTCCTCTTCGACTTTTTTGGGTTAAACGTCGATTTTTGAAATGTTCTTCTCAAAATATTACCTTTATTCACAAACGTTTTAGCCAATTTTTTTCAAAATTTCGTCTTGAAAAAATTAAAACACTTCCTTTCCAGAGAAATTATTGATTCCGAAACTTTAATTTTCCAACAAAAAATTTGAATGTAGAAGTAGAAATTGCATTTTTTTACAAAATGTTCCTAATTTTTGTTAAAAATATCTATGTTATTGCAATGCGGATATTTATGTGGGGGAGTGGACTGTATTATTAGAACTTATAAAAAAAAATTTGCGGTAATCGCCTACCTTTTTTGTTGCGGCTTTCGTCTTCTGATCATTGTCGAATGTTGAAGGGCCCTTCTTAATAGTAACCACGGCACAATTGATTTTCGAGCGTACATGTGTGTTTGCGACCTTACCGTCCGAAGACCGGCGAATGTGTTCGCGATAACGTTTTATACAAAGAGTGTTTTGTATCAATGAAATAAAAAAGTAAATTACCGAACAATCTACTTCAATCTCAAGATTTTAAAGGCAAAAGATCTACATATAGTTGGAATTTAAAAAATATATTTTATCTTTGTGAGTTTTAATTCAAAATCTTCAAAAAATATTAAATGTTAAAAAAAAGGTTGACATTATTAGAAAGTGACTAAATTTGGAGCTAGTTCTTGGTTTAAGGAGTTTATGAATAACAATTTTTGACATTTCAACTTTGATCTTCCGATTTTGAGTTAAAACAATTGTGAGCTTTCAAGAAAAAAGTCAACTATTCGAGTTTTATCAAAATTTCAAATTTAAACTTATAACTTTCAGTTTAAGTCTGAGTTTAATATCAAAAAAATTATTTATATTTAATGGATAAAGTCAAAATGTCAGGAAAAAGCTAAATCTGGTTTAAAGTAAAAATTTGAGGAAAAATAAAAATACAAATTAAAATTTGAGGTTTCAAATATAAAAAAGTTATAATATCAAAAATAAAAAAAACTGTTAACAAAACCTCTTTGAAAAATTTTACTTTTTTTAGAAATTTTCAAGATTCCAGGAAAATATTCAGAAAAAAATCGAATATTCGGGTTGAAGATCAATATTTCTAAATGAAAGTAGATTTTTTTTGTGGAACGGACTGGTCCTTGGTTCTCTTTTAAAATTGAAATACAAATCTTGTCTTTTGAAACCAAGACAGATTAAAAAGTACAACAAAGGTTGCTCTAACGGGTTTCGATAGCCAAGAGTTAGAGAAATACTTAGTATCTCTCGGAGAGTAATTATGTATCTCTGAAGATGACAGCTTCATAACCAAGGACCAATCCGTTCCACCAAAAAAAAAAGTCAATAATATAATAGAAAAAATCAGAATTTCCAGAAACAGATAGAATAAAAAGAGATTCGAAATTATTTACAAAAATGAAATTTTTTAAAAATTGAATTTCTGGATACAAATGTTTTAGATCAAACTTCGAAAATAAAATAAAATCTTCAAAAAAAGGGACCAATTTTACCAAGATTTTCCAAGAATGTTAATTTAAAAAAATCTAATTTTTAAAAAAGTAAAAATTTTATAAACAGTCGATATTTTAGTAACTATTTAAACAGTCAAAACTTTAAAGACATTTAAAAATGTCGAGATTTAAGAAAAGTCAAAATATTCAAAAATTTTCAGAATAGGCAAAAATAAACGAATGTTAAAAAATCTACTTTTTTAAAAAAAATTAAATTTTCAAAATTTGTTGAATTCTTCAAAAGTTCACGACTTTTAAAAAAAGTCGAAATTAGGAATTAAAAATATTTGAAATAAGGCAATTTTTAAAAACAATTCATTTTGAAAAAGGTCAACATTTTCCAAAAAAATTATTTTGACATTTGAAATTTTCAAAAAAAAGGGATTTTTTAAAGAAAAAGAAGATTTTCGAAAAAACCAAATATTTAACAAAATAGTCGAAATTCTAAGAAAAACAGTAGTTTTTAAAAAATTAAAACTTTGAAAAAATCCAAATTTCTGTAAAAAGTCAAAATTTTTAAAATTCGAAAATATAAAATTTATGGTAAATTTTTGAAAAAAATTAGAATTTTCAAAAAAAAGCTCACTTTTTTTTTAAAAATTAATGACAGTCAACCCTTTTAGGAAAAAGCAAAAAAATGTTATTTTACGTTAAAAAAAATTGGAAGTATTTCAGTAAAGGTAGACATTTAAAGAAATTGAAATATTCAAATTTTGAAATTTCAAAATTTCTGAAATATCACACATTTGTAACACCAATTTTTGAAAGGAGAGAAATTTTAAGGCTTTTGAAATTGAAAAACTTTAATTTTGAAAAAATTTGGAATTTAAAAAAAACAAATTTGGGAAAAATGAAATATAAAAAAAAATGTTGAGTTTTTCAAAAACAGTCGATATATTCAAAGAGCAACAATAAAATGTTAAAACCTATTTTGTAAAAAGGTCCAAATTTAAAAGAACTTTTTGAGAAGCTCTCCAAAAATCGAAAATAAAAAAAATTACATTTTTAAAATGGGCCACTTGTTAAGCGATTAGAATTGTTGGAATAAATCGATTTGGAAAAAAAAACAAATTTTCAACAATATTGACTTCTTCAGAAGTAGTGCGATTTTCAAAAAAATTCGACATTTTATAATAAAAAAAGCGAATTCTTCAAAAAGTTCAAATTTAAAAAAAAAAGAGGAAATTATTCAAAAATTGTCGAAAATTTGAAAAACTTCAAAAAGGGTTGAATCACAATTTTCAAAAAGATCTTGAAAAAAAGTCAAAATTTGAAAGACAAAATTTTAAAAAATGGTCAAATTCTTCAAAAAGTTCTAATTAAAAAGCACTCAAATTCTCGGAAAGGGCAATCCTTAAGCGATCAGAATATCGAAAAAATAATTTTTAAAAAATGACACATTTTAAAAAACTTTAATTTTTTGAAAGAAGTGCGATTTAAAAAAAATCGACATTCTAGAAATATAAAGGCAAATGTCAACATTTTGCAAAAAAAAATATTTTGACATTTCAAATTTTCAAAAAGAAGGGATTTTTTAAAGAAAGTGAAGATTTTTTAAACCAAATATTTAAAAATATTAGTATCAGTCGACCCTTTTAGGGAAAAGCGAAAATAATGTTATTTTACATTCAAAAAAAAATTGGAAATATTTCAGTAAAGGTAGATATTTAAAAAAATTGAAATATTCAAATTTTGAGATTTCAAAATTTCTGAAATATCAAATATTTGTAACACCAATTTTTTAAAGGAGAGAAATTTTGAAGCTTTTGAGATTCAAAAACTTTAATTTTGAGAAAATTTCGATATATTCAAACAGCAACAATAAAATGTACAAAAATATTTTGTAAAAAGGTCAAAATTTAAAAGACAACTTTTTGAGAAGCTCTCCAAAAGTCAAAAATATAGTAAAAAAAATAGTTTTTTAAAATGGGCCTGTGTTAAACAATTGGAAGTTTTTGGATAAATTGTTTTAAAAGAAAACAAATTTTCAAAAATATTGACTTCTTCAGAAGTATTGCGATTTTCAAAAAAAGTCGACAAAAAAGCGAATTTTTCAAAAAAAGTTCAAATTTAAAAAAAAAAGAGGGAATTATTCGAAATTTTCAAAAACTTCGAAAAAGGTTAAAACAAAATTTTCAAAAAGATCTCTTGAAAAAAGTTAAAATTTAAAAGACAAGTTTTAAAAAATGGTAAAATTCTTGAAATAGTTCTAATTAAAAGGAATCCAAATTCTCGAAAAAGACAATCCTTAAACGAAATTTCGAATTTTCGAAAAAATGATTTTTAAAAAATGACACATTTTAAGAAACTTGAATTTTTCGAAAGAAGTGCGATTTTCAAAAACATCGACATTCTAGAAATAAAAAGGCAAATATCAATATTTTGCAAAAAAAAATTATTTTGATATTTGAAATTTTCAAAAAGAAGGGATTTTTTAAAGAAAGTGAAGATTTTGAAAAAATGAAATATTTAACGAAATAGTCCAAATTCTAAGAAAAAACAGCAGTTTTCAAAAAATTAGAACTAAAAAAAATCCAAATTTTAAAAAAAGTTGAAAATTTTTAGAATTTTCGACTTCAACAATTTCTGTAAAAAGTCAAAATTTTTTAAATTCGAAAATATAAAATTTACGGTAAATTTTTGAAAAAAGTTGGAATTTTCAAAGAAAAAGGCAATTTTTTTAGAAATTAGCGACTGTCAACCCTTTTAGGAAAAGGCAAAAAAAATGTTATTTTAAGTTCAAAAAAAATTGAAAGTGTTTCAGTAGAGGTAGATATTTAAAGAAATGGAAATATTCAAATTTTGAAATTTCAAAATTTCTGAAATATCAAACATTTGTAACACCAATTTTTTAAAGGAGAGAAATTTTGAAGCTTTTGAGATTCAAAAACTTTAATTTTGAGAAAATTTGAAGTTTTCAAATAAAAACGAATTTTGGAAAACGATGAAATATAAAAAAAAATGTTGGGATTTTCAAAACCAGTCGATATATTCAAAGAGCAACAGTAAAATATTGAAAAATATTTTGTAAAAAGTCAAAATTTAAAAGACAACTTTTTGAGAAGCTCTTCAAAAGTCAAAAATAAGAAAAATTAAATTTTTAAAATAAGCCATTTGTGAAACAATTAGAATTTTTGAAATAAATCGATTTAAAAACAAACCCAAATTTTCAAAAATATTGACTGCTTCAGAAGAAGTGCGATTTTCAAAAAAAATTCGACATTTTATAATAAAAAAGCGAATTTTTCAAAAAAAGTTCAAATATTAAAAAAAAGAGGGAATTATTCGAAAATGGTCGAAATTTTCAAAAACTTTTAAAAGGGTTGAATCGAAATTTTCAAAAATATCTTGAAAAAAAGTCAAAATTTAAAAGACTACATTTAAAAAAATGGTAAAATTCTTTAAAAATTTCTAATTAAAAAGAATCCAAATTCTCGTAAATGATCCTTAAGCGATCAGAATATCGAAAAAATGATTTTTAAAAAATGACCTTTTAAAAAACTTTAATTTTTTGAAAGAAGTGCGATTTTCAAAAAAATCGACATTCTAGAAATATAAAGGCAAATGTCAACATTTTGCAAAAAAATTTATTTTGACATTTCAAATTTTCAAAAAGAAGGGATTTTTTAAAGAAAGTGAAGATTTTTAAAACCAAATATTTAACGAAATAGTCGAAATTCTAAGAAAAAAACAGTAGTTTTCAAAAAATTAGAACTTTGAAAAAATCCAAATTTTGAAAAAAGTAGAAAATTTTTAGAATTTTTACCTTCAACAATTTTTGTAAAAAGTCAACATTTTTAAAATTCGAAAATATAAAATTTATGGTAAATTTTTAAAAGAAGCTGGAATTTTCTAAGAAAAACTCAATTTTTTTAGAAATTAGTGTCAGTCAACCCTTTTAGGGAAAAGCAAAAAAAATGTTATTTTACGTTCAAACAAAAATTGGAAGTATTTCAGTAAAGGTAGATATTTAAAGAAATTGAAATATGCAAATTTTGAAATTTCAAAATTTCTGAAATATCAAACATTTGTAGCACCAATTTTTTAAAGGAGAGAAATGTTAAAGCTTTTGAGATTCAAAAACTTTAATTTTGAGAAAATTTGAAGTTTTCAAATAAAAACGAATTTTGGAAAACGATGAAATATCAAAAAAATTTTGGGACTTTCAAAACCAGTCGATATATTCAAAGAGCAGCAATAAAATATTTAAAAATATTTTGTAAAAAGGTCAAAATTTAAAAGACAACTTTTTAAGAAGCTCTTCAAAAGTCGAAAATAAGAAAAATTAAATTTTTAAAATAAGCCATTTGTGAAACAATTAGGATTTTTGAAATAAATCGATTTAAAAACAAACCCAAATTTTTAAACATATTGACTTGTTTAGAAAAAGTGCGATTTTCAAAAAAATTCGACATATTATAATAAAAAAAGCGAATTCTTCAAAAAAAGTTCAAATTTAAAAAAAAGGGAATTATTCGAAAATTGTAGAAATTTTCAAAAACTTCGAAAAGGGTTAAATCAAAATTTTCAAAAAGATCTTGGAAAAAAGTCAAAATTTAAAAGACAACATTTAAAAAAATGGTAAAATTCTTCAAAAAGTTCTAATTAATAAGTCAACATTTCAACGAATTTTGGAAAACGATGAAATATAAAAAAAAATGTTGGGATTTTCAAAACCAGTCGATATATTCAAAGGGCAACAATAAAATATTTAAAAATATTTTGTAAAAAGGTCAAATTTAAAAGACAACTTTTTGAAAAGCTCTCCAAAAGTCGAAAATAAAAAAAATTAAATTTTTAAAATAAACCATTTGTGAAACAATTAGAATTTTTAAAATAAATCGATTTAAAAACAAACCCAAATTTTCAAAAATATTGACTTCTTCAGAAGAAGTGCGATTTTCAAAAAAAATTCGACATTTTATAATAAAAAAAGCGAATTCTTCAAAAAAAGTTCAAATGTAAAAAAAGAGAGGGAATTATTTGAAAATGATCGAAATTTTCAAAAACTTCGAAAAGGGCTGAATCAAAATTTTCCAAAAGATCTTGAAAAAAAGTCAAAATTTAAAAGACAACATTTAAAAAAAATGGTAAAATTCTTGAAAAATTTCTAATTAAAAAGAATCCTAATTCACGGAAAGGACAATCCTTAAACGATAAGAATTTTCGAAAAAATGATTTTTTAAAAATGACATTTTAAAAAACTTGAATATTTCGAAAGAAGTGCGATTTTCAAAAAAATCGACATTCTAGAAATAAAAAGGCAAATTCTTTAAAAAATAAACAAATTTTCAAAATATTCAAAAAATACTGACTTTCAAAAAATGTCCAAATATTCAAGAATTTTCCAGAAGATTTGAAAGGTTGGAAAATGGAAAAATCTCAAGAAGACGTTTTTTTAGAGCTTTTATAAAAATCGTTTTCCTAAAAAAATCAAAATTTTCAAAAAAGTATAATTCTTTAAAAAAGATGTGATCTAAAAAAGTCGACATTCTTCTCAAATATGCCAAAATTCTGAAAAGAGTAAAAATGTTCTAAAATTTAGCAAGAAAAAAAATAATGTTTAAGCTTAAATTTTCAAAATAAAATGATTGTATTGATGCCTAACTTTTCACAAAACATCGACCTTTTAATAGTTTTTAGAAAAATAATAAATTTTCAAAAAGTGGTGCAATTTTCAAAGAGCTCGACATTCTAAAATCAAAAAGGTGAATTTAAAAAAAAATCAAATTTCAAACAAAGGCGAAATATTTAAAAAATTCTCTAGAAAGTTTGAAATTTTGAGAAAGAGTCAAATTTCAAAGGAAATCAAAATACAAATTTGTCCTCTGAAACCAAGAAAGATTTAAAAAACACAACGAAGTTTGCTCTAACGCGATTCAGTGGAAGGAAGTAAAAATAAAAAAAAAACTCCTTTTTCTGAAAAGCATTTTTTTAAGTTAAAAGATTTATAAAAATCGATTTTTTATAAAATCAAAATTTTCAGAAAGGTTGAATACTTAAAAAGAAATGTGATTCTAAACATAGTCGACATTCTCAAATAAATCAAAATTTAGAAAGTAAAAATTTTTAAAAATTTCGAATTTAAAAAATCCAAATTCCGATAAAATTTAAAAATAAATGATTTTATCAAGGTCAAACTTTTCTAAATACATCCATTTATTGATAACATTTTTAGAGAAAAGTAAAGTCGTAAAGTCAAATTTTGTAAAAATAAATATTGAAATTTTGAAAATAAGACGAAATGTTTGATAAGGTCTTAGACTCTCAACAAAAATTAAAATTTTCATACTCCCACTCTTTTTCATGGGGTTAAGTTAAGAAATAACAATTTGCTCCTAATAAATTCCAATTAATTGCTTGAAGAAAAGTTGAACTTCGATACTTTGCAGACACATGCGACCACGAGCGATACTAGTAAAATAAGAAAGTTAAAAGTTGGATTTTTTTCGGATTCTTGTCCAATTTTCGTTTATGTACCTACAATTGGTACAGGGCCGTGCGGTAAATTTTTTCAGTATGAAGCAACTATTAGAAACGCCGCCGCCGCATAATTTTTTTCTTTAAAACAAACAAAACAATCTTCGACTATAAGTTAGGCAATCGGTGAAAAGTTAAGTGTCAGCTTAACGCAGAACTGTCAATGCATATGAGGCAACTATTTCAAAATTTCGATTACAATATTTAATTTTTGTAACATCGTATAATAGAAGATATTGAAGTTTATGTCAAAATTATTATCTCTTTAAGAAAATTTCAAAGTTGTCTTTTTTCCCCAAATTATTAATTTATTAATTAATTAAAAAATTATTTTAATATTGAATTTTTTTTCGAAACGGTTATATTTTTAAAATTACGAAAATAATAAAAATTGAAGACGTATTAAAATAGAAATATTTACAAAAAAAAATCACGAAATACTTTTTAATTTAAACTTGTTTATCTTTCTCAACAATTTAAGAGTTTTTCGCAATAAAAAGTTTGCACTTTTAGTTTATACATACTTTTGAATTCATTTGGCTAATTTAGGAATTTCCAAATAACAGAATATTTATTTATTGCTTAATGATGGTCAGTAACAATTTCAAGCTGATATTTATCGTGTGTTAATTATATTTAGAAGGCAACCTTCAGGGTAAGTATTGATCAAGTTATATTAAAGGTGGATTTCTTATTGATACCCCCCGACGGCTTAGAATTTCTAAATAAGATTCAATTATAAAACGTAATGACTTCTTGGAAATCGCTGGGGCTTGTTCATTAAGGGCCAGCATGATAGCTGTTTGCCTATTGTAGAAGATTTACAATTAACTATGGGTGAAAGAGAAAGTCTTGTTAAACATGTATCATACAATCTATCGTTCAAAATTTTAAGGAAATGACAAATTTTGAATAAAAACTGGAAATTTCTGAAGACTTCACTTAATTGAATAAACGTTTTCAATAAACTGCTCTAATTAAGGAGAGTAAAAGCCCCACCCAGAGCCTAATTTAGAAAAAATTTAAAATTAAAATAAAATCAGTATTTTGAAAAATTCACCTTTTTAAAAAAATTGCCATTATTAAGAACAGTTAACAGCCGAAACTTGGAAGAAAATTGATATTTTAAACAATTCTCAAAATTTTTAATAGAAAAGCGAAAATGTGTTCAGAGAAAGCGAGATTTGTTAAAAGTTAAAATTTGTTATAAAGTAAAAAATGTGAAAAAAGTCAAACACTTCAGAAAAGTCGGAAATTTTAAAAAATTATCGACATATTGAAAACAAGAGTAAATTTTTTAAGTAAAAAGGTTTAAAAATCCTAAGATATCAAAAAAAAAACAAATTTTAGAAAAATGTAAAACCCGAAGCTTTCAAAACAATTTAAATTTTCAGTGAAATTTTGGCAAATGTTCAACATTTCAAAAGTCGAAATTTTAAAAAAGTCTCATTTTCATAAAAGTAAACATTTTTAAAAAAAGTATCTAAACTTTGAAAGTAGAAATTTTTACTTTTTTCCTCAAATTAGGGCTTTTAATTTTAGATTTTTTTTTCGAAACCGTTATATTTAAAAATTACGAAAATAATAAAAATTAAAGGCGTATTAAATTAGAAATTTTTACAAAAAAAAACACGAAATAATTTTTAATTCAATCCTGTTTATCATTCAATTTGAGTTTTTTCGAAATAAAAAGTTCGCACTTTTAGTCTTTATATGTTTATCTAAAATTTTGATCTTGATATCAAAACGTATACTTTTTTTGTCGAAATATTATCGATAGTCTTTTCTAATGCAATTTTTATTTCAGGTTCAAAATTATTCCCAAAATGTTGGGATTCTTTACTTGGTTTATTACTGACATCGTTTGTGGTCAAAATTCGACCAAAACCAAATTCACGCTTGTCAATTCTTACCTTAAAGATTTGGGTAAAGGTGTGGAATAATAAAAATTTTACTGTTATTGAAAATATATAATTTTTTATTGTCTATTTTGGTTTGTTTAAAAATTTCCACTTATGAAAATTTCATTTTTTTCTCGGATTTTCGACATTACTTAAAATGTCGACTTTTTTTTGAATATCCTGAATTTTTATTGTTAAAAATGTTAAACTTTGGATTTTTTCAAAATTTCAAGTCAGGAAAAAACACTTCGAAGTTGTTTTTCAAAAGTTGAATACATTTAAAGTTTTAAAATTTCCGAAAACGTCAACTTCATAATTGGGCTTGTTCTGAAAATTTTAACTTTTTCAATATTTTGGCTTTTTCTCGAAATTTTTATTTTGTTGTAAATTTCCATTTTTTTAAGGAATTATGTTATTTTAAAATGTCAGTTTTTTATGAATGTCCACTTTAATAATTTCAATTTTCGAATTTTTGAACTTTTGACAGTTTTGACTTTTTTAAATTCTACTCTTTTTTACAAATTATTCGCTTTTAAACATTTTAACTTTTTTCATCTTATTTAAAAGACTTGAATTTTTTACAAAACTCTATTTTGAAAATGTTAACTTTCGAAAATATTGACTTTTATTGTATATAATTTTTTAAATATATTTTCACTTTTTTTAAAAAACTTTTTCAAATTTAAATTTTTTTTTAAAAATCTTACCTTTCAAAATATCGACTTTTTTCGAGATTTCAATTTTTTTTCCAAATTTTGCGATTTTGATTTTCTTTTTTTTGATTCGAGATTTTTAAAATATTCTATTTTTAAATCTAATTTAGAATTTTTATTTTTTGTAAATATTGGCACTTCCGTTGAAAATTTTAAATTTCACAGTTTCCAGTTTTTTCTCAGTTTCCAGATTTTTGATTAATATGATCATTTTAATATTCGAATTCAATTTTTAAAATTATCTCTTGAAAAACTTTACTTTTGAAAATTTCGACATTTTTGAAAATATTTTATTTCTAGTCTTTTCGAAATTTTGACTTTTAAAAAAATTTAATAAAGATTACTTTTTGTTTTTTTTTTAATTTTGGCTTTTGAAAATGTAATTTCTATTTTCCAAAATTTAGACAACTTTTGAAAACCTTGATTTTTTAAAATTTTTCGACGTTTTAATCAAAATTCCTTTACAAAAATTTTTACTTCTTTAAAATTTAATCTCCTTTTAAATTTCGACTTTTACCAAAAGTTCTACCTTTTTTAAAAACTTTGGATTTTTATTAAACATTTCTTTAAGATTTTGACTTTATTTGAATATTGCGAGTTGTTTAAATAGCGACATTTTCTTAAAATATCAACCTTTCTGATATTTTACAAAATTTCCATTTTTTGATACTTTCGCTGCTTTTTAAGATTCTCAGTTTTTTTATAAAGTTCCACTTATTTCAAAGGGGCGACTTTCCACAGCTTTTTTTAGATTTTAAGTTTTTTGAAAATTTCATCATTTTTATAAAAGTTCCAATGCTTCTGAAAATATTCAATCAAAAATTTTGACTCTTTAAAAAAATGATACAGCATTTGTTTTTTAATTTTAACTAACAAAAGTTTTCTGCTGCTCAACATTTTTACTTTTCTTTTCCAGTTTATTTGAAAGTTTAGAATTTATTAAAAATTTTCATTTTTCTTCAATATTCAGGCTATTTGAAAATTTCTGTTTTTTTGAAAATTTAACTGAACATGCTTCATTTTTTTTAATTTTAACATTTTTTTAAATTTTTACATTTTTTTTAAATCGTGATTATTGTTGAAATTCCGATTATTTTTCAAGTTTTCAACGTTTCTAAAAGTTTTTTTAAAAATTTGTTTATTTTATCAAAATCCTTCCAAATGTTGACATTATTTTTTAATACTTTGTTTTTTTTTAATCCTAATTTTCAATGAATTTTCGAAATTTCGTCATTTTTTAAAATAACTTTGAAAGTCCATTTTCTTTAAAACTTCGCTTTTATCTGAAAATATCATTTTTCTTTTAATCGACTTCTGTTAAAATTTTGGATTATTTTGCCCAAGTTCGTTGCATTTTAAAGTTTTTGAATTATTTCGAAAATTTGAACTTTTTTCAAAGGGTCAATTTTTTTCAACATTTTGACTTTTTTCCTAAAAACTGCGTCTTTCTTAAGATTTGTGACTTTTCAACTTTTTTCCCAAACTTTTAACTAACAAAAATTTCGAAATTTTAGATAATTTTGAGTTGTTTTCGGAATTTGGGCTTTTCAAAAATTTAGGTTTTTAGATTTATTTGAAAATTAATTTTTTTTAAATCTCGACATTTCTTCATAATTTCGAATATTTTTTAAATTCTAGACTGTTTTTTAAAATTTAAACTTTTTTTCGAAAATTTGACCATTTTTTAAAATGTTGATTATTTTTTGAAATCCCAAACTTTTTTGAAAGTTTAACTTTATATGAAAGCTGCGACATTCAATTTTGACTCTTTTCGAAATTTTGACTGTGTAAAGAATTTACACTTTTTTTAAAATTTCAACGTATTTAAAAATTAAAAAATCGAAATATGAAACAATCAAAAATGTCAAGAAAGTTACTTTTAGAAAACAAAAAAAAATTCCTAAAAGTCAGGCAGTCTTGGAAAAACCACGCAATTTAAAAAACCTGAATCTTTAAAAAACGAAAAAACAGAAAAAATTTCATTATTTTTGAAAAATGGATGAATTTGTAAAAAATATCGCAGTTTTTAAAAAAGCCAAATTTTCCTAAAAAGTAGAAATTTTAAATCAAATTTTGAGAAACGTCGAAATATTATAAAAAGTTTAAATGTTCAACAAAATCAGTCGGAAATTCCGAAAAAAAATTTATATAAATTTAAAAAATCAACATATTGAAAATTGGTTAAAAAACTCAAAAAAGCAATTTTCGAAAAAAGTCAAAATTTTCAAGAAGAAATGGTTGAAATGGGGAAATTTTCAAAAATATTCGAAATTAAATAAATGTTTCAAAAAACACTTTGAAAAAATTTACTTTTTAAAAAAGTCAAAATTTGGAGAAATAGAATAATTTTAAAACAAGGTCGAAATTTTTAAAAGTCCAAAATTTTAAAAACAGGTCAAAATTTCGAAAAATTTTGAAATTTTAATATAAACATTGAAAAATGAAAAAAATGGAGGTGTTCAGAAAAAAGTAGGAAGTTTCAAAAAGAAGTTTATGAAAATCTCAATTTGCCAAAAAAGTAGACATTTTTTTAAAATTTAATTAAAAAATGAAATATTAAATAATCTGGATTTTCAAGGAAATTCCAAACTTTGACAAAAGTCGGGAACTGAAAAAAATAATCAAAAATTTGAAAATATATTGAAATCATCAATAATGTTGAGATTTTCAAAAAAAAATCGAAATTTTCGAAAAAATTTTTATTTGTTATTTCGAAATGTTCAAAAGGTCGAAATTTTCGAACCTTTCAAAATACGAGGTCGACACTTTTAAGTAAAAAGTTTGAAAATCATCGAGACTTGAGAAAAAGTCAGAAATCTTAAAAAAGTGCGCATTCTGGAAAAATCGTAAAAATATTTCAACCTTTTAAAAAGTTCAGCAATGAAAAAAATTTAAAAATTGAAAGATTTTTTATAAATAGTTGTAGTTTTGGAAGTTTAATTTAAAAAAAAAACGAAGTTTTAAACAGAAGCAAAAGTTTTTTACTAAATGTCGAATTTTGAAAAAGTCAACATTTTTAAAAAAGTCGATAACTTAAAATAACTAAAAATTTGTTTTAAAAAGTTGGAATTTTGAAAAAAGGGAAATTATGAGAGGCGTACCTCGCTGGTTGAGAAGTAATGCTGCATGGGATTGGATTTATATGATACATCAAATATCGAATAAATTTATCGATGTATCAAAACATATCGATAAATTTTTTTTGATACATCAATTGAATATAGTATCGATGTTTTAAAAACTTTGTGCCCTAGTTGAAAAAAGATCTTGTGTCTTTTTCAGACATAAAAATAGTTAATAAAATTGCAAGCAGTTTTTTACTGATTTACTCTTTACTATAGGAATTAATTATGTTACGTTATTTACCTAAGATCCAATATTATCTTTTATTTAAAGATAAATGTTATCCAATGCAAACGGCTGCTCCAATATAAAAACATAAGCCGACGACAGTTAATAGGTGAAATGAAACTCGGGAATTCCCTGAATCGTAAACATGAAGAAAATGGAGGACCATCAGGTTTTGTTTAGCCTTTGCAGTTGGCAGCACTTGTGGCGCTCGTACAAAAAATTTCAACAATGTGAAACAGAAGGAAAGAAGCATTCATTGGAGCGTTGATTGAATACATATTAGATAGGCAAACCTTATCACAAAATGCGTATACCACTTTTCTCTATGCATACTCCAAAACGTTGTTAAGGAAGTGCTGGTACCTAGTGGTCAGTAGTAAAACTATTACACTTTGGCAGGGGAAAACAGAGTTCTTTACGGTTTTGGTCATTTATCCAAGATCTACACCACAAATCAAACAATAATTATTTTCTTTTATTGATATGTCCAAGGTCGCCGCGTGATGGGATGGCAATTTGACTGATTTCTATACCCGGGTTTCTTAAGTTTCACTTCGATGAATACACTTTTAAATTATGAAACTTAAAACACCTTTTTTTTATAGAGTTTAAGACGTTTTATTAACTTCAAATTTTTAAGCCCAATTCTCATCTTTAACTTGGAATATATTGTTCAAAATTTCCAAATTTTTAGAGAAATTAGAAATTACTAAACGAATACAGTAACTTTTAAGAAATAACTCCAAATTTTAAAAAAAATCGTGAAATTTATTCTTTTAATTTACAACTCGTTATTAATTAAATATTTTCAATTTGAAGTCAACATTTTAAGGAAAAAAAAAACAAGAATTGCAAATTTAAAGTTAGAATGTAAAGTAAAAAAAATAAATGTATTTAAAAAAATGTTTTCAAAATTTCAAGTTGAACTTGCTACTTTTTTCCTTCGATTCAAAATTTTATTTTTTTTAATTTTTCCCAATAACTCGCGTTTAAATGGAAAAATTCAAGACATTTTTTTAAAAAATGTTTATTATTCTAGTAACGTTGGAAAATATCTTTTTATTTTTAAAATCATAACTTTTTCTCAAAATTTCGAATTGTAAATTTACAAGTTTATTCTTCTCTTCATATTTCCAGTTTAATTACGAAATCAGAACTTTCTAGAAATCTTGTATTTTAGAGCGAACTTTTAACAAAAAAATTGGAAATTTCGGTATTTAAAGTCGTGACCGTTATATTTTTTACTCTTCAACTTGAAACGTGTCGTGAGCATTTTATATTTTTGCTTTTTTACTCTTTTACTCAAATTGTCGGTTGATATTTTACCTGGTTATGCCTGTTATCTTAATCATTCCATTCCTATACCGACCGACTAATTCGCAACAGATGGGGTGCTGTACTGATTCATATTTTTCCACTCACGCCTACCTGGCAATTTACGAGTTCAGTATGGGACGAAGTTAAGAAAAACCTTAACTTTATAAGAACATAAAATAAATCAGAATAATCGAGTTAGAAATTAGAAACTACTAAACGAATATAGAAAATTTTAAGAAATAACTCCAAATTTATAAAAAATCGTGAAATTTATTGTTTTAATTTATAATTCGTAAATATTTTCAATTTGAAGTCAACATTTTAGGGAAAAAAGAGAACAATTATTGCAAATTTAAAGTTTGAATTTTGGGAATTTAAAGCAAAAAAATAAATTTATAAAAAAAACTTTTCAAAATTTCAAGTTGAACTTGCTACTTTTTTTCTTCGATTCAAAATTTTATTTTTTTAAAATTTTTCCCACTATCTTACCTTTAAATTGGAAAATTCGAGACATTTTTTTAACAAAGTGTTTATTATTCTAGTAATTCCAACGAGTGGAAAATCTCACTTTTTCTCAACATTTCGAATTGTAAATTTACAAATTTGTTCTTCTCTTCATATTTCCGCTTTAATCACGAAATCAGGACTTTCTAGAAATTTTGTATTTTCGAACGAACTTTCAAGAAAAAAAAGAAAATTTCGGTATTTAATTAAAGTCGTGAATGTGATATTTTTTACTTTTCAACTCGAAACGTGTCATGAGCATTTTATATTTTTTCTTTTTTACACTTCAACTCAAATTGTCCCTTGATATTTTACCTGATTATGCCCGTTATCTTAATCGTTGCATTCCGATACCGACCGACTATTTCGCAACAGATGGACTGCTGTTCTGATCAGTGTTACCGCTTGCAAAATACGAAATTACTGACAAATCTTGATTACATTGCTGGTTTTTTTCTAGCAAAATTTAAATGTTATATTCCTTGTATTTCCTGACAAATTCAAAATTAAATTGTATTTATTACATATTTGCTTTAATGACCTTTTAACAAGTCAACTTTAACAGAAATTTATTTAAATCATATTATATAGAATATTTTTGTCATATTAAAACGTTTTTAGCTGAGAAGTGTTAGATCTTTACAACCGTAAGGAGAATTTCCGCTAGCAGACCAAAGTGACCCTCTCCACGTTCACTTACTTATGACAATAGGGACAAAAAAGCAATGGTTCTAAAAATTGTTCATGTAATAAAAGCAGTTAAAATTATTGAAAACACTTGACTCTGAAAATTTAGAAACCCTACCCTACACAACAAAAACATTGAATTGCACCCTAAATGCGCTTTAGTTTTCTCTGTACAACACATGTTTAAGATTCAATATTACAAGAGAATCGCTGTCAAGGGGGCCAACGTGTAAAAATTGCAAAATATGTAGTGTGTAAAAATCGCGAATCGAAATTCGAGGTTATTCCTTGAAATTCCTGGTTATAAGTCAATTCTGGCAAGTTTACTGACAGGGCCTTATATTCCTGGCTAATGCCAGTATTTATTGGCAAAACGGCAACCTTGGTATTGATTCATATTTTTCCACTCACGCCTACCTGGCAAGTTACAGATTCAGTATGAGACGAAGTTAAGAAAAACCTTAACTTTATAAGAACACAAAAAAATCGGAATAATTGGGTTTAGAATTATTAAATTTAAACTCGGAATTTTCACAAAAATATTGATTTAAAATATTTATCCAATATTTGAAAACTGAAAATATGCGAAATTTGACAACTAAATTGAAAAATATGAGAGATTTTTTTTCATAATTTTGGTTTTCTATGGAAGTCAAAAATGTCATAAAAAATGTATTTCAATTTCTAAATTCAAATTTTCTGCGGCAAAATTGAAATTTCAAGATCAAAAACAAAACAAAATTTAAATCTCAAAAACGAAGTTTTATAAAAAAATTTAGCTCTGCAACTAATAAGTTTGTGAAGAAACTTAACCTTTTAAGAAAACAGATAAAATACGATTTTTGACACAAAAGTTGAAGGAGCAACGGAACGAACACTTTAGACAACACACAATTTTGACTACTAAATTCAAAACAAACAATTTCGATTTATTTTAGTTTTTGATATATACAGGGTGTTACAAAAGTCCGGGCCGCTACTTCAGGAGCATATTCTACACATTAAAATATGAAAAATGTTGAAATACATTTTTTTCTTTAAATTGCCTCCTAACGGAGATATGACCATTTAAAGATGGCGCCCCTAAAGTGGTTAAACGCCTTTTTCTCGGAAACGGTTACTTTTAGCGACTTTGAGAAAGAGTACCTTTTTTGTATAAAAAATGTTGCTTTTTACGATTATGACACTTTTGTGTCGAAATATTGCAACACAAAAAAGTTACGGCAAAAAATAATCGCGGGCAACCCCCTACACACCACGCTACTGCTTATTTAAAAAATATGTTACATGAGAATATGCCTAATCCAATTCTTTAACTGCTTGCCCAATTTCATGACTTTGCTACTAACCGTTAACTTTTTGTAGTAAAAAAACCACTTTAGGAGGCAATTTAAAGAAAAAAATGTATTTCAACATTTTTCATATTTTAATGTGTAGAATATGCTCCTGAAGTAGCGGCCCGGACTTTTGTAACACCCTGTATATATATACCTAATTTACATTCCTATTGTTGTCACTTTCGCTAGAACTGATACCAACTTTTGATTTTTAAATAGAACACCCTGTATATTATTAAACTTTTGGAATCTGCACAATTTTCTGGATGCAAGAGTAATTTTTAAAGTATCAAACTTTTTTTTGGTCCCATTTTATCTTTGGTGTAGAAAGTCATGACTCATCCTAATTAACGCTAACTGACAACATAAGCGCTGCAAAAAAATTAAATTAGGAAAACTTGTCAATTGCCTTTTTTTTTTAATTTGTTTTCCAACTATTCAAAATTTAGACTTTCTTTAAATATTTTGATTTTTTTTTGAAAATTAACTTTTTATGAAAATGAATTGAAAATTTCCACTTTTTTCAAAATTTTGCCATCCTTGAAACTTTCAACTATTCAAAATTTCGACTTTTTTAAAAATCACGAATTTTTCTAAAATTTCGACCTTTTTAAAAGTCAACTTTTTTTGAAGATCTTAACTTTTTCCAAAAATTGACTAAAATTTCGACTTTTTAAAGTTTATACTTTTTCCAAAAATTTTTGATTTTCTTTGAATATTTCGGCTTTTGATAATTTTGAATGTTATTCAAAATTTTCGAATTACTTAGTTTTGATTTTAAAAAAATTTTAATTTTTTTAAAGAACTGCACTGCACCAGTTTTTTCAATTTTGATATTTTTTCCAAATTTCGTCTATTTTAAACATTTTCCTTTTTGCAGTTTTTGACGTCAATATTGTGACTATTTGTTTGCATAATTTCGACTTTTTTTTTGAATTTTTTTTTTTGAAAATTTTACTTTTTATGAAAATTTTTACATTTTTCAAAATTTCGACTATTTTTAAAATTATCAATTTTTTTTAAATTCCAACTTTATGACAATTTTGACATTTCACTAGTGTTTTAAATTATCATTATTTTCAAATTTTGAGCTTTTCAAATTTTCAATTTTTTTTAAATTTCAGAATATTTAAAACAATTTCGACTATTTTTCAAATGAATCTATTTTTCAAAGTTTAGATTTTTTTAGAAATTTAAAATTTTTTCAAAATTTTACCAATTATCTTAAAAATTTCGTTTTTTCATTCAATTTCAATTTTTTTTTAATCTAATGAACTGTTCTGAAAATTCCTCCTTTTTTCAAACTTTCAACATTTTTCTCAAAATTTTGGCTTTATTTCCCAATGTTGAAATTTTACCTTTTTTAAAAGTTTCTCAGCAAAAAGTCGAATACTCGAAATTTTATCAAAATTTTAAGTTTACCTAACATTTGGATTTTTAAACAGTTTTTATAAATTTAGAATTCTCAAAATCTTTGCTTTTTACTAGAAATTTCGCGTTAAAATTTGAATATTATTTCGATTTTTTTAAGTCTCACAAAAAGCGAACTTTTTTCTCAAAATAAAGTGTTTTCGTGTTAAAATTAGAATTTTATTTCTGTTTTTTTCTAAGAGTCATAATTAACAAAAAAAAACAGATATTGGTCAATTTGAACATTACTTTTTTTCCAACTACAAATATCTATAAATATTTTCCATTGTAAAATTGGTGCATCTTGATGGCAATAAATACTCTCAGTTCAAATATAACTTTTAGAAAAGGAACACCTTTCCAGTAATTTTATCATTTTACCCAAACATCTGTTTTTACTTAGAAAGTAAGATAAATAAACAACGTAGTTCAATTGGCCTGCGTCACAATAGCAGACAAAAGGGGCTGGGCGAGTCATAACAGTAATTATTATAAAATAGCTTTTCGTGGAAATTTATGCTTCAAGTTTGTTATTGTTATTATGATTAATTATACTGTTTTATTAAGTACATATTTCTGCTTAAATTTTTTAGAAATACAGCTGTACTTGGAAACACCAATAGAGCAATAGAAAAGGATAAATAGGCAGTACACTTTTTGAAAATAGTCCAAATCAAAAACAAACAAACGAAATTAAAATTACGGCAAAGACGCTTGAAAAACGCCGAAAAATGTAAAAAAGTAGGACATGACATAAAATCCGGTCTCTAGTAATTATTATGGCAGTATTATGGTATTATCAAAGCTGCTTCTAATATTAAGGTCAGAAAAAAATAATACGCAACATCCAAAACTAAGGGCTTCTTTCTTAGACAGAATTCATGCCGGTTTAAAAAAATATATAATGCTGAAATGCCAAAAATTCTGTCTAAACAATAAAAAATATTATCGAAAAAGTAATAATTTTTATAAATAAATTAATTAAAATGTCAACAAAAACTTAAAAAACGAATTTACATGAACTACAAATTTTAAGGAAAAAGTCGAGATTCCGAGATTAAATTAAAAGTTGAATTCAGTTAAAGAAAAATATAATGATTTGTTTATTCCAACAAGAGCATTTTGGCTAATTCGAGCAACAATGCTAATGCCGGACTTGCCATCTACCCAGTCATAAAACAGGTTTTACTTTGCCTGAAGGCTGAAGTGACCCATTATTTAAGAGTTCAAACGATTTCAAAATACTACCCCACCAGCCGCTCATCACTGACGGCTGTCGGAACCTGCAATTACCGTGTCCCTCTATTGGTGAAAAGATTAAACAAAAGGATGCAGAGGACCAGGGATAAGATCAAGTGGACGCAAAGACTATCATTGATTTTGGTGGATGCGTCCTGAAGCAGAGCTGCTGAGCGTCCAAAAATGGCGTACGCTTTTGGTCTATTGTTTCCGCCATCTATACTATATTCAATCAACGATTGGAGTGAATGAGACAGATATCAGCGCGATAACTATTACGCAAGAGAGCAGCGAATCGAGTTTTATAATGCGTGGCGTAAAGCGCGAAGTTCAAATGAACTTTAGAATTAGTATACTGTTGCACGAGTGTGCGAGGCCCCGGGCGGTTGCCCTGCTCGCCACCCCTGAATACTGTCAATATACGGCAGGTACGTTATACTGTTTTAAACTTCACAATTAAAAAAAAATAAACAAATGGCGGTAATACCTCATCTGTCACATCCTAAATAAGACTTAATTAAATATAACCTCCTTACTTAAAAGGTGCACCCTTTTCACAATAGATTAACAAATCACTAAAAAGTACGAAATTAAAATAAGAAATCCAAAATTTAACTAATACCTAATAAAGTTTCAAAGTACTAAAAATATGCTCAAGGCGTAAAATATAGAACTACAATCTCAATTCAAAATCTGTAGCCACTGATTAAAAATTTAACTTGTGATAATAATTAATAAAATAACACACATATTTGATAAAACAACTAAAATCAATAACAAAATTATAAAGCTTCTAAATGTGACAGTTAATAAAAGAATACGTTCTTAATAATTGCATAATAGGAATCCAAATTAGTTTTATCCATATTCAAATTTAAAGTGACAACAAGAAACACCATCAGGGTGCACTGGCGATAAGGCAGCTATTCGGATAGATAAAAAAGTGTACTTATCTGTTTTCCCGCCGCTAACGTGTTACTCTCTCCTAGATGAAAAGCCTAGATTCGGGATTTCGCAAACCTCCAGGTAAATATTGGAACCATCCCCGAGGTGTCATCCAGTGGTACACTAGGTGAGGTCTTCCATTGATTGGAGAATATGTTAGAAAGTAGATAAATAAAAAAAAATAAAATAAGGGCCTAGAAAGAACGAGACAGTAGAACTAGCCCTCCAGTTTCCGAGGGTTGATGGCCACATGCTCATACCTCTCCTGTTGGTCGACCCTACAACGTGTTTGGCGATCTTTCATGTTCTATCGGGAAATACTGAAACCAGCTGATGTTAATGTATATGTGCGGCAACGTGCACAAACTGCGACAATTCCAAATGACCCAAGGGCACGTCGTAGTACATCCCTTTTGAGAAAAAATACTCAAAACTACGTGGAACACTTCGCGTACCGCACCGTATGATGAATTTCGCCAAAGTGAACGACGCGAGAGACAAGATGACCGATGTCCCCAGATAAAGGCTGACAGATGATTATCCAGCGCTTCCGAAACCAACAAACTTGTATCAATCGGTATCACAAGTCGCCTATCCCAGGTAACAATATCA
The DNA here is from genome assembly GCA_028583605.1 of Dastarcus helophoroides. Taxonomy (NCBI): domain Eukaryota; kingdom Metazoa; phylum Arthropoda; class Insecta; order Coleoptera; family Bothrideridae; genus Dastarcus; species Dastarcus helophoroides. The sequence goes on from CM053336.1 coordinate 28,145,935, forward strand.
ATGAAAATCCAAACGGTAACACTCCACCCTACTAGGAAGAGGAAAAGCTCCCAGTTTTTCCGATTGGACTAAGCTGTAATCGAAAAGCCAGAAAACCGTACAGGTAACAAGCTAAATATTTAAAACACTATGGGCAATGCTAGAACCAAAAAAAAAAGAAAAGAAAAAACTAAAAAAAGGAGAGAGAAAAACAAGAACTGCTAACCAAGTTGATCCGAGAATCATCACCAATAACGATAACAATCTAAACCAATGGCCTTACGCCAAAATCAAAACCAAAACTTCAAAGCCTAACGTCCGAGACTTGCTACAGCAGCCTCGACTAAAACCAACTATAATTGCTAGACTAAGAGGTATCTAAACTTATGGCTCTTTTGGTCAACCATAAATCTCACAACTCAGAATTTCAGCCTCCATCCAAAGGTCCAGAGCGGCAGCAGACTGAACAAACCCTACCAAACTATACCATATAACAATACTCAAGAGGTGATGACAATTACCTTACGGATTTACCAACCTAAAAGAAGATAAACCCAGAGTTAAAGCCAGTGGCGGCTGGCGTATAGGCACTGTGGAACTGCAGCACCCCCAATTTCGCTTAGGAGTTTTTTCTCAAAATGTTCCGAAGACTTTTTCTTAAACAATTTTTTGTAGAGAATTTAATTTTTCTGTGATTTCTTTTTATAGAAATGTCAAGTTTCTTTTACGAAGTTACTGGATTTTAAAATCTATTTTAATTTTCTATTCTAATTTTTGTAAAAATTTTGAGAAAATAATTAAAATTTCAAAATAAAATCCAAATCCAACTCTTCTCGCATTTTAATATTTGTTTAAAAAAAATAATAGCGAATATTCGAGTTTTTACCTTATATCTCAATTTCAACTTTTTTGTATAAAAATTTTGAGTTTCTTCTAGATATTTCGATTTATTTAAGAAAATTTTAATATTTTCTGGAAAGTTTCCATTTTTTCCTAAATATTTTATGAAAAGATTTTTTTTTTATAAATTCCTATTTTGTCTCAAAATTGTCCTTAATTTTTTTTCTGAAAATTTCAACTTCTCCAGATTTTTTTATGTTCTTCTAATTGACTTTAAAAGTGTCAAGTTTTTTCACTAGACTATGACATTTCATAGTTCATTTTATTTTCTTATTTTGATGAAAATATTTAGCAAAAAAACCCTAAAATTTCTATAAAAATATCAACATTTTGAAAAAAACGAAGAAATTTTAAGAAAAAATATAATTTTCAACTCCTTTCGTATTTTGTAATTTTTTTAAAATGAAATAACAACAGAGTCTTGGATTATTTTGGTAAAATTTCAATTTCAACCTTTTTGTAAAGATATTTCAAATTTTTTTTTCAAAGATTTTTTTCCCATGAAATTTGTGTTTTTCTTTCAACATTTTATACAAATTTTTTTTTTTTTAATTTTAACTTTTGCTGAAGATTTTGTCTTTAAAATATTATTTCTTGTAAAAATTTTTCATTTCTCTAATTTGTTTAGAAATGTTAAAGTTTTTCACGAAATGTTAATATTTTAAAGTTTCTTTTATTTTGTAATTTTGATAAGAAACTGTACTAGCTGGCCCTGGCGAACTTCGCATTACCTCAGAATTAATAAATATTGGATTAACTCATTAGAATGAACATTTTTAAAAGAAAATAAGGATTTTGAAAAAAGTTTATATTTTGGAAAAATAATTTAAATTTTTAAAATGGTCGACATTTTCAATAATTGTGCGAATGGAAAAAGCCAAAATTTTGGAAAAACATCGACATTTAAAATAAATTGCAGAATTTTTAATTAAATTTTTAAAGAAGCTGAAAATTTGAATATTGAAGAAAACTCAAAATAATCAAAAAATTCATGATTATCAAAAAGGCTGAAATTTTGGAGAGGTAAAATTTTGAAAAAAGTCCCACTTTTGAGTAGCTCAAATTCTAAAAATCTGAGAATTATTATCGAGGATTTAAAATAATGCGAAATTTTAAAAAAAGTATAAATTTTGAATAATTGGGAAATTTTTATTCAAATTATCAATAAAAACCAAAATTTTTAAAGCCGGAATATTGAAAACAAGTCAAAAATTATCATCTAGATCGAGGTTTCCAAAAGTCGAAATACTGAGTTTGAAGAGGGTTTAAATTTTTGGTAGTCAAAATTTTAAACCAAAGTTGAAGATTTTTTAAAAAAGATTGAAATTTCAGGTCAACAAAATCAAAATTTTTAAAAAATGTTGAACGTCAAGAGTTAAAAAAAAATCGAAATTTTAAAAGAATCTCCAAAATTAAAAAGTAATAAAAACGAAAATGGTCGAAAACGTGAAAAAGTCGACATTTTATAAAATGTGTCCATTTCAACTTTGCAAAAAAGTCGAAATTTTGAAAAATGGTTGACATTAAAAACACAGTCGAAATTATTAAAAATCGAAATTTTCAATAAAAATAGAATAATTTCTCAAAAAAAAAAATGATGAAATGTTGAAATTTTAAAAAAGATCAAAAATTTAAAACGTCAAAAGTCCAGTTTAAAAAAATTTTACGCTTACAAAAAAAGTAAAACAATAATGTACTTAATTTTCAAAAAAATACAAAAAACAAACCACCGGAAAGTTTAAATATTTTCGAAAATGGAGATATTTTTAACAGAGTATACACAATATATACAATATATACAGGATCGGCCAGTACACTATTTCGGTCTGCTTGCCAATGAGAACGACAAAGCAAACTTCTGATATGAGGCAAGACGGAAAGAGCAACTAAATCGGCAGAGATGCCACATGGTAATTCATTTATGTGTATCTCCTTCATTATGACCGGGATAAATCGCTTCAGCGCTTCTTCGATTCAACAATTGGGAGAATGATAAGGGTACATGTGTAGCGCACATGTCACCTGGCATCGATTGGCATTATTTCTACATGGACTTACGACTGGACCGAATCTGCATTAAATAAATCATCCTCTAGTAATCCGTCCGTCGCGGGCGTAAGGAGCAACAACGCATACGGGCGGCACTATCGAAGAGGCGGCAATAGGCATGTAGTCGGGGATTTAATCCAAATTAAAAATACTTCAAAATCGAATTTTCCGAACTTTTAAACTCAAATATTTCATATTGTTCCTTAAATTGTGACAGTAATCCGAAAATGTTAGTCAAAAATTCGCGGAAAAAACCGAAGTTTATAGTTTTTTCAGTTAACACTCAAAAAAGAGTAGAACTTCAAAAAAAATTTTAAAATCTCTTGAAAAAAAAACGAAGTTTTGAGTTTATGCCAACATTTTTTGAGAAAAAGTAAAAATTTAAAATAAGAACTCGAAATTTTGTGAAAAAAAAATTTGTAAAATTTTAAAAATAAAGGAAAAATCTCCCCAAAAAGACAAACTAGCTTATAAATTTAGTTTTCTTGAAGATAATAAAAAAGTATAAATTTAATACTTAGAATTTAGGAAATAACTTCCAGCAAAAAAAAAGAAATTTTTAGCAAAATGTTTGGATGAAACTCGACAAAAAAGTAAAACATTAAAAAAAAAATATTTTAAAAATGTTCGGCACTTTGAGAATAAAATTGAAGATTAATCGCGAGTCCAACCGCTACTTTGATACACGCTTCGCTATCGGCCAAAAAAAAGTGTTTTCATTAATTTTACATAAAATAGGCCGTTTGTTAATTTATAAGGTTTCTAAAAATGTGTAAATTCGAAGTCTGGTAATTAGTTAATTGTTAAACAAAAGCTACTAACTAAATTCCTTATGTGGAGATCTTATGGCAAGATTAAGTTGTATACTAATAGGAAAACTTGCAATGTTTTTAACTGTCATAACATTATAATTTAGATATTAAATATACTATCTAAACTATTAAGAAATTTAATTTTTTTTAGGTTTTTCATGGTTTAAAAAATTAATAATTACCAGATTGATTATAACAATTATAAATATCGCCAAATTACAATAATATTAAGTATAGTTGCCATAAAACCTTAGCGAAGGAAAAAAACATATTAGCAACTTTAATAATTATTATTCTACTTGGAATCTAAACGAAAAATCTAAAACTTTATGTAAATCATTTTTTCCAGCAGATTTTTTTTCTTTTACAGTTTTATATGATTTGGTCAATTTGTGAAATTTTTGAATTAATATTTAATAACATAATAAAAAAGAATTTTACTTGCTTTGTTTTTGAAATAATTGCGAAAAACTGGACTGTTTTTTTCAAATCTTTAATTGTTAATAACAGCGGCAATTGTTTATGTGTCGATATTTAGATCCAGAAATTCGGACTTTTTTCTCAAAATAAAAAACTATAAATTTCCAGAAAAGATAAAACTTCGAAGAAAATAATTAAAATTAAGCAACATTAGTCGAATAATGTTGTATAAAATTTTACTTTTTTCTTTGAAATTTGAAGTCTTAATTTCAGATTTTAAAACTGATATTTATCGAATTTAAATACAAACTTTGGTTGCTATTTCTGCAACTTTGAATTTATAAAGGGATCATTTTGTAAAGAAGGAAAAAATTTGAGAAAAATACACCATTCGTTGAAAATTCAAAAATGTTTAAACAAATTTCTGGAGTTGAGAAATTTGAGTTTATACTGAAAATTTTAACAAAAAAAAGTGTAATTTTCGAGAAAACATACTTTTTTAAAATATAAATATTCTAGACATTAAGAATTTTTTCTGAAATTTCATAAGTTATTTAAATTTAAAGATTTTTATTTTTTGACTTAAAATTTTGACCTTTAATTCAAATTTCTAGAAAAAAAAGGTTGAATTTTGAAGTCAAAATTTAAACTTTGCATTTCTTAAAATCCAAACTCCAAATTAAAAACAAAACAAAAATATTACATTTCAATCAAGAAAACACTCAACATTTAGACATTTTTTGGGGTGAAATTGTGAACTTTTTTTGGAAATTCTTTTTTTTTCTCGAAATTTGAACATTAAATTAAAAATGAATTATGAATTTTCGACTTTAAAGACGAATTTTTTTCAATTTTTAAACTCAATTTTTTAATGTTGTTGCAATTTTAAAATTGCGACAAATATGAGAAAGTGTTACTTTAAAAATGTGAGAAAAAATTTGAAATTTTGATAAGGAAGTTTCTGAAAAAATCAAAATTTTGGAAAAATTTTAAATCTTATAAAAATAAAAAACCAGAGATTTAGAGTTAAAACTATTATAATTTTAATATTTTGAGAATACATTTCAAATTCTTTAAGGCACTTTTACTTTCTTATAAAATTCCTAATTAGTTACTTCAAATGTTATTTATTTATTTTTTTACTTCAATTTTATATTTCAAAGGCGATTTTTTACATTAAATTCAAACTTTTAATCTTGTTCTTGAAATTCGTTAAGAATGGTTTCTGAAATTTCGATTTTCAATTCGAATTTCCGAATTTTAAGTCAAACTTTCAAAAATAAGTTAGATTTTTGAATTCAATCATTTTTTTAAATGAAAATTAAAATTTTAATTAGTTTAAATGATTGTCTTGACATTTTAAGAAAAAAAAATGAGATTGCGAAAAAAGTCTACATTTTAAGGTCATAATTTTAGAAAAGAGTAGAATTTCGAATATAAACTCGAAATGCGGACGCATGGGTTCTCATAATTTGATAAGAGATTCGGTCGAACAGTATTAAATTTATTGAATCGTCCAACAATTTCCACTCTTAACCATCTTCTTACAGAATTCGAGTAATTAATTTGTCTTTACACATCCAGCTGACCGAATTTATGATGTATTGGCCAACTAGGGATGTTATTGTTATTCGATTCAGAAGAAAAAGTGCTAATTATTAAGTGGTATTTAACCTCCCAGAGCGGTGAAGAAGTCGTTGGGCGATTCGCTTTTTCCTACGAAGATCGACCAATACCTGATGCAAAGACGGTGTTAAATATCGTCCACAAATTTGAAAAATCGGGATGCATAACAGGTTGTAATAACAAGTGTTGTTTGGAAGCGCGTCAACCTGAATGTGACAGGCCATTATCCGACGAAAGGATGGCTAAGGAGTTAGCTGTATTGCATTTGTCGAAGCAAAATGAACCTTGTTCTAGTGAACAGATCGCAGAAGAAGTTAATGTGCCATCGCGAACAGTGCGAAATATTTTGAAAAGAAATGGGTACAACTGTTATAAAGTTTCTGAAACCCAAGAAATATTTCCTGAAGATCGATACAAACGTCTTGAGTTTTGTGAGTCTATGAGAGAAAAAGTTGATGTCGATGGACATTTCTTAACCCACGTACAAGAAAGACCATGTAATTTAGACCATTTACGGGATCGAATTGTAGAAGTCCTAGATAATATTTCTCCTGAGATGTTGGCACGCTTAAGAACTGAATTTTACGACAGATTAGGTTATTGCGAAACACCAGGAGGGAACATTTTTGAACCACTTATTACATAAGCATTTTTTCTTCCATTTTTCTGTTGAATCATTTTTTAAGTTTTCAGTTTAGATTGTCATCACACCGGCTGATTATTTTTACACAGAGTTCATTTATCTTTTAGAATTTTTGTTTTATTTTTCGTGAGACCCGGTTGATTAAAGAAAACAAAATCGTAAAGTATCTCCAATTATTTTCATACTTTTTAGGGTGTGAAAATAATTGTAGAATCAATTAATAGGTAAAGATGTATTTTCCATTTAAAACGACACTCTTTTATCGAGCTCCGATAAGGTTCTGATGCAATATCTACAAGACAGGTGTGCAGTTTGCAGCGAATGCGTGGTCATGATTTGATAAGCGCGTCTATCGAGCAATATATTGAAACAGTGTAAATCATACCATCCTTCTCTTTCCTTACAAAATTTTGATATGTTCCTTGTTCTTTACACGTTACAGCAGACCGAAATCGTGTACTGGCCCGTAGTGTATAATTTTAAAAAAATTCAATACTTAAAAATAAAATAAAGTTGAAATTATAAGAAAAAAGTATAAATTTTGGAATATAATCGAAATTTGAAACAATCCAGTCTTTCAGAAAACGCGACATAATTCAAAAATTTTCATTGACAAGTTTTCTAAGAAATCTAAAATTTTCGAAAAGTTACCAAACATTTTGAATATGTCGAAATTTATTTTTAGTGGAAGTTTTAAAAATTTAAAATTTTGAACAAATCCCCATTTCGACTTTTGTCTCGAAATTTCGACTTTTTTCTGAAAATTTCGACTTTTTTTTCGCGAAATTTCGATTTTTTCTCGAAATTTTGATCTTTTTCTCGAAACTTCGTTTTTTTCTCTCTCGACTATTATTTTAAATTTCGATTTTTTTCTCAAAATATTTCAAAATTTTGGCTTTTTTTCTTAATATTTCGACTTTTTTCTGAAAATTTCGACTTTTTTTCGCGAAATTGTGACTTTTTTCTTAAAATTTTGACTTTTTTCTCAAATTTTGATTTATTTTCGAAATTTCGACTTTTTTTTTCCGAAATCTCGACTATTATTTCAATTTCGATTTTTTTCTCAATATATTTCAAAATTTCGACTTTTTTCTCAATATTTCAACTTTTTTCTTAAATTTCGACTTTTTTCTGAAAATTTCGACTTTTTTTTCGCGAAATTTTGACCTTTTTCTCAAAATTTTGACTTTTTTCTCAAATTTCGATTTTTTCCCGAAATTTTGATCTTTTTCTAGAAACTTTGTTTTTTTCTCAAACTTCGACTTTTTTCTCGAAATTTCGACTTTTTTTTCGCGAAATTTCGATTTTTTTTCTCGAAATTCTGACTATTATTTTAAATTTCGATTTTTTTCTCAAAATATTTCAAAATTTCGCCTTTTTTTTCAATATTTCGACTTTTTTCTTAAATTTATACTTTCTGGAAATTTCGACTTTTTTCTGGAAATTTCGACTTTTTTTTTTCGCGAAATATTGACATTTTTCTCAAATTTTGACTTTTTTCTCAAATTTCGATTTTTTCTCTAAATTTTGATCTTTTTCTCGAAAGTTCGTTTTTTTCTCAAATTTTTTTCTTGAAATTTCGACTTTTTTTTTGCGAAATTTCGACTTTTTTTTTCGAAATCTCGACTATTATTTCAAATTTTGACTTTTTTTCTCAATATTTCAACTTTTTTCTTAAATTTCGACTTTTCTGGAAATTTCGACTTTTTTCTGAAAATTCTGACTTTTCTTTCGCGAAATTTTGACTTCTTTCTCGAAATTTCGACTTTTTCCTCGAAATTTTGACTTTTTTCTCAATTTCGATTTTTTCTCGAAATTTCGACAAGTTTTCTAAGAAATCTAAAATTTTCGAAAAGTTACCATACATTTTGAAAATGTCGAAATTTTTAGTTGAAATTTTAAAAAGTTAAAATTTTGAAGAAATCCCCATTTTGGATGAAAGATAAAACGCTAAACATTGTCGCAGCACCCCCATTAGTTTTGGCTACGAGCCGCCACTGGTTAAAGCAGAAAACAAGAAACGAACCCACGACGTACGAAGCTAACTAAAGGAAGGAAATCAAAATCATAACAAGATTTTCAAAAAAGTCCATATTTTATAATAAGAAGCAAATTCTTCAAAAAAAAAGTACGAAATATTCGAAAATTGTCGAGATTTTCAAAAACAGTCGATATATTCAAAAGGGATCACTGACACTTTTTAAAAAAGTTGAATTTTTCGAAAATAGTGCAATTTTCAAAAAAGTCGACATTCTAGAAATAAAAAGGCGAATTCTTCAAAAAACGACTTTTAGTGAAAAGTAAAATATTCAAACAATACAGTTTTTCAAAAAATATCGAAATATTCGAGAAATTTCCTAAAGTTAAATTAATAATATCTGAAGATAAAAATACTTTAGAGTTCGATATATACAGAAAAGAAACCAATACAAATCGCTTTATCTCAGCTGATTCTAATCATTGTCCACAACAGAAATTAGCAAGTATACGTTTTTTAATCAACAGGCTTTTAAATGTTCCTCTAAGTAAATCCAGATATACAAAAGAATTAGCTTACATTAAAGATGTTGCGATTTTTAATGGTTTCCCCGTAGAAACAGTAAACAGCATGTTAAGAAAGTGTAGATTTAAGAAAATAATTCAGGATTGCTCTAAGCTTGACCAATTTAAAGATAACACTCCTACAACCGTTGTGAAATTACCATTTTACCCAAATATCACTAATAAAATTAATAAAGTTCTAAAAGAAAGCAACGTAAAAGTAGTGTACACAGCCAATAACAGTCTCCGCAATAATTTGGGTAACGCTAAAGATAAATTGGACAAGCTTGAGAATTCCGGAATTTACGAAATAAGCTGTAACAATTGTAATTTATCATATGTTGGACAGACCAAGAGATCCATTAAAACCAGATTTAAAGAACATATTGCTCATTTTAGATACAATAGAGAAGAAAAATCAAGTGTCGCCCTACATATGATAAGTACAGGACACAAAATTAACATTGAAAATTTAAAATTGTTAAGATCGGTCACAAATAGCAGAGAACTTGATGCATACGAAACAATTTATATCAATCAGAGGCCAGTTACCCTTAACGGAGATAAAGGACCATTAGCGGCCTCCAGTTTATTGAAGGCTATTTGTGGCAGGTCAAAATTGCATGCACCAGATGTGTTAAACAATTAGAAATAGGAAAGAAAGCAAAAGACCTCCAGTATCGATTTGAATCTCAATGCAGATGACGTCGATGCATCTTTTGCTAATCTTTTTAGATTAGTACGCTTGAAAATGCCAGTTCTGCTGGCGAAATACGTATCGCGTAATTATTTATTTAATTGCCGATGTGGTAAAGGGGTGAAACCTTCGTTGGACTTAATATATTCCAAGTTAAAGATAAGAATTTGGCTTAAAAATTCGAAGTTAATAAAATGTCCCAAATTCTATAAAAAAAAAGGTGTTTTGTCAAAGTTTCATAATTTAAAAGTGTATTCATCGAAGTGAAACTTCCCATCCCATCAAGCGGCGGCCTTGGACATATCAATAAGAGAAAATAATTATTGTTTGATTTGTGGTGTAGATCTTGGATAAATGACCAAAACCATGAAGAACTCTGTTTTCCCCTGCCAAAGTGTAATAGTTTTACTATTGACCACTAGGTACCAGCACTTCCTTAACAACGTTTTGGAGTATGCATAGAGAAAAGTGGTATACGCATTTTGTGATAAGGTTTGCATATCTAATATGTATTCAACACGGGGGTTCTACTTTGGCACGAAATTCAAATATACTGTTTGTAGCGCCCTCCCACGCAGTAACCGGAACTACCGCCCATTTAAACATATATATGTAAATTAAATATATGTGTATAGTTCCTAAATTTGTGTGCCTTGACGCCTGAGAACGTAAACAAATTTAACTGTCATTGGATTTGGATAGAATGGAGGACGAGAACATCAGTCATCTTCGAGCAAAATTTTAAATAGTGTTGAAAATAAGGTAAGTGATCTCTGCGAGGATTACTAGTAAATAGAAAAATTTATTTATTTGTGGAAGTGAAGGATCGAAATGATATCCCCGACTTCGGGAAAAAACTGCTGAATCCCAAGCTGCCGGAATGTTTACAGACATGGCGACTATAACAATAAACAGTTTTGTGATTACCAAAAGCAAAAATAGGAATAAGGTAACACTTTAAAAATAAGATTTATTGTAATCCGAATATACACTGTTTGCACATTGACAAAGTTAATGATGCTAAAATTCACTTCTAACGTTTTGTAAATTATCTGTAGGAATTTGTCGGATCGTTTGCTTAATAATATGTCAGAGACTATTATATATGATACTTTCTTTCTACTTTACAGTGAAAATACAGTGATTAATAAATGTATCCAAAATATCTTATTACTGCCCAAACAAATGCCTCCAGATATTTGAAAAAATGTTAGAAATTTTATTGTCGGTATGAACTTTGTCAACATGCAAATGGAGCATACATGGACCTCGTTAACATTAAAAGCTACTTTTTTTCTTATTTTTATCTTTAATGATTAGATATTCAACCAAGGGATTCAAGATATTTCATTTGAAAAAAAAAGAAGTGAGGTTTTTTCTGACCTCCTGTAGTGAGCAAAATGCAAAAATGACTAAAATGTTGCAATCTTTTAAACAAAAATCGATCTGTTTCGGCAGGCACACCCCCTCATAGTAAGAAAATTGTACCCTGTGTGAAACTTTCAACAAAAATCAACCAGAAATTATGTGGAAAAACTTTTCGCTGCTTTACTTGATTTATTTTAGTTAAATTCACTATCCAGTATATTATAAGTTATCTGTATCAATATTTAACTTCTAGAGAAATCTTGAAGCAGTTGAACTGATAAATATATTTTAAAATTATTACAAATCTTTAAATATGAACGTATATACATGTATGAATATACATATTTAATAAAAATATTTAATGTTAAAATGGCAGTTTATTTTTTTACACCTCATACTTTTGTTTTTATTGTTTTGAAATTTCCATTCACCTTGGACACTATTGTTTAATCTTTAAAAACAGTAGTGCAATCCAACTTAATGGACATTTCAAAACAGTTTAAAATTAATTTTGGATTTAAATTTGAATTTATAAGTCGATAATGCAGGGTAACTGCAACGTGGCTACTGTCGATAATACAGGTTCCTAATTTTATGGCAATAGTTCCGGTCCCTGCGTGGGATGGCCGTTTTCAAAATAAAAAGCACAGAATTGACACTCTTAACCTTTCTCTATGGTATTCAATCAACGTTTGTTATGATAAAAAACGCGGGAAGCGCAAAGGAAAACAACCGGCTATGAGCGCCATCTTACGATAGGGAATCTAACCGAAGCGCAGCAAACCAGCGAAAATCGTGCCATTTGGGTTACCGGCATGGCGGTGAAAGTAATAGGAGTGGGGGCGAAACAAGCCGAATTGCCATGCCATCCACTTATGTCAAATTGCCTGCCGGCAGTTTTTGATTGTAAAATTGTAGCTACGCAGCGTCAAAATGAGAAAGGTTATTATAATTCATTAATGTGCAAGTGATATACATATAGATTAAGTTGGAAGTCTGTCGTTTAAGATCCGCTTTTCGTCGTCTGTCAGCTGAACGATTTAACGAAGGAAATTATGACCATATATGGTTAAGGCGTGTGTTATTGATGTAAACAACATTTTTGCGGTAAGTAATCCTCTTCATAAGTAACAAATTGCTTCCCCTACTTATTCAGATGAAATTCATATATGTACTATTAGTTTTTAAACAAATACAGTTTGATAGATAACTTTAAAAAGTCTAATGGTGAGTTTTGTAGTTAATCCCTTTTGCTATTTTGCTAATTTATGTTTAACCAAATTTATTAATAAAAACATTAAACTTATTTGTAAATTGGTTCATAAAAAAGTTTAAGTAAAACAGAGCATTTATTTAAGATGCTTATTAAGTGTTAATTTTCTTGTGTCGAAATTTCTAATTGCGTTTTATTCTCTTTATTATTTATTGATTTATTTATTTATTTTTCATGATTTGCTCCTGGGACTTTTACGGCACAAGAAAGAATTAGTTCTAGTTGTCATTAGTTCATGAGAAGCTTTGTTACAATTGTTACATACTTACTGTGCATAGCATGTTGTAATTCATTTTTTAATATTCCGTTTATTATGTAAGTTGTATTTTAATACATATTGCTAAGTTTTTTTCCCACTCCCACCCGATTATTCACTGTTTTCTTTATAACTTGCGAGCAGGATAGATAGGCCATATCAGTCAAGTGAACGGATATAAACTAAGTCGCATAGTGATTGGTCGATTTCATATCCACACTAGTATGGAAATAAAATGGACCAATCATAACCATGCGATAAGAACGAATGTCATTTTTAGGTTCAAAATTATACCATAGAATTTGTCAAGTTGACGTATTTAACGAAAAAATATTTGTTAAATCGTATTTTTGTTTTTGAGAGATCGTAGTCGTGGGAAAAATTCGCTGTACAACTCGAGCAGATTGTCCATACCGCACTCGAACGATTGAGGCACTCCGCCTTCGGCGTCGTGCTCAAACTTCGTTCTCGTGCGATATGGACATCATGTCCGCTCTTGTTGCACAAACTACTAATACAATGTTTTTTATCTTGAACCAATAAAACATCTGTCTATTATATATTTCGTATTATTCATTTTCCGTTTAGCATATTAACCATTAAGTAAATTATTAATGAATTTTCCACGTTTTCTAAAAAAAATTACGTCTTATTTTTGCATTTTCATTTGTAATTAAACAATACGCTGTGACATTTTCATTGTGCAAAAATAAAACGTCAAATTTTTTTAGTTACAATGGAAAATGCAGTAATTTCACCCAAAATTTGAATTTGAAAATGGCGCGTATTGCCATCCACTTCTGTCACTTTGTTGCTCTCGCTTTAAATGTAACCTGTCCTTCTTAATATATATGTTTTGTGGTTACCTGTCTATAGTGTTAGTAGTTGTGGTTAGTGGTTTGTGATTCACTCTCCACGCTTTACGTACGGGCTTTATTTTATTTTTATTTTTAATAATTTATATCGATCTATGGTATAAACATTTTACTGTAGAAGCTAACATTGTCTCTTATAACCTATGTTTTTTTAGGGTTACCTTTTCATCTTCCAGAAAATTGGTTCCCAATCGGAAAGAAGTGTTCCCAACAATCGTTGCTGGGCAGTTATTTGCTTAGATAATATAAATAAATGGATGGAGCATTCGGTCTAAAATAAGGGCCGAGAAAATAGAGACAGACAATCGACGTGCCATCGGGATCGACCATTTGCGCATGCTTGAAAGTATGATATTGTCGACACTAACGCTAAATCTCTTAAAGTATGTTTCATATTAACGACAAAATGGAAGTAATCTTTATTAGAAAAATTGTCCGAAAAATATTTATACATCCATTATTTTCGGATCTAACATAAATGTTTAACCGCTGCATAAAGTATTTTTATGACTATTTAAATAAACTGATCTGTAAAATATTACAAAAGTATTAATGATGTACAAATATAGCGAAAGATAAAAACTTTTTTTTAAATTGAAATAAAACAGAAATATAGAAAAAATAATATATTACTAAAAAAAAACTTACAATTAGAAATGAATTTTACATTTACCATGTCGTAATTTCAAGAAATGCACCCTTACATTTGAGGGCAAAGATGGTACATTTAAGGTGATAATAATTCTTGGGTTTTTAGTTATACCTAAAAGAACCTCGAAATGGAATGCAGAATAGGCACATCTGGTTATTAAGTTGTAGACATTAAAAAAGTCAACATTGTCCCAAGGTCCCAAATACTGAAAATAATTTTACTATCTCCTAGAGCCTCCCGTTCGATAACGAATGTGGCTGATTAATATGTTTGTATTTGCATCTTTATTAAAATCGTTTTTCTAAAAAAAATCATAAAAAACTTTCTATTTTATGAAGATGAATAGCTAACCTTTTGTGTTCTCATAAATGAAATGTTGAAACGCCTCTTTTCCCTAAGGAATTTCGGCGGAACCCATTAACCTAAAAGTCAGGAATCTGGGTAAGATCAACCTCATTATTAAGACACCAACAGGACGAAATACTTATTACTAGCGAACTTCCTACTTTCCCGAAATCATTTAAACCTAATAAATTATCTAAATTGATTAACTGTAACCAAACAAAACAAGAAACTTATTAAAAGTAGAACGCATAAAAAGGTAAACAAACGCCATTCGACACAAATGACATTTAAACGACAAAAACGACGACAAATTCAATATTATGAACGTGATTGGTTAGTTCTGGACATGACCATTGCATCGAACCCGATGGCAAAACGTACTCTTTCTAGCTTGTTCTTTTTCAGAGTTCATCCTTATTCCACAATTACCGGCCCAAGTTAATACTCTTCTAACACATTGAATGCTCCGTCCATTTATATGTATAGTCAAAGGTTATTTGCATCTAATATGATGAAATTACACATTCCTGGATGCATTCATCAAATGCTCGCGAAGAAAAGGTACGCAACACTTTTTTTGTGTTCATTTCACTTCCGTTTTTAGGTAAATTTGTATTTTCATATTTTTATGTTTACAACTGATATGATGTCGGTGAAACCTCGTAATGACTTCACAAATGTAGGGAAGCATTAACTTAATTTTTAAACAAAAACTGGTAGAATTGACTAGTGGTAGATGTTCGAATTATCCGACTTGATTGAACTCGAAGGACCCAAAAAGTAAAAAACTTGTTTCTTGCTTTTAATGAAATGTGGTTTTATTTATGGTCTCTTTTCCAAGGCGTATAATGTTGAGAGTTGACCAGGCAGGTAGGGACCCTCTGGTGGGAGAGGTAAAGGCAGGTAGAGAGATTTCTCTCTTTTGGAGAATTCCACAAAGAACAGGAGATTGTCGATTAATTTTAAATGTTTCGGTAAGTAATTTTATCACTTTAATTAGAATAGCAGCCTCTTATAAAACATTACATCTTTTTCCATTCCATTGAGAGCAGTTCGGGGGATTTCTCTCAAAATGCGATTAGAAAAATTTATGATGTTAACGATACAAGATATGGAAAAAGTACTTAGCTTAACTGCATTGCGTAATTATTTTAAGGAGTTATTTTGGTAAATTTTACACAGTAACTTAGTAATTGTCGAAGATATTTCATGGGCAAAGTTGCTAAAACGTAAAAACAAAAATCTCACTCCTATCTATGTACTAAGTGACTGATTCAAATCTAACTGCTGTCTATGCAGTAACGCTTGGCAGTCAATAAAATTTGATTTTGTCTTCCCAAATTTGTGATTTCTTAGATCGACTCATTAAAATTTTGGAGTTACCCAGAGATTATATTTTTATTTTTAAATGTTGACATTAGAAATTTCTTTTAAAATTGAATACAAATACCAATACTTATTCTATGAATTGTCAATATTTTTCCTGAAATTTCGATTTTTGAGTTGAAAATGTCTATTCTTGAAATTTGGAAAAAACATTACTAAAGTTAATGGAATTTTCTCTTAAAATTTTAGAGAAATTTTGAAAAAAGTCATAAATTTTAGAGTCGAACTTTTGCAAAATGTCCATGTATTTATAAAAAGTAATTTAATAACAAGTCAAAATTTTCAAAATATTTACAAATTGTTTAAAAAATTTTTATTTTTTCCATATCTAATTTTTGGTCTCCTATTTTTTCATTATTTCTATTCTATGTAAAATAAACTAACCTCTTAATTTGTAAACTGTCATGAAGTGACGTTTTTAATAAATTTAAATATCACGTAGTCGCATTTCAAAAATTGTTTAGAAAATTGTCAACAAACCATAAAAAAATTTAGATATTTCCAAACTGGGCCGAAGAAATGTTAAATAAATTGAAAAAAATTGTTTAAAGTTGAGATTCTGAAAAAAATCAAAATTTTCTGCAAATTTCAACTTTCTCTCAAAAAATTTGACCTATCTTTAAAACTAATCTTTTTTTTTAAATTCAATTTTGTTGAAATTTCCAATTTTGTTTATTTTTTTTTTAAATGGCGAGTTTTTTTAAAAACACGAAACAACCGTTTTCTTAAAATTTCAATATCTTCTCCAAATTTTGTTTTATGGCTATTTTACGAAATTTCAAATTTTTTTTAAATTTCAAATTTTTGAAAATTCTAACATTTGAAAATTTCTCTCTTTGAAAATTTCTCTCTTTGAAAATTTCTCTCTTTTTGATAATTTCGATTTTTTTTTACATGATTTTAATTTTTTACTCTAAATTTTGGTTATGAAAATTTCCATTTTTTCAAAATTCGATTTTTTTCAAAAATTTAGGAGTTTTTTAAATATTGTTACGGGCTTTATTGGTTCGAATTGATTACCACGTGTAAATTACACCGGTTTATTACCAAATTAACTCGGCACACTTCAACTGAAGAGTAACTCACTACTTATTTACTAATTACTAAGCCACTAACTACACTGGCTTCTAACTGACCGCCTTGAGGGAAAGCTGCCTGCCTTTTATAGTTTTAGCCCCCGGCTTCTAGAATTTTCGGCAGATAAGCCTCATCGAATGCCGAAATTTCTGGAACGCTTATCTGCCGTTTGTTTCATTATCGTGGCCGCTTTTCCCTTATCAGAACCTTCTCGAAACTTTTTATTTACTAAATTCTACAATTCTATTCTAAATCCTATTCCATCTATTTACATTGCGTGACAATATTCTTCAAAACTTCAACTTTTTCAAAAAATGGGCTTTCTTTAAAAATTTATCTTGTTTTTCATTTGTTTTGAAAATTCCTACTTTTTTCAATATTTTAATTTTTTTTGCAATTTCGATTATTTTTCAAAATTTATTTAGATTTTTACACTTTTCGACTTTTACCGAAAACTTCGACTTTTTGTTCGAAAATTTCGACCTTTTCGAAAAATTTTGACTTTTAAAAATTCATTTTGTTTTTGACTTTTTTGAAAATTCCGACCTTTTTCAAAAATTTATTTTTTTGCAATTTCAATGATTTTTCAAAATTTCTATCCATTTAGATTTTTACACTTTTCGACTTTAGCCGGAAATTTCGACTTATTCAGAAAATTTCGAATGTTCGAAAATTTCGAATGTTCGAAAATTTCGAATGTTCGAAAATTTCGACTTTCCGAAAATTTCGACTTTTTCTTCAAAATTTCGACTTCACAATCTTTAAATTGTGATTGTTAACTTTTTAAAAATCTTAATTTTATTTGAAAACGGTTTTCTCAAAATTTCAGTTTTTTTTCCAGAGGTTTTGACCAGAGAGATCTAGTAGTAGACTTTCTGAAAAAGAATATTTTTTGAAATTTCGAATTTTATGGAAATTGAATTTTTTGAAAATTTCAACTTGAACATTTCGACTTATTTGCAAATTTTGATCTTTTTTCAAAATTTTTTCTTTTGTTTTGAAAATTTCGATCTATTTGAATTGGAACATTTTTCGAGAATTTGACCTTTTCTGAAAATTTCAACTTGATTCAAAAATTTTGAATTATTCGTAAAATGAACTCTAGTTTGAATAAATTTGAAAAAAAAGTTTTCCGAAAATTTCGACTTTTTCCAACATTTTGCAAATTTTGACCGTTTTTTCAAAATTTCAAATTTTTTTTTGAAAATTTCGGTCTCTTTGAATATGAGCTTTTCCGAAAATTCCAACTTTTTTTCGAACATTTCTAATTTGTAATATTGACCTCTTGTTTTGAAAAAATTACTTTTTTTATGAAATATCAATTTTTTCTGAACTTATTGAAAATGTTTTTGATGTTTGATTTTTTTGAAAAGTGCGACTTTTTTCAGAAATTTAATTTTCTTGCGATTTCGATTTATTTTTAAAATTTTTATCTGTTTCGAATTTTACACTTTTCGACTTTTTCCTGCAATTTCGATTTTTCTGAAAATTTCGAAATTTTTCGAAAAATGTCGCCCTTCTTTGTAAATTGATTTTTTTTAGTTTTTAATTTTTGAGAATCTTTTTGAATTTTGATTTTTTTAGTTAATTCAAAATTTCGATTTTTTTTTGAAAATTTTTGACTTTTTCCGAAAATTTAGACTTTTTCCGAAAATTTTGACTTTTTTTGAAAACAAGTATTTTATGAAATTTTGAATTTATTGGAAATTGTATTTTTTGAAAATTTCAACTTAAGCACTTCGATTTTTGTGCAAATGTTGACCTCTTTTTTTCAATTTCTTCTTTTTTTTTAAATTTCGGTCTATTTGAACTGTGACATTTTCCCAGGTTTTGTCCTTTGTCGAAAATTTAAACTTTTTTTCAAAACTTTCTAATCATTTGTAAAATGAACTCTTGTTGTGAAAAAAATATTTGATTTTAAAATTTCAATTTTTTTAACGTATTTAAAATGTTTTTGATATTTTTGAAAATTGCGACTTGTTTCAAAATTTTAATTTTTTCGTACTTTCGATGATTTTTCAAAATTTCTATCTATTTAGATTTTTACACTTTCCAACCTTTTTAAAAAATTTCAACTTTTTCTGAAAATTACGATTTTCCGAAAATTTCGACTTTTTCCGAAAATTTCGACTTTCCGAATATCTCGACTTTCCGAAAATTTTGACTTTTGCTTTTAATTTCGGTTTCTTTGTAAAAATTGATTTTTTTAGGTTTTGATTTTGATAATCTTTTCAAATTTTGATTTTTTTAACTTTCTCAAAATATCGAGTTTTTTGTGAATTATTATTAAAGGTTTTTGTCAAAATTTCAATTTTTTTATGGAGGTTTTGAATTTTGAAAACAAATATTTTTTTAAAATTTCGAATTATTTGAAAACTGGATTTCTTGAAAATTTTAACCTAACGTTTCGACTTTTTGCAAATTTTTACAAAATTGTAATATTTCCTTGAGATTTTAACCTTTTCCAAAAATTTCAACTTTTTTTTTAATTTCGAATTATTTGCAAAATTCAACTCTTTTTTTGAAAAACATTTATTTTTAAATTTCAATTTTTTTGAACTTATTCAAAATGTTTTTGATTTTTTTGATAATTGCGACTTTTTTCAAAAATTTATTTTTTTTGCAATATCGATGAATTTTTAAAATTTTCATCTATTTTTAGATTTTTACAGTTTTCGACTTTTTCCGAAAATTTCGACTCTTCGAAAATTTAGACTCTTCGAAAATTTAGACTCTTCGAAAATTTTGACTTTCCGAAAATTTCGACTTGTTCCGGAAATTTCAACTTTTTCCGAAAATTTGGATTTTCTGAAAATTTCAACCTTTTTTCAAAATTTAAGACTTCTTGGTAAAATTTATATTTTTTTGAGTTTTCGGTTTTAGAGAATCTTTTGAATATTTCTACCAATTCAACGTTTTTCTTCAGATTTCAATTTTTTTCGTGAGGTTTTATTTTTTGATAACGAATATTTTTTGAAATTTCGAATTTTTGGAAAATTAAATTTTTAGAAAATTTCAACTTGAACATTTCGACCTTTTTGCAAGTTATGATCTATTTTCAAAATTTCGCCCTTCTTTTTTGAAAATTTCGGTCTATTTGAACTGTGAGGTTCCGACCTTTTCCGAAAATTTCGACTTTCGAAAGTTTCGGTTTTTTTTTCAAAATTCGACTTTTTTGAAAATTTCGGATTTTAAAAAATATTTTTCGAATCTTCCACTTCTTCGAAAAATGGACTTTTTAAAAATTCATTTTGTTTTTGAATTTTTAGAAAATTCTGACATAAAAAAATTAATTTTTTTGCAATTTAGATGATTTTTATACTTTCCGACTTTTCCGAAAATTCCGACTTTTTCCGAAAATTTCGACCTTTTCCGAAAATCTGGGCTTTCCTGAAATTTCGACTTTCCGAAAGTTACGACTTTTTCAAAATTTTAATTTCTTTCTAAAATTGATTTTTAAAGTTGTTGGAAATCACGTTTAAAAAGTGAGAGCAAAAATCTATCGGTACTTATTTTAAAGTAAAATATTAGACACCCTCGAATGCTTTATGAGTTTCGCTGTATCTTTTACGAAGTGAAATCTGATACGGGTACTTCAACTTATTTGGAACACTCTTAGGTGGATTATTAATTCTAAGAACACTGGTCAGTCCCTTTTCTGAATATAGGTTTTAAGGGATTAACGTTGACATGTATATTAGCACTGTATCATGAAATATACCAGATGTATTTGGAAATATTACGAAAAGATTCCTTTTCGACTATGAAGTGAAGATTATAATTTCGTCGCGACAACACACACCTTTCGAGACCTCTTGAATAAATAAAGTCTCGATAATTAAAGTGTGGTGTTTCATTGAACAAAATAGTTCATACACACCCCATTTCCAATAAAAGTTTTTCAGGATTTTTTTAAATTTTGATTTTTTGTAATTTTTAAAATTTCGAGTTTTTTTTTAGGAAATTTCAACTATTCAACGATTTTCTCAAAATATCAATTTTTTTCTTTAGGTTTTGACTTTTTGAAAACGAATATTTTTTGAAAATTCGAATTTTTTGAAAATTGACTTCCGAAAAATTTGACTTCCGAAAATTTTGACTTTCCGAATATCTTGGCTTTCGAAACATTTCTAGTTTTTCCGGAAATTTCAACTTTCCGAAAATTTCGTCTTTCCGAAATCTTCGACTTTCCGAAAATTTCGGCTTTTTTTTTTAAATTTCAACTTGTTTGTATAATTGATTTTTTTGAGTTGAGAATCTTTTTAAATTTTGGTTTGTTTTTAACTTTTTCAAAGTATTGAGTTTTTTTGAAAAATGATAATTATTCTCAAAATTTCAATGTTTTTCATGAGGTTTTGACTTTTTGGAAACTTCAAATTTTTTGAAAACTGGATTTTTTGAAAATTTCAACCTAACATTTCGACTTTTTTGCAAATTTTGATCTATTTTTAAAATCTCTACTTTTTTTTTTGAAAATTTCGGTCTCTTTGAATATGCGCTTTTCCGAAAATTCCAACTTTTTTTCGAACATTTCTAATTTGTAATATTGACCTCTTGTTTTGAAAAAATTACTTTTTTATGTATGAAATATCAATTTTTTCTGAACTTATTGAAAATGTTTTTGATGTTTGATTTTTTTGAAAAATGCGACTTTTTTCAGAAATTTAATTTTCTTGCAATTTCGATTTATTTTTAAAATTTTTATGTTTCGAATTTTACACTTTTCGACTTTTTCTGAAAATTTCGCCTTTGTAAATTGATTTTTTTTAGTTTTTAATATTTGAGAATCTTTTTGAATTTTGATTTTTTTAGCTAATTCAAAATTTCAATTTTTTTTGAAAATTTCGACTTTTAAACGTTTTTCTCGAAATTTCAATTTTTTTGTTGAGGTTTTGACTTTTTGAAAACAAATATTTTATGAAATTTTGAATTTATTGGAAATTGTATTTTTTGAAAATTTCAACTTAAGCACTTCGATTTTTGTGCAAATGTTGATCTTTTTTTTAAAATTTCGGTCTATTTGAACTGTCACATTTTCCCAGGTTTTGTCCTTTGTCGAAAATTTAAACTTTTTTTCAAAACTTTCTAATTTGTAAAATGAACTCTTGTTTTGAAAAAAATATTTGTTTTTGAAATTTCAATTTTTTTAACGTATTTAAAATGTTTTTGATATTTTTGAAAATTGCGACTTGTTTCAAAATTTTAATTTTTTTGTACTTTCGATGATTTTTCAAAATTTCTATCTATTTAGATTTTTTACACTTTCCGACCTTTTTAAAAATTTCAACCTTTTCTGAAAATTACGATTTTCCGAAAATTTCGACTTTTTCCGAAAATTTCGACTTTCCCAAAATCTCGACTTTCCAAAAATTTTCACTTTTATTTTTAATTTCGGTTTCTTTGTAAAAATTGATTTTTTTTAGTTTTGATTTTGTGAATCTTTTTAAATTTTGATTTTTTTTAACTCTCAAAATATCGAGTTTTTTGTGAATTATTATTAAAGGTTTTTCTCAAAATTTCAATTTTTTTATGGAGATTTTGACTTTTTGAAATTATGAATTCTTTGAAAAAAAAAAGTCGAAATGTTAGGTTAAAATTTTCAAAAATTTTAACCTAACATTTCGACTTTTTGCAAATTTTGATCTTTGTCCAAAATTTCTAATTTTTTTGTTGAAAATTTCGGTCTATTTGAATTGACATTTTTCGAGCTTTTGTCCTTTTCCGAAAATTTCAACTTTCTTTGTAAAATTTCGAATTATTTGTTAAACTGAAATCTTGTTTTAAAAAAATTATTATTTGAAATTTCAATTTTTTTGTCAACTTATTAAAAATGTTTTTTGATTTTTTTTTTTGAAAATTGCGACTTTTTCAAAAACTTATTTTTTTTGCAATTTAGGTTTTTCAAAATTTCTAACTATTTAGATTTTTACACTTTCCGACTTTTTCCTAAAGTTTCGACTTCTGAAAATTTCGACTTTCCGAAAATTTCGACTTTTTTCCGAAAATTTCGACTTTTTTAAAATATCGACTTTTTTTGCTAAATTGATATTTTTGAGAATCTTTTTAAATTTTAATTTTCTCAAATTTTTCAAAATTTCCAATTTATTTTGAAGATTTCAACTATTCAAAGTTTTTCTCAAAATTTCGTTCTTTTCTTGAGATTTTGACCTTTTGAAAACGAATTTTTTTTGAAATTTCGAAGTTTTTGAAAATTGGATTTTTTGAAAGTTTTAACCTGAACGTTTCGACTTTTTTGCAAATTTTTATCCTTTTTTCAAAATTTCCTTTTTTTTTAAATTTCGGTGTATTTGAATTATGACATTTTCCGAGGATTTGACCTTTTCCGAAAATTTCATTTATTTTTCAAAAATTTCGAATACTTGTAAAATTGAACTCTTGTTTTGAAAAAATTATTTATCATTTGAAATTACAATATTTTTAACTTATTCAAAATGTTTTTGATTATTTTTGCTTTTTTTAAAAATTTAATTTTTTTTTGCAATTTCGAAGATTTTTCAAAATTTGTATCTATTTACATTTTTACACTTTCCGACTTTTTCTGAAAATTTCGACTTTCCGAAAATTTCGACTTCCGAAAACTTCCATTTTCCGAAAATTTCGATTTTTTTAAAAATTTCGATTATTTGACTTTTTTATCTTTTTCAAAATTTCGAAATTTTTTAAAAAATTAAATTATTTGAAAATTACTTGAACATTTCGACCTTTTTGCAAATTTTTACAAAATTGTAATATTTTCCCGGGGTTTTAACCTTTTCCGAAAATTTCTAATTTTTTTAATTTCGAAATTTTCAAAATTTCGAGATTTTTTGAAAATTAATTATTTGAAAATTACTTGAACATTTCGACCTTTTTGCAAATTTTTACAAAATTGTAATATTTTCCCGAGGTTTTAACCTTTTCCGAAAATTTATAATTTTTTTTTCTTAATTTCGAATTATTTGCAAAATTCAACTCTTTTTTTGAAAAACATTTATTTTTAAATTTCAATTTTTTTGAACTTATTCAAAATGTTTTTGATTTTTTTGATAATTGCGACTTTTTTCAAAAATTTTTTTTTTTTTGCAATATCGATGAATTTTTAAAATTTTCATCTATTTTTAGATTTTTACAGTTTTCGACTTTATCCGAAAATTTCGACTCTTCGAAAATTTAGACTCCGAAAATTTTGACTTGTTCCGGAAATTTCAACTTTTTCCGAAAATTTGGATTTTCTGAAAATATCAACCTTTTTTCAAAATTTAAGACTTCTTGGTAAAATTTATATTTTTTGAGTTTTCGGTTTTAGAGAATCTTTTGAATATTTCTTCCAATTCGACGTTTTTCTTCAGATTTCAATTTTTTTCTTGAGGTTTTATTTTTTGATAACGAATATTTTTTGAAATTTCGAATTTTTGGAAAATTAAATTTTTAGAAAATTTCAGGTTGAACATTTCGACTTTTTTGGAAGTTATGATCTATTTTCAAAATTTCGCCCTTCTTTTTTGAAAATTTCGGTCTATTTGAACTGTGAGATTTTCCGTGGTTCCGACCTTTTCCGAAAATTTCGACTTTCGAAAGTTTCGGCTTTTTTTTCAAAATTCGACTTTTTTTGAAAATTTCGAATTTTTAAAAATATTTTTCGAATCTTCCACTTCTTCGAAAAATGGACTTTTTAAAAATTCATTTTGTTTTTGAATTTTTAGAAAATTCTGACTTAAAAAATTTAATTTTTTTGAAATTTAGATTATTTATACACTTTCGACTTTTTCCGAAAATTTCGACCTTTTCCGAAAATCTCGGCTTTCCTGAAATTTCGACTTTCCGAAAATTACGACTTTTTCAAAATTTCAATTTCTTTCTAAAAGTGATTTTTAAAGTTTTTCAGGATTTTTTTAAATTTTGATTTTTTGTAATTTTCAAAATTTCGAGTTTTTTTTAGGAAATTTCAACTATTCAACGATTTTCTCAAAATATCAATTTTTTTCTTTAGGTTTTGACTTTTTGAAAACGAATATTCTTTGAAAATTCAAATTTTTTGAAAATTGACTCTAAAATTTTGACTTTCCGAAAATCTCGGCTTTCGAAAAATTTCTAGTTTTTCCGGAAATTTCGACTTTCCGAATATTTCGTCTTTCCGAAAATTTCGTCTTTCCGAATATTTCGTTTTTCCGAAAACTTCGACTTTCCGAAAATTTCGACTTTTTTTTTTAAATTTCGACTTGTTTGTATAATTGATTTTTTTGAGTTTTGAGTTGACCATCTTTTTAAATTTTAGTTTGTTTTTAACTTTTTCAGTTTTGAGTTTTTTCAAAAATGTTAACTATTCTCAAAATTTCAATATTCTTTTTGAGGTTTTGACTTTTTGGAAACGAATATTTCTTGAAACTTCGAATTTTTTGAAAACTGGATTTTTTGAAAATTTCAACCTAACATTTCGACTTTTTTGTAAATTTTGATCTAGTGTCAAAATTTCTACTTTTTTATTTTAAAAATTTCGGTCTATTTGAATTATGACATTTTTCGAGGTTTTGACTCTTTTCCAAAATTTTAACTTTTTTTTAAAAAATTTCGAGTTATTTGTAAAATTAAAATGTTTTGTTTTGGAAATAATATTTTTTTGAAATTTTAATTTATTTGAACTTATTCAAAATAGCAATTTTCTTTGAAAATTTCAACATTTTGTAAATTTCGATCATTTGTTTAAAATTCTTATTTTCTTTGTTTAAAAATTTCATTCTATTTGAATTATTATATTTTCCGAGGTTTTAATTTTTTCCGAAAATTTCAGTCTTGATTTTAAAAATTTCGACCTATTTGTAAAATTAAACTCTTTTTTTATTTTTAAAAATCAATTTTGTGAAATTTCGATTTTTTGAATTATTCAAAATGGCGATTTATTTAAAAATTCTTTTAACGCTTGTCTTAAAATGTCGATTTATTTTCAAGTTTTGACTATGAAAACGCATATTTTTTGAAATTTTAAAATTTCTAAGTCAGCCTTTTGAAAATTTTGTTGTTTTTTGAAAATTTCGAATTTTTACATGATTTTTAATTTAAATTTTGACTTTCTGAAAATTTCCTGTTATTTCAAAATGTTGGCTTATTTTGAAAAATTCTTTGAAACTACACTTTTTAGAAAAAATATACTTTTTCGAAAATTTCATTTTGTTTTAGGTTTTTTTTCTGATAATTTCGACCTTATTTCGAAATTTCGACTTTTTGCAAATTATTAATTTCAATAAAAAGAAATATTTCGAATGTTTGGTTTTTTTGAAAACCTTTTTCCGTATTTCAATCTTTTGTTGAAAATTTTAACATTTTATCTACTTTTATTTTTATTTTTTAAATAAATATGGTTTTTTAAAAAGTTCAGTTTTTTAATTAAAATTTCCATCATTTTTTCAAATTTTCCACTTTTAAATTGCAATTGCTTTTCAAAGTTGTTTATTACCAAGTTTGAGTTAATGTAGTATAACTTCTTTTTAAATTTTCGTCGAAAATTTTGAATTTATCTTGAAATTTGGACTATTTCTTAAAAATTTATTTATTTTTTTTTGAAAATTATTATTTGCAAAATTAGACTTTTGTCAAAAATTACAATTTGTTTTAAAATGTCGACCAATTTTTAAAGTCAGAATTTTGGTAAAGAATTGAAATTTTTAAAATATTCAAAATCAGAAATGTTGAAATTAAAAAAATCGAAATTTTCAGCAAACGCGGAAATAATACATACTCTAAATATTTTACAATTTTCATTTTTTTTGGAAAAAATCCAAGTTTTCAGAAGAACAAAATTAAATTTTTACAAAGTCTTAATAGTGCCCAGAAAAATGGATACTAAAAAAAGGTCAGTATTTTCAAAAAATTTAAAATATTCTAAAAGTCGAAAATTTCAAAAAAGCTGAAAAACAAAAAAAAAACTGGAAAAAATCAAGATGTTGATGAAAGTAGAAATTTACAAAATTAAAGAATTTCAAGAATAAGTTGAATCTCCCCTTAAAGTTAAAACTATAAAAAGAGCCGGAATTTTGATAAAGAATTGAAATTTTAAAATATTCAAAATAAAAAATGTTAAAATTAAAAAAAAGTACGAATTCTTCAGAAAAAGTGGAAACAATTATGAGGTGAGTCTAAATATTCAAAAATTTTCATTTTTTGAAAAAAGTCCGAATTTAAAAAAAAATGAAATATTTAAAAATTCTGAGTAATGCCCAGAAAAGTCGAAACTAAAAAAGCTCAGAATTGAAAAAAAAACCAAAATTTTCCAAAAGTCGAAATTCCCAAAAAAAAACTGAAAACTCAAAACTTGTAAAAAATCAAAATCTTGATGAAATAGAAATCTGTTAAAATATTTAATAGCTGTAATTTTCAAATAAATTTGAATTTTTGAAAGAAGCTGAAATTTGACAGAAATAAAGAACTTGAGAAACAATGGAATTCTCCAAAAAAAGAAGAAAGAAAATAAATAAAAATTTTCAAAGAAGTCGTCATTCTGATGAATTGAAATTTTAAAAATAGGCCGAGATTTGACAAAGGAGTTAACATTTTAAAAAGTCAAAATTTAAGTAATTTAAATAAGAAAAAACTTTAATATAACACATTTTTAAAACAGACCAACAAAAATTAAATAACTTGTCCCAGTTCCATTCAGATTTGTAGTCCCTTACAGACTTCTAATCGCCTAGATATGGCCCCCAACATTTGTGATTGTGATATTTAATTCCTATGAAAATACTTAAATACTTCGGAAAATGTTCGACATATTTAAAAATTCTCAAAAAAAGCCAAAATTTTCAAAAAATGTCGATAATGCCAAATAAAGAGACGAAAAGAAAAAAGAATTTTTATGTCAAAATTACCATAAATCAAAATTCCAGAAGGCAAAATTTATAAAGGAACCAAAATTTTCAAAGAAGTCAAATTTTAAAAGTCAGAAGTAAAAGAAAATTTCAAAAACTCCAAATTTTGAAAAAAATCAAAACCTTTGTGAAAATGTTTAACAGCTTAAATTTTTATGTACTAATGTCCTTAATGTTACAGATTTGAAGAAATTGGACTATTGACGATTTGGATTCAGAAAGGCATCCCCTCAGCATTCATCAGTGATACCTTGATGCAACAGGAAAACGTTTCATAAATCCTTCAGGTCTAATAATGCTGCAGGACCCACTCTAATAGAAATGAGGATAAATCAGCCAATATAATGAAAGATTGGACAATATGCTGTTAAAATAAGCTCTTGTTAAACATTTTCTGCTTGAACTATCTAAATATTCATGTTATAGTTACGTTTTAGTTATATGAATTTACCAACCTAACTCATTTACAGTTCAAAAAAAAAAAGAAGAAAAATTACAAATACAACATTCTGCAGAAGCAGAGTCTTTGCTCTTATGCACTGACTAAATGTTGTTGTGTAGTTCCATTTTATTGTACTGCAGAAAAAACTTCTATGAAACTTATCATTCTCTGATATCTAAATTTTAAAATCCACTGATGAATGGGATCTTTCCCAAATGCTCGCTATAAAGCACAGCATTTGTCATCCACTCGTTCTTTTTTCAAGCTTTCAGTATTCCATGTGAGTGAATTCGAGATGGAATTTCTGACTTTGGATTTTGTTTTGTTCTTGCAAAACTTTGTTGTATTTTCGACAACTTGTTTGGGTAACTTTTTATGTTGATGACCGATGCATTAGGTATATTTGAAATGAGATGATCAATCGATGGCCTTTGGCGTATCCACGATTTCTGTTCCAGGGGGACCTGGCCTCTGAAAAACTCTAATTGATGAAACTGAAGCCCAATGTAAGAAAGTAATTTGAACTTTCAGTGTAGATTTGAATCTCAGTACAGATGATGTTGATGCTTCTTTTGCTAATCAATTAAGATTGATGCGAGGTTCATATTTGATTTAACCTCTTATAAGAATATCAAACTCCTGTTCTAGCATTATATTAGTTGAGGTGCACTGTTTTATCTTATGGCACTAGATAGCAAATTTTCTTCTTCTTCTTCTTTGTCTACAACAAAAACTGTTAGGAGTTGGAATTAGTTTTAAAGGTTTTCTAAGAGATCTCGTAAACGTATGTTGCATGTGGGCACTCCAAAACTATATTCGCGCCAAAGCACTATATTATAGCTTGGATTGTCAGTATGTATCATCTTGCGCAAGTGCAAACAGAATACATTCCAAGACCATTTAATATGTCGACTTTGGTGCCGAATAAACGCAATTTGCGGGAAGTTTTATTGTTCTGCTTCCATTTGAAGAAAACTGCTGCTGCGAGTCGTTTGCTACTCGAGGAAGCTTACGGGGGTTATGCTCCATCGATTTCGATATGTGAGCACTGGTTTCGACGCTTCAAAAATGGTGATTTTGACACCGATGACAAGGAACGTCCCGGTCAGCCAAAAAAGTTTAAAGATGAAGAATTGGAGGCGTTACTCGAACGCTCCAAGAATTGTCCGTATCATTGGGAGTTGACTTGTCAACAGTCGGCAAACGTCTCAAAGCCATGGGTATGATTCAGAAGCAAGGAAATTGGGTGCCATACAACCTGAAGCCGAGAGACGTGGAGAGGCGGCTTATGACGTCGAACAGCTGCTCGCGCGTCAAAAAAGGAAAGTTTTTTTGCATCGCATAGTTACTGGCGATGAAAAGTGGATCCATTACGATAACCCCAAACGTAAAAAATCGTATGGATACCCCTGCCACACATCGTCATCAACGCCAAGACCGAATGTCCATGGATCCAAGCTCATGCTCTGTATTTGGTGGTATCAGCTGGGCGTCATTTATTATGAGCTGCTCAAACCGAACGAAACCATCACCGGGGACCTCTAACGAACACAATTGATGCGTTTGAGCCCGGCATTGAAGGAAAAACGGCCGCAATTCTAGCAGCGGCACGACAAAGTCATTTTGCAACATGACAACGCTCGTCCTCATGTCGCAAAACCGTAAGAAGCTCCAATATGGAAAGATGCTGGATGAGCAATTATCGGTGTTCGCAATGGGGGGATCGCCGAGAAATCACCCAATGAGGGGCAGAGCTTGCAAATGGGTGATTTTACGAGCCTTCTTGCTGCTTCGTATGCCACGACTAACCTGTGTGTCCCTGCTGGAAACGACCCAAAGCAGGCAAAAAGGCGGGCACCCTCTGGTGGGAGGGAAAGGTAGGTAAAGAGATTTCTCTTTTCTGGAGAATTCCAGAAGAAACATGTTTCGAACACTTCCTCTTTCTCATGTTGCCCTGTGATTGCACATGGAATAATCTCCAACTTGTCTTCCACCCAATTTAGGAGGTTTTCTTCAGATATCCCATTAAATCCTTTGGGTAAGATATAGGTTCCATAAATTGTCAAGTCTTACCTGTATCTTTTCCCTAAATTTGCTCTCCGCGCGTTGGACTTCTGTTATTTGATTGATACTTGTGATCCAATTCCATTGTTGACAGGTTACGGCTCCGCTGCTCAGCTGATTGAATAAATCCATAGCCTTCTTGCCGGATGGCATTTTTTTTTGTCTTTTTGAACTCTCACCTATTACCACAAAAAGAACACTTAATACTTGACCAACATTTCATTTGTTTATATAGAGGCATTGATGATAAGCCAAACACGTATTTGTTTAGTATTTCTAGAAATATTCAGAAGGAGATTTGCGATTGTAATGGTGCAGGTGAACCAGATAATTTTTTGTTAATAATCATATTATATATTAAAAACTTCCGTTAACAAATAATATTAAAGTAATTTATTTCCAACAGGTTACATAAAACCGAATTATAGGCAACACTTTCACAAAACTTAACAAGTAAGGACAATCTATAGCAAAACGTGAATGACTTTGACTAAGAATAAAATTAAGCAAATAAATCTGCTCGTGTGCAGACAAACCACACTAAAGCTGTTTAAAGTGTTTAAAGTACAGATTCGATATGGTCTTTGCGACACTGATAGAGAAGATGCCATATCAGAGAGTTATATTCTAAGATATTTCTTACTTGTGAGTAGAATCACAAGATCAAACGAACTTACCTGTGAAGTTTGATCTTGATTATATGAGGTCTCGTCGAAGTAAATAGGATAAATTGTAGTACCTTCATTCTAGGCGATACGATCACATATTTTAAAGAAATAAACAAATCATAAATCTCGTTATGCCCTCACAGTCCCCGCTGCGTATGCACCTCGGCTCCCCATATACTTCAGTCTTATTTCAGAGATTATACATTTTTTACAACTAAATACGGGTTTGGGAATTGGGAGGGACCCTATTTACTTCGACGAGACCTCATATAATCAAGATCGAACTTCACAGGTAAGTTCGTTTGATCTTGTGATTATATTCGGTCTCGTCTCGTAAATAGGATAAATTGTAGATATTTAGAGTATGTTGCAAAAAATAAACCGTAGCAAATCATTTAATTGGAAAGAGTATATTAATTAAGCGAAATAAATAAACTGCTTATATTACATCTGAATAATTGGGTTCTATCCAGATATTATGTCAGTCGTGGCCACAAAAATATTAGGGTTTAAGTTGAAGAAAAAGGTAGTTCTAAGAGGGGTTACCTACGATTTCTCGAGAGATTTGGAGTCTGAATTGAAAACCCAGTTGATCTTCCAATATAGTTTTATTAATATGTATAGCAAAGGATCTCGAAGTATTGGACTGTGGCTGTTGCCAACAGAGTTGTTAACTTTGAGATAATGCCAAGTTTTTTTTTTGTATCTTCAAACCTGTCGAGAAATGTTAAGACTACCGAAGTATTTGAAAGACTAAGGTATTTGAGTGTACCGGGTCTAAGCATATTAACCTCTTCGAAAAATGTTGGAATCTGAAGTTCTGGCATAGATTTGGACCGGCCTTCTGGGCTAATAATGAACCAAAAAGAGTTAAGAGAGCTAAATACAGATTTAAAAGCATTCCTTGAGAACGTTGTTGTGTAGAAATGTTTTCTTGATAAAAGACTGTTCTCGGGGAAAGCTGGGCTGTTAATGGTTGAGGAGTGCTGCCCAAGGAAAGTAAATCTACGACCACTGTGTCCTGAGCTTAGCCACTTATAATTCCTTTGAAGAGGCAGAGAATGATTAAAGAACGGGAAAAGCGAAAAGGTGTAAAATAGACTAACTGATGATCAACGTGTCTATAGAACTGGCTTCCTGGGTCACTGATCCTGAAAACGTAAACCTTACTTTTCGTCTTTATGCGGCTAGCAAATAAATTAATGACCAAGGAGCCCAATTTTCGAGTCAAGAGTCGAAATGCTGTATTTTGCAGTGACCGTCCTGTATCCACTTATAACCCGTTTTAAGTTTTATCTGCCTCGAAATTTTCTGTTGACTTCATGTAACATGGAATAATGACGATACTTTGAAACTCGCACCCTTGCCAAATTGATTGAGTGAAAATGTTTAATTGTGTACACCAGGTGTGGCCAACTTTGGTGTACATAAGATCTACTTTTTATTTTAAAATTGTGTCGCGATCGACCTATTTTTTAGGTAAGAAGGGGATGTTTTTGCAATGTGCTTTTATACCGACGTGCACTTTGGCGAGCTCCATGATTAAGGGGTAAATAATCTACATACATGAGTATTTATTTAATGGGTTAAAAAACTTATGTCCAGAGGAATTAAAACAACATGAGCACTTATTAATAACATTTATTCATTCAAACTTTTTAAATTAATGAGAAACCTGAGTCTGCATTTCCTTTACTAGTGCATCGTAATTTGGAGTATATCCTGACAAAGACAATAACAATGAGTCCTCAGTATGAGAATCGGTCAGGACGGAACGAAGTTTAGTTTTAGTCAATTGTAAATATGAAAATGCCGATTCGCACAGATACGTAGATCCAAAGCAAGAATAAATATATTCGCTACATTTGATAATATTGGGATACTTTTCTCGGTTAACATATTTCCAAAAATTTTCTTCAAATTTTCTGGCTTGTAAGATTAAATCAGATTGTAAAATTATAATTTCATTTTCCAAGGCGTTTTGCTCCATATCAAATAAGTCTGCAATTTTTTTGCTAATTTCCTTCACAATTAAATCTTTTTTGAAAGGAAAATATGTAAATTCCACAATTTCTTTAATTTTTTTAAAATCTTGGAATCGCTTCTAAAAATCTTCCATTACATTTTGTATTTCGGCCACGTACTTGTCAATCTCATAAATAATATTTTTATGTTTTTGTAAGTTGTCTGCCATATTTGGAAAATGGTTCATATTATTTTGTTGTAAATCTTCTATCAACAAAATAAATTTGGTTTTATATGCATCTATGCTGCTAATCATATCAATTATTGTTTTATTTTTACATTGTAATTCTAAATTGAAATGGCTTAATATGGAAGTAAAATCTGTAAGGAATGCTAAGTCACTAAGCCAGGTTTTGTCATTTAAATATGCATATTTTTTCTCTTGTTCATTAAGAAATTCTATTATTTCAGGCAATAAATCACGAAAAAAAGAACTTAATAAAACCATTTCAAATGTCAAAACAAACTAATAAAAATAATGATAATATAAAAATTATATCCTTTCTATGAGCTAATCACAGAAAACATTTGAATAAAAAGTATTTGTACTTTTTAAGTTAAAGTTTTTATGAGATACTTTTCGCAAACCCCGAACTTGCGAGTGATCGACCAAAATTGGTCTCGCGATCGACCGGTCGATCGCGATCGACTTGTTGGCCACCCCTGGTGTACACTATCCATGTCATTCACCATTCACGCATCAGATTGCGGTAGTCCTATAAATCCTACAGAGAACTGAACAGTTTTTTAATTGTTTGGTATACCATTTCTGTC
The DNA here is from genome assembly GCA_028583605.1 of Dastarcus helophoroides. Taxonomy (NCBI): domain Eukaryota; kingdom Metazoa; phylum Arthropoda; class Insecta; order Coleoptera; family Bothrideridae; genus Dastarcus; species Dastarcus helophoroides. The sequence goes on from CM053336.1 coordinate 28,179,666, forward strand.
CCAAAAATTGAGCTAGAAGTTCTAAATAATTGATGGGATGGGTCTTGCCTTTCTCGGACCAAAAACCGAGAGAACATCCGGCGAAATATTTCCATAACGAATGGGTCTTTCTGTAGAGAGTATTATCATATTTCAAGTTTTCTAGCTGCCAATAAATGCTAGAAATCGAGCCGATTGCAGGGAGCATTGTAATTTTCCTGGCTTCTGTTGAGCGCTAAAAAATTTATGTGTTCGAAAAGTTTGATGTACCAAAAAGCCACAGTTTAAAGCTGGGCAAACCGACACCAAGTTTTCCCTTAATGTGGAGAAACATTCTGCGTTGTCATAATTGTTTTGTTTGTTTTAGGCTGAGATGGAAAATCCACTTTTCAAATTGAATTGAGATACTAAAGAGTTAAAAAACACACCTAAATAGACTCATTTATTAACTGGGAGCAAACAGCTGTTGCTATAGCTATAATTGAAAGTAAATTGAGATACTTAGGTCTGAAGAATTGCGATAATTGATAATGAGACCCCAATGTTACAATTAGTTTATTGTTTGAAATATATCGGAGACACTACCTTTATAAGAAACTACCCATGGAGATAATCATTCAAAAAGACTAAGGGCATCAGCCTTTCTTATTTTTTGAATGCATCTATTATTGCGGCAAAATTTATACCAAAACAAACACAAGTATATTCGTTCATTTTGCCACTGAATGAAAATCTGAATCATTGAGGCCAGGAAATTGGTGTTTCCCAATTCAAGTTGTGTCAAAATAATTTAACTAAATTGAGCTAGTGGTGACCCTATAATGTTCCATTTCATAATGGTTTTTCCAACTTAGTATGAAACGAAAGAATATAAGATTTGAATAAGAATTATACGTTCGAGGCTTCAGAAAATAGCCTCAGATATTAAAATGTCATCGATAGATGTAGAAAGAAATGCGTTTCATTTCTTCCAGTCATCAATGGGGTTAGTCCACAAGGAGTCAAAGAGTCAAAGGCGAATCAGGCTTTAACGCCTCTTAGCCACAACAAAGTAAGACTATTGGTGATCAGAATTTTCCAACTTTTATAAAAATGTCTTTAACGTCCAGCTATTTTCCATACTTCTCTCCACTCTTGACTTCTACTGGCGTTCTCTTGAAGTTTGAACAGCGGGGGTTCGACTAATGTTCAGGCATACAAAATCCTTCGTCGAAGAACTTTCAGTAGGTCCATAAGGATGAGAATACTATCGCTCTACTATCGCTCCCCTCCCCGCCCCTTTTTGTCGAACAACGCTTTATCGATAGCAGAAAAGTAGGCACCAAGTGGAATCCGCTTATTGCATAGGGGCTCGTCCCTCTGGGAGACGAAGAAAGGAATGGCTTGTTCCAAAACAGGATATAGGTTTGGAGCTCCAATATTGCCACTGTTGTCTAGGTCTAATTATTTTCATATTATACCCATTCTTTCCTTGCAAACTAATTGAGCTTTAACAAAATGGAGCCATCTAACGGAAATTTGTGGATGTATAAGGGGCGTGAAATATATAACACATCAACTTAATTTTCCAAATGTATAAAAGGGGCAGACTTCCACATCTCGAATATCAGGCGAGGTTCCCCCTTCTCCAGACATGGTCCTAAATATTTTGACATAAGTCAAAAGATCAACGGAGGAAGATTTTACATCGACTATTAGCTATTAGTGGAATCAAACAACTGTACGCTTTACAGCGTAGGTACCGTGAGTCAATGGAGGCATTTGCAGTACGCAACTGTATGTAGACATAGGGTTATCCAAAAAACTACTCTTTGTGAATATCAATGTTCAACAAGCGCTGTAGTCAAAGGCAGATTGCCATTGCAGATTTCGCGGTGGAGATCGCATATAAAATGTAACCCTTAGATACTGTAATCAGCAAAAAACAGTAAACGTTTTGCAGCGTACGTTTTACAGTGTATGTTTTGCAGCCAGTATTGTGATGCAGTGGTGGCAGTTGCAACAGAACATGTAAAAATGCGGCCATTCCAAACTGTACTTTGTCAATGTCAAGTTTCAGCAAGCATATGTAGTCTGGGCAGGAAAACATTTCGTAAGGTAACCAACACTGTAATCAAAAAACAGTAAGGGTAGCAGTGCAAATTGTGCGATTCAATGGTAACGATTGAATCAGGACAGGAAGAGATGATATCATTAAAGAACTGCAACTTTGAAGGTTAAACAAGCCCATGTAGTCAAGGCCAGAATACCATTCAACATTTCGTAAGTCAACCATTACTTGAATCAAAAAACAGTAAGGCATACAGCGCAAGTGCTCCAACTTAATGGTGGTAATTGCAGCAGAACATAAGGAGATGCGGTCCTCTAATACAGCTGGTGACTATCATGGTTCAATAAGCACATGTGGTCAAGGCCAGTATACCATTGAAAAGTTCGTAAATCAACCATTACTGTAATCAAAAAACAGTAAGGTAATGGTGGTAATTGCAGCAGGACATCTAGAGATGCGGTCCTCTAAAAGCTGTAGCTGCTGACTATCATGGTTCAATAAGCACATGTGGTCAGGCCAGTATACCATTGAAAAGTTCGTAAATCAGCCATTACTGTACTCAAAAAACAGTAAGGTAAGCAGCGCAAGTGCGGCAACTCAATGGTGGTAAATGCAGCAGTACATCTAGAAATACTATAGTCACATATAATCAAGGCCGGTATACCAGAAAAAAAAATTGTAAGTCAACCAATACTGTAATCAAAAAACAGTAAGGTATGCAGCGCAAGTGCTGCGTTTCAATAGTGGCCATTGCAACGGTACATGTAGAGATCCGGTCATCCAAAAATTGCAGTGTGTGAATGTTAAGATTCAACAGGCACGTGTGGTCAAGGCCTATGTACCATTGACATATTTGTGAGACAACCTTTACTCTAATCAAAAAAGAGTAAGGTAAGCAGCGCAAGTACTGCGATTCAGTAGTAGGACATATATTCGGACATGCGGTCCTCCAACGACTGCGGTTTGTGAACATTAAGGTTCGGCTAGCACAAGTAGGCCAACACTTTATATCAATGAACATTTCGTGCTAGAAATCACAAAGAATTCAACAGTCAACTGTAATCAAAAAACAGTACGTTTTGCACCTTAAAGGCTGCTATCCCATGGTAGTGGTAAGAACAACATGTGGTCATTCAAAACAAAGGTCGACAAACATTGTAGTCAAGCACCGACTATTGCGGGCATAAATGAGATATGTTAGAACTTATAGAGGTTAAAAGAAGTTTAACAGATGTCTTGCCCGAGCGATCCAACGAGAGCTGCCTTCTACCGTCCCCTTCATAAACGCTGACAGCTTTATTGCTGTGGGTTTGCTTTCCTTGCTGTGTATGAAAGGAATATTATATCACCTAACCACATCTCTTTATCAGAGACTGGAAAGAATTTGTAGAAAAGTCGAGAAATAAAGGCATGGATGTGTTGTGTTAAATCAATTTGGTGTAATTTACCCGAAATAAATCAGTAAAAATCTAAAATATAGAAGTCAAAAGTGAACAATTACGGGTACCCAAACAGTATGCTGTGCATAGAAGTAATACATATATGATGTTATGCAATGGTGGTAGGTGTAGCATGACATCAAAGGAGTCAAAAGGAGGGAAAATACCTTCAAAATTATTTTCCATCGCGGAGCTGTGTAACTGAAAACGTCTTGTGGGCTTCCATCTTGACCACTATTGCAATTATCGAAGCAATTTGATAACACTTTAATTGAAAGGGGATGGCGACCGACTCCGAGGGCTTTTGACAATTTTACGGGCATAACACGCACTCGCGAACTACTTTCTTTCTTAGAAAGTTAACATGTCGCGTCCTAAACGCATCGCACAAAAACAAAGACTGAAGTATATGGGGAGCCGAGGTGCATACGCAGCGGGGACTGTGAGGGCATAACGAGATTTATGATTTGTTTATTTCTTTAAAATATGTGATCGTATCGCCTAGAATGAAGGTACTACAATTTATCCTATTTACGAGACGAGACCGAATATAATAATAATTTTAAGGTGAAAATGGAACTAAAGTCTTTACAATTTCTAAGTATGTATCCTAGCATTCTGAAGGCTTCGCTGACTATTGCGTCTATGTGAGAAATAAACGTAAATTGAGAATCAAAGAGTATACTTAAATCTTTCATCTCTAGGTCTGGACAAATGTATATTATTAATATTATAATTATAATATAGAGGTTCGTTTTTCCTGCTAAATGTCATAACACTACACTGACTACTGTCTCTTTTAAAGACACAAACAAATGTCTGTTAGTTACTTTTGAAGAACATCATTTTTCCTTGCATGTAGTGCATTCACGAATATTGATTTTCTTCAATAAGTAACCTGCTACATATACGGAAGCCTGGTTTTCTTCCGGAGGCAATTCTGTATCCGAATATTTATCAACGATTTCTTCAACAACAGTAAGATCTCTAGCGATAGTTGTTAGAAAAAAACACAGATCAGTTAAAAATTTGCAATAATCATCTTCACAGTTCCGTCCCTTAACAAGAGGTGCTGCAAAGTTGTTTATCACAAGAGCTTTTAGCGCTGCAACAAACTGGTGGCATGTGGAATATGTATTACAAATTCCATGCTGACGAATTTGGCAAAACAAATTCTCCAAAGGATCCTGATTTAATGATCCCAATGATCAATATTTCAGACCTTTTTTTCTTAAGAAAATTCCATAAGAAAATAACTGACCTAATCGTAGTTTGCCAACCATTTAAAAAATACACCAAATTTGTACAATCTTTCCCACTACGATCAATCATTTTCCACTTCTAATTTGCAAAAGAATGCCAGACCAGAATTCTAGATGTGGAGATGCGTTTGACAATGCACACCTAAATCCTTTGCCGTCCTGAGGATACAAATTTTCCCCATTTAATGAATCAAACAGTGCGTTTATCATAGAAACAAATTTAGCTGCGTTAAGTGATTCTGCAGGCAAATCTCCAGAGACGAAAAATGTTTCTATAGCAACTGCAACTGCACGACTCATTTGAGCTGCGGCCAATTTAGCCTTCATTTTGAGAAAGCTATCCTTAAAATTGAAATGCCCTTTCTTTAATTTGATCAATTGTTTATAGGTTCTTTTATTCTGATCTATATGAAATGCGGATTCTATATGTTCAAATTTGGCAAATTTATTCTTTTCAAATTCAATATCGTATTTTAAAAGTGCATTTCTAGTATTTTTTAATAGATGAGGAACATCAAATATAATACAAATATATTCCCCATTCACCAAAAATGATAAGGAGTTGGTTTGACTTTATTTTATTTACAAAGTGATGAAAGAGCATGTCGATTTGTAGGAGCTTGATTACAAACTGTTGCTGCTATATATTTTTTGCAATTTTTTAATGAGATCAACAATCAAAAATTTTAAAGCAAATGCTGATATTGCATTTTGAGTAAAATAGTATGCAACAACTTGCTTATAATTTTTGCGGACCCCTCTTTAACATAAATACAAGAGCCTAATTTGCGGGATGATCTGTACGTCCTAATGTACCTAAATCTTCAAATCCACTAACTATTAGGTTGGCAACTAAGTAATTGCGGATTTTTTTAGAAAATTAAAGACAATTTTTTCATGGAACTAAATAACTTTATTCTGTAATGTATTGACCATTTTGATCAATGACCTTTGCCATCTTTCAGGCAGCGTCATAATCCCACGTTCATAAAACTTCTGGTTTTTATTAGCAAAAAACTGAATCAGGTACGATTTGACATCATCATTATTATTGAAATTTTTACCATTCAACGAGTTTTGTAAAGATCGAAACAGAAAGTAATCAGATGGTGCAAGGTCAGGACTATATGGTGGATGTGGCAAAACATCCCAACCAAGCTCCAATAATTTTTGCCGAGTGACCAAAAATGTGTGTGGCCTTGCATTGTCATGATGGAATACAACATTTTTTCGATTTGTCACTTCGAGCCGCTTTTCTTCAAGTGCGTTGTTTAATTTCGTTAGTTGTTCAATGTAGACATCAGAATTGATCGTTCGGTTAGGTGGTAAGAGTTCAAAGTAGACAATTCCTTTGTAATCCCACCAAACTGGTAACAAAACCTTCTTTTAATGAATTTCAGCTTTTGATGTTGTTTAAGTTGGTTCACCTGGTCTGCTCCACGATTTTTTCCGCTTGATATTCTTGTAAACAACCCATTTTTCATCGCCAGTTATCAGTCGTTTTAAAAATGGATCATTTTCATTGCGTTTCTTTAGCAAATCGCACTGTTAATGCGTTGCGTTAAATGCGTTTCTTTCAGTTCGTGAGGAACCCATGTATCGAGTTTTTGAACATAACCAAGTTGTTTTAAGTGATTTTCAATGCATGTATGTGATACATGAAGCTTCTCTGCAATCTCACGTGTTGTACTGTGACTATCCGAATCGATTATTGCTTTGATTAGGGCGTCATCAACTTCAACTGGACGACCAGAGCGTTTTTCATCTTTGAGTGAAAAATCACCAGAACGAAATTTGGCAAACCAATTTTGACACTGCCGTTCTTTTAAGGCTTCGTCACCATAAACAGCACATAACTTTTTATGAGCTTGCGATGCGTTTTTCCCTTTGCGGAAATAAAAAAGCAAAATATGACGAAAATGTTCCTTTTGCTTTTCCATTTTTCAACGAAGGCCAAGCGAAAGCTACGCAACCGATCAAAAAACTTTTTTTACTGATTTACAGCTGAATTGCCAACCATCAAATAACAAAATGTGTTTTACATTTGTACTACGCCTGCAAACCTAAAAATTCAACTGAAGCCATTTATGAGTGAAATCCGCAATTACTTAGTTGCCAACCCAATAGTTGTTTATGGCTTTCATCACTACTCAAAGAAATTTCATCAAAAATTAGGGTACAATGACGATCCAGATCATCCATATTTCTTGTTCTTAATTTTAAATGTTCAAAATCAGCTGGATCAATACCAGTTTCCAATGGAATTTTTGATAAAACTTCTTTAAGGGTTTTGACAGAAGGCAACTGAAAATATACTTGCAAATATCTATATAAACGCGGACTTCTTTTGTAGACTGACAAAGCAAAAGCTTTGTCCTGCAGAGTCCACCTTCTACCACTAGGACGTCGTGTGGCATTTCGCAGCTGAGAATTTATAAATTCTTTGCTGACATTATTTAAATAAGATTCAATAAATTCAAAGCTTCCATCGTTATATAAATTTTTTATTGCAGAAAGATCAGCCCTTGTATTTTTTAAAAGAGATCCCAATTTTGAAACTTTTGAAGTATCATTGCGATGAATTTGGTACATTTTTGATTCTTCTACAGTTAAATCTGCCTTAGATTTCCCAATTTGGGGTAACATTCCCATTTGACTTTCCGAAAGAAAGGAAAATTAATTAATAAAAGACATTTTTGAGCAATGAGTGCCTTTTTGTGATTAATTATGATCTAATTCTATATTACTTACAATGTTATTTTCATTTGGATTAATAACAGTTTCATTTTGAGTAAGTTCGAAACCAGAAGTTGTAGGTACATTCAAGACATCTTGTTTTGCCTGTTGAGGTATACTGAGAGGTTTTAACATTTTCTGAGAGCTATTTAAATAATCTGATTCATTAAAATGGTCATCACGGATACGATAATTTTCACAAGAGTCAGAAGTGACATTGCAAATATCTGCAATGTTTCCAGGTGTTTGGGAAACTTATGAAAAGTTGTATTTTTATAATCATCACTAATGATATTAGTATAATATGCATTCTTACAAGATTGCTAGTTCTTCCTCGTCGTTGTTGGCTAGAACTTGATAAAAGTTTTTTATTTCAAGTTTCGCCGCCGCATGGTCTTTGACATTTTCGGTCCTGGTTGTCTTTTCCTTTTCCGCTGGTAGACTCCATGTGAGTCACCGCAGATGCTCCTTTTTGCTTTGGACTCTCGGCGCGAGCACTGCTTTTGGAAGTGCTTGGCGCGTCCCTTTTCACTATGTAGTCGATAGCCCCCTTAACCTCGACAAGAATGTCTTGAAGAGGCATCTCTCGGTACTCCTTATTTATCCTACGTTTCATGGTTGTAACGACCAAAATACAATTATTTTGACCGTTTAACTTCTTCTTTTTTCTTCTCTTTTGCTAAGGTGCCCCTTAGCGTTTTTGTCCTAAGTAAATTTAAAAATAATACCATGCAAAAGAATCTACTTCAGGCAAGATTAGTTACTATCTCTAATGTTAGTAATACTTGTTTACAACTTAATCAGTTGGTGTTCAATGAATGTAGAAGAATCTAGAATTAGTAATGTTGATGTAATAAACAACTTACTCAGTAATCGCAGGTATTAATTAGCTAACAAGCTTTACCGTAGCAACAATGATCCGGGAATCTGGTCGCACACGATAATAGAAAAACTTTGGCCAACTAACTTGAGATTTTCTCGCTGTTAAATATCTCAGGAGAACGCACTTCATTGTTCACTCGCTGACACTCAACTAACAATTAACTACATTGCCCTATGCTGGCCGTACAGCATTCTCAGTCTGAAACTCACTATAGCCTTAATGTTTCTCTCGGATTTTGTAATTTTATTGTTCGAATTTTTTCTGTCAATGTCGAAAGTAATCTTTCGAAGGGTGAATTGGAATTTGGGTTATGATTTGTAGCGAAATGAATTTTGATTTTGAATAGGTGGCAAATTTCTTGAAAAACATTATTTTCGAACTCTACCTTCATCACAAACTATTTTTACTGGGTGATTGTGGTGTGCACAAAAGTGTCGAAATTTGTTTAAAATAGTCATTAACATGATATGCTTGAGCATATTTAGAAAATAAATCGATTATCGTTAAACAATGCGAGGTATCAATATGAACAATATTGAATTGTTTCTTTGCTACCAAGGGACAACTTAATGCAATTTTATGAGGGTTCCTTTCGTACTTCAAATTTCACATTCGTTAATAATTTTATTAATTATATAAGGTCCTAAACGAAGGTTCTGGTGGCGGATAAACGGGCTCCTCTCGTCGATACTGGAGCATTCGACGACGTTGTGCTGGCTTTCTGTCTGCCCTCTTCAAATTTTCCACCTTTACTCGATGAAAATAGCAATATTCCTACTACATCGAGAGTTCTAATTTTATATTTGATTGCATTAGTGAATGTGAGATCGCTGTTTTCGTTATAAAAATTGTCTTTATATTTGTGACATAAATTTAGAATTTCGAACTTTTCTTCAGGATTTAAATGCGATGTTCTAATGACGTTACGAATATCAGGGTATGGGGAATTATTATAAGGGCTTTCGATGTTCACATTAACAAGTGGTTGGACTTTAATTTGTTCATGACAATAAATTTCTATTTGTTTTTCTTCAACAAAAGGAATTTTGCAAATACCATTTTTTGCAAACGCTATTGATTCAGGAATATAAACATTAAAATTAATCTCAGGAATAATTACTGGACCGTTTTCTATATTTACAGGAATTTTTATAATATTGTTAACATTTTGTTTAAACGGTTTAAAATTCATAGGATTTAATTCGATAAAAAATGGGATTTTGCACTTGCCAATTTGTAACATGTTATTTTTGTAATCAATTTTGGCTCCTAAAATTTGAAAATCGTGACTTCCTATTAAGGCATCAAACCTGTCATGCCAAGCTAAAACGTAAAATTCTATGGAATCTTTAATTTCTTGATTTGATGATTTAACACCAAAGGGTTTTTGAAACAAATAAGTTTTAAAGAATTCGGATTCTGGGCCGGGATTCATAATACTATTTAATGCGCCTGAATCTATCAAAACTTAAATAAAATTTTGGTATCGAAATAAACGGTAGTTTTGGACGGTTTGATAAGGAATTTGGGTCAATTACTGATATTCGGTTTCCGAGGCTGGTTCTGGAAAATTTAATCCGACATTGATATAGAGCTTCTTCTAGGATCATATAGAGCTTGTTCTAGGATCATGATTGGTAAGTTCATCAAATGGACACAGTATGGTTTCATTAGACATGCCTTAAAGATGACGAGGGCTAAACTACTATACATGTTTTCCTTGCTAATTCTTAGGTCTCGATTAGGGGTTCTAATATTTATGTTTTCCAAAAGAATTGGAAGTTTTTGTTTAATTCGTTCATAATATGACTCATACGATTCATTATAAGTTTAAAAGCATGTTTCTAAATCATGCTGTAAAATTTCTTCTTACCGTGGGTCGCCGAATTTATCAATTAGGATATTTTTCACTTCTGCCCATTTTTTATAATTTGATCTGGTTAGCACGTCTCTCGCCTCTCCGCATAATTTAGATTTAATACTCAAAAATTAACTTATTTTGTAAAGAATTTTCGTCTCTACTTTTGAAATATTCAATATAAATTTCCGCTTGATAAATAAAATACGCTAAATTAATTGAGCCTCCAGAGTATTCTGGGACCATATTTTTTACGTTACTACTACCTAATTGTGGGGCAGATATATTGCCAATTGAATTTTCGTCTCTTCCAATAGGAGGTCTTTCTCTTATAGACATTACTTTTTAAAAAAATTTTAATTATAGAACAATTAATAACATGCGCATTTAAACAAAAGTAAGTACTTACAGGAACGAGGGATTCATGTCCGCCCGCGGTTAGGTCCTGCAGCTTGAAGGTGCTCCGACGGATTTGAAGATGATCTTCGTTTCACAGTAGAGATGCCCTCAAGTGTTGGTTTTGGTTGGTTATTCAATAAACTCCTGATAGAGGCCGGAACGATTTGCAGAGATTTGCACAGATACCCGACGCACTGTTGCAGGACCCTGTATAATTGCTTGTGTTGTCTCCAGTTTAGTTCTTAAACCATTTTGTGAACATGGAAATCGTCTTTTCCAGACACTGAACATCCTTTCTACCGTATTCCTTGTGCCTATGAGCTTGGTTGTACCTAGCTTCATGACCATTCGTGGGATGTATAACTAGAGTAAGTAAATATGACCCACATGCATATCCATTATCTCCTAGTAATATGCTAATTATTTCTGCTCTTTCAAACCTTACTCGTAAGGCACTTCGGTCAAAGATCACGCTGCCATGTGTCGATCCTAAATGTCGAACAACAAAATCCATAATTTCTAATGTGGGACCTGCCTATAAAAAAAAGTAGTTAATATCAAATGGAAAGATTGGAAAGGCCTACAACCTGAACATTTATAGAAAACACTCCCTTTTTGTTTTTGTAAACTTATCCATTGTCACCTCCAGGATTAATAATAGGAATATGCAAGCAGTCAACACATCCTGCTACTGTTAGAAAATTTGTCATTTACCTAAACAGAGCAAAATTTCTCTGCTGTTCAGCTTCAGTGACAGGGAAATTGACAAAATTTCTCAATTGACTTGCAAAAGTTGTAGCTATATCTTTAACCATCCGTGAAACTGTTGCTTGCGACATTCCTCTCAAATCTCCAGAAACAACCTCAAAGTTTATAAATTACTGTAATTATTATTTTTTGTCAACTATAATGCTAACCTGAAAACTTCCCGTAGCAAAAAATCTCAAGCATACCAATAATTTTATTAAGGGGGAATTATTAATCAAATTAATAGCGCTTTCCGTCACTATAAGCAATAGTATCATTGAAAATTAAGTGTCCTTAAAATTAAATCTTTATTGTGTAAAGTGTTTCTTGAGCATTCCTCTGGCCGAGGACTCTTCAAGGAAAGACTATACGAGCATAAATGATTCAGGAAATTAAATCGATCGCAGACCACGTCATAAACTCGAATTCTATCACTCAGAGATGCTGAAAGCTAATCAATTATTGGGATGAAACTTTCCACTCGACATTTTTCTTTGGCTGATAGCTGCGCATCTGAGTATTTCGCATAATCCAGTGGATAGAGCCTAACATTTCTGGATCTAGAGCGTTTCCATGTACAGTCAAACCTGTTTTTGTGCGGTAGATAGGGACCGCAGAAAAAAAACCGCACAAAAAAAAATTTCAAAAACTTCATAAATAGCTATAAGAAATAATTTTTCACAGCATATTAAAGAAATTTTTTTTTATGCGGTAGAGAGGGACCGCATAAAAAAAGTCTCACTTAGAAAATATGTCAAAGCTTCACGAAATAGCCAGAAAGTGCTTTCCAAACAAAATAAATAATTAAATTACACATTGAAACATTTAAAAAAATTTTAATTTCTAATTTCAAACAAGGAGAAATTTTCAAAATGTACATAATTCAATAGTACTCGTCGTAGTTCAAAACGCGCATATTTTTGCGATGAACTGGTTCGTAATCGCTTTCGTCACTTGAAGATACTACAGTTGATTTATTTTTTGTTAACATGTAGTCGGCGATAAGTTTTTGCGACGACGGTCGTTTGGTCAGCTGTTTGTAAACGTCGCGATAGCCAGATATACACAATCGAAGCTCTTTTTGGAATTTCAAACTTCTTTGAGAATTGTTATCTATTTTAAGAAAATGCTTTTCCAATTTGCTGCAAAGCTGGATCCCTGCATATATTTTATCCGCTGTAATAGATTCCGGTTCTTCTTGTCCGTCTTCATGATCTGTTAAGTTATTGATAATGTCACTATCATTTACGGTTTCGTCCTCAATCATTTCAATAAGATCATTTTCGCTGAAAGAGTCAAAACCTTCTCCGCGGATTTGATGTGCTAGAACAATGATATCTGATGATAAAGTGGACGTGTTGTCGGTTACATTTCTATTAATGACACATTCAGGCCAGACCGCTTTCCAGCACGAATTTAAAGTGTGTTGTTTTATTTGAGTAATTGCTGCAGTGGCGTGGTTTATGCAGTCTAAAATCGAAAACTTTTTCCATACTTCAGTCAGGCTTATTCCATCGTTTTCTAGTTTTTCCAAAATGTATCTGAAAGTTATTTTTACATAGTGTTTCTTAAAAGTTGCGATTATGCCCTGGTCCAATGGTTGTATAAGGCTAGTCGTATTGGGTGGTAAAAACACTACTTGTACATTAGGATGATCTAAACAAGGATGACCGGGTGCATTGTTAACAATTAACAACACTTTAAAAGGAAGACCCATCTCTGTCATATATTTTTCAACTTCTGGTACGAAGCAATCGTTGAACCATGTTGTAAAAACAGCTGATGTGACCCATGCTTTTTTATTGGCCATGAAATGCACTGGAAGTTCAGCTAAATTTATGTCTTTTAGCGCGCGTGGGTGCATAGCTTTATTTATAAGAAGTGGTTTTAACATTCTTGCACCAGATGCATTACTACAAAGAAGGAATGTAATTCGATCCTTTGCAGCCTTAAAACCACTTGCAGCTTTCTCAGACTTGGCGATGAACGTTCGACTGGGCAGCTTTTTCCAAAATAACCCAGTTTCATCTGCATTAAATACTTGATCTGGGCAATATCCACCGTCACCAATAATTTTGGCTTGGACTTTGCAATAATTCTTAGCAGCTGTTTCATCGGCGGATGCGGCCTCGCCTTGTACCTTCACATTGTGAAGTGCTTGTCGTCGTAAAAATCCAGTTAACCAGCCATCGCTGGCAGAAAATTTCAGGTTTTGAAAGTGGGATGAGGAACTAGACGGTTCTAAATCCTTCAGCTGATTGAAATATTGTTTAGCTTTCTCCTTAATTAAATCTCCGTCGATGGGGATTCGTTTTCGAGTTGAGTCGTTAATCCAAAATATGAGGGCCTTTTCCGTTTTCTCTATTAAATATTTCTAGAATATGATATTCTTTTACCACTTTCGTTTGTTGCAGAATTTTTAGATTCATTTATTCTACTTGCACGTTTTTGTATTGCTCTTATAGTGGATTCACCTAATTTATATTCTTTACCAAGGAGCTGTGGATCCTTCACCATCTGCTAGTCTATTTAACATTGCAATTTTAGTTTCTAATGTAATTGTCTTTCTTTTCACTTTTTTGGTTACGATTATTCATTTTAAGGGAGTAGTTATGACTAAAAATAAAATAAAAATCATAAAAAACTATATCTAAATAGGGAAAACAATTAATTTACCTTTAATCTCACTATAAAATTAATCCTGTCTTAATGGTTAAAAGGTCAGCAATTAACTAAAGTTATTAGATGGCGCAGTATGTATTGAAATTGGCTGATGCAATACATATATGCATAAGAACATTGAGCATGCCTAGTGAAATAGGCTGATGCAATACATATATGCATAAGAACATTGAGCATGCCTAATGAAATAGGCTGATGCAATAGGTATGAAAATGGCTGTTGCAATGTGTACATACACACTGATAGCAAAAAAAGTGATGCCAACACAGTTCAGATTGACCTAACCTCTCGGCGAAATTCAATGTGTCGATATTCATATACCGCACAAAAAAAGAATCGCACAAAAAAAGCGCACAAAAAAAGACCGCACAAAAACAGGTTTGACTGTATTCATCGGGATTTGAATATTTTCGCGCTCCTTTTTCGTATTTCTCAAACTCATAGAGAAATGTTAAGAGTGTTTTTATTTTAAAGACGGCAACCCTTCCCAGATACCTGAACTATTACCATAAAATTAGGAACCTGTATTATCGACTGTAACCACGTTACAATTATCGTGCATTACAGACTTATAAATTCAAATTTAATTTTAAATTGTCTTGAAATGTCCATTCAGTCGGATTGGACTATTGTTTTTAGAGATTAAATGAAAATGACCAACGTGAATGGAAATTTCAAAACAATAAATGCGGAACATCATGTAAAACGATTTTTTTTGGATTCACCGTGAAAAAAGGGCCTGATCTGTCAGAAAGACATTCCTCCATCAATGGTTTTACTGCTGCTGCATTTGCAGTTTCCTGGCCAGGTACACAGCATATAATTGTAGAGCCCATATTTTGTAAAGAACTAATTACTTCTTTTAAAACTATCTTCAACTATGTCAGCAATGATTTGTTCTCGGGTGTATGGGGCCTTCCGTATGTTACGGTATTTTTCCTCAGTAAAGGAATCGTGGCTTTAGTATTTTGGAATTAAGAAAAATTCTTCTAAGTGCCATTACTAGTCCTTGGAATAATTTCCTTTACTATCGCCGGCTAGCGTTGAGGAATGAGCAAGAGCCTTTTCTTCTTACAGGCTGGGAATCGTACACCCCCGTGAGGAATAAAATTAAAAAACCCGACCTGAAGGGTCAAAAATTATCTTGATCAAGGGTGGTTGTGGAATGTAAAACGTGTGTCTTACTTTAAATCTTTGAATATGTTTTTTTGTGTCAGAATCTGTCAAGTTGTTGTGCTGAAATTTTTTAATCCAATTTTTGAATCATACCACACAGCACAAAATTTTCATGATTAAAGCCTATTTTCGTACGGGTGCGCTAGTTAATGGAAATTGGCAATACAGTCAACGTTTGTGTTTGGACAATTTTCGAGAGAACTTCCCAAACCTGGCAATATTACCGGACAATTTTTATGCGTGCCTTACAAATTGTGTTGAAGTGTTTCGCGAAACTGGTTGTGTGACTCATAAAACAGGTGCTGGTAGACCAAGAGTTTGTACAGAAGAAGTTGTCAATGACGTTCGTCAACGTATGGAAGAGGAGCCTGCAAAACCTTTGAAACGTCTTTCTCAGGAAATTGGACTTTCTTATGGAACATGTCAGAAGATTTAAAGAAAGACTTAAACCCGCATCCATATAAGATGCAAGCAGAGCACCCCAGGCGCCTTGCTTACTGCCATTGGTTTGTTAATAATTTAATGAGTGACGATCTTCTGGACTAAACTTTTTTTTCTGACCAAGCGTGGTTACACCTTTCGGGATACATCAATTCTCAAAATATGCGAATGTGGAGCAATGATAACCCTCAAGTTTTTACTGAATCGCCATGGCTCAAAAAATTGGTGTTTGGATGGCAGTTTCTCGCAGAAGAATAATTGGGCCAATTTTTTTCGATTTTACCGTCAACGCAGAAAGGTACAAACACAACTTTTTGGCTGAATTTGTGCAACAGTTAAACGATAATGAACTTCGGTACGGTTATTTCCAGCACAACGGTGCAACAGCACATACTATACGAGAAAATATAGCTTTCTTCCGCGAGTTGTTTGATGACCGGCTCATACGTTTGCATATAGAAGTTGAGTTTCCTCCGAGATCACCTTGTTTGACAATTATGGTCTATTTTATATTTCCTTACTTAAAAAACAAGATTTTCGCAACTCCGGTAAATAATTTGCAAGAGCTGCAACAAAGAATTGTTCAGCAATGTGCAACCATAATGCCAGAAATTCTGCAAAACGCTTTTCACAGCATGAAAAGGCGCGTCAACTTGTGCATCGAACAAAACGGGGACATTTTCAACAATTACTGTAATTTAGTTTTTCTTGTTACTAAAACCGTTATTTCATAATTTGTTACTGTTTTACAATTGGTATTGTTTTACAACTGAAATAAATAGGTATGAAATTTGTATGTTATTAATGATGTCAGTGTGACAGTGACGTAATTATTTCAAACGTAAAGTAAGACGCACGTTTTACATTCCACAACCACCCTTGACCAAGATAATTTTTGATATCCCGGTTTAATGATAATTGACCAAGGAAGACTAATTAATGGGAAATAGAAAATAAAATTGACTAAAATTGATCATAGACAACACATTGGTGGGAGTAAGTTTTGCCGAGGGGCGACTTCCCACGACGTCAAAAAGAAGAAGGAAGACGCAGGTCATCCACTTCGCCTCAGATTCCGAAGGAAATCTCTTCGGCTCTGCGCGAGAGTTGTCCAGAGAAAACGTCCAGCAAGAAGTCTCGAGATAGAGATGGTGTTTTACTCTCCGCTACCCCTTTGCCGTACGAACTCCCTAGGAAATCCTACCAAGATTAGCCACCCTAGAAACCCCGTAATCCAATTCAAGGCGGATCACCCACCTCCAAGTCCAATCCCCCCTCCCGGGAACTGAAATACTTAAATCTAAATTGAAAAGTAGGCCCACCAGAGCAAATCAAAAATGACTGGACCTAAACCAACCAAAGAATAGCAAAGCAAAGGACCCAAAAAAGGGCTCCACTTAAATATCGCATATGACAATGATACAATTTAGGGGAATCAAATTCAAAACATTTTACAATAAATACACGGTTCTAGACAAAAGCTGATAACATTGCAAATAAACATTCAAATATGGTACTTAAGCAAGCATCACGAAGCATCCTAGAGCGACGTGGATGGTTGAACTTCACGTTGCCACTGGATAGATTCGAGCAGGATCTCGCATCGACAAAGCCAACCCCGATGAATATGCTCCTGGATATTCTCGAGGGTCACACATGGAAGGTCTCCCACAGGAAGATAACTATTCCCTTGGAACACTTCGTGCCACTGGTCGGGTCGAAAGTGAAAGTAGGGTCCGAACCGAGTCCTTAAAGGATCCGGAAAGAATCAGTAACGGATCCGGGTAAAATCCTTAAAGGATCCGAAAAGAGCCTCGAATGTTTGGTCGACTCCGCCGCGTGCTTGGGAACACCTCACTTACCCCAGAAATACTGAAACCATCTGCTGAGGCTTAAGTTCTAACACAGTACCTTCACGAAATACAATAGCCCCAGGCGGTCCGAATTTCTTGCTAGCAGGATTCAATTAATTTAAAGCTTCCATGGGTATTTACATTTTTTATTGTAAAAATATCAGTCGTTTTATTTTTTAAAAGTGACGTTAGTTTTGGAACATTAGAAGTAATATTGCGATGAATTTAGTACATTTTTGATTTGCGTACAATTAAACCTGCCTTAGATACACCAATTTGGATATCATTCTCGTTTGTTAAATTGATACTGGTTCAAAAAAAAACTCTAAATTGGTTAAGAAAATCACAAAAATCATTGAAATCTCACTTTTATAATGTTAAGTTCTTATTGTAACTTTATGAAATATTCACTCTCTTAAAATCTGTCAAAAGCGGTTAATAGTTTTTCGCATCATATTTTTTTTTCTAAGGATTGTATTTTGTATTTGATTTCTGAATCTGCAAGAGGCGTCAGGTGGGGTGATCTTGGAAGCCATTTTATTTGTCATAGGTTCCGATACACTTATTTGAAAAAAATTGATTCAAATATTCATTTACAGCTCTAGAATTGTGAGGGCGTGCCCCATCTTGTTGAAAATGCATGTTGATACCTTACTCCAGTGGAACATTTTTAAGAAAATCTAAAAATTCGCCCTCAAGGAATTCTAAGTATACCCCACTAGTTAATGTTCCTTCAGAAATTTTGGTCCACAAATGTACCCGATCAGGCCACACCTCAGATTAATTCCCCAAATTCTTTGAAAATCGGTCTCTCTTGTCCAATGAGGATTATCCAGAGACCAATAATGACAGTTGTGCCGATTTACAGAACCATTGTTATGGAAACGACTCTCTCCATAAACACGTAACACATCACGCCTATTTTCCCTACATTCACTATAAATTAGGATCATTTGTAATTTTACTATATTTGAAAAATTGTCGTCATTAATTATTAATACCACTTTTGTTCGAAGCAATTTTAAATCTTTTATACAAATCAATAACTTTATAAACTGTCAACATCAGAAAATAAACACTTATTTAAATCTTTTCAGTCTGCTTTAGTTTTCCTGGATTGATCGATTTTGGTTTGGATCATTTCATCTACCATTTAAATTTCGATTTCGCTTGCTTTCTTAGATCCAAAGTACAAAGTGTGAACATCATTGGAAAGGGATTTTTGCGTAGAATTCAAATTTTGACAAAATGTAGTGGGTGCCATTTGAAATTAGAAATTTAGGGTCGTTTTCGGTTAAACTGGAATTGACAGAATGTTAATATTAAGCTCAGTTTAGCGAACTTTAGGTGTTAGATGCCGCAAATTCCAAATTTATATCTTATTAACTAACGGAGATATGCCATTGGAACAATACAACTGAGGCACCCAGTATAGACTACTTTGGGGACCTCTGGTCTAGCTGTTACCCTCTTTATGACTTATCTTAATGTTATAACATTAAGTTATGACTGTTCGATAATTTTATAAAGGTAAATTATATTGCGCACTGTACACCTTGGTATTTTTAATAATTTAGAAGTATTTCAGCTTGAGGGCAGTTATAATGGTCTTACGAAGGTCTGCAGAAATAGGTTTTCCATGCACCGTAATAAATAAATATATAACTTTATGTAAGGTCTATTTTATTTAAATGGTATAATGTTAGCAACAAAGACAAAGAAACATTGACGTTTTAAACTTATTTTGAAGCAAGCCTATTTTGATTGCAATTTTTAAGAAAGTGGTGCAATTATACATTTGCGACAAGCACAACTGCAGCTTTTCCAATCAGTTCGAAACCAGATTCGTGCATTTACGATGCATAATGTTTAGGGGTAATACACAGGTTGTAAGAGATATACAGATTTAACAGAGATATTAATTTGGGCTATACCTCACAGGATACCTCCTCGAGATGGAGTGTCATCTATAATCCGGTAGTAAGAAGAAGCTCGGGTAAAATAGTTTTACGTTTAATCATCCAATTTCGTGACCATATTTAACACTTATCTTTAGAGTCAATTATGGGATTAGTACGAAAATAACAATCCAAATGAGTTGCAAAATAGTTGGCGCTTCCGTGGGGAATATCGAGTAAAATCCTATGATTTATATAGAGATAATAGGTATGTTACAGTTTTATACGCTTTTAGATTCATACATTTAAATATACAGATAAAGATACAGACACAGATAAAGATAGATAGCTTTATCGCTTTAAGACAATTTTATTTTAAAGTAACCGTTGACATCACTTCATTACTCTTTATCCTCAAACTTTACGATCACATCTTGACAGATGTGATGTGTAAGTTCCTTTCTTACATATTTTAAATATTTTGTTTAGTGCGATTAATAAAAAGTTATGAATTCGTTCGACTTCTTGTTAAATTCTAGCGGTGATTCTGATAATATTTTAGTAACTAGGCGACCAAAAAATATAAAAAACGCGTAATCAATTTTGATAATTGGGAAGACGAAGACTTTTTTCAGAGGTTTAGATTAAATAAAGATGTGGTAAATTCATTGTTAGAGAACTTATGGCATAGAATTACATCACCGTTTAACAGGAAAGTGAATTTTTTTATTGTGCATTGTTCGTAATAGCGTAAATTTTTGTAGAGGGGGCGCAATTCATACTGAAACAAAATTGTTGCTAACTTTGAGATATTATGCCAAGGGAAATATGTTTCTGTTTCCTATGGAAGCAGAATTGTGAAAGAAGTTAGCTGTGCAATAGCGTCACTTAGTAGGTAATTTATTAAAATGTCTCAGAAGGGAATTGGAAAAAACTGCCATTGAAATATTTCAAATTGCCCACTTTCCACAGTGTTGTGGTGCTATTGACTGCACACACATAAGAATTATATCACTAGGTAAACAATTTATCGAATTTTTCATATAAACTACAATAATTCAAATTTAGGAGGAGAAGATGCTGAAATATTCCGTAATCGCAAGGGATACTTTTCTCAGAATGTTTAGACTGTATCAGATGCTCAATTGAAAATAAGAAATATTCTTGCGAGGTGGCCAGGAAGTGGTCATGATGAAACAATATGTAATAACAACATTTTAAAAAGGGAATTGGAAAGTGGTCACTTTGAACAATTTAGATTAATTGGGGATAGTGGTTATGCTTTACGTCCTTATTTATTCACAGAATTTCAAGAAACACAGACACAGTCACAGCAGATATATAACGAGTCTCTAATTAGAACTCGAAATATGGTTGAAAGGCAATACGGTGTGTGGAAGCGCAGGTTTCCCATTTTATCTTTAGGTACTCGAGTTGACTGTTATTGTCGCAACAGCCGCGTTACACAACATCGCCATTTTAATGAATAATGACCTTGAGAAAGAAGAACAGGAAATATATGATGCCAATGTTAATTTGGTGCCCAAAATAATGAGCCCAATTTGAGAAAAATTCAAGAA
This sequence comes from Dastarcus helophoroides, assembly GCA_028583605.1. NCBI lineage: Eukaryota > Metazoa > Arthropoda > Insecta > Coleoptera > Bothrideridae > Dastarcus > Dastarcus helophoroides. The sequence continues at coordinate 28,200,649 of CM053336.1, forward strand.
CTTATAAATATTTTTATTGAGGAAAATTTTACCTTATATATTATTTGAATATTTATATAAAATTATTAATTAGCTTTTTCATTGTTAATTTGCAATTCTAACAGCTCCATCTTTTTTTTTATGAAGTTCCTCCCTTCTCCACTCTTTACTAATCATTTTTTTTTGTTTTTTGTTGGATATATGCAACTTTCATTTCATACAAACTCATTGATTCTCGCAAAGACTTCTTACACTTTCCCGTGACATTAAGCTTTTTATTTATTGGCTGCCTAAGGTTTTGAGGAGTGTAATGTGTCCAGCTCTCATTCATGAGCTGAACGTGTTCTTACTCCTTTTCTTTCCTTTTAACCCTTCAGTGCCCAATTTTTTTATTTTAAATAATTTTTTACGAGTTACATCTAAATTATGTTAAGGAAAATGGGAAAAATAATTAAAAAAAAACTGCCACAATATTTTATATTATTTATAACAAATTATTGCTTTGATTCATATATGCATCAGTGGGTAATGCTAAAATGAAATTATAGGTACTCATTCTAGTCTAAAAAAATAATTTTATTTACGAATAACAAACTATAATAACATTTTATTTATTATGAAATACCAAAAAATAATTCTTATGTTGGTTAAAACAAAGAGCAGTTTTACATTTTTGACAAACGACAAAAGTTTGCGATTTGCATAAGGGATTTTTGCACCTCAAGCGGCTTTTGTTCCATAAAAGAAAATGGTTCTCTTACATCCTGAGGCGGTATGGAACTTGTGTTTGGCTTTTTCCTTTTAGCCTCAATGTTGTTTTGTAAATCTGAAGGTCTTCCACGTCTTGGTGGGATGGATTCTCCGATTGCACATAGCGTTGTAGCTAGCTCAATTCTAAAGTCTAGCAGCGACATTGTTTTATTTTCTTCGTTGCACCTTCGGTAAAGACGCCAATAATTTATAACTGTGATATCCAGAAGATTATAAAAAAGGCGCCTATACCATTTTCTGGATCGCATTCTTATCCTATATCTTCCAATATGACTATCTAGCAGATCAACCCCGTCCATATGAATGTTGTATTGTTTAACAATAGCTGGGCAGGGTATCTCAATGGTTTCCTCTTTCTTTTTATCAAACCGTTTCACTGTAGTCATTGGTTGTTGACCAACAAAGGAGGACAGGAGTTAAACAGTCTTGTTGTCCTTCCAATAGACATTAGTGATCTCAGTTCCATTGTAATCTGTTAGGTATTCCCCTGATTTGTCTCTCTCCAGTGCTTTCAGCACCTGATCTACTGGTACTTTTCATGATGGTAAACGAAACCTTCTGGCTGTACCAAGGGAGTGGATGCCGACTTTCTCGAAATAGGATATGACGGGAAGAGATGTATAATAATTATCAAAATATAATTTATGGAAATAATTTCTAGTTATGTCACGTGAAAGACGAACCACTACATCACCGCTAGCACCCAAGTCAGGTTCGTTAGGGGGTCTCTTTGCCGGATCATTTTCTATGCCGGTATAAATTTCAAATTTATAAGCGAATCCAGACACCCCACAAAGAACAAATAATTTATAACCCCATTTATGCGGTTTGAGTAGCAAGTAATTCTTTAAATGATGCCGGGCCTTTGGTTGCACAAATTTGTTCATCTATAGATAACTTCTCTTCCATAGGAATAGACAAAAATTTGCTTGAAAGGCTATCAATCACCGGTCGTAATTTTTGTAATTTGTCGCTTGTTTCCAGTGTATTGTCATTGAAATAAAGCATTGATCGAATTGCATCAAATAAATTTCTAGACATAGCGTCTCTTACAATTTTTAAACCAACTGCTTCTTTCCATAAAAGTCTTACGAGCCCAGGCTCATAATAGTTCGGCCGGTAATAATTTGTAACTATATTTTTGAAGATAATATTAAACTTAAAACAAAGGTGCAAAATTTAATCAAAACTATTACAACTATATTCAAATTTATACTTTTAAGTAGCTGAAACTGAAAATTATAATTAAATTACGTAAAGAAACAAATCAGTATAACAAAAAATGTATTTCACGTGGTGGGTCATAATAGTTCGGCCAAAACCTAATATTGCGTTACGTCGCCTTTATTAGCAATAACCGCTTTAATTCTACTGGGCATTGTATCCACAAGTCGTGGACACTCTTCTGGTGGAATATTATTCCATACATTTTGCAAAGTAGCTTTTAATTCGGGTACTGTCCGCGCTGGATTTTTCCGAAGTTGCTTCTTCATATTGTGCCAAAGTGTCTCGATTGGAGACAAATCTGGACTAGAAGACATCCATTTTAGAACAGGAATGTTATGCTCTTGAAACCACGTCTTCACAGTTTTCGCAGTATGGCAAGGTGCACCATCCTGTTGGAACATAAAGTCACCGTCATCGGCTGCACATTGTGCGATAGACGGTAAAAAACTTGCTTCCAATATCTCCTTATATTTTTGGGCGTTAACAATTCCATCGATGAAGTGTAATTTGCCCACTCCTTTTGCAGACATGCAACCCCATACCATAACTGATGCTGGGAACTTTACTTTTTTTACTAGACAGCCATTATGGAATGCTTCGTTGGATGTTCGTAACACCCTTTTAGTGGAGTCGCCCACACAAACATCAAATTTGGACTCATCACTCCAAATTATATTGTACCACTGTCGTTGAGTCCAGTTCTGATGTTCCCGAGCCCACTTTAGTCTATTGCGTTTTTGTAAAGTTGTCAATAGTGGCTTTTCTTTTGCCTGTTAAAAAAATTGGATGCCAACAGTTTCTACCAAAAAAAAAAAAAACGAATAAATTTTACCTTATAAAATTTATATCCTATTTTTCTAATGGTCCTTTTTGTTGTAGACAACGAAAAATCCTTGGCTGTACTTTCTCTCCATAAAACAGTAATCTCTTTAGTGTTAGATCTCCGATTTGTTTTCACAATTCTCCGTAAAGCTCTTTTATTTGCTTCTGTAATTGTAGATGGTCGGCCGGTTTTAATTTTTTGATCAACTCCATTAGTAGTTTTATATAAATTGATAATGTCTTGAACGGTAGAACGCGGCACAGAATGAGAAACTGAAATTTGACGTGCCGAAATACCCTTCTTATGGGCATTAATGATGGACAAACGAAAATCTTTACTTAAAGGCTTACCGCGAGGCTTTATGCTTTAAAAATGATTTAGAACTAATACTGACAGCTGTCTTGTTGATATATTTCATAATTGCTTTGTTTTAACTAGTCAGCTCGATTTCATCGCAACTACGATAAGCGGCCGAACTATTATGATCCACCACGTGAAATACATTTTTTGTTATACTGATTTGTTTCTTTACGTAATTTAATTATAATTTTCAGTTTCAGCTACTTAAAAGTATAAATTTGAATATAGTTGTAATAGTTTTTATTAAATTTTGCACCTTTGTTTTAAGTTTAATATTATCTTGAAAAATATAGTTACAAATTATTACCGGCCGAACTATTATGAGCCTGGGCTCGTATGTTTGGTAAAGCACATACTGAAGTGAAAATACAAATTCCTAAATATTTCATCAACTTATTTTTATAGAAAGAAAATGGTTTAGACGGATTTTTTGCAACACTATATCTAATAGTTTCTTTAACAATCAATTTCATCAAGTCATTGCTAAAAAAATATTTCAAAAACTGGTATGGCGTTTCCAGGCCTTTGATAGAATTAGGCAAGGTTGAATTTCCCATAAAATCTGACGGAATATTTCCCAAATTACCTTTACGCCATATGACATCCCGCTTCGGTTGAACAAAAGCACTGAAAGTCCCGTTTTCTTCTTCAAGTGAATTTTGACAATTAGAAGATTCTGCAGAATTTGAATTGCCGGCAGCAGAGTGGTCAACAAACAGGTTGTTGTTTTCTGGCGCATTAAGTATCAAAGGTTCTTTAGAACTATATTCTAGAACATCTATATTTTCTGCGACACGGTCCGTATCCATATCATCGAGGTTATCAATGTCACCCTCCAGTTCATCTTCACTGTCTGTTGGAATTTCCTCTATCAAGTCGAAGAGTTCATCTGTCCCCTAAGCTGTCTAGATCTATGTTTTTTCCATTGTGTTTAAAAATGAATGGCATCTAGAAAATAATTATGAAATACCCGACAAAAAGTGGAAAATATACCTGTACTAGTATTTATTAAACATTTTGTGTAGTACATACCATACTGCCCAATGATTCTCAGATGAATCACAGATGTTTTCGCAAATAGAAAACAACATTTTGCTTGTTTTTTATATCTAATAAAGTTTACTTACCCTCTTTGTATAAAGATATCACCAGAAAATTTTTATTTTTAAAGATTTTATAAAACAACTATAAAATTTAGCATCCAAAAGCACCCCAAGTATCAGTTTTGAGCAGAGTCTTGTCACGTTGACAATGCACTGAACTACAGTCTGTCAAGTAAGAGCGTGGTCTTGTTAATTTATAAAAAAAAATTATTTTATGAAACTTTCATATTTTTATATACATTGTACACATTACAAACAATGATGCAATTCGGTCAATAATGTGTCCAGTCACCACCGGCGTCGATAATTGCCTGGCATCTCCGAGGCATGCTTTCTACTAATTTGACGGCGTATTCTAGTGGCAAGGATCTCCAGATCCGACGAATTTCGTAAGACAACTGCTTCAAAGTGTATGTGCGTCTTCCACGAAGCTTCTGTTTAATATATGCCCACACATTTTCAATAGGGTTTGCATCGGGCGACCGCGACGGCCCATCCAATGTAACGATGCCAGATTGAGTCTTCCACTGAGTACAGAGCTTGCTGCGGTGTTTAGGATTGTTATCCTCCTGCAGAATCCAATCTTCATTTTTTGTGATGAACCATCGTTTGGCAGATGGCAGTATAGCCTTTTTGTAGATTTTTATCATTTTCTCGGCATTTAGGTTGTCAGTAAAGAGGTACAAAGTGCCGAATCCCTGCTTTGAGAAGCAGCCCCAAAGATGCACCTTTATTCCATGTTTTACGGTCCGCTGAACAAGCCTATTGGTGGAAGTTGACCAGGCTCGCGTGAGGACAGAACGTGCCCATATAGAACATTCATCAGTAAAAATGACATTTTCAAAATCTCTATCAATATTCTCATGCGCCCAAGCGAGTCGCTTTGTCACATGTTTTTCAGTCAACAGAGGCTTCTTCATTGTGTTGCGCCATTTCAGATCATGAGCACGAAGAAGGGTTCGGATAGTTTCGTAGGATATATCTAAACCTTTTGCCATTAATTTTGCTTGTCCTTGCCGCAATGTTAAAGCAGCATTCTGCGAAAACAGATTCACTATTCTTTTTTCATGTTTTTGTTCACTTTTCCTATCGAACCACGTTTTGGTAAATCATCGACATTTTTAGGCCACTTTATATCGCTGTATCCACTTCTGCACAAATGCCTTCGACTTTCTCATATATTTAGCAGCCGCTGATTGCGACATTTTGGGACCTTTCGGGTGGATGCAAAGGAACACAGTCTCGTGGCGCGACGCGTATTTAGCACTCATGGCGTTTAACGTGATTCTCTTTCAAAAGATCAACGACAACTGAACCTTTGTTGACAATGCATCAAGGACAAAGCTTCCCTGTATCGGCTCGCGAAGGAATTAGAGCAAAATCTTTGATTAACTGTCGGTAAAGTCGACCACGCTCTTACTTGACAGACTGTAAATAAAATCCAAACGCGAAATGAGGTTATGTGCGAGTTTCAACGATAAATAGAATGATGCATAACTGCATCAGAAAGCTTCTAGAGAGCAAAACCATCTAACTTTGCCAGTGGAGAGAATTAATGTGGTTGATGCATGTAAGCATCATTGGGCACTGAAGGGTTAATTAAATTTCAAGATCTAAATTTGATATGCGGCACAATTTACTCCAATTAATTTGTTTTCATTTAATTCTTGCATTTTATTAAAAACATTGTTCGTGTCTAGTTGCACCGCCAAAATTAAAATTTGTGTTAGCACAAAGGGCAATCACTTTATCTTTTATATTGTAAGAGGTAATAGTGTCCTTAATAAAATTTGAAATTATTTCAGAAGTTTCTCCCGGTAGTTGGTTTACTTCTAAAATTTTCACTTCTACTCCTTCCTTTGGTGAAAAATATCCTATTAGAATTGGAACAATTTAATGTTCCCATAATTGGAACAGTCTGAATAGACTGTGGAGTAATTGATATGTAACAAATCTTCTTTAATTTCATTTATTGAATTGGGTGCAAGTACATAACATGCAATCGCCTCACATTTATTTAGTACGTGAACAAGAATATTTTTCACTAAAACAACTTTTGATTAATTTGTACAATCATTCGATCGAAACGAATGATTGTGTACAACGCTGTGGTACACCCATGTGCCTTCCAGTAAGGCATTTTTTCTGAAATCTTCATTAAAATTTTTACTTTTGATCATAGATGTTGACAGTTTGCTGGATGACGCAGCAATATTTTCTTTTTTATGTTTTTCTATATTAATTAATATGTCTCTTTATATCACTTCTTTCACCGTTTGCAATTGAAAATATTGCCATACACCTATTGTACTGAACTTCACTGTCAATTTTAGTTTTTTTTTATAAATGGACACTTCTTTGGAAATCCGCATTAAATACATATAAGGTTGGGGAAAAAGAAAACCATGATTTTTACTTTCATTTTATAGATTTATTTAATATAGTGACAATTATTCGTTTTGGCTCAAATATGCGCCCATTTTTTCAGTTACTCGTTGCCATTTAGAAGGTAATTTCATTATGCCCCGTTCCCAGAACGTCTTGTCCCTATTGGCCAAAAACTGCGTTAGCCAGTCTTTACACGCCTCTCTTGAGGACAACTTCACACCACGAAGAGCATTTGACATTGACAGAAACAGATGGTAATCGCTTGGTGCCAGATCCGGACTGTAAGGTGGATGCATAAGAACCTCCCAACCAAGGTCCCGGAGCTTCTGGCGGGTCATCATAGACGTGTGCGGCCTGGCGTTGTCCTGGTGGAATACGACACCTCTCCTATTGGACAATTCTGATCTCTTTTTATCGATTTTTCAAAATAAACTTTTACATTTTCGGCATTGAAAGACGTAGCTCTACCGAGACTAGTAGCTTCAGGTTTCCTGATAGATAAATCTGGGTTTCTAGCCATGAACTTTGTGAGCCAATCCTTACCTGCCATTTTGTTTTCGGACCAGGTAACTGGTATTTTAACCTTAAACTTAACGGCACACTCGTAGGCAAGACGACGAGCATCTTTAGGTCTAATCGCTGGCAATAGAGATCCGAGTTAAGCGTCTGACTATTAGGCAGTAGCTCATGGTAGAGGATACCTTTCCAATCCCACCAAACACACAGCAAAACTTTCCGGGACGTCAATCCTTGTTTGGCCACCGTTTGGGCGGCTTCACCGTTCTTCGACCATGAACGTTTTCGCCTGACATTATCGTATGTGACTCATTTCTCATCCCCAGTCACCAGTCTCTTCAAAAATGGCCCGATTCCGTTCCGTTTGGCCAAGGAATCGCAGATGGAAACACGGTCCATCAAATTTTTTTCCTTCAGCTCGTGCGGCACCCAAACATCAAGCTTTTTTTGAATCCAGCCTTATGCAGATGGTTCAAAACTGTTTTGTGGTTGATCCTCAGCTCCTGAGCAATGCTACGACAGTTCTCATGCCGGTCTAGTTTCCATGATTTTATCGACATTCTCGACTATAGGCCTCCCAGTGCGTAGTGCATCTTCTGCATCAAAATTACCGGAACGGAATCGACGAAACCAAAATTGCGCGTAATTGGCTGTTACAGTATTGGGACGATAAACCTCATTTACACTTGCAGCCGCCTGTGTAAAACATACCGAATTTTTTCTTTGGTCACTTCCATATTTGACACTTTAATTGACAACTGAATTGTTTGGTCACACCAATGACAAAACTTGTTTTGCTAGTACATGAATTTCTCTTTCCAACGAGTATAAGTTTGTCTCAATGCGACACATACATAACGAGATATAGGTTAGTAAAACCATCTGTCAAAAAAATAATGGATTTCTTTTTATCCAACCTAATATTTTCTTCTTGACGTGGCTAAGAATTAAATATATTTAATGAAAAAATATTCAGCCAATGGTAATTTCATAATCAAAATAAAGATTTTGAAAAATAAAATAGCTTCTTACATGTTAGTATTGAACGTGCCGTGTTTGTGCTGTGCTATTATAGTATAGGTTAGTTTAGTTATTAGTTTTTACATGACGTTTAGTAATCGATGTTTACACTAGTCGACTAGTTTATCGTATCGGTAAAACAGGTTGTGTTTTACACTAAAGTCCAAAGAAGGTTTCACCCCTTTACCACATCGGCAATTAAATAATTAATTACGCGATACGTATTTCACCAGCAGAACTGGCATTTTCAAGCGCACTAATCTAAAAAGATTAGCAAAAGATGCATCGACGTCATCTACATTGAGATTCAAATCGATACTGGCGGTCTTTTGCTTTCTTTTCTATTTCTAATTGTTTAACACATCTGTTGCATGAAATTTTGACCTGACACAAATACCCTTCAATAAACTGGAGACCGCCAATGGTCCTTTATCTCCGTTAAGGGTAACTGGCCTCTGATTGATATAAATTGTTTCGTATGCATCAAGTTCTCTGCTATTTGTGACCGATCTTAACAATTTTAAATTTTCAATGTTAATTTTGTGTCCTGTACTTATCATATGTAGGGCGACACTTGATTTTTCTTCTCTATTGTATCTAAAATGAGCAATATGTTCTTTAAATCTGGTTTTAATGGATCTCTTGGTCTGTCCAACATATGATAAATTACAATTGTTACAGCTTATTTCGTAAATTCCGGAATTCTCAAGCTTGTCCAATTTATCTTTAGCATTACCCAAATTATTGCGGAGACTGTTATTGGCTGTGTACACTACTTTTACGTTGTTTTCTTTTAGAACTTTATTAATTTTATTGGTGATATTTGGGTAAAATGGTAATTTCACAACGGTTGTAGGAGTGTTATCTTTAAATTGGTCAAGCTTAGAGCAATCCTGAATTATTTTCTTAAATCTACATTTTCTTAACATGCTGTTTACTGTTTCTACGGGGAAACCATTAAAAATCGCAACATCTTTAATGTAAGCTAATTCTTTTGTATATCTGGATTTACTTAGAGGAACATTTAAAAGCCTGTTGATTAAAAAACGTATACTTGCTAATTTCTGTTGTGGACAATGATTAGAATCAGCTGTGATAAAGCGATTTGTATTGGTTTCTTTTCTGTATATATCGAACTCTAAAGTATTTTTATTTCTAATAACCAAGATATCTAAAAACGGGAGTAATCCATTGGTTTCTTTTTCAAATGTAGAGTTAATTGAATTGTATTTTGAGTTTAACTTATTAACGAAATCTTGAACTAGATATATCCTGGTATCAAAAACTGCAAAAATGTTGTCTATGTATCGTATCCAAATTCGAGGAAAGTTTATTAATTCATTTTTGATTTCTTGTTCAAAATTGTCCATGAAAAGATTTGCTAGAAATGGACTAATGGATTTCCCACGGTGGTACCATTTGTTTGTTTATAAAATTTATTGTCAAACTGGAAGACGTTCTGTTTCATGCATAATGAAGTTAGAGTTAAATATTCTGAAATTACTTCTTTGTCTATTTGATTGAATGTCAAGAGTTCTTCTAAATAATTTAAAGTTTCGGGTATTGGTACGCTGGGAAAAAGTGAACTTACATCAAAAGATACCAGAATTTCTGTGGGTGACAAGGTCAAATCTTTAATTTTATTTATAAATTCATTGGTGTTTTTAATTGAAAATGATACATTATTGTTCTGAAGTTTTACGAATTCATTGTTAAGCCATTTTGCTATTGGTAAGTGGGTGCGGTTACACCTGAAACAATTGCTCTCATTGAATTTCCCGGTTTATGAATTTTTGGTAAACAATACAATCTGGGGATCGATGGATTACTCGAGTTAATTTTGTATTTTATTGGGTTGGTAATAAGATTGTTGCATTTCTTTATAGCATCTTTGAATTCTTTAATCATTTTTGGTAATGGATTCTTTGCTATTCTCTCATAGGGTCCACTTTCAATTAAATTGTTTACTCTATTGTTATAATCAGGTTTATCCAATACAACAATCTTATTGCCTTTGTCTGCTTTTAGATAGTAGCAATCTTTCTTTTTTAAGATTTTAATTATGTGGTTCTGATTACTATTAATTCGATGTTCTTTGCTAGTTTCAATAATCTTTTTACTTTGTTCTCTAATTATATTCTTACTTGGTTCATTTAATTTTGAAATTCCCGATTCGATTCCGACGCAAATTTGTTCGATAGGTGCTTTTACAAAAGGTGCAATGAATTTAAGTTCTTTATTTAAAAGTTCTAATTCTTTAGCATTAAAATGTTGTTTAGAGAGATTTACTACTATGTTAGTATTTTTCGAAGGAAAAGGTTTATTACTTTGTGTTTTGTACTTTAAAATATTTTGGAGTTTTCTTTCATGAATTTCAATTTTCTTCTTGATTTTATACTCTATATTTTCAAACATTCTTCTTTGGAAAGCACTAAATTCTTCGTGTTCTTCTTCATTGAGTTTGTATGTTAGTTTTTTGTACAAGTTGTATGAGTTAATTTCATGCCTTGTTCTATTAGTGTAATGACGTTTAATTTCTAAATATAGCCATTTCTTTTTTGCTGCTGTTACTATCTTATTTTCAAACGGACAATTCTTACTCGTAGTTACTTTAATGAATTTAGGAAAAATCGAGAGGTTCAGGCATCGTTTTAGAAATTTAATGTCTGCACTTGTGCTGCGAATCTTAAAACTAAGCTAACGATACTGGTTCACTAGTGTTGACCGGGAAGCCATATTCACTAAAGCACTGAACTAAACACTGTGGCTTGTGATTAAGTGCAAAGAAGGTTTCACACCTTTACCACATCGGCAATTAAATAAATAATTACGCGATACGTATTTCGCCAGCAGAAATGACATTTTCAAGCGCACTAATCTAAAAATAATAGCAAAAGATGCATCGACGTCATCTGCATTGAGATTCAAATCGATACTGGCGGTCTTTTGCTTTCTTTCCTATTTCTAATTGTTTAATACATCTGGTGCATGCAATTTTGACCTGCCACAAATAGCCTTCAATAAACTGGAGGCCACCAATTGTCCTTTATCTCCGTTAAGGGTAACTGGCCTCTGATTGATATAAGTTGTTTCGTATGCATCAAGTTCTCTGCTATTTGTGACCGATCTTAACAATTTTAAATCTTCAATGTTAATTTTGTGGCCTGCACTTATTATATGTAGGGCGACACTTGATTTTTCTTCTCTATTGTACCTAAAATGAGCGATATGTTCTTTAAATCTGGTTTTAATGGATCTCTTGGTCTGTCCAACATATGATAAATTACAATTGGACTTAATCACAAGCCACAGTGTTTAGTTCAGTGCTTTAGTTTACGCTAAAGGTTTGTCCAAAGTTAATGTACATAAAAAATTTTTTTTCTAAACTTCTTCTAAAATTATTGTACATTAGGGGCCGGTATTTTCATCCGCCTTGTAAAGTGTCTGTTAGTTACGTATTCAGTAAATATTTATGTCTCAGGTAAGAAATTTGGGCAAATTCATCTAATTTTATCTTATCAGTAGGTACTGAACGCAGCCGAGGTTTTTATAGTAGTATAGTTTAGAAAGGGACAAAGCTATATGTGATTCATGGAGAAAGTAAAAGATAGTATGCTTTTAGTCATCTCCGTGTTACTTGTAGTTTGAAAGTAAAACGTAAAGGGTTGTTTGTTTGGTGTTGTTTGAAGTTATTTGGATATTTTTTTCTTATTTTGGGAGTTTAAATATTTTATGACTGCAAGTTAACATGAGCCGCCCAGGTACGTACAACATAACATATTAAGTTATAAATAAATAATTGTTTGATTTATGAGCCAACGATATATTCGCGAGAGAAAGACTATTCTTTTCATGTTATGGAACGTAAATTATACAATTATTTACACTATAACCAAAAACCTGCAATTATTGTGTAGTATGGTATTATAAATAATCTCACTCCAGAAGACCGTTGCCAAACAGGAACTAGCAAAAATATCATTGCAAATGGAGTTGCTTCGGCAAAGAGGATGAAAAAAAAACCCTGAAAATGTCCATGGAAATGGAATTCCTTCGTAAAGAGGATATGCGAAAGGAAGAAGAGCTTAGGGCCAAAATGAATGTATATAAGCAACAAGAATAATTATGGTTATTAAAATAAAGCATTGACAAGATTTATTTATTTGCACAGAAAAAAATAAATTTAAATAATCAAAAAGAATAATTATTGCTATTAAACTATAAAACCTTATTCATATTTATAGATTTCAAAAATAATTTAAAAATTATGCACAATGAAAATTATTATTCTATTGTATTCATCGTCATTTTCTGATTCTATAAATACGGATATACCAGGACGAAGTCCATCACTCATCAATATCTTATTTGGATCTTCTGGCCACATATTCCTAAATTGTAATGCTATACCAGCACCCATTTTTACATCTGCGCTTATGCAATTCACTAAGAACGCACCTTCGCTAGCGTTAAATAAATCGTCATCAATAATCTCAATTTTTCCTAATGGAAGATCTTGTCTTATAGCGTCACGTATTTTGAGTTCCTTTTTCTTAATAGCTGCTTTATTCACATTTGCTTTTGAAGTTGAAGCGATATTGTTCGTTGCAACGTTAATATCTTTCTTTATAATGTTAGGTTGCTGTAGTCTAGCTCCTTTATTACGTTTTGCTTCAGTCCAGTTTCCTGCACATATTTTTTGTCTAATATTGTTCAATGAAACATGATGATGCCTTCATCCAGTCCTTCCACATTACTTTCATTTGCCAATAGTGCTTCATTATCTTCAATTTTATTGTTTCTGGCAATGTTATGTAAAACGGCTGTGGCAACTATTGTATTTTGTACCATCGCTATCTTACATCTCATTCTAATTGAAAGGAATGGAAAACGTCATTTCCAAATTTCAAATGTCCTTTCCACTACACCTCTACTTTTAATTTGTGACCCATTGAAAATATTCTCTGTATCTTAGTATTTTGCACCTCATTCCAAATGAAAGACAGGGAAAGCATCTTTTCTAAATTCTAAACGTCCTTTCCACTATACTTCTACTTCTAATTTGTGACTCATTGAAAAGATTGTCTGCATCATTTTGAGGATTGATAATGGGTGTCATGAGGTACTGTCTGAAGGGGTATGCACTGTCTCCTAATAACACTCCATTCCCAAATTCATTTCTTTCAAACCTTTGTCTGATAGTTGAGTTATCAAAAATATTGGCATCATGCGAAGAACCTGGCCAGCGAGCTACGATATCTCGAAACTTGTAATCTGCATCACAAACGCACTGAACATTTAATGAAAAAAAAAAAAATCCTTTTCTATTTCGAAAACTTCAGCATTTGGCCCACCTGAAAATTATAGTTTTTTAAACATTGCCTAAATTTGATATTACTCACACTCACCTGGATTCTGAATTTTAATGTGCGTACGATCTATGGCTCCAATAACTATGGGAAAACGGGCAACTTGCATAAATTTTCTTTGGTCGCAAATTCTTTCTTCCCTTGTTGAAGGCATATAAATGAATTGTTGCCTCAACCTGGCTAATTGAAGAGTAACTCGGGATATAATTTTTGTGGCTGTTGTTTTGTGAATATTTCCAAAGTCTCCCACAGATACGTAAAAACCTCCAGTAGCATAAAACCTGGTGGTTCATAAAATTTGTTGCAGAGGTGGAATGGAGTTGTTTTTGAGAAAACAATCTTTATTGGATGTTAGGTAAATCTGGTACCTGTGTGCATACTGCACAATGCATGCAATATAGCAAATATTGTTTACCTATTTGACTGATATAAAAGCCCTTCTATTAGAGGTAAAGTTTCTAATATTGAAATTTTTGATAGACGCAATCTCTGGAAACAATCCAAATCATCTCAATGATTTAAGTTATCCTATTGCTGATAACGATTCTGACTATTATAAGGGCGACGATTTTCAACTCTGTCAATTTCATTTCAATTTGGTCAATTATAAGGTCTATGTCATTCATAAAATCCATTTTAAAGGCACTTTTCACTTTTCTAACAAAACGCTTTCTTGTTTCTATGCAAAGTTTGCGGTTATAATCTATACTATATCCGCTTACTGACAAGTTCAAGTGATCCGTAAATTTATCTTATCAGTAAGCTAGATTTACTGAAAGGTTACCACTACTGGAAGGTGAATATACGTTTACGTATAACATTCTTATAAGTAGCGGTACTGAACGCTTTACTGAAAGGTAAATATACCCGCCCCGGATACTATATTTTTACATTCAAATATTAAATTTGAGTACAATTTACATTTCATTGTAAAATAGAACAAAACACAAATCAATAAAAACAGGACATTTATGTTTAAAGAAAAAAAAAAGGACAGCGTCTTAAAAAACAGTACTGTCCTACTAAAAACAGTACGAATGTTCACCGTACCCTAGTTGCTATGCACGTTGAATACAAAATAAATGCGTCTAAAAATGATAAGTTTTAACTAACAATACTGTCACGATAATATAACGGTGATTCGTAGTCAAATCCAATAAATAAATGTTAGCATTAGGGAACCCGTCACTGTCTTTTCCACATAGAATGTGCCACATGCGATACAAACCCAGGACCTCTAGCCACGTGAGGGAGCAAGGGGAAGAAGACAGTCGAGAATGAGCTGAGTAGATATCGAGAGCATATGTAGAAGAGATCAATAAAGCGTGTGTTAAGTAAATTGTGTGTTATTGCATCGACCATTAACTAGGATCTATTTTTAGAGTTTACATAAATAAAAAAAGCAAGATGGCGGAAACAAAAGCTTCTCCCGAAACAACATTCTAGAATTTTCCAGTTCTAACGTTCATATGTATATGGGAACAAACGCATTTTGTAAACATAATAAACACTTAACTGACAGATTGAACAGAATTGAATAATATAGTTACATATTTTCATTTTTAAATACCTTCTCAAGCAGCTTCTTAATCGTCAAGTCGTTATATGAAGGCGTAAAGCTTCACCGTAAACATTTTTTTTAGCGTAAGTGATCTCGTATTACTTGTAAAACGAAAACTGAATATTTTGGGTACTTACTCATTAGCTAGTGGGGCTGGGGCTGGAGCTCGGGGCTGCATATTCTTACTCACCAAATTTCCCATCGCTTTCTCAATATGTACGAAATCAGCAATAGAATGCAAATGGCGCTAAAAAACAGAAGCTAAAACATAAACCCTCGGAAATCCATGCAGTCGTTCTCATTGGCCGTACCGCCAAACGGGGTGAAATGGATAAAAATTTAACGTATTTCATAAATATATCATCTTTTTACACAGATAAAAATTTGAAAAAAATATATCTTAAAGTTTTATTCTTCAGCTCTACAAAAAGCATATTTGTGATAATTTCGGTCCTTAATGATTGCTATTATTTTTTATTAAAAAGTGATCCGCTTCCCCCATCATATGGGGTGAAGGGGATCATGTTAAATTCACTTTAGCACAACTATGGTATACAGCGGAGCACGTAAAAAAAACAAATTTCTGCGTTAAGTGTTAATTTTGGGTCCAATGTCGTATTCAAACAACTATTAAAAGAACAAGTTTAAAAACTTTATTTCTTGCCACTTTTCATATCATCATCGATAAGGGTGGGTATAAGGTCAGACAAGGAAAATACTTTTTCCGGCCACGACATTTAGTTTCTTTCCACGTTTGGGAGTTTCCCTACTTTCAGTTCTCATTTGATTCAGGTGGTCGAGAACTGTATTACAATATGCTTTTTCTTTATACTGGGTCCCTTCCTGTTCTGGATTTATTTTAAGATGCTTAATTTTTTTCAAAACAGCATTTGATTGATATGGTGATATTTCACAGGCTTGAAATCCGGCAAGTGTGCTGGCTTTAGATCTGGCACCAATTTTGGCAATAGTTTCTTTTAAAAAACGGAGAAAACATGTATTTGGTAGCATTCCCCGATTTTTTAACTTCCACGTTTCCAAAATTGCTCGCCGTGCTGCTTTAAACGGCCTAAAATAGGCCACGTCTAGTGGTTGTAGCACATAGGTAGAATTGGGGGGAAGAAGGACAAACCTTATATTGTTATTCTCGCATTGTTGAATAACAGTGACCGTTAGGTGACAATTTAAATTATCGCCAATCATTAGTTTTGGACCATCCAAATTTCGCAAATACGGCAAAGCAATAGTTAGGAACCAGTCTTCAAATGTTTCACTGTTGAACCATTCATTTATCGATCGATTGTATCTTGACCCTGGGTATATGTGTTTGGCTTTGTAAACTACGTAAGGTGGAAGTAGTGCCATTGCCAGCTATTGCAAACATAACACTTGTACTAGATTTTGATGTATCGATAATTCGATAAGCATGTTTCATTCCCCGTTTAACCACAACTTTGGCGTCACCCGGATCATCGGAAAAGTTCGTCTCATCCTAATTAATTATGTTGGAAGGCGGCACACCCTTAAGGGACTCTTGCAAATGAGTAAAATATTGTTCGACTATTTCATATGATACAGAAGCTCTTACTCTCTTGGTATTTTCAGCCAATTTTATTGTTAAGTCCCGGTGTCTCAATAAAAACGATTTAAACCAATCGATACCAGGGAGATTGTCCTTGAATCGTCTTTCCCTTTTACCTAATTTGTTTAAATGATGTTGAACCATAAATCGGATATCATAACTTTAAAGGAAACCCCCACTTCGCACAATGCAACAGAATTTTCTTCAATCTACTTTCTTCTTCACCATTTAAAACTGGTTGACCACCATATATTCCTGTTTGCTTTCCATGACATTATTTTCTATTAAATGTTGTGTACAGCACTCCATAAGACTCAGCTGCAACTCGCATTGTCATGTCACCACGGCAAACCGCCGCCACTGCTTTTTCTAAAAACACTGGGTCATAAGTTCGTTTTGCTTGAACACCCAACTTTTTTTTATACCCTAATCATTTTTGTAAACTAAAAAAAACAAATAATATTACTTTTATTATTATTATTAATATTGATATTATCATATATTAACCTCAAAGTTAATGTATAAAAGACAATATTGTTACAAAAAAACCTTGATCCACTTCACCGCATAAATTGCATTTTTTAGAAAAAAATTAAAACTAGACGAACGAGCCGCAGTATCAAAACTAATCGAGTTTTGACGTCTTGAGGGAAGACTATTTTATGTAACTATCACTATCACAGAACTACAAATTTTGGTGACCTATTGTAATAAAATGTTGAAGTCAATTGTTGTTTGAATTTAATAACATTTCCCTGTCGACTCCATCAACTGGGGTTACAATTTATTGGAATAAAATTATTTTAAATACAACGTAGACAAATTGGTTCCGAAAATCGAAAATGGATTATTCTTCGAAAAATTTAAAGGTGAGTAAAATTTGACAAGTTTGAATAACTGCATACAGTCTTGGCCGCTCATCACAGTACTTTATAATGTTGGGCAAAACTTGCACTTATGTTAAGGTTCAGTTAGGTGCTAATCAGTTATAAAACAATAAAAAAATGATTAAAATTCCAATTCCATAGAGGAAACTCGCCCAAATTTTTCCATTTACAACGTTTTCTTCGTTTTTTTTGTAACCAGAATATTAATAACATCAATGCCATTTTTGTGTAGATATTAACATTAATGAATTTTATACAATTTCCGTAAATGTTCTTAGTGTTTAAAATACGCTGCTTAAAAAAACATTAGTTCTAAAATTCCTTACAGATTTCAGAATATGCCACCAACTGCAACTCGTTGAGGAGAAAAACACGCTAATGATCTAGGATCGGAATTTGCAGATTTTTTTGTAACCCCTCCAGGATCATTACCATGGTAAATGTAAAAAATATGAAATATTTTCACGCATTGCTCGATATATACAAACTGCTAGTAGTCTGTCTTTTTTATTTCAGTTAAACTATTTCTAGTTATAAAAATAATAAACCTACCTATTTCCCTTTTTTCGTTTTTGTCCATGCGTTCGTAATTTTCAGCCAAGATGCCACAAATTTTCTGCCGTGTCCGGTCTTTTACGGCACGATTCATATAAAATTCAGATCTCTTATCCCATAAACATGTTCTCACTTCAATCGCTTCGATTAACGACCATATCGCTTCGATTAACGACCATATCGTACTAAATTTTAGTTTTAATACTGCTTTTGTCATATTTGCTAAACTTTTTTGTATACTCAAAACTCACAATAAATAGGGAACTAGGCGGGAACAGAAATTGAATGAAACCAGTGTAATATCGCACATCGTCTGAAAGTTCGAACTTACTTGAATGTATCGTCAAATGTCGTCCGAAAAAAATTACCGCTCTAAAGGCGCGATATCTGATATGAAATTGCAGTGCAACGCGATATCGTTGCGATGTTGCGATCTTTTTTACCGCATCGCACACATGCGAAAGCGTTTTATTCAATACTGTATTCTGTCGTCATGCCATATCGGTGTGATAAATCGCATCGCCATCGCATAGTGTGAAAATACTCTTATGGTTAAATATTACTCGTAACGGTTGATGATCTGATATTGATGTGAATGAATGACCGTCAATATATATGAAAAAGGGGCCGTTTTGGCAATCGATTTCGGTTAAGGAAAATCTATTCTAAAACCACTTTTGATGATACCAAACCATTTTACCGAAATCATTAAAGCGGTGTACATGTAGGACGATAGTATCAACTTTTTCCATTTAGACGAATGTATCGTTTTACCAGTAATCTCCGCCAAACTCATAGTATCTATCTGGGTGGATTAAAAGTGTTTTCTATACGTAAACCAAAGATGCCGGATATGATTTGACCATTTATATTTTTGCTTGCAATCAGTTTCTTACGTAATGCTTTCAATGATGTTTTGATATCCACAATGTCAAAGCGCTCTATAATCGAACGGAATTGTTGACTTGCAGCCAAATATTTAATATCATCAGCGAAACGTTCCAAGAAAACTAACATCATCGCCTTGCTTGCCGTGCTCCGGTAATGTCGAATACTGGGGACTGACAATGAAATCGCGACTGAAACGCTCTAATGTCAAATGGTCGATCTACAAAGCTATTCCTCAGATGTTATGATAAAAACTCATACGTGTTAAAACAACAACAGCGGTTTCTTATTGAGAAAAATTCGTCTTATTTATAGCACTCTTCCGAAACTTGTAGTTCATATTCTGCACTTCAGCGGCGATGCAAATAGGATAACAATGCTCAAGTGCTCATGACAATTTTCCATTCCAGCATCAAACAGTGTGCCTGTAACAAATGGAATTGAAAACTGGTCAATGAGTTAATTATTCTCTTAACATTACCTGATGGTAAGCATTCTAGAAAAATGTATCGTACCCTCTCAAAATCGTCCTCGTTCCTTAGGATAATGGAGGTGGTGTGGTTTCCTTCGTTGTTTGTTATTTCCGTTGTCGTGGCCAGTGTTTCGGCTTGCCTGTGCGAGAATGTCTTTTAACTGCTTGCTTTCTTTTTTTCGGGGGTTCATCGGTTTTTGGAAGGTCTTTTACTATTTGTTCGGACTGTTTTTCTTCTTCGCTGGTTTGTAGCGAACTGATTGCTGCCTACAATCTTCTCGGGGTCTTCTTTCCTGAGTTTCTTCGATATTTTCCTTGGAGTTTCGAAGGTTTAACTTTACATTTTAGAAACTTTGGTTGCGGCATCAACAATCCGGAGACCTGAGCGCGCACAAACAAAATATTTAAATAAGTAAAAGCTTCAAATAGTTGGCAAGAATCGTACTGGGGAAACTACTCAATTCACTTACGGAGAGTACCAGAGTCGAGACAACTATGCGAAAAGATGCACTTCCTTATTAAATCTTTATTGGGATATGAAGAGATTAACCGGCACTAAAATAGTTATTCGGTATAGCCACTAAGTAATTATTAACTAACGCCGCCAAGAGTCACTAATACCCTGTTCCATAAACGATAAGGGGAGTAAAGGCGATACTTCAGATCGACGTGGCAGCGCAGCGATATTTTACTGATCTGGATCTGTCTCTTTTGCACAAAGGGTGGGATTTATCTATTGACCGCACTAGCAACGGTTAGTGCGTACTAAAATACCTATGGAATAACATGAACTTGTTCGTCCCTGTAAAATATTCCATCTGTTAATTTGCAGTTTCGAGTACTTAGTACTTATGGTAAACTTTTAGAAGCCAACAAAACAGAGTAACGATTCTGTAGATACGTTGTTAATTCTAACAATTAACGTTATAATTTAAGTCAAAGCATATAAGTAACGGACTATAATTCAAATTAGTCGAATGATTGGCAGCAAACATCAATGTGTGCTTGTTGAATTGCATCAACGCACAGTTCATTAGATGCATTCTTGATTTTTCGTGACAGTAGCTTTAGTGTAAATAGTTATAAGGTAAAAATGTGTTCGTTGCTTCTCTCTTCATATCAGTATCAATATGTTTCTGAAGATAGTTTGGCTATCGAAACGCGTTAGAGCAACCTTTGTTGTGTTTTTTAATCTTTCTTGGTTTCAGGGGACAAGCTTTGTATTTCAATTTTTGAAGATAACCGAGGACCCGTTGCACCAAAAAAAAAGAGGCAATCTAACCGAACCTAACCTACTGTTTGTTGTCATTTTTGTGTAACCTTGATATCTTCAAGGGATTGAATCCTTTCTGCTGTAAGTCTCCAGCCCTTTCTTCTTTAATGTTTTTGTTTTCTTGTCTTCTGTTGGTTGACCCATCTCCATGGAGTTCTCCTCTTCCGTTTGCTTTTCTTTCTGGGACTTCGGACCAGTACTACCTTTAGAGATACTATGCTCCTTCTTAAAGTCGATCTTGATCTCTTTAAGCATGGTTTTTAAAATCTTAAGAAGCATTTTTATCTATCTACCCTTGATGCTTCTTTTGCTAAGTGGGTAAAACCTTCTATGGACTTAATTATCAGGCAAAGTGCCACTTTGAAAGAACCAATGCTTTAAGGGGTTCGTCGCAAGATTTTCTTAAATCATTTCTTGTTAAAATTCTATTAACGATTTTTAAGTAATTATGTACTAAAATATTTACAGTTAAAGTAACAAATTTATCTGACTTATTTAAGTGAATATTACAAAACAACTTAACAAGATTAGATTTATATTTAGACAAAAAAATATTTATTAATTTTTCCTTTATGCCGTAAGATATAATTAAATTTGGAAGATTTCCTATTACTAACTGTGTTACATGACGGAAAAATTGCTAGAGGAATGAATTAAAGAGGACCCGCTGTACTGGCAGTTCTTCATCTGTTGAATAATCTGTTGAAGCTAATTTTTGTTTACAAGAAACGCACACGTTGATCTTCTTGTTAAGTTGTTTTGCAACGTAATCCGCACAAGATTTTTAATTACTAATTGTGTTACATGACGGAAAGCAGATGAAAAACTGATAAAGCGATGAATTAAAAAGTACCCCCTGTACTGGCGTTCTCTAAGAACTTAAAAGGAAATGTAAATTATAATTTAATAAATTATTACGAATGCCTTTTATAAAGTGTGGAAAATCGAATAAATGAAAAATATTATCGATTAAATAACCGCGATATCTATTTTCGATGTTATTTAATAGACAATGGCTTTGTAGTTTCTTTCAAAAGATAATCTACCGCAGTTTGATTTGTAGCTCCTTGGTCACCTACAGATGTCACTATTAAGGCTGCTTTCATTTATGAATTCCCTTCAACATGAACACCACAACCTTCAACAACATCCAAGTGTTGATTAAATTGTAGTTATGGTTGTAAAGAAATTTCATTAAATACTAGAACACAATATCTATCAACAGTTTTCATTTTTTTCTGTAGAATGTTTTAAATGCAAAAATATAGCCTTATTGATCCCGCAGCCGAAAGGTATATCATTTAAAAGTTTGGTTAAAATTTTGCGTCATGGTAAACTAAAAAGTTTGGAAAGAAATCTGTATGCTTTGCCACTCTGTTTATAGATAGACAAGAATTTTATGGTTTAAGGTAAATCTTCTTCCTCTTGGTCTATACTTTTAAGTAAGCTGGAAAAATTTAAAGCAATATCATGTAAATCTCTTAAAGCTGTTATTGTCTCTTTTTGAGACAAGAAAAAGCGCAGACAAGCCCGTGCTGATTTGCTCCTGATCTATTGATTTCCCTGGGTGACAGGTTGTGCTTTCCTTTGGCACTTATAACATTAATCTATAAATAAAATAAAAAAAATATATGTATATGTTAGGAATTGAAAGTAGAAACAAATTAAAGCTATCTTTTTTCTTGTTTTAAAGAAAACATCCTGTATATTTTTTCATATTGAAATCTGCGACAAAAATAGATGATTGTAGTCTTTAGTCTTTAGTCTTCTCGTCAAAAATTAGTCCAAGTTTTGATAAAGTGATGAATTTGGAAGCTTCCAAAATTGAACATTTATTGAAAATTTTGACCTCAAATTAGTACAGCCTTTTCCTAGAAAATGTTTTTGAATATTTTAAAACTATAAAAATTGAAGAGTCGACAAATTCAATTTAAAACCTGCAAAGGAAAAGCAGGAATGATTTTAAATAATCGAATTAAGCTATTTACGTATCTGGAGGGCTTGGGGGGCTCGTCGCTCGACTTTTATTTAAAATTGGAAATCAGACCATATAGCAATATAAAAACTGAAAAAATCATTTCTTTGTCAGGTTGTTTTACATATTTAATATTTTCCGTAACAAGTAGTATGATTTTCGCTTGTCAATTTTCTTTATAATTGGTAAATGAACTGGCTCTTCAAATTTATGGACTTTAATCTTTAAAACCAAGCAGCAGGTTATTGGAATTACCATACTGTTAGAGCCATATTTGTCACTGAGTGATTACAACCTCTGTATCTTAGGTGGACTGTATTAGCTGGTGCTTTGTACAACTTGTTGCTATGTATTGGACCTGTTATTTTGTTTTTAATGTTATATAAATGTGACAGTTTCTTTCAGTAAATTTTGTTTTACATTCTTTGATCTACAGTGTGTCCCACCGGGAATCGCCTCGATCGATATCTAGCAAAGTACTCATCTAAAACATTTGAAAATTTGGCAATTTAGCAAAGACTTGTCTTTTTAATTACCTGGATTTTTCACTTTCAGCAACTTTACAAATGTGGATCACATTTAATGTTATTTACATTTATGTGTACTAATATTTCACATAAAGGCTGAAATTCTTGCCCTGTCACTACATTAAGTTTATATTTTATTATCAACTGCACACCACCACCGCTGGGCCTGGGTCAGATATCTGTATTTTAACTGATTTGAATAGTAATACAGTGATTAATAACTATTCGTATTTCTTAAATATATGTTAAGTGTTTCATTTGTGGAAAAATCTCTACTACTTGGTTAGATTGAAATAAGCATTATCCAGGTAAACGTACGACAAAACCATATATTGGTCTTGTGGTCAACATTAAAAATAATATATTTATTAGTTGTTATCAATTATATTATTTAAACTTTTTTTTTTTTCAAAAACTGTTAATCAAAAAATTTTTTCATTCTCTAGAACATCGGTTCTTGTTTATAATGATAGGAAATAATTGGGTTTCTTTCCTGACATAGATTGGTTTTATTTCAATTTAAAGGTGGCAGACAGCGAAATACCCAAAAGAATTTGTAAAGTGCAAAAAAGTTCCGAAAATCGACCTAATATCAGTAGGTAAAAAATCCGAAAGAATTGAGCGAAATAAGCAAATAAGCCCATGCTTTTCCGATGATTGAAAACTTGTTCTCGACATTTGTTGAAATTGTAGAACGTTTCTGATTATATCCAGCATTTCATCGCATTTTTTATTGCGCTTTTTTGCTGTTCTGGATAATACTTGTCATGTTGTACGAGGTGTATATGGTTCGGTGTTAATGGCATAGGGTGTAGCTGTATAAGATAAATTCTTATCGTCAGGTTCCTGCATCTCGAAATTCTAAAACAAAAAATCTATCTTCTGAGTCAATTGTGTCATTCAAATATCTGAGGGAGATTATTTCGTCGAGTCTAAAAATTAAAGTTTCCGTCCACACTGTTCCGAACGTTTTTTCGAAATCTAGCAGGGTCATAACTGTCAATTCGTCATTGTTGAAAGGCTATGGTGATTTCATTAAAAAGACTAATCATCTGATGCGTTGTGCTTTGTCCGCGTCTAAATCCAAATTGTTCTGAAATAGTGATGTCGTGTTTGGTTAATCTGATTATGATGAGACTTTCGGCCACTGAGACCATTGAGAAGGCTGATAAGACTTAGGGTCCGTTTTTTGCTGTTTTTTCAGGAGCGGCTCTGTCATAGCTTTTTTCAAGCTGTGGGAAAACGTTGTAAATTTGGATTAGAATTGATTATGTGTGTTAAGTGCATGATACTTTTCTTCGAAGCATTTTTAACTTTAGATTCGGGGCCGCCTGGCCGGAAGTTTGTCATGAAAGTTTTATTAATGATTTTTCAATATTTCTTTGGGAGTAGTAATGATAGTGTCTAGTTCGTGAATGGTGAGTGGAGTTATGTGAAGTCTGATTTCTTGGTGGTCCTGTATAACATGATGCTGTTAAGATTTCTGTAAAGTTTTGCGAGGATTTCTTTAATTTAGAAGCAATAGAATCAATCCATGGTTTATTCTTACCTGATTAATAAATTACTTTGAATGGCATCAGATGTTATCTGAAAAACCCTCTATGTCCTGTACCGCGTATTTGTCGTTATGTAAGCATTTACCTATCGCACAAGGTCATCTATATATAGGAATTAACTTTTTGTTTACTCCTGCTGTTACGTCTGTATTAACTAGCATTACAAAGTCGCCGTCTTTATATTGCCGGGGCATTGTGTGTTTCTTGTCAAAATTAATCCCATTTTTGGCTTAAATCATCTTTATATTTTCTGAAACTTGCTGTCGAATATTTAACAAATTTCTATCCTCCAAATTTAATCCTCTATTTTTTTTTGTGTGCGAATTTGGAGTTGAAGTAAAATAGTTTATATTCGAGTGAAGGTTTAACTTCGATTTCTGAATCGGTAATTGGCTTTCTTGGTTTTTTACACGTTACGTAATTTATAATGACTTTTTTTCCCTCTACATAGTTACTGACTACTGGCTTTAGATTTTGGTTTATTAAAATAGGCTGGTTGGTCAGATTTTATTTCTCTCTCATCAAGAAACACTATTTTGAAAGTTTTTGACATTGTTTAAATTTAAATCCTCTTTATCAAAAGTGACCTTTGTTTTAGGAGAGGAAATAAAATCTCCATCCAACATTACGAGGGCGGTTCAATAAGTACCCGTGTTAGAAATGAAGACACCATTTTTTTCAAAAAAAAGTTTTTTATTTTTCAACATAGCCCCCTTTTAGAAAGATACACTTCTCCCAACGTTACGGCCATTTTTTTAACCCCTCCAAAAAAATAGGATTTGTCGAACTCTCCAAAATACGCCCCTGTCTCGGCGATGACTTCCTCGTTTGAGCTAAATTTTTTCCCGCGAGCCATTTTTTCATGTTAGAGAACAAGAAAAAGTCGCAGGGAGCTAGATCGGGTGAATATGGGGCCGCGGCAGCGATTCATAACGCAATTCATGCAGTTTGGCGGCGACAACACCACATGAATGTGCTGGTGCGTTATCGTGATGAAACAACACCTTTTTTTCGCCAAATGCGGCCGTGTCTCCTTTAATTTTTTGTCGAAGGGGTCCTATAACTCACTCTAGTATTGTCCAGTGACCGTTCTTCCTTTTTATAAAAAATTTATGAGGATGACGCCCTTCGCATCCCAAAAAATCCTTTTTGGTGCAGATTCACCGGGAGAAATCCATTGTTTTGATTGTTGCTTAGTTTCTGATGTGTAATGATGAATCCAGGTTTCATCAACGGTGACAACTCGATGCAAAAAGTCCTTCGGATCTCGCTTAAATTGCTAACTGTGGTCATAAATGGGGTGTGTCCGCATAAACAGCATCCAACTTTGCTTTTATCTCCTCGCATTTTTTCCCATCCAAAAACAAAAAGCGAATTACCGAACGATACTGCTCTTTTTCCATCTTAGCGAAAATCACGAAACACGCCTGACTTGGATGGCTGCCAAATCGAAACTAACCTATCAATCAGTCTGAAATTTGTATTAGCGTCGTTTGATAGATGGCAGCACACGATGATAACACTAATTTCACTCAGGAACGTTCTCTGTCTTCAAACACGGGTACTTAATGAACCGCCCTCGTACATCAGAATGCATACATAGTATTTTTAAGAACTACATAAAAGTTTACAGTTCTATTTCTTATATTTAATTTGATTGATGGTACACCAATAAAACTTTTATTTGTCCATGGCAAAACGATTTTTCGGTAGTACGGACTGTTTAACAAAATTGGGCTTCTCGTATTGAAAACAGCACATAAACTTAAAGTTTTACCCCATCGTCCTGATTAATAACAAATTACAGCTGGGTTGTGTCGCCCGATAAAGGCTCTGTGACCTGTACAAAGTCCTCTACGATGTGCATACTAAAGGCTCATTGATCCTGTTTCTTCTTATCGGAGCATGTTGTTATTGTAAATAGTGAATACATTTGAATATAAGTTACCGCCACTAACGAAAGCGGTGGATAGAGGGCGCGTCATAATGACAACCTATAAAAATAGTAAAACATCACTCGTCGGCCTTCTTTTAATAATGTAATAAGGTAAGAAGGGTTTTTTTACATTCCCCTGTCAAGTGCACATTTAACACAGTTGAGGCTCGCAAACAAACCTCTTGCATAACGGAATTGCGATGTAGGCGATCGATATGGCCCATATTCGTTCCTGGTTGTTAATCTACCTCAAAGTTAAAATCTTGTACCTCTAGCCACCAGCGAGCTACTCGTGAAATTAAATCTTTCTTTGAAAATATAGCTTTCAAAGCACTCCAATCTGTGATGATCTTGAATTGATGTCCAAGTAGAGAAACCCGGAAAATTTTCAGAACCAACACCACTACTAGCATCGCTAGCTCGTAGGAATGATAGTGTGTCTGTTCTAACGGGGTTTGTTTACATTAGCGCTTGCATCGGTGTGCAATTCGGTCGGAAACGTTGGATCAAAAATAACGAATAGGGGTTGAGTGGTCAAAATTTGTTTCAGTTCGTTAACTGCTTTCTCTTGTTCTTCACCCCAAAATCATTTGTCATCTTTTTTCCTCAAGCGTTTCCCTCGTTCCCTTTCCTTTTATGGCGACTATCAATTAGTGTTTCAAGCTAAGGCAGCATCACCATGATTGAGGCGATGGCCCCTTGACTGTTTCCAGTTGCAGAGACTGCTCTTACAAGTCCAGCACAACTTAATTTGTTTTCTCCGAAATCTTCCTTTGTGTTGTTTCTTTTATTGAACTACCTGCAACTACTGAAGCGTAAGATTTCATGTTTCTACTTACCTTGGCTTCTGCTTTCGGCAAAACATTTGTAGCTGCAGCTGTCGTTTTTGCCTTAGAAGTTGAGGGCTTGCTCTTAGGTGGCTCCTGGCTTCCTTGGCGGTGGAAAGGCGGGACAGTCCCTGTAGCTAACTACATGTCCGCCTTTGGAGTTGGCACACTTAAGAAGCCTTGAGAGGCGTATGTATCCCTTGGTCGTTTGCAATCTTTGCTAAGGTGCTTCCCGGCACACTTAAAGCAAACTGCTTCGACGTTACAATTTTTCTGTCCGTGGTTACACCGCTGACATTTGTGGCATTGCTTTACCTGGATTTCCACTTGAATGTCGTGAGCCATCAATTTCTTAAGTTTGATGCATTTTTTCTCGCCGTTCTGAAGTTCCACAAACATCATGTTGTGTGTCTTCTTGGTGAATGAGTTTTTCATGCTTTTGACCTTAATGGGTCTAAAACCGTCTTCTTCCAGGGCGTTCTTGAAGTCTTCCTCCGAGATGTCCTTTGGAATTCTTCTCACTGTCTGACTGCCGATGCGTATGGGGGCCTCCTTTTGTATTGGGGGCATATGAGGCAGCTGCGAACCTAGTTGGTAACGTCTTGGGCTACAGTACAGCAGCAAAACTGGCGCAGAATGGCGTTTGTGGTTTCGTCCCGTCCTGGGTGCCCTGCTAGGTTTTTGTCGTGATGTTCATAGATGATCCTACCAATGACAGTTTGTGGGACGACCAAATGCATCCTCTGACATCTGTAGAGGTGACCATCTTTTTCTATGTGGAACTGTCGAAAGGAGTGCTACAGCTTCGGACCCTAGAGAGGTCCGACGTCAAGTTAACCGTGCCTGGCACCGAGTTGTCTTTGTCTTGAGCTCGCTCTATTCCTTTTGCAAGTGTGTTGGCTTCTATCTGACAGCACAATGCTTGTACGATGGGCTCCTTGGGAACTGCATTTGATGGCAAAAGCTTTTCAATATCAATTAGATTGGCTGGAGCGCCCACTGTGAAGGGTTTCGATGCAGTTATGATGGCAATCTTGGATCCGGGTAACGGAGCCGACGTGGTTCTTTTACGATCGTGTGATAGCGTCGAATACATACATTGCCGGAACGATAGCGTTTCTTGGCGCTCAATATGTCAGGGAGCAGGCAAATCGGATCCGGGTACTTCCTAGTTAGCACTTTTCTGGTACACACGCAATCGCTCAAAAACTACTTGGCGATGGTCCTAGGTTTTCCAGTAGACTACAATGTCGTCCAGGTAGACCAGCGTAAATTCATTTAGAAGCCCCGATAGCACTTCCTGGAACATAAAGCGCTGGAACGTGCCGGAACCATTCTTTAGACCAAAGAGAACCATCCGAAACTAATATGTGGCGTCATTTGCAGTAGTAAAGGCTCTAAAACTCCTTGACTCATGGCTTAATGGAATCTGCCAATGACCTGATTTGGTGAAGACAGTCGCATTCCCTAAACCCTTTCAAGTTTGCGGTATCAGCGGCAGCGAGGTGTCTTCATTGGCAGTTTGTGAGTTTAGTTGCCGATAGTCCATGCAGAATTTACAGGTACTATCCTTCTTGGGTATCATTACGACAGGGGAGACGTACTCAGAGGTCCCGGGCTCAATGGTCCTGATCGCTTTCATTTCCTCGATCTGTTGGTACATCGCCTTCAGAATAGGATTTGGGTCTCAGTTGGAAGGGAAGCGGGTCCTTCAGCCTAATATGATGAGCTGTAGACTTTGCGGTGCTATGACCCTCTGGTCACCTAAAAATGTCTTTAAACTTGTAACCTTTTTCTCTAGGAAGAGTAAAAAGTCACATACGCGGACGGCAGCTCTTCTCGGTGACCACACTGGGTGGAAGTCATATGGAGAGCTCAGGAATCTAGCTTAATACTTACTAGTGTAATTCACAAATATTAGGTAAACGGACTGAGTTAGAAATAAATGGCGGCAGCTAATTTCCTTCGCCGTTACCTAATTAATGGCATGTCCACAGGTTCACAAAAAATTAGCATACATCTTCATTATATGCAAATCAGGCCCAAAAATGAAATTACCTTAGTTATATTTATAATAAAAAGTTTTGAAGTTTGCTTTAATATATAAAGTAAAATTCGAATGGTAGTACCCCAATTTAAAATAAACGAATCATTTCTTTCACCAGCGGGAAGTCTTCTATCCAGACGTGTCAGGGAAATGGGGCTCACCAACGCAGGCCTAGAGGCATCCAAGGCAATTGGACCAAAAACGACAAAGCCGTCACAATTCCGATGTAAAGTCTTTTGTTGTACGGGCCTCTTTTTACAATGCCTGAAAATTTCAGTGTGAGCTCCGCCACAATTTACGCAATTTGCGGGGATAGTTCGCTCGTTGTCGCGTAGGTGTGTGCTGTGGGCTCCTGCACACTATTCTGAGTTGCAGTTCCTTTGGATATGCCCGTACAGTTGTCATCTGTGGCATTGTATCACAATTCCGGTCGTGTTAAGCAGCTCAATTGTTATGGTGAGGCAGGCCATGAACAAACCCTTGATGCGGTGTTGCCAAACGTTAGATGGTTGTCCACTCCGTGAAAGTCTACTATATTAAAATCACATTTTGCTGTTCGCTTTATTAGTTTTATAAATTATTATTTGAAGATTTCTTTTACGGTATGTATCGTAACAATGTCATAAGTATGTATTTTGTGGCATATGATTTTTAATTACAAAAAATGTAATAGATGAGGTCGTGTTTTCTCCAATTTTTATTTATTAAAAGTATTGAGTTTTCTTCTCTTATTCTTTAATTCTACCTTTTCGGCACTGAATTCACTGTTTTTATTTTTAATGTAGTTATTCAGTAAAATATTGGAAAAAATTGAAGAAAGCATAATGAGAATAGACTTATGTTCTCTACCACATATA
Organism: Dastarcus helophoroides; assembly: GCA_028583605.1. Classification (NCBI taxonomy): domain Eukaryota; kingdom Metazoa; phylum Arthropoda; class Insecta; order Coleoptera; family Bothrideridae; genus Dastarcus; species Dastarcus helophoroides. The sequence continues at coordinate 28,231,148 of CM053336.1, forward strand.
CATTGAGAATAAAAATCTTTTAAAAATATATCTTGGAATGCACTTGAAAGAGTAAGATAGCATAAAATATCTTTGTGGTTACAAACTTTTAGAAAAGCATATTCGGTGGATGAATCGTTTATAATTTTTTCAAAGATAGCACATATATGAAATAAAAAAGTGTTGACAATGTCTGTAGGAATACTTAAACCACCGCGTTGTAAATAATTAAAATTCTCATTTTCAATATAAGTTCCTTTACTTTCTCTAATTAGAGAAATACAAACATTGTATTTTAGTTTCTTTGACACTTTGAAAGACGCATAACCAGATATGTATATTTGAGCGGATTCGTCTATTTGGTACTCATTTAAATATTCTGTTTCCAGTATATGTGAACATTTGTCGCTTTCAGTATTTTTCGAAATGCTCCAGTCAATATCGGATTCATTACAGCAGTTCCCAGTATATTTTTGAATTTCAAAAGTGAAAAGGTAGTTCCGGAAGTTTTTTTAAACACATGTTTAAGTCTTATTTTTTTTTCTGCATCAATTATTTCGTCAAAACTGACATTGTAATTGCTACCACCTAATAGTCTATATTTACCAAATCTCCAAAATCTCAAAAATATATGATGTTTTAAATTGGTTAAAAGAGTATTCAAGTATTTCTAACAAAACAGAAGCACTATGACGAATGGCAGAATCAGTATCATTTGTAAGGCGACCGTTATTGTTAAGTTTTTGCCAAGTATCTAACCATGTTATAATTTTTTTTTTAATATTCAATTCGAAAATTAATTGTTCCAAAAATAGGTTCACACCATTTATTTCTTTTAATGGTATGTTTGATGACGCTTGTATTATTTACAATATCCCTCCTTATAATTTTCAAAAAGTTTGCCGTGTCCTGAAAACCATATTCTATTAAAGAAGAAATAGTAGAATAGTTACATACATTTGTCTCATAAATAAATTTTTTGTCGTTCAAGGTTGTTAGGATATACTGTTTTATGATTAAGTTTGTATGCTTTCTTTATTACCATATTTTTTTCTTTATTATATACATCTTTTATGTCCTGGAATTTTGCATTTTGCATTTTTAATCTCATTAAAATGTTCAAAACTGGGATATACAAATGCGTTGTCTAAATTTTTTAAATTTCGCCAATTATTAATTATATTTTTAAAAATATGGACAAAACCATAAGTGACATATATGTTACTTTGAGGAATGTCAGGATTTAGGAAAAACGATAAATTATTGGTTAAATTTGAAAACATTGACCGATTGATTCTGTGATTATCTGTTATTATATCTAAAACTTTAAAGCCACATTTTTGAATTAAAGAAATTACATTTAACGTGATTGGCGCCATTTCAATACCTTTAATATTATGTACTGGCAATAATTTGATAATTTCGGAAAAGTTTCCAAAAGCCGAACACATCATAGAAGCCAAAATCGTTGTAGCCAGTGAATTGTCATTAGAAGCTATACCTAATAAAAATTTTTCCCCTATAGTCCAATCTCTTGCTAATATATACTTCATCAATTAAAAGAACAACAATTTTTTCATTGGGTTTTAAAGAATTAGACACATAATTAAGGTAATTATTTGTGCTTCTGTCATTATCAGTGATATTTGGATAAGTATTTGGGGTAACATCAAGACTGGATGAAATGTATTGGAGATATCTTTTAGTTGGCAAATTTAAATAATCTCGCATTAAATCATATGCACAAGGAGAGAGTGTGTACAACATAAAAGCCATAATTATCGTTTCTGAAGAATAGCGCTTTTTTAATAATTATGAACTGTTCCTGATTGATCAAGAGTGGTAATATATTATTTAAATTATTACTACCTTCATCCACAGACTCCAAATTATCAGTCTGTCATCAGTGTTTTTGAAGCCTCACTGAAAAAATATATACTTGTTTCTATTAAAACCGTAAAGGATTGAGCGATATTTATTTGATCTTTGCATCTAACTAATAAATTTTCTAGCTGGGACCGCCTAGTTAATTTTAAATCAAAAGGTAGAATCCAGTTTAAATCCTTAAAGGTTGATTCTGTTTCATTTATAAATACCTTAACAACCATATTTACACCTACTGAAATCTGACTGACAATTTTAATCATCTCTGTTAAATTTAGAACGTAAAAATAAATTTTTTTATCTTTTATCGCTTTTATTGTCCAAGACTCAGGAATATTGATTTGCTTAAGATGATTCAAAACTAAATCGTCAAAACTATTAATTAGGTCTGATTTTTCAAATGATTCGTTTAATTCATCATGACGAGCTAAGGTTTCATTATATCTCTCTTCCGGATTTTTCCTTGGCATAGGTACTTTTTTAGATAAATATTGAGGTAGATTTGGAAAAATTGCAGGCGCCGAATTAGGTTTAAGTTTAGTTTTTGTTGGAATTTTCGTCTGGTAATAAAAAATTATCGTCTCTAATAATATCGCTTTCTAAAAAATGCTTACTACAAACAGCTGAATATTTAGAAGGACACCAGTCATCTCGGGAGATAGCTTTTAGTCATTTACTTTTTAAAATACCATCCTTTAGAAAACCAAAGGTCGATACCATAGATTCTCCAGCTTTTAAAGTACTATTATAATTGGATTTGCATCCAGGGGCGCAGCAGGTTTTTGACATTATGTTGGACGTCAAAAAACTTACCCTTCTACTACAAGTTTACAAAGTTTGAAATAAAATAAACACCAAACCTGCGTATCTCACATAAAACTAAAAAAACATACACTACTTTTTTTTTAATAACGTTCCGTATTCACTTAATTGAAAACGACGTAACAACAAATCACGCAACTAAGAAAAAAAAACTTTAACGTAAAATCAAAAGGGACACTGGTCACTAAGCAATTTTAGCAGGTTTTCACAGTTGAATTTGTGCAATTAGCTGTGTTTTATCACTAGTTTTCGAACAAACCAACACTATGAATATTTTTTCTACACAATCACAAGAAACAAATTATTACCTTTTCAATAATAATGTAACTATGATTAGTAAAAATCGCTGTAATTTGTTTAGCTGCCGGCATATCAACATAACCAACAACTGCAACAAGTGAAAGTATAAGGGTGAGGGTGGCTAGGGTGGACAACCATCCCATGTTGCCAAATTTCCTACTTCATGGCCAGTTACTTAGGACGGTCGTGGTTGAGGCCGTTTACTTGAGTGATTCCATAGATTGACTTGTACTTGCGTTCCAGTTCCACAAGTACAATCGGTGCCGGCTTTCCTCCTTTGCTGTACATCCTAGTAATTTTCAATGTTGGGCATCTTTGTGCCTTGAAATCCTTGCGAACGTATTTTTCCGGTGTTTCTTGTGGGACACCTCGTATCAAAAACAAGGCCAGTTAAAATGTGCCGCTCTTTCTGAGACATTCGAGGTCATATTTTGAGTGCCATCTCTTGCTGCTTGGTGCGTAACATTTCTTCAGTTACCAATAAAAGCTACAAGAATCTTTCCATTCTTTTTCGAAAAGCGCGGCACTTTCAACATGTTTTATTGAGCAATTACTGCAAATATTTTAAAGGTAATGCACAGAATAAATTGTACATTTAAAATATGTAATGCAATAACACAAAAATTTGTATCACCTATTTTAAATGACAAACATTTTAACTGTGCAATATTTTAATAAGAAAATTTGGGATATGTGGTAAATTATAAGACATTCGTTATATGAAATTTTATATATTGAAAATTGAGTTCTTTTTAAAAGTTATTAAACATTTTACTATTATGATTCTCATATGTTTTGGACAGAAATAGGCCACAGTGTTTACTTCAGTGCTCTAGTAAAAATTGCTTTTTCTGCGCTTTTGTCACTTTAAAAGAGCCAATGCTTTAAGGGGATATGGTCCGGACTTGAATGGAAACACTGTATACATATACATTTAAAACTAATCGGGAAAAAGTGGAAAATAGTGTGATACTCAAATAATAAATTATCACTTACTGTAATAACGATGTTGTATGCACCTTTTAAATGCGGGTCATTTTTTATAGTATTTGGATTCAATTTCTTAAAAACAAATACTTTTTTGGCATCACGTCCTTTGTTCCTTATTCGAGTGGGACATTTTTTAAATTCTGTGACTTTGTTGAACTCATTGTGATGACACTTAAACACTGGTACTCAAAATTTTTCAGTGATGGGTAAGTATATCTAACAATCCAGTTTGTTGTTGTGCCAGTGCTAAAATTTCGAATCCAGTCGTCACACCATTCACTATTTGTCTTATTTGTATGGCAATTTTCGCTTCTTATAATAACTCTATAGTTGTTACAACTAACGTAATTATAACTTTCAATTAGATCCTCTTTATGGATAATATCCTTCAAGACATTTAGGTTTGCTTCCATCTCAAATTGCGATTTCAACAATGTTTATAATGTCAACACACAATAATAATTATTATTGCAATAGAAATGGCGTGGAAATTGAGCAGATTGAGCTTAGCTGAAGCGTACGCGTCGTTTTGTTTTTGTATCGCGGTACGAGTTGGAGTAGAAATAGGCGCGTATTGTTGCTTCATATCCTACTATGTTACAGAAAGACGTCCATCTGTATCGCGGTATGATTTGAAGTATACATACGCGCGTTTCACATATACAAATCGTACTACGATATAGAAAGATATTCATCTGTATAATGGTATAGAACGCAAATACGCTTCCTGGACACCCTAAATTATACTAGACTCAAATCTGCTGTAAATTTGGTAAATATTAGTGAATGTTAGATAACAAAAACACAATATTAGAAACTTATTTATTCAACTGTCAATTTAATACATAATTAAATTAAAAATAAAAGAATAAAACAGACAAGCGGTGATTAGACTAGATTACTGATTTACTTCTATTGGAGTAAATCTCTAATCCAATCTGGGACAAGTTGAGTGCTAAGTGCTGGTAATGTCGATCTATTCTCATTTATAGACATATACGCTTGATACGGGCCCGTGGTTCCTGGATTGAGTAATTGTGATCGTAGTAAACAGAATGATTGGGTTGTAATGATCCGCCAAAGGCGCCTCCCAGTTTTGGTTCCGCGTTCTCACTGCTGACAACTAAAGCAGCCATATGTACACCCCACGTATCGAAGGAGCATGTATCGATCAGGGAAGACTGATCGGATGGAGGCAGAGGATTACTGGTCTCATTGGGAAAAGTCGATTAATCGGAATCGGTCTTCCCACGACAGCTCGTTCCGACTATTCGAGCTTGTTCCTTGCAGTACTGAAGAATGGGATCTATACCTTTGGTTCTTCTTTCAGCTCCATTTGGCAATTTTGGAACCACGTTTTTAGCTGATACTCTGTCAAATTAAATGTTTTGGCCAGCCGAATCCTTTTCACTTTGGACAGGTGTTTATTAATCTTGTTTCTTTAGTTCTACCAATTGGAATCTGGTGAATTTGATTCTCATTCTTTTCGCATTAATTTAGCGGATATGTTTTGCGGTTAAAGATAATCTTAAATAAAACGAAGATGTTTACTTATTATCGAGTTAATTTTATTAATGATTTAATTTTCACTTCAAAACTTATTACTGTTGAAATTAGGTTTTTTTTATCGACCTCACAACATTCAAATTGAAAATTACAATTTAAAACAAACATTTCATTAACAACACAAAGAAATACCATAGAAATGCAAAAAAACTTTTGAAAAATTGTTAAATTTTGAATCTGAGGTCGACGTGTCAAAAATAAAATATCTACATTTTTCATTAGTTTTTAGTAGTTTAATTTGAGTCGAATTTGGGGAAAGAGCCGACTTATTGTTGGGATCGCTTGATAAAGGGGACAAAGAGGCCTTGAATTTAGAATAGCCTCAATCTGACAACAGGGTTTGTCCCCCCCCCGATTGATTGGCCAAGGTTTGAAGAGTTGGCTTTCCAAGGCAACTTAATGCAAAATCGCCCGTTATTGGACCGTGTAGTATTTTGTACAAAATGATTTTCGCACATTCTTTCTTTCATGTGGTATGTATTTTGATTATTTGGACAATTTTCAGTTTTCCAGAATTTCCTTGAATTATCATTAAGTGTATCCGCCTCAGTAGAAATTGAAATTTGGTGGCAATTAATAGACTTCGATTCAACAGTATTAACCTTTCCCGCCACAATCCATCCCAGTAATGTCTTTTGAAAGAGTAACTTGTGACTCTGCCGACAGCCATTAGACTATAAAAAAGTTCGGCTTCAATTAATATATCGATCTCCCCTGGTGCATTGAAGGATGGATCGGCTAAAGGTAAATTTTTTGGAATGATTATAGATTCTCTGGAAATCTTGTGCGAAAGTAACCTATCAGTGATAGTTGGCAATCGTCGGTATTTTCTTTAAAATTTGTAGTTACAAAATTGTTAGCTTGAATTGTTACGGTTTAAATTTCCGTGGGAAATAGTGCTTGTGGCTAGGCCACCAAACATACATTGGTTGGTTTTATAAGTGCTGGCATATCTTCTGTCAGTCTTGGTGTGGGGGAAATCGGCCATCTTCTCTCTTGTCGTTCACTTGGGTGTCATCCTTCTCAAGGTGAGGTTACGGGATTTTCCAAGTGCATCTTGGTTGGTTTTCCGGTAAGGGATTTAATGTAACCCATCTTCGGACCGTCTGGGGCGATTGTATTTCCTGGTGTTACTGAGTTAGGACGAAAACCTCAGATGGTTCCGGTTTTTCGGGAATAAGAAGGAAGGTGCTTCCCAAGCACGCGGCAGAGCCGACTAATAACCAAGGCTCTTTTTGTTTGGTTGGGATCCTTGACGGGTTCATTTTTGAATCCTGGTCATCAGGAACTTTGGATCCATCTGTGATCGGCCAATCAGGACCTAAAAAGGGACACAAGGAGGTCCAAAGGAGTGGTCCTCGTCTTCTGGAAACCTTCAAGTGTGGGCTCCGAGGACTTCATTGAAGGGAGTTGTGTCAACGATCCAATAGCTGCACGAGATCTCAGCATCCCTCTCGACCTGGGACCCTTCAGGACAATCACTTAGGTACCCCTTTTTATATTCTTATTTGGGGATTGTCCCAACCCTAGAGGTATCAGATGTTTGGCTGGCAACCTAAATTATAATACCGTTTTTGTCTTTTTTTTTTGTTTTTGTGTCAATTTTCCCAGTTGTCTCATTAAATTCTTTTCTTTTGGATTCTAAGCTTTAAATTAATTAAATTAGCCTTTCTTTTACCTGCTCGTTGGTAATTATCTTACCCGATATTTATATCCCCGGGTCTGACTTTTGAACCCTAGTGCCTTAGTTGAGATAGCTTAATAAGTTAACAACTTTCCCCAGCTCTATTTAGTGCTGAAACGAGACAGGAACCTAGAATTTGCACTCATTAACCGATAATGTTAAGATAGGAAATATATATTAAAGGGAACGGTTACCAACTTTTGTAAACAGCTGTACGGAACAAAGTGCGCACTTTCCTTCCAACAAATCGTGTCCGTAGTTTAAGACCAGAATAAATAAGTTGTGGAAGACATACGTACATTGAGTGCGTACATTATAAATTGTAAAAATACCGTACGTACATTAGAACTCATTCTGCCCTTTGAAATATTTTGTTTTATTGCTTCGAAAAAGTATTTTCCTGTCTGTCTAAATTGTGAGGTTAGAGCATAGACAGCAGCACTCTCAATAAGGTAGGTCCCAGAGAGAGTGGCAACGAGAACGAGAACTACGCCATCTAGGAGTGAATTGTCCAGCTTCCGTGATTGAGTATCTTTTGGTGATTTTTCGACGTCTCCGTTAGGTATATTGCGTGATTCAAAATCACCTGGCGCCCCTTTTTGGTATTCTTTAGCCGTCATGCCACGCAATTACCAAACTTAATTCTATTTACGCGGAATCTGGGACTTAGAAATATTTTCGCTCCTGAGTTCCGGACTTGGCAATTTTTGAAATGTTTTCCACCCCCTAGATTATCACATCCGCCCAAACGAGGGGTCCTCACAGGGGTGTACGACTGCCAGCTTGCAACAAGAAGAGGCTCTTGCTCTTTCCCCAACGCTAGCCGGCGATAGTGAAGGAAATTATTTCATAGCTCGATAGTGGCACTTAGAAGAATTTCTTGGAAATTATAAATACCCTTCCTTCACTGGGGAAAAATCCCGTAACAGAATAACATTTTGATTAACTCCCTTAGTCGAAATTTCAGAAGAACTTCGCTTCAATATGAGTCTCTGGACAAACGAACAAATAATAATATTTACCTACGATCCTGAGTAATAAAATTCTAGCGTCCTGATATGTTCCTGTACCACATCCAATACTTTCACTACACTCGTCGATAGCAAAACGTTAGTAGAATTTGCCTCTGAGGTATGGTTTGACATAACATTAGCTGCTGATCAATGCTCCTCTTATGCGGTAGCTGTATACTCTCTGGACGAACTATCCCAATGCAGTAGGGTATAATGCCGACGCGAACATTTTAAACACCCGCGAGATTTACATGTACTATTAAAATGTCCCGGACGTAAACAGTTCGTGCACAAATGTCTTAAACGAGCTTCATTTGTGCGATCTTGAGGCGACAAGGTTTAAAAAGCATTGCAATTTATAATCAAATGCTCCTCTTTATAATAATTACACTTGCTCCCTTTTTTATATTCAGTCGATGCGGACAAAGAGACGTTTGGTTTGGGAATACTTTTCTCAAATAGCTTTTCGCTGCCTATGCAGAGTTTTTCCATTTCAAAAAGATTGCACTTATTCATTAAAAATTCCTTTAAATCTTCCCAATCGGGAAATTCGTGTAATGTTATTGTAGTTTCCCATCCACGTTGACTTTGGGGATAGAATTTGCTCACAAGAATGTAAATAATCACATTTTCTCTGGCGGTTTGTTTATGGCAAATAAGAACGACAAATGTTGACTAGATGAATCTAAAAGTTGGCGTAAAGGTTCAAAGGATTCTTTAAACATATGAGGGATCTACATTATAGCTTGCGGTTTTGTAGAACTATACGTTTGTTATTAAAACGTTGTATCAAAGCGTTCCATACTGTTATATTATTAGAGGAAGACATTTCAAGGGTAGAAATAATTTGGGCAGCTCCGCCCTTTATAGATTTTAAGTAGTGAAACTTTTGAATGTCCGTTATGGATTTGTTATTGTGAATAAGTGATATAAAAGTGTCATAGAAGGGAGTCCATTCCTTGTAGTTTCCAGAGAAATTGGGTATAGAGATTGGAAGTCATTTCAATTGATTTTACAGATTTTGCTCAGAAACGGAACTAGAACGTGATCTTATGCTTGAAATAGAAGTTAAAATGTCGTGTGCTCGAGCAATAGCAGCGTCAAAGTTATCTTCTAATTCCTGATCATCCTGCATTTCTCCTTCTTCCATAAGACTCTGAATTAAGGTTGATATTTTTCAAAAACTCGAGTGACACGGCCAATCGATATTTAATTATGATTTCTTTTAGATCTTCCTCGGAATTCAAGTAATTTATGAATTTTGCTGTCTCACCTTTTTAACACTAATCATACCAAGACTTAATATATACCTATTTCTACCATAGCGGGTCAAATGACCCGACTTTATGTTTCATGCTTGAAATGTATGAAATATGGATGTTAGGAAGGAAATAAAAATATAAATTAAATTTATTATAATTAAACAAAACAGTATGTTGAGCATTTCTATTACAAAAGCAAAAAATAAAAACTTTTAATTCATAGTTCATCGCATTTTTTACATATAAGTGTTTCCATTGTACATTTTCCGCAAACATATTTTTTACATTTAGAGCAAATTTTGTTGGTTTTATTTTCTTTACAGTATCCTATTTGACATCTCATACGTTTATAAGCATCTGTAGTAGACTTAGGCAACGATCTTTTCGTATTTGTTTCTTGTTTTGGTTGTTCACGGGCTTCTCGAAAATGGGCGCCAAGTTCTTCTGCTAGCTTGAGTAAAAAATCTTGTCTCGAGATATTTTCTCCTGTCGTTTGCTTGTACAAAATCCAGGCATTTATGCCAGCTAAATCAAGGATATTGAAAAAAACTTGGAGAGGCTATCTGCAAGACTTAGATTTTGTAGTAAATTTCCTCGCCATTTGATCGATCATGTCTACACCAAATTTGGTTTTATTGTAATATGAAACAGTTTCAGGTAAACGTTTATCATTGTTTTCTACTTTAACGAATTTATGTTTAGAACTAAGTAAAAGTACTTTTTTTGTTGGCTTACTTTTATAGATTGTAAGAGTACAATTATCTGTTGTAAAAATTTTCGATGAAAATCGTTCCATATCATCTTTCTTTTGCTTCGCAATTAGTGGTAATTCTCTTTTATTTGACCGAATAGTTCCAACTAACGTAGTTTTTTTGGCTAGGAGTTGTGTTGCTAGGGATTTGCTTGTGAAGAAGTTGTCTGTGGTCACAGTTCTTCCGCAACCCGTAAATGGCTCAATGAGTTTGAGTACAACATATTCAGAGAGTGGTACTGAAGAGGGCCTATATTCATCTTTTCCAAGATATGGAAGTGCATTTATGACGTATTTGCTATCGACGTCCGATGCTAACCAAAATTTGATTCCAAATTTATCCGGCTTGTTAGGCATGTATTGCGTAAATCTACATCGTACTTTAGTCGGAAATAGCTGTTCGTCTATAGTAATATTTTCACCCGGTTTGTAACAGTTTTGGCTGTTCTCAATGAAAATATTCCAAATTGCAGATACCATAGCGAATTTATCTGTGTTCAAACGTTGGCTCCGCTGACTTTTTTTATCAAAACGAATAAATCTAAGAATTTCGGTAAAATTATTTCTGCTCATAGTTTCAGAAAAAAATTTAGGCCCCCATATGTTATTCCACAAAAAGGAAATATTCAAATTATTTGCTCCATATGCAGCTCGAGCATATAAAATTGCAATAAATGCATCTAATTTTTTTTTAGATAAACTCCAATCGGAACCTAACACTCTCTTTGCTTCTTCTATTGTGCATGTTCTTATATGGTTCATAATACGGTGGTCAATTATCAATGAAAATGCAGTACTAACTTTACCTTTCATTATATGGCGTTTTGCATATCCTGTTGGGCCTACTTCTTGCCTGAAAATGTTATGAAGTGGTGCTCTTCCAGGTGTGCCACCTACTTGCATTTGTTGCCAAACAGACCCATCATTCGCAACATTTTGTTCATTTATTTCTACTTCACTTTCTTCCGAACTTGAGAGTAATCTTATTCTTTTTCAGCTACTACATACATTCACAATATTTTCCTCTTTATCGTCAGTATCTGTAGAATCAAACTCATTTTTATTTGCAACCAATATATCTTCATTTTCAGAAAATTCATCTTCACTAATTTCTGAAAACTCTTCGCCAATATTATTTATATCTTCTAAGAACTTGTACTGTCTTGTTTGCTTCGACATTTTTCTGGGTAAAAAATGATCTGTATTACTATAGCTATCAAAATAAAATATAAGCTAGGTACTTACCAAGACTTTCAATTTTTGCCACTTTTTCTTACACTAAAAAGCTGTTTTCAATCTAAAATTTGATATTTTCTTGAAATTATTCTGAGCTATTTTCGTTGAACTACTTTACGCAACAGTCTTTGGAAGAATGTGCAACTTACTGACTACAAATATGACTAGATACAGTGGTGCCTCACACAACGAACTTAATTCGTTCCAGGAGCAAGTTCGTTATGCGAAAAGTTCGTTATGTGAAACGCGTTTTCCCATAACCATACATGTTAAAAAAAATAATTCGTTCTGTAGCATAAAATATGGTAAGATGACATAAAAAAAAGATAAATTTTTTGTTATTATTTTTATTTAGATACATCTAAAAACATAATGAAAAAAACACACATTTTTTAATTTTAAGAAATAATCGAATCTTGCACATCTTCATCCATTTTCCGCTTTTTGGCCGATGGTGCAGTGAAAAAACTGTCCAAATTCGTTTGTTTCTCTATTTTCTTCAACATCTGCCGGAAATAAGGGACAAGAGTATCGGAGTACAGGTCGTTGATCCTGTTTGCTTCAGCGGAATCCGGATAGTGGGCATTGGTAAACTCCTGAACTGCTTTCCATTTGACCAGGATGTTCTTGATGTCAGCAGTTGGAATTGGTTGATTGTTTGATTGTTGCTCCTCGTTATCAGATGACGCTTCCCTTTGAGCATTGTCCTGTTGTTGGGCCAGAAGTGTTTGGAGCTCTTCAGTTGTCAGCTCTTCTTTGTGTTCCTCAATAAGCTCCTCTACATCCTCTTCCTCTACCTCTAATTCCAACCTTTGGGCCACTGTGATGATGTCCTTCACCACTTCTGTGTCATCAACTACTGCTTCTTCCTGAATCCACGAAGGCACAAGCATCTTCCAAGCAGAAATGAGGGTCCTTTGTGACACTTCTTCCCAGGCCTTCTGTATAAGTCGTATTGCCAAAAGGATATTAAATTTCTCCTTCCAAAACATTCGGATAGTCATATTGTCTCCACCAAATTCGCATTCTTCAAACACCTTATTAAAGAGGGCTCTAGTGTAGAGTTTTTTAAAGTTCGCAATAACTTGCTGATCCATTGGCTGGAGAATGGATGTGGTGTTTGGTGGCAAATACTGCACCTTGATAAAAGGATAATTTTCCTGCAATATTTCTTCTAGGTCTTTTGGGTGAGAAGGGGCATTGTCAAGTATCAGAAGGGCTTTGAGCGGCAGTTCTTTTTCCAACAAGAATTTCTTCACGGCAGGAGCAAAGGTTTCCAGAATCCATTCGTTGAAGATACCTTGGGTCACCCAGGCTTTTTGATTGGACTTCCAATGGACGGGCAATTTGGACTTAATAACGTTATTTTTCTTAAAAATTCTTGGATTTTCAGAGTGATAAACCAATAGAGGTTTGATCTTGAGGTCTCCGCTGGCATTAGACGAAATCATAAGGGTAAGTCTGTCCTTCATGGCTTTGTGTCCTGGCAATTTCTTCTCTTCTTTTGTAATGAAGGTTCTGCTCGGCATTCTTTTCCAGAAAAGACCCGTTTCATCGGCATTGAACACTTGTTGTGGGCAGTATCCTTCATCCATAATAAATTTTTGAAAATTAATAGAGAACTTTTCTGCTTCTTTTCTATCAGCACTGCCAGCCTCACCATGCATATTAACGTTGTGGATTCCATACCTTTTCTTAAATCTAAAAAACCACCCCCTGCTGGCTTTGAAATCTTCTTTATTATCTTGATTGCTGCTACTTCCAGGGATGTTTTTCTTTAGATCTTCATAAATTATCTTGGCCTTGTGACAGATAATATCTTGGGTTGTTACGTCACCTTTCACCTGCCTGTCCTTAATCCAAATCGCTAATAGCCTCTCCATTTCCTCGTGGATTGAAGATCTATGTTTTTCATTAAATAGTTTTGATACTCCTTTGGCTACTTTGGCTGATTTTATTGCATCCTTGTTTGTCAAAATGGTGAAAATGGTGGTCTTGTTGAGGCCAAACTCTTTGACGAGGTCACACTGTTTTACCCCACATTCACTCCTTCTAATTATTTCCTGTTTCATTTCAAGAGAAATCACCTTCCTGCTTTTTTTAGAACCCATCATATAAAAAAAATGTTGAGTTTATCTTAAAAGGACGACTGCCGTGATACGTGTGCGATTTAATTCGTAATGAAGAACGATTGCTGCGATACGTGCGTAAGTTAAGCGTACTACGCAGTGACTAACGAGTCCAAGGACTGCCTGCGCGGGAGGATGCAATTAATCGGCAGTGATCGTAGAAGATCGGGCGACTTCGTTGTAATGATGAACGATTGCTGCGACACGTGCGTAAGTTAAGCGTACTGCTCAGTGACTAACGACTGCCTGCGCGGAAGGATGCAATAAATCGGCAGTGATCGTGTGAAGTGGGCGACTTCGTTGTGTGAAGCGAAGTTCGTTGTATGAATCGTGAAATGAACAAAAAGGAAGTTCGTTGTGTGCAGCGTTCGCTGTGCGAGGCGTTCGTTATGCGAGGCACCACTGTAATCTCATAAAACAAAAAAATTCTCTCCAGGTCAAATGACCCATGACCCTATTGTGGTAGATATCGGTATACAACAAGGATTACTCGGAATAAACAAAACAAAACAAAACAAAAATATTTTTATAACTGTACATTAATTACTTAGAAAAAGTCATGAAGTCAAATGTGCAAACGCAATAAAATTATACGTGCATTTTCAATGCAAAAGTTCAAAATGGGTCATTTGACCCGTTATGGTATGTTTAGTGTTTTAAATACTTCTTGGTATTGCATAATTGCCCTTTTAAGTTGGAATTTGAATTAGCACTTTCACCTTCACTATCATTCGCTAGTTAAGAGTTCACCAAAGAGTTCGTACACAGAAATCACGGCGGAAAATCCGGCTCGAAGGCAAATATCAAAATTTATGTTAAAATTTAAAAAAAAATCTTAAACTTCTAGTAAAAGCTGAAATTGCGAATATAAGATCGAAAGTTGTGGAAAAAAAGAAAAAATTGGAAGTGTACACCAATATTTAAAAAAAAAAATAATAGGCAGGCTTGGAGGCTGCCGACAGAAGCGAAAACTTAAAACGATTCTCAGAAATTCTCTCTTTTTCATAAATATGGTTCCACATGGTAGCATTTACTTTTGGGGAAGAGAGAACAACGTTCATATTGAAAAATGGTTGCCAAATAAAAAAGGCCTAATTTGTAGGAAATCTCCAAAGTCATTATATGTTTTCGTTATACTAATTTAATCAAAATGTTCAAAGGGAAAAACTCGAACGTTTTGAAAAACTTAAAAGTTTCAAAACCATCTCGAAAATGTTTATAATAGATAGTGTTTCTTTACGTTTTTAATGTTGGAGCTTTTATTTACAACTAAATAAATACGAAATTTTGAAAGTTTTCCTTAGAATTCTAACTTCGAGCTAGAATTTAAAATGTCTAAAATGGCAATTTAGGAAAAAAAACCAAAATTTTTAATTTAAAGCCAAAATTTCAAAATTAAGATCTTTAAATAATTAAAATTATTTTTTTTATTAGGAGTTGGAATTAGTTTTAAAGGTTTTCTAAGAGATGGCGTTGTAAACGTATGTTGCATGTGGGTACTCCAAAACTATATTCGCGCCAAAGCATTATATTATAGCTCGGATTGTCAGTACGTGTCATCTTGCGTAAGTGTAAATAACATACATTCCAAGATCATTCAATATGTCGACTTTCGTGCCGAATAAACGCAATTTGCGGGAAGCTTTATTGTTCTGCTTCCATTTGAAGAAAACTGCTGCTGCACGTCGTTTGCTGCTCGAGGAAGTTTACTGAGGTTATACCAACACCACCTAGATGAGAAGGCCAAGGTGCTCTGACGTCAGCGAACCCTTAACCGGCACTAGTAGGCCTATGGTCAGTTTCCCCAAGTAATAAACTAACGAGCAGCAAGTGATTGAACTAGTCTTAGCAAGTCATTGTAAAGCTTTATTTTGGCTGAAATATTGAATATTCGTTGTGTTTTATAAAGTTTTCAGTATTTGAAAACTACAATATTCGATACAGTGTCAGTAAAAATGCCTTACAAGTATTCTGTTCCGGGTTGTAGGGATAATTATACCGGTGAGAAAAGTGTTCACGTGTTTAGTTTCCCGAAAGATCCGATTCTGTTACGAAAATGGCTGCTGGCTATTCCCAGAGACAAGTTTCAGCCAACAAAAAATAACAGGGTTTATGAACAGCATTTTGCAAAAGGAAATGTACAACTTTTTGATACATATTTTAACGAAAAGGATGGAGGTGTTCAAGAGGTAACTTTACAACGTCCAAAACTCAAATTAGGTTCGGTTCCAACAGTTTTTCCAAATTATTCATCATATCTTTCAAAATATGATGTCAGTCGAAAAAGTCGAGACGAAAAAATCTTAATACAAGAACAAGAAAATTTGCGCAAGGCGCTTAAAGATAGTCTGGAGGAATTTCAAGCCTATAAAAAATCAGTTTCTTTTAAAAACTTTAAATGAATTTACCAATATTTTTGACAAATGGTTACCTCCAGGAAAATGGCATAAAATAATTAATAAACTAAATGAAGTCCTCTTATTTAAAATAAAAACTTGTCCGGATCCCGTTATAACTGATTCCATAAATATTAAATCAGATTTGAAACTACCTAAATACCTATTCATATGGACATGATATTTCATTACAGACAAGTAAATTTAAAACGCCTTTTATTTTAAATGATATTAAGGATTTAACCGAAATACTACATGAAATTTAAAAAATTAGAATATGTTGAAAACGATCAATCAACTTCTGAACAACCAGTAAACGAAAGAGACAGATTTAACAGCGTTATTAGTCAAATTTGTAGCATAGTAGATGGTTTAAAAAAAAAATAGTTTATCATTGTCTTTTTTATGTGGACAACTGAAATTAATAACTTTACCTAAAGAAAGATATCGATATTCAGCAGATACTCTAATCTTATGTTCGATACTGAATGCAATTTGTTCCCAAGCCTACAAATTTTAAGAAACCATGTATTTTTGATTTTGCCTCATCCCGATACTTTAAAATCTATATGTAACACCTTTCTTACTGATCTAGCTTTAGAACAGCGGCAATCTTTTTTATTATATGCTAAAAATATTTATAAATATTTGAAAGCTCATGAGAAACATATGATTTTGCTTATGGATGAGATTCATATAAAACCATTTATGGATATTATTTTACAGAAATTATTCAACAAAACATGTATTAACCATCAAATAAGAAGTAACTTAAGCAACAATTCCGGCAACTATTATACATTTACCTAACATTACGCTAAAGATAGATGAACAACCCTCGACCTACTAAGTGTAACGTCACCAGTCAGCCCGTTGGCCTTCTATCTAGGTGGTGTTGGTTATACTCCATCGATTTCGATATGTGAGTACTGGTTTCGACGCTTCAAAGAGGTGATTTTGACACCGATGACAAGGAACCTCCCGGTAAGCCGAAAAAGTTTGAAGACGAAGAATTGGAGGTGTTACTCGACGAAGATCCGTGTCAAACGCTCCAAGAATTGTCCGTATCATTGGAAGTTGACTTGTCAACAGTCGGCAAACGTCTCAAAGCCATGGGTATAATTCAGAAGCAAGGAAATTGGGTACCATATGAGTTGAAGCCGAGAGACGTGGAGATGCGTCTTATGACGTGCGAACAGGTGCTCGCGCGTCAAAAAAGGAAAGGTTCTTTGCATCGCATCGTCACTGGCGATGAAAAGGGGATCCATTGTAAAAAATCGTATGGATCCCCGGCCACACATGGTCATCAACGCCAAGACCGAATATCCACGGATCCAAGCTCATGCTCTGTATTTGGTGGGATTAGCTGGGCGCCATTTATTATGAGTTGCTCAAACCGAACGAAACCATCACCGGGGACCTCTATCGAACACAATTGATGCGTTTGAGCCGGGCATTGAAGGAAAAACCGCCGCAATTCGAGCAGTGGCACGACAGTCATTTTGCAACATGACAACGCTCGTCCTCATGTCGCAAAACCCGTCAAAAAGTACTTGGAAACGTTGAAATGGGATGTTTTACCGCACCCACCGTATTCCTCAGATATTGCCCCGTCCGATTACTACTTGTTCCGATCGATGGCACATGGCTTGGCTGACCAGCACTTAACCTCTTACGACGAAACGAAAAAATGGATCGATACATGGATCGCATCAAAAGACGAACTGTTCTTCCAAGCTGGTATCCGAAAATTGACAGAAAGACGGGAAAAAGTAATGACTAGCGATGGACAATACTTTGAATAATCGATTTGTATGCATTTTTGCTCAATAAAGAGAAAAAAACCTTTTGTTTCAATACTCATTTTTTTTATATATTTTTCTTTCAATTCCAAATTTTGTTATTCTGTATTTGTTTTTTCATTTTAGAAAGTTTTTAGAAATGACCACTTTAAACCCAAGATTGTTACTTTAATCTGGATATTTCTGCCTTGGTTTCAAACAACAACCTTTAAATTATCGTGATTATGATTACGACGAAAACCAATATATCAAGAAAAAGTTGAAATATCAATAAAAAAAAGCAAAAAAATGAGATTAAGGTTGATTGTATGAAAAAAAAATCGGGCTGTTATGGGAACTGCCGACAGAAGTGAAAACTAAAGACTATGATATAACAGTGTTTTTTTTTCAATTTCAAATTGTAACATCAAAAATAAAAATTTGATAATTTGTAAATTAAAATTATTATTCCTAGTGCTTATACCTTTTATATTTGTAAACGTTCTAGTCATTGATCTCGTGTATTTTGAGATACTGCGTATTAAAAAACCTGTCGCACAATCTAAATTTGAGATATTTCCAAAATATGTTATAACAAAATAGTCTATTTTTGTGGTTGGTTTTTTATAACCTATTTGTGGTGTTTTTAAAATATCCATTGCTATAAGCTACTTGTTTAAATATCTTAATTTCTCGATTAAAATTTTCTTCATTCATTTGTACCATATAAGCTCTATTTATTATCGAATTGTATGCTGCCAATTTAAGTGGCATGAATGTATGGAATCATTTTAGAGTGATTTATCTTTTATGAAATCGTAGAGCTTTTTAACAATTTCTTTATGCGTTTGAATGTAAATAGAAACTATTTTATGATCCGAAAGTTCAAAAGGAATATCTGCGTTTGTGTTCTTTAATTATTTTGAATGGGGTATAGCCTGTGACAGAATAAATTGCATAACTATTAATTAAACTTTACAAATGATTAAAAAGCAACAGATATTCAAAAATTCCACAATGTTTCGATAAATATTCGCTAACACCGGACAAGGTTTCGCATTACATTGTAGAATTTTTGAATATTTGTTGCTTTTTAATCGTTAATAAAGTTTAATAGTTATGAACATTAAAGAATTCCACGAGAAGTAAGGGATGGAAATGTCAATTATAAGAATGAATTGCATTATTATATCCTCTAATGGCGTGGGTCATAAAATTTTTAGCGGGTTCATGGGATTTTTCTAATTTGAAACATCGAATTTCTTCTGCTATTATTGAATGAAATCTTTTAACGAGGGAATTACTGTTCGAATTTTGAAAGTTCTATTTTATGGAGTGTGCAAAAGTCGTTTGAATAGTTATTCTTAAATTCTCCGCCACAATCTAGTCATTTTTAGGGGTAATCCATGGTGGGTAATATAGATTTATAAGTTAAAAATTATCTACACTTTTCATTCTACATTTTATCGACATCAAGCTAGGGTTGTACTATGCACATCATTTATCTATTTAATTTTCCATTTTTTCAATGCATTTGGTCCATAGGTCAACGAGCTTGTGTATTCCTTACAAAGAAAAATTTTTCGGTTGGTCGTGAAGCCACGTTAAATTTGAGGCAAATCGATGACCACGCAAAGCGTGCTTAAGTGGCCCAAACAAGTGAAAGTCAGATGGAGGTCATCCTGTTGATTGTTTCAATAGTGTGACGAGCAGTATGCGGCCGTGCAATTTCATGCAACAGCGAAACTTGCTTCGACAACAAATCTCAGCGTTTGTTGCGAATCGCTGCTTCAGCTTCTTTTCCAACATTTCACTACAACAACTCGTACTGTTGATCGTCTTTCCCTTTTCCATAAACTCTTCCATTATGACCCACTTTGCGTCTCAAAACACAATTAACACAACCTTTCCTGCGGATGGGCCGGTCTTGAATTTTTTTTTAGTCGGAGATCCAGGGTGTTTTCACTGCATACCCTGGTGCTTTGATTCTGGCTTATAGTGATGAACCCATGTTTCATCTGCAGTGACTATCCTGCCTAAAAATATATCAACTTCGTTGTTAAAACGTGTGAATAAAAATTGACAGACCCCAACAAGAGTGAGTGTGTGCGCAGTCAACCGTGCACACTTTACAAAAACCGAGCTCGTCTTGCATGATTTGATGGGCAGAGCTATGACTGACATTCAAAGCAGATGATACCTCATCATCTACAGTAATTCGCCTATTCGCCAGAACCATCTCTCGAGCTGGCTGTATGTTGTCTTCTGTAGTAGATTTTAGTGGAACGGACTGGTCGTTGGTTATCTTCAACAATCGACATACAAATCTTGTCCGCTGAAACCAAGAAAGCTTATAAAACACAACAAAGCGTTTCGATAGCTAAGCTATCATCTTCAGAGAGATACAGAAAAATCTCTTTTGGTTTTGATGCATCCTTTGGTTTGTTCGCGGGCCGTTTACTTTTCTTTCCAACCTTAGCTGGATCGAAGTTCTTGGGTCTCCCACGATAACCGGGAGCGATCTTCTTGATTTCATTGCAGCTGATTTTCTTTTCCACTACCATTTAAGAAATACAGAGTATCTCTTTGAAGGTGATAGCAACTAGAGCAACCTTTGTTGTGTTTTTTAATCTTTCTTGATTTCAGGGGATAATATTTGTATTTCGATTTCTGTAGTGGAGGTTGATGGTCGTTCTCCTCTCTCTTCATGCGTTACACTTGTTCGTCTACTTTAAGACTTCTTTAGCCTCAATAACACAGTTTTTCGTGATAATGCACTTTCCCCATATTGCGAAGAATGTCTGACCCTTTGACACCCTCTTATCAGAGGAATCGGATCACTGCTCGTTATTTCTCTTTGGTGCAAATTTCTAATGTAGCAGCCTGATCTATCTGCAACAAAAGACAAATGGAGAAATTAGGATCAAACTTTCACAGCATGACCACAACAGTATAACAACAAAATAAGCGCTGATAGAATCAGTGTGCACAGTGCAGTCAAAGTTATATCAAAAGTGTAGATAATTTTTGACTTGCCCTCGTAGATTGTCAATTATATTTATGGGGTTTTGAGATTCGACGGGATAAGCTTGGCCATATAGGGAAAACTAGTCTAAGACAGTTAAAATGGTATGGTTTAAGATTTTGAAAGTCTCTAAAATTTAGAGTCTAAATGAATGTGTTCGAAGGGTTTACTAGCGAATGGCGTTAAGTTGAATTTGTATTAGGCTCTTTGACAAATTTTGCAATTGTTCACGTAATTCGTTATAAATTTAACATTTTTTTAAGGTGTGATTTTTTCAAACATTTTGACTTTTTGTCGAAGTTTCGATTTTTATATACTGAATTAGCTTTTACCTGAGACTTCATCTACGGATTTAACTGAATAATTAGAATTTAACAGAAAAAGTGTCCAAAAAAGGGAGTTTTTAAATTTCTTGAATTGACGGCTCAATCTATTTGTTTTAATGTTTTAATTTTTCCCTACAATAGATGGTGCTGCCGATCAAATATGCTTTCTTATTTATGAAATTAGTTTAGATAAACGTAATAAAACTGATATAATCAGCCATGCACAGCTTTAAAGAGTCCGTGCAGATTGCAATATCTTCTTTTGACCGAAGGGTTTATCAAACCCTATAAGTATCGTTGCGTGTTATCGGTTCGAAAATTAAAACTTCGTGAATTGTAAACACTTTATTTCAAACTTATTTCGGAACACTGCGATTATAATTCACTTAACTATCAGACTATTTGACTAACCAACTGACTAACTGAAGGAAAGATGATCGCACATTTATTGGTACGGTTCCGGTTTCTAGAACGCATTTTCGTACTGATTAGATTCATCACTTGCGGAAACGTCTAAAGCGCTTATCTGCCGTATGATTCATTCTCGCCGCCGCTTCCCATTATGAAGTGTTTCTAGAGAGTTCCTCACACCACACAATCACTAATACAAATTTTATAACATCATTTTGTTACAGTATCGTCAAATTTGAAAAGAAAAACTATCCAAACACACGAAATTATTCTGTAAGTTCTATTTCAAGTAGTAAAAAACAGCCTACATAAAGTTAAATACACGGAAAATGTGACAAAAGAACAAAATAAAATCGACGATTACCAAAATATGGGAAAACTCGTAAAATACGAGAGACCTGGCAACTGTCACCGCAGAGGAGCCGATAAGAGAGGGAGTCTAGCCCTATCGCGTTATGATGCTGTCAAACGACCATTTATTTTCTTAAAAGAATTTTACTTACAAGTTACATCTGGTTTGAACCCTCTTCGTGAGATGACGCCGTCGTATTCTCATTGCTAAGCTTTGCATTTATTTACATAAAAAGTGAGGCGTGCCATATGCGCGAGAGTAGAAAATCGAGAAAGTGCACGAGATCTGGCAAGACAGAAAACACAGTTTCGCATTTATATATTAGAAAGGATTTAAACAATTTTATATGGCGGGATAAATTCAAAAACCCTTTTCAATAAGCTATCACACCCACACTTCTTAAATTTAAAAATTTCAAAGGGATAGCTGTCACCCCAAGGAATTGAAACGAGGGGGATGAAATTATGCTTAAAAAGTGTTATTTTATAATTAAAAGTCGACCCGTTTCAGGATTTTATTCATAAATTTTAAATTACATAGATAATGAATTTATGGACCTCTTTGTATAGAGACATGTTGACCAATAATATATTTTGACTTGAAATATGTACATCGAATGTACCGAAAACAATCTATCCGCTGAAATTTTATCTTTTGGTTGAATGATTCCTTTTTGCAAAACAAAACTTTTTACAGGGTGAGCGAAACTCGATGTCTTAGCTCTTTTATAAGAGAAGGAAAAACGACAGAAAAAAAACTGAAACAAGGTTAAATGGGATTGAGGAGGGTCTATTTTAAGCTAAAATTTCATATTTTTCTATAGTTGAAAACTAAAGTAATGACGTCATCGAAATTTTTTTCTGAGAAACATACCTCTCTTTTTACATATTTAAGAAGGGCTAATTTTTCTAAACAAATTTTGTTAAGAAAAAAATTGCTATCTTTGTTTGTTAAATATTTAGAAGCAAATTTGTGGAAAATATGATTATCAAAAGTTCGCAGATTTGAACTAGAAGCCTTTGGAGACAAATAGCAAAGTCGCATCTGTCAACAATTAAACACTATTAATTAGTATTATTTATTCATTTAACATTACAAAAGACCTAATATGCTACTCTTAGGAAATAAAATTATATAGACAAAGACTACAACAAATTTTCAATGTAACCACCTACTACCACCAAACACTTATCCAATCTCCGGCTTACTTCTCTCACTGAAGCCTTACGTAAGATGTCTCTGGATAGCTCATGGCATGCATTTCTGATTTTTTCTTTTAAATGTTCAAAGTTAATAGATGGTGTTCTGTAGACTTTATTTTTCTAACTTCCCCACAAAAAGAAGTCTAGTGGGGTAAAATCCGGTGATTTAGGCGCCCACTGTAACGGTCCATTTATACCTATCCAATTTTCTCCATCAGTTTCATTTAAATATTGTTGGGCAATTCTTGCTCTATGCGGTGGAGCTTCGTCATGCTGGAAACATATGTTTGCTTGTAATGGCACATTTTCGAGAAGCACAGGAAGCTATTCTTGAAGAAATTGCAAATATGGCTCACTATCTAAAAGTTCCTTCGTATAAATATGGACCAATCAAATGCTCATTAATAATTCCACCCCAAACACTAATTCCGAAGTGCCCCTGGTTTTCAATAGGATTAATAAAATGTGGATTTTCAGTAGCTCAGTAATGTTTATTTTTTTTTTTGGGCTTACCATTACTAACAAAACGGCTTTTGTCCGTCCACAAAACATGCTGTAAAAACCGATTGTCATTGATCTCTAAGTTTACGATCACTTGGGCAACATAATTAATTCTTTTTTCTTGATGTTCATTTGACAAGTATTCTAGGTAGTGAATTTTAAAATCGTGATAGCCATTGTCGTTTAGAATTTTTCGTACCGAACTATATTTTAAATTTAACTCACGATAGGCTTGCCGAATCGAGTTCGTCGGATGGTCTTCGAAATATTCCAAAACATTTGAAACGTTATTGTTAGAATTGATTCTTTTAAGAATTTTTCTTCCTTTTTCTAGAAGAAAATGCCTCTTTATTTACACGTAAATTGCGTTCCAATCTTGCAAATATTTTGAAGCTTGGAACAATACGTTCGGGGTATCGCTCAGCGTATAACTGAACTGCTTCTCTAGGATTCTGTTCAGATTCCCCATAAACTAATAGCATGTCGATTTTTTCGTTGTGCGTAAACATTCTTCAAAGTTAAATTACAACAAAACAACATTGGTCAACCATTTGTTGAATTATTGACACATGCAAATTTGATATTTGTTTGCAAAGGCTACTTGTTTAAATCGAGACTGTTGTGAATTGTTGAATTATTTTTTACAAATTTGCTTTTAATTTTTTAACGGAAGAAGATATCCGATTTTTTCTTTCCAAAATTTGTTTAGAAAAATTGGTTCTTTTTAATAAGCTAAAATATAGGTATGTTTCCAAGAAAAAGAAATCAATGACATCATTATTTCGGTTTCCAAATATCAAAAAATACGCAAATTTTGCTTAAAATGACTCTTACTCAATCCCATTTAAGAACTTCTATTCAGACTTTTTCTATTATTTTTCCTTTTCCTATAATAGAGCTGTGAACGAGTTTGGCTCACCCTTAATATTGTTAGCAACTTTATATATCTTTTGAATTTGGCGCATTAAAGCAAATAGGAGCATCGAACAATCAGTCATTGATGCGTGGGTCTTACGCGTCGACTGAGTGTACGAGAGCTAGACGTAAAACTCTTCAAACTGTTCATGCGCAACTCTGTTCCATCAACAGACCAGCCGCGAAGCTTAAATATTTTTAAGAGAATCTAACAATATTTTTCAGAGTCAAATGCCAACAAAAAATGTTTGTCATCTATTAGTTTAATTATTAACAGATGCGACTATACAATTTTTGATTTATTGCATTTCCACAGGCTATTTGTTTAAATCGTAGTAATTACGAATTTTTGATAATATTCTTTTTTTACAATAAAACTCCTTATAACTTTTTAACCAAAAAAGTTATAAATTTTTTCTTTACAAAATGTGTTTAGAAAAATTATTTTTTTTTAAATACGCGGAAAGACCTGTATGTTTCTGAAAAAAAAATAGTTCAATGACGTCATTACTTTGGTTTCCAAATTTGGAAAAATATGCAAATTTGTCTTAAAATGGACCTTATTAAATCCAATTTCAGAACCTCTTTTTAGATTTCCTATATCATTGTTACTTTTGTTATAATATAGCCGAGACATCGAGTTTTGCTAACCCTGTACATTACTGTAAAAAAAGATCTTTATTTCATTAAAAACATCCAACTACATCATCGACTAGGAACTCAGTGACGCTAAGTTTCTCATAGACAATATGCAATCATTTGGGATTAAATGCATGATGAATGTCCTTTATTTTCGGAATAGATAGTTTATTTTCCTTCAGGCCACAGCCTATTAATAAATCTTTAAATACTGTAGGTCGACCTATTTGCTTTTTTATTATATCTTTTTCAACATATGAATCATTCCCAAAATTCGATTTTAAATAATAATTGAAGTAAAAAAAATGTCAAATAGTTAATTACCAAAAGTAACACATATTCTAAAGTTTTTGTTGTAGAGCAAAAAATCCCTAAAAGTCAAGTTTTATGAGCACAAATATTCTTATTGGTTATCAACAATAAGTTGATATTTAAGTTACTGCAACAAAAGAATTATTTTCTGATGACACGATATGTACGTGTTCCATTTTAGCTCCTATAGGGACTTATTATTAAAGATAGAGATTTGGGATCTTCACTTTAGTGTTGTCATACTTTTTGATCAAAGGAAAGACTCCTGTTTCAAATTTGACATGGTTGTCTTAGTTTTTAAACTATAGGGTGATTTTGAAAATCTTCACTTTTTAGCAATGCCTCGAATTTCCGTTATGCTTTCTTTTAAAAAAAGGTTAAATCTGATCTTGTTAGTTTTTTACATTAAGCTCAGTGGCGTAGTCAGTTGACTTTTTAGAAACAAATATTGACTACGCCACTGTTTTGATATAGGAACGCATAGCGGAAATATGAGATATGGCTAAAAAGTGACGTTTTTTAAAATCACCTGTAGCTTAACAACTAAGACAGCTGTGACATATTCGAGACTTAAATCTTTAATAATAACTTCGATACCCCCGAAAATGGGACACCCTATACATTGCTGCCCTTAAGTAACTGATAAATTCAATAAAATTGTTAACAAATATATATGTCCGGATTTAAAAATAAACGAGTTGGGAATTAATGTTTTTAGGTTTTTTGTTTTAATTTTAATTGTAAGTATAATCGTTTTTAACAATATATTGCCGGAAGTAGTATAAATACCATAATTAAAAAAGTAAATGAAAATCTTGATAACATTTTTTGCTACAAGTTATAATCAGTTAAGTGTAAATATAAATAAATGCAAATTTGTAGTATTTCCTAATAAACACACAAATATTGGTTTACTTAAACTGAAGTAGCCATATTTAAAAATTTATCAGTTATCGTCAGTTATCAATGAGATAAAATACATTTGCAAATAATTTTAGAAGTACTTTTATGATCGGTGCTGATTGTGTTTGGCAAAGTAAATATTGGAAAATCTTACTTTCTTAATATGCAACCTGATTCATTTCTTTTGGGATCATCTTGTAAAATCTTAATTTTTGCGCCACCCTAATCGTTTTTTATTATTGTACAACTTGACGGACTGTATTTTTAAATAAGTACTTTCATATTCCTACAAAAATCCAAGCCTGTAACGTCAATCATCGGCAAGAAAATTTCGGAAAGTTCCATTACAAATTTAACAACTCTACACTCAACATAGGATTCGTCACATTGAGAATCCCCTACAAATTAAATTCAAATTCAAAATTTTTAACTTGAAAGTTTGTTTTTATACATTTCATATTTTTTATTTGAATTTTAAATTTTTTGTTTACATTTAATTTTTTAGTTAAACTTTCAACTTGAAAAAAACTTAAAATTTGAATTTGAAAAACAATTCTTTCTAAAATGTCAGCGTTAAAATGAGAACTTTGTATTGACTTCACTTATAAACATGAGCTTTTTATTAACATTTCATCTTTTTTGAATGAGTTTGGATTTATTTTCCTGACTTTTAATATTCAGGTCTTATTAGAACGCTATCCATTATTCGGTAACAAAAGTTTAGTATTCAGCATTTTTTCGGATGATAGTAAGTTTAAATTTGGAATTCATTTTTTTTTAATGTCAACTTATAAAATGAAACATTACCTTTTACTTTATAATTGGAGAGGCATTAAATGCCATACCTGAACCAGATATCCAGGAAGGTAAGCTTACTTCCTTGGCACGCTATCATCACATCCTCCAAATGACTCGACACTTTTGGTCAAGGTGGAAGAATGAATATCTTCACAACCTTCAGCAACGGACCAAGTGGAAATTCCAGACAGACACGCCTTCTCTATTAGGGAAGTTGGTACTTCTCCATGAAGACAACACTTCTCCTCAGCACTGGCCTACCGGAAGAATTACTGAAATCCATCTAGGAGCCGACGGCCATCGTAAGAGTAATTAGTGTCAAAACTCGCAGTGGGGTAGTGAAACGTGCATTGGGAAGGGTATGCGTTTTGCCAATGTTTGACAGTAAATCACTGTGACATTATTTTTCTTTTTAAAAGGGAACTTTGAAAGGGGGCGGCATGTTAAGCCGTGCATTGAACAGTTTTGTTTTTTTTTTTTATGATTTTTATCTGGATTGCGCTCGGCGCATGTTGTTGTAAGAAAGTCGAATAAAGGCCTTTGACCGGTCCACATCAGGTCTTTAAATAACCTATAGCCGCTAGTAAGAAGCTGCGGGCCACGGCAGCCCGACCAGAAATAATCAGGAGGAGCTGAGGTACAAGGCCCAGTATCTCCAACAAATGCGTACACCGCAAACGCGTCAAGAAGTTCAATAAAACGATAAAAATGTCGTATTTAGCACGTATTAAAATAGAAGAAAATGTGCCCCTCTTTTGGACTCAAATATACCTATACACCGAATCCCGGGCTATAATTATTCGAGAAAGTAATGAAACCAATGGATTACAACTCTACCGGTCGATCATTTTCCGAGAAGAAACTTATGATAGTGATTAAGATCAACTTGAAATATACTTTTTCGAAGAGACCCAAAAGTCAGATGTGCTAATAATTTTCGAAAACACCGCGCAAAGGATCGAGTTTGAAACTGCATTCAGACATTTTATGGAATATAGCAACCCTGAAGTGAATCATTAATATTGAAGTGGAGGAGTATAATAGATTATTTCGATGTATTTTTTTTGTTTTTGTTTAATTATGAGTAGTACACTACTATTCTTTTTTTGTAGAAAAAGAAACATGTTAAGCCGTACATTGAACAGTTTTTTTTAATGATTTTTATCTGGGTTGCGTTCGACGCAAGTTGTAAAGGAGTCGAATAAAAGCCTTTGACCGGTGCACATCAATCTTTTTAAATAACCTATAATCGCTAGTAAGAAGCTGCAGGCCACGGCAGCCCGACCAGAAATAATCAAGAGGCACTGAGATACAAGGCTCAGTATTTCCAACAAATGGTCCTTCGCCATCCGGATCCCTAAGGATATCGTCGTAGTACAGCCTACTGCTCTATTTTCAACCAGTATTAACCATAGGACAAATTCACAGCAAGGTCAGTCCATTCCATTTTTTCCCTATTCTTATCTACCAGCTGTTTTTAAGATTGCTTCACTTGTTTTGCATTCATCAAGTTGATAAGAACTAAATCCGTTTCAGGTACGCGATAAATTGTTATAAACATATCTACGAAAAGTAATTCATTGATTAAAAATCTAAATAAATATTATATTTATTTCATTATTATTTAAATTATGGCAACTAATAAATCGCAGAGGTGCTCCAAAGGGACAATTAAACATTTTCACCGTCTTTTTAGACAATTTCAATGAATCAGAGAATTCTATAGGTTCTTTGCAAGCCCGTCTTGAGAAAATTTCAGGCATTCTTTCAGAATTTAACAGTGTGCAAGTAGAAATCGAATATCTTGATGATAATGAGCATTTAGACGAGAATGTAGCAGAACGAGAAAATTTTGAAAGCAAATATTTTGAATCAATAGCGCGTTGTAAGGAAATATTAGGTCATTCAGATCGTCCAATTCCTTCACCACACGATACTTCCTTTGACTTTAACGCTAGGTATAATATAAAATTGCCACAAGTAAACTTACCAAAGTTTTGCGGCCAATATGATACCTGGACTCAATTTTATGATTTATTCAATTCTCTTATAAATAAAAATCCTTCTTTATCAAACAGCCCGAAATTCTATTATTTACAAGGTGAAGCTTCCCATGTAATAAGTTCTTTGGTTGTTTCGGATGCAAACTACACAGAAGCCTGGAAGTTGCTGGTAGACAGATATCAAAATAAAAAGGCGATCATTCACCTTCATTTAAAGGGCATTTTTGATTTGCCAAATGTAGTTAACGAAAATTATGAGTCACTTAGAAAGTTTTTGGATGAGTTTCTGAAGCACATCAGATCATTGAAAACTCTAAAACGAAAATGTTGATCAGTGGGACACAATTCTAATTTTTCTTTTAACATCTAAACTTAATATCGTAGCTAGAAAGGATTGGGAAATCTTTTCCGCCAACATTCATTCACCAACGGTGAACGAGTTAATAACATTTCTCACCCAGCGCTGTAACCTACTGCAATCAATAAATTCCAAGTTGCACATATCGAATCAAGGAGTTGTCAAAAACCAAACAGGTTTTAAATCAGGATCACATCTTTCAACCGCTAATGTAAATTGCGCATTATATCGGGGTAACCATTTTATTTACAAATGTCAACATTTTTTGAAATTGCCAATTCATAAAAGAATAACTGAAATCAAACGATTAGGCCTGTGCACAAATTGCCTTCGAAATGGACATTCTAACTCGGAATGCAAAGCAGGCGCATGTAAAACATGTCAAAGGCGACACAATTCACTTTTGCATTTACCATCATTAACTTCGATAACAGAAGAGTTACGCGATAATTTTAACAATTCTCAAAACGTACAAGCTAGCGATAATTCTAGCAATAAAAATTCATTTTATCGCCAAAATATTACTTCAACAAGTACCCTCTCGAACGATGAACCTAGAGTAGATAACCAAGTTGTCACAAATTGCAGTTTAAATGGACATTGCAAACAGAAACAGACAAATTCTCTCACAATACTGTCAACAGCAGTAATTAACGCTCATGATATCGATAATGAATTAATGCCATGTCAAGTACTATTAGACAACGGATCACAGTCAAATTTTGCCACAAGAGAACTTGTCTCCCGCCTGGGTTTAAAAACATCAAAAATAAACATGCCTATATCCGGAATAAATCAAATACAAGCTCACATCACCAATCAAACACATTAAAATCAAATCTATGCACTTCGGGTATAGTGTTAAATTACCTTTTTTGGTCATCGACAATATAACAGGTAATATTCCCCATCAATCATTTGACATTTCAGCTTTGAACATTCCTAAATCAATTTGCTTAGCTGATGTAGCGTTCAAAAAGTCATCGAACATAGACCTGTTATTAGGAGCTGCTATGTTTTTGACTTGCTGTGCATCGGACAATACAAGCTAGGAAGAGACCAACCAGTATTGCAAAAAACAAAGTTGGGATGGATCGTTTTAGGAAGTATCTCTGGTATAAATCCAATGCGGCAATAAAACACCTTCATGTTTTTTTAAATGTTAACAAAGATTTACATAGCGAAATTGAAAGGTTTTGGAGTATCGAAGAAGCCTATCCAAAGGTAAAACATTCACGTGAAGAAATTGAATGGGAACATTTTGTAAATAATACTTATCGTGATATATCAGGTAGATTTGTAGTCAAACTTCCATTACGTGAAAACTACGTCAATCTAAGTCAATCGATAGAAACAGCTACTAAAAGATTTTTGTCTATTGAACGAAAATTACTCAATAATCCCAATTTAAGGGAAGGCTATTGCAAGTTTAGGTCAGAATACGAGGCATTGGGACACATGACAAAAATAAGTCCAGAAAACGTAAGTTCATTTCAATATTTCTTGCCACATCATTATGTGGAAAAATTGGATAGCTTAACAACCAAACTCAGGGTAGTTTACGACGCCTCGGCAAAAACTTCTACTGGGATATCTCTCAATGATACCTTAAAGCTCGGTCCAAATGTCCAGAATGATTTGTTTTCTATTTAGCTTAGGTTTCGGAAGCATAACATTGTAGTAATAGGTGGACATTGTAAAAATGTATCGTCAAATACTTATAGACCCTACACAGCGAAATTTACAATTAATCGTAAGGCGTGACGATCCAAAATCTGATTTAAATCATTTCCAGTTAAATACTGTAACATATGGAATTGCTTCCGCTTCACTTTTAGCAACGCGTTGTATTAAACATTTGGCAATCGATAATATGGATACTAGGGTGGTCCTTATTTAGAAAATGTTCGAATTTTTTTCCACGATAGTCCTAAATCGGTTCCAAATATATAAAAAAAAATTCATGCCAAGTTATAGCTCTTAATTTTAATATCAACCCGGCCCCCCCGATAGCCAAAGTTTTAAATGGAAATAACATAGGAAAAGTTCTGTTAATACTTTGGAATTTTTTATCCCATAAACCAATAAACATATCATGTCGACAAATGATTATTTTTATAGAAAATTTACCGCTCTACAAAAAAGGTCTCTTGTGATTTTTGGCTAACTTGACTGGTTTAAAAGTTATTCGAGGTTAAAATAAAAGTTCTAGTCAATCTAATGGTTTTTTTTCGTTTTTATCGTCATTTTATGATTCAAAAATGAAAAAAGAGTTATAATTTATATTTCAAACGAATTTTCTTACCTTGACGTATGCTCTGAAAGAAAAGTATTAATGAATTGAAAAAATTGACTTGAAAGAAAATACCAATATTATCATTTTTTTTTTTTTAATCACATACTTTTATGAAGTTGTTACATTAGTTTTCTTTAGCGCATCAGGAAACATTTGACGATGATCTTTAACTAATTGTAATACAAATTGCATTTGTTTTTCATCTTTGGTATAATGTTTACAAAAATCTTGCACTAGTTTAACTCCTCTCTCAGCACAGTCATTTACAACCGATAGTTTTTCGACAAACCGTAATGCAGTTTTGTAGCTTTCATTTTCAGCCCATTCAGAAGGATGAATTTGTAAAAATTCTGTTTGTAACTCAAATCTTTCAAAAAATTTGATCGATTCTGCAGTTACAAAAAAATCGATATCGTTGTACAATAAATCGTTTATATTCTTGCTTTGAAAGCGTTTTACGCTACATTTTTCACTAGTATAATCCAGCTCTTCTTCCGGAATAATATCAATTGAAATCTTGTCTTCTTCTGTATGCAGCTTAGCCACAATTTTTAATTTGGTTTCTAATGGAACATCTTCATCGAAAATTGCGATGATCGCTAACTCTGGCGATAAGTACCATAGATGATTCATAAATCTATTGATTGCTACAGTAGCAAGATTACTGTTGATCGCCTTAAAGTTGTGTAGCTCTTTTATAAATTGTAGATCATGGTATGGAGCTTTTACACTATTAGATGATAAATACCAAGCTTTAACATAAACAGTTGTCACAAAAACACATATTTGTCGAAGTTTATTGTCTTCACCTTTTTTCAACGATAACTGTTCACGAAACAGGTACATTTTCAGCACGTAAATAGCTTTTGCCATCCACCGTGCATGATGGCAAGCTCCTGGCTTACGAAAACTAAATTTTTCTGGGATAACACCAATGAAGACTAGAGTAAGCTCCAAAAACTCTTTGTAATCATCACGAGGCAGCTTTGTTGTCAGAACTTCAGTGGCAAAAGTTTTTATAGACCTAATTTTTTCTACTGTTAACTCCTTTTTATTTCTTGGATCATCTAATCCTGTTTTGTAATTCAGTTTATTCAAAGTTTCCCATTGCTTTTGAAATCTGATAAAAAGTGGAACATTTGGCCCAACAGTATTTGGAAAAACAGCTTCGAACACATATCTTAGGACAATTTCGAAAATGTGATGCCTACACGGAAGATATAATAAATCTCTCTCTAATAATTTCTCCAGTAATGCAGCAGCACCATTTCGAATGCCTAAATTTGAAGCAGTAGTATCACAGGATATCGCTTTGACAGAAGTGTCGAATCCCTAATCCAGCAATGTTTCGTGAATAATAGTAGCTTGTGCCTTTCCAGTCCCATCTTCACTCGTTGGTACACCTAACATAATTTCTTTGCCCTCTGACGTAATTATCACTGGTAATCGATGAACGGTTTCGGTATTTAACAAATTAGGTAATAATTTTCCGTCCCAGTGTACAACAATAGATGATAAATTCAAGTCTTGGAAGTGTTTTTTTATTTCTATTGATTTTGACTCTCGCAGAGTTTGTCGTTGTCTTCGAATAGATGATCGATTGATTATCAAAGAGTTAATATCCACATCTAGTAGGTTTATATCAATAAGTGATTGACAGATAGCAGTTATTATAAATACAGCATCTCTGTCACTTACTTTACATCGATCGAAAGTAGCTACAACTCTATCACTGAGAATGATCCGGCAGTAGTAGGAAAGTATATTTCTCCACTAGATGCAGATAGAGCACTTCCCTGGCTAGATAAAAGTTCAACATTTTTGTCTAAAACAAATAAGGACAATAATATGACGAATAAAATATGAACGTGAATAAGTAATAAAAAATCAATTGATTATTTGATTCTCATAATTTACCCAATAATGCTTTTTCTTCATCACTCTTTTTTTTTTTCGTTTTTCAAAATGAGTTTTTTGTTTAATTTATTAGAATTATTATCATCGTCATCATATTTTGTTTTAATATTTGCAATAAAACCAATTCGTTCATCTGATCTCTGATTAATTAAGAATTCTTTAGAATTTTCATCAATAACTTCAAATACATTTGATGGTGCAATGTCAAATAATTTTTTTAATGAACAAACAAATTCATTTTGTTTTTTTACAGCCACGTCACTCCGATTTTCGTGTTTGACAAGTATGCGCCACTCATCGTACAATTTTTTCAATTTATCTCGGCATCTTTGCATATCTTGAACGGAAATTTGAGCTTTTTTCCAAAACACAATAATTTCATCAATTACTGCAGCGATACTTTCTGGTACAGAAGTATTTAAAATACGTGCATGAAAAAAGAACACTTTTAGAGCTTGCAATTTCGATGGTAATTTATTACCCACTATTTGGACGTCAACATCACCAATTAAAAAGATGTTTTGACGTAAACGTGATAGTTCCATATTTGTCTGATGACTTTAAAATCGAATTGATGAAATTTAAGGATTTAATTAAACAACGAGAAAGCATAACTATTAGTAAATATTCGTGAACGATTTTAATAGAGTTGAGATAATAAATATAGGTTATGAGTACTTTAGAATAAATTGTGATGTGAAAAGTTGAAGTAAAATCTAATAGATGGCGGCATAATCAGTTTCTGAAATGTTTTTATCTTGAAATTTAAATTTGAAACCAGATTGTATCAATATTTTTATCAATCAAAATTAAAATCGTTCAATAATTTGCCAAAAATATTTTGTGTATTTTGAAATTGGAAATATAGTTGAAACTTATGACAGTTCAAAAATAAAAAAAAAATTAGTGTAACTATTATTTTAGGGTCACGGTCACCTTGGAATTTTTCTGGAAAAAAATCATCAAGATTAAAAATTATAACCCTTTTTTCATTTTTGAATCATAAAATGATGGTAAAAACGAAAAAAACCATTAGATTGACTAGAACTTTGATTTTGACCTCGAATAACTTTTAAACCAGTCAAGTTAGCCAAAAATCATAAGAGACCTTTTTTGTAGAGCGGTAAATTTTCTATAAAAATAATCATTTGTCGACATGATATGTTTATTGGTTTATGGGATAAAAAATTCCAAAGCATTAACAGAACTTTTCCTATGTTATTTCCATTTAAAACTTTGGCTATCGGGGGGGCCGGGTTGATATCAAAATTAAGAGCTATAACTTGGCATGAATTTTTTTTTATATATTTGGAACCGATTTAGGACTATCGTGGAAAAAAATTCGAACATTTCCTAAATAAGGACCACCCTAATGGATACATTTCCACAAGAAAGCAAAATCATTTTAAACAATTTTTATGTCGACGACCTATTAACGGATTCTACAGATCAGACAAACTCGCTTAAAATTCAGCGAAACTTGGTGAAAATTTTCAACCAAGCAGGTTTTGAGTTAACGAAATTTTCTTCTAACAGTAGTGAATTGTTAAATCAAATTTTAAAGGATGCAAATACTTCACTTTCAAGCACTCAAAATTATGTCCTAACAGACTCTCACAGTACGAAAGCTCTAGGAGTTTCTTGGAATCCAGCATTCGATCAGTTGCACAAGAAATTAAATTGTTTCTCTCTCTTGTCAGAACATGTTTCGTTTAAATTTTCGAAATTTAACTTTTTTTATAAAGACTGCAAATGATTTTAAGATAGCTGCCACATGGAAATATATTCAATTTTTTGAGAAATTTCTAAACATTCTTATAATTTTTAATTAACATATGAGGAAAATAAGCCAAATTTATCTACCTGTAACTCACCTGGCTGCAGATAAGTATAGATGTCATAGAGGTGGCTGCCTACTACAACAAGGTTTATAATATAAAATATTAAAATTTTCTGCTTGATTCATGTAATTAACATGCGAAGGGAAAAATTATAAATACATTGACTGTTAACTAATTAATTAATTACTATTAATTGTAGCAGACCTATGGTGGCAGAGGTTGTTTATATAGATTCATTACATTGAAATCAGTCTATAAAACTTTATTTTATCCAATTAACAGATGAGGGTATATTTTTTTAATCCCGGATCTTAGACTTTTATGTTTACCTCACAATCAAATATTTAAGATTTTTGGAAATTACCAATTTTTGTTCGAAATTCGCCTTTTTTCTTCAAAATTTCTATATTTTTGTCGCCATTTCGCTTTTATATAATTCGTTTTTGTTTTGGATAGTTTTACTTTTTATCAAAATTCGAATTTTTTGGAAACTTTCAAATTTTTCTTCAAATCGAGTTATTTTAAAATGTTCAAAAATCCCATGGCCTATGTTACGCTGAAAAATTTAACTTTTTCCTCGAATTTCGTCCTTTTGTCAAAATTTAGAAAAACATTTTTTCTCCAATTTCGTCTCGTTTTATTTGACTAGTTTCTCAAAACTTTACATTTTATGTGCGAACTTTTTTTTTCTCGAAATTTCATATTTTTTCTCGAAGCTCGTCTTTTTTTCGAAATTTTGACTTTATTCGTAAAATTTGAATTCCTTCCAAATTTTCAAATCTTTCTTTAAATTTAGACTATTTTTGCGAAATTTCTTCTTTCTTTAAAAATATTTCGTTATTTTCCTTAACGCTGGATCTTTGCTGAAAATTTCTATTTTCTCGAATATGAATGTTTAGTAATTTTAAACGTTCTCTTAAATTCTTGTTCGAAATTTGGCTTTTTTTTAATTTCGAGATTTTTCTCTAAATTTCCTTTTTTTTTCAAAATCGGATTCTATTTTCGGAAATTTTCTCCCTAAGATCTCATCATTTTTGTCAAAACGAGTTATTTTTTCGAAATTTCAACTTGATTTGAAAAATCAGATTCTTTGTGTTGCTGGCTTTTCGGCTTTTCCTACAAAATGTTAATTTTTCTTTTAAAATTTCTGCTCTTTTATAAAAGGCTATTTTCGAAACTTGTTATTTTGTGCGAAAATTTAATATTTACTCGAAATTCTTCTTTTTATAAAAATGTCCAATGTTTCGTCAAATTTCGTTTTTCGTTTTTAAATATGACCATTGACATTTCCAACCCTTACTTCGTGGAATTTTATAATATTCGTAACTATTAAACTTTATTAACGATTAAAAAACAATAGGTATTAAAAATTTCACAATGTTTCGAGAAATATTTGCTAACACCGGACCAGGTTTCGCATATCTGTTGTTTTTTAATCATTAATAAAGTTTAATAATTATAAATACGACTATTCGCAAAATTCGACATTGTTTTTATATTGAGTTTCTCTGGAAAACTTTGACCGTTTTTTTGAACTTACGTTTTTTTTCTCAAAATTACGTTATTTTTGCTAACATTGGGCCATTTTCTGACAATTTCGACCTTTTAGAAGCTGAACTTGCAGAAATGTTGACTTAATTCTTAGAGTTTGGTTTTTTCTCGAAATTTTGTTTTTTTATCTAAAATATCGATATTCAATATATTCTGGCTAGAAATTTCGACCTTTTTATCAAAATTCATTTTTTTTCTTAAAATTTTGACTTTTTCCCTTAAAATTAGTCTTTTATCAATGAAATTCGCCTTTTCCTCAAAATCAGTGTTTTTCGAAATTTCGACTATATTCTAAATTTACCTTTTTGGTTTTTCGTTTTAAAATTTTTGAAATTTCGCAAATGTTGTTAACATTTTTCATTTTTTGGAAGATATCTTTTTCCGAAATTTAAAGTTGTGCCTCATTTTCGAAATTTTATTTTTTATCTCCGAATGCTCGATGTATATTGTTTTCAGAAATATTGACTTTTCCTCGAAGTTGGCTTTTCCTTTTATACAGTAATGTACAAAATTTTATTTTGCATGGAGCTGATCCAAAAAAAAATATTAAATTTCAGTAGATATGTTATTTTTGATAAAATATAAACAAATACATTCTGTTATACATAATTTAGGTTAAATGTGTTATTCATCAATGTCTATTTCTAGGTAATGGTAATTTATACATTAATGTCAAATTTTAATTATCGCTTTCTTTATAACTTTTTTTAGGGTTGGTTCTATTCTGTAATAAGTCGTCCAGGTTAAAATCTAAATTTATATGAAAAAAAAAAAATAAGGGGATGTTTTCTTGAAATTTCGTGTTTAATTAAAAATCAAAATTTCGAAACTGTAGCACAAATTTCGAATTTAAACTTGAAATTTTAAGTTTTGTTTCGAGTAAAATGTTAAAACTAGCAGTCTGAAATCAAATTGGAACTTTGAGAAGTACTATAAAATAAACGAACAATTTTTCGAAACTCATTTATTTTTTGTAGAAGGTTTTGGGCTTAAGAATTTTAAGCTTACATTTTTGAATTCAATATAAAAGTTCAAATATAAGTTTTAAAACGAATTTTCGAAAAACAAGTTAAAATTTTGAAGAAAGCTTGCCTTCAGATTTCTGATAAAATCTTTAAGTTTTGACTTATTGGTCCAAATAAAATAAAAAATCTAAAACAAAATTGATCTAATACTTCCAGATTTTAAAGTACAATAAAACCTGCAAAATCCGAATCGCGATTATACGAAATCTGTTTCATCCGAATAAGAACACGCAATATAATTACAGAATTTCTCAGTTTTAGGCAGACATTCGGGAAATTCCCTAAATTATCCGAAATTTAAGCCGTAGGTACATACCTAGATAGTTTTGTTTTCAGTAACCATATTATTATTTATATAATAATTATTATAATTTTATTTCTTAGATGGATTTAAAAATCTGAAAGTATGTATTATGATTTGCATATATATTTTTAACCGGTAATTTTTATATCGGTTTTCCGAAATTTCCATTATCCGAATTCACTTTGGAACCCATTAATTCGGATAATCGAGGTTCTACTGTATATCAGGTGTAACAGGATTATGGTACATCCCCTATTTTTTCTTTA
Source organism: Dastarcus helophoroides (assembly GCA_028583605.1). Taxonomy (NCBI): domain Eukaryota; kingdom Metazoa; phylum Arthropoda; class Insecta; order Coleoptera; family Bothrideridae; genus Dastarcus; species Dastarcus helophoroides. The sequence goes on from CM053336.1 coordinate 28,269,886, forward strand.
TTTATGAAGATACAATTTTTAAACTTTCTACACTTAATATACTTATGAAATGTCATATTTAGACATAAGAATGACATTTCTATTGCTGTCACTTTCACTAAAACTGATACAAACTTTTGATTTTTAAATAGAACACCCATTATATTATTACATCTTTGGAATCTGCATAATTTTCTGAATATGCTCCTAAAAGAAGTTATTTTTAAAGGATTGAACATTTTTTGCTCCCGTTTTATTTTTCAACCTAAAAGGCTATGACTCATTCTAATGGACCACATTAACTCTAAGAAATCTAGTCACGTGAAAAAAGGATTATTTTATTGTTTTATCACTTGATAAATTTAACAAAAATAGTTTATGTGTCATAACTTTATTTTCTTAAATGGCACCATATTGGTACTGCGATATCACAAAAAAAAAACTAAGTTCGAATCTAACCATATTTTCATTTTTGCAGCGAAATCAATAGAACTGAAGTTATAGCCAAAGGAATTCAAAATATTCGGTTTCACTTTATTTGAATATTTATTCAATAAGAGCATAAGTTAGCTGTGGAAAACAAATTTAGAAAATAAGACACTTCCTAAGTTTTCCTCATTTAATTTCCTTTCAGTGTGAATGTGGTCAGCTAGCGTTAATTAGGATTAGTCATGACCTTTTAGGCTCAGAAAATAAAATGGGAGCAAAAAATTTCCGATCCTTTGAAAATCAGTTATTTTATGTGTACTGTATTCGGAAAATTTTGCATATTCTAAAAATGTAATAATATACACGGTGTCCCATTTAAAAATCAAAAGTTGGTATCAGTTTTAGCAGTGGGAATGTCGATTTTATGTCAATATCTGACATTTCATAAGTACGTCAAGTAGAGCAACTTTGCAACTTTTATCTTCATAAATTAAGGAACCATGATCCTGTTACAACAAAGTATGTATTGTTACGTGCGTTATCGGTTCGAATTGATACACGTGATGGATTTATTCCCACTTTATTACTGAACTCAACTTGAATCACCACAATCTACATTAACTAACTCACTTCTACTAACTTACTAATTGCACTGATTCTAACTGACTGACTCGAGGGAAAACTGACCGCCTTTTATAGTTTCGGCCCGCGTCTTCCAGAACTTTCGGCAGATAAGGCTTATCGAATGCCGAAATTTCTGGAACGCTTATCTGCCGTTTGTTTCGTTATCGCGGCCGCTTTCCCCTTATCAGAACCTTCTAGAAACTTTTTTTTATTTACTAAATTCTACAATTCTATTCTAAATCCTATTTCATCTATTTACATTACGTTACATTGCCTCCCCCTTAGAAATGATCGTCCCGATCAGTTCCAATCAGTCACTTCACCACTAGAATTTGGCATAGTCTGTTAAGGTGTACCACTTTCATTTTACTCCTGGAGCTACGCTGGATCCTGTATACCAAGTCGTTGATCCTCTTCAGCACTTTGTACGGCCCTTCCCAAGATGGCGTAAACTTTGGCGAAACTCCTTTCTTTCGCTGAGGGTTGTATAGCCCATACCAATTCGCCCTCACTGAAACCACCATGATTGGCACTCACGTCATACCTGGCCTTCATCCGGTCCGTCGCCAAGTTGATCTTCGTCCGCACCAGAGCATGCGTCTCCAGTATCGCTTCCCTCAAGTCATCTACGAAACCCATCGTTTCCCTGGGGACCTCCCTTGGTGATCCAAACACCAAGTCACACGGAAGCCGCAGTTCCCTCCCGAAGATCACTTTTGCCGGAGTCTGACTTGTAGTTTCATGAGTTGCCGCGCGATAGGCCATCAGAAACAGTGGGTAGATGTCGGTCTCCCAGTCGTTCTGATGTTTGGAGACAGACCTTCGAAAGATGTTCCTCTAAGGTCCTGTTAAATCTCTCCACCATTCCGTCAGACTGTGGATGAAGAGGTGTTGTTCGAGTTTTCCTTATTCCAGAAGACGACACACCTCTTGGAAAACCCCCGATTCAAAGTTCCTTCCCTGTCCGAGTGCAGTTCTAAGGGAACACCAAATCGACAGATGAAGTTGTCCACAAGAACCCTCGCGACTGTGGTGGCTTCCTGATTCGAGATGGCATAAGCCTCAGGCCATTTACTGAAATAATCCATGGCCACCAGGATGTACTTGTTTCCATCGTCTGAAGCTGGGAAATGGTCCTGCCACATCGATTGCAATTCTTTCAAATGGAGCTCCCACATTATATTGCTTCAGGGCCCCTTTGGTTCTCGTACGAGGACCCTTGGATGCAGCACAGGTGACACATTTCCGACACCACCGCTCGAACGTCCTCCCTGCAGTTAACCCAATAAAACCGTTTTCGAACCTTCTCCAGGGTCTTGTTCATCCCTAGATGTCCACCAGAGGTCCCATTGTGCACCTCCCACAAGACCTGTGGAATCTTCTCCTGAGGCACCACCAACTGCAAGTTGACAGACGCTTTCCATCAGCGCTTTCCCATGCTCTCTTCAGTACCCCGTCCTCGACCTGGAGGGATTTCCATTGAGCCCACAAATTCTTAAGAGCTGGACTTCTGTCGGAAACCTCTTGCCATTCCGGTCTGTCTCCAGCTTCTTTCTATTCCAATATGGGTCCGATATCAGCGTCGCTCCTCTGTAGCTTCCGAAGGCCTTCAACAGTCCATTCGTCTTCTGGCTGGACAGAAGTGACCCTTATATCCACCATGTGCTCATGGTCCTCAACTCGTTTGCAGTGTTTGCAATCACCACAAGGTCTTCTGGACAAAGCGTCAGCGTTGTTATGCTGTCGACCCGGTCAAATATGATGCTTGAAGTGATACTGCTGAAGCCTTTCTAACCATCTAGCCGTCCTGTCCCTCCGCGTTCTTCATTCGGAGTAAACCAAGAAAGTGCCGAATGGATCTGTCCTGATAAGGAATTCTTGGCCCATACAAGTACTTGTGGAAGTGTTCCACGGCCTTCACTATCGCAAGAAGTTCCTTCCTGGTGGTGCAAGAGTTCCTCTCCGGCTTCGTCAGGATCTTGCTGTAATACTCGATTACTCTTTCTTCACCGCCTTGAACTTGGGACAGGACAGCTCCAATGCCGACGTTGCTGGCATCTGTGTCTAACACAAATTTCCAATCTGCTGAGGATAAGCCAAGATAGGACTTGTGCACAAGGCGGACTTCAGTTTCGGAAAAGCGGTATCACAGTCGGGAGTCCAGACGTACGGCCCTCTTCCTTCCGTTAGTTGATGCAACGGCGCAGCGATGTTGGCGAAACTTCTTCCTCCTGTTCTTTTTCTTGTCGTCTTCGTTCTTCCTCCTGTTCTTTTTCTTGTCGTCTTCGTTCTTCCTCCTGTTCTTTTTCTTGTCGTCTTCGTTCTTCCTCCTGTTCTTTTTCTTGTCGTCTTCGTTCTTCCTCCTGTTCTTTTTCTTGTCGTCTTCGTTCTTCCTCCTGTTCTTTTTCTTGTCGTCTTCGTTCTTCCTCCTGTTCTTTTTCTTGTCGTCTTCGTTCTTCCTCCTGTTCTTTTTCTTGTCGTCTTCGTTCTTCCTCCTGTTCTTTTTCTTGTCGTCTTCGTTCTTCCTCCTGTTCTTTTTCTTGTCGTCTTCGTTCTTCCTCCTGTTCTTTTTCTTGTCGTCTTCGTTCTTCCTCCTGTTCTTTTTCTTGTCGTCTTCGTTCTTCCTCCTGTTCTTTTTCTTGTCGTCTTCGTTCTTCCTCCTGTTCTTTTTCTTGTCGTCTTCGTTCTTCCTCCTGTTCTTTTTCTTGTCGTCTTCGTTCTTCCTCCTGTTCTTTTTCTTGTCGTCTTTGTTCTTCCTCCTGTTCTTTTTCTTGTCGTCTTCGTTCTTCCTCCTGTTCTTTTTCTTGTCGTCTTCGTTCTTCGTCTTGTCGTCTTCGTTCTTCCTCCTGTTCTTTTTCTTGTCGTCTTCGTTCTTCCTCCTGTTCTTTTTCTTGTCGTCTTCGTTCTTCCTCCTGTTCTTTTTCTTGTCGTCTTCGTTCTTCCTCCTGTTCTTTTTCTTGTCGTCTTCGTTCTTCCTCCTGTTCTTTTTCTTGTCGTCTTCGTTCTTCGTCTTGTCGTCTTCGTTCTTCCTCCTGTTCTTTTTCTTGTCGTCTTCGTTCTTCCTCCTGTTCTTTTTCTTGTCGTCTTCGTTCTTCCTCCTGTTCTTTTTCTTGTCGTCTTCGTTCTTCCTCCTGTTCTTTTTCTTGTCGTCTTCGTTCTTCCTCCTGTTCTTTTTCTTGTCGTCTTCGTTCTTCCTCCTGTTCTTTTTCTTGTCGTCTTCGTCGGTAGGATGTTCCTTCGTGCCAAGTAACCATGGCGCCTGTGTCGACTGTGGCCTGTACATTCCTTCATCTACTCTGGCTGCAACTACTAAACTTTCCATGGTCCTTTTATCTGTTTGATGGAAAGGAGTTTTGGGGGCTCGTTGCTCCACACCAGCCAGTGGGTGCCCCTTCCCACTGGCTGATTTTAGTTTTCCTGCTGTGGGACTTGTCGACTTCTTGGGGCCTGATCTGCAGTCCTTCTTGAAGTGCCCCGGTTTGCCACAGTTGTAACATGTGCTTCTGTTGGATCTGCCTTTTAGAGTTCCTACCAGTTCTTGATGCTCGCGTCCATTTTCTTTAGGGCTAGCGCTTATGTTCGCGTTCATATTCCCTTTACTTCCTTTGTTTAGCACTCATACTCGCATTCATTTCTTTTAGTTAGCGCTCATGTTCGCGAGATCAGTGGTCATTCGCCTCCTGTTCTTTTTCTTGTCGTCTTCGTTCTTCCTCCTGTTCTTTTTCTTGTCGTCTTCGTTCTTCCTCCTGTTCTTTTTCTTGTCGTCTTCGTTCTTCCTCCTGTTCTTTTTCTTGTCGTCTTCGTTCTTCCTCCTGTTCTTTTTCTTGTCGTCTTCGTTCTTCCTCCTGTTCTTTTTCTTGTCGTCTTCGTTCTTCCTCCTGTTCTTTTTCTTGTCGTCTTCGTTCTTCCTCCTGTTCTTTTTCTTGTCGTCTTCGTTCTTCCTCCTGTTCTTTTTCTTGTCGTCTTCGTTCTTCCTCCTGTTCTTTTTCTTGTCGTCTTCGTTCTTCCTCCTGTTCTTTTTCTTGTCGTCTTCGTTCTTCCTCCTGTTCTTTTTCTTGTCGTCTTCGTTCTTCCTCCTGTTCTTTTTCTTGTCGTCTTCGTTCTTCCTCCTGTTCTTTTTCTTGTCGTCTTCGTTCTTCCTCCTGTTCTTTTTCTTGTCGTCTTCGTTCTTCCTCCTGTTCTTTTTCTTGTCGTCTTCGTTCTTCCTCCTGTTCTTTTTCTTGTCGTCTTCGTTCTTCCTCCTGTTCTTTTTCTTGTCGTCTTCGTTCTTCCTCCTGTTCTTTTTCTTGTCGTCTTCGTTCTTCCTCCTGTTCTTTTTCTTGTCGTCTTCGTTCTTCCTCCTGTTCTTTTTCTTGTCGTCTTCGTTCTTCCTCCTGTTCTTTTTCTTGTCGTCTTCGTTCTTCCTCCTGTTCTTTTTCTTGTCGTCTTCGTTCTTCCTCCTGTTCTTTTTCTTGTCGTCTTCGTTCTTCCTCCTGTTCTTTTTCTTGTCGTCTTCGTTCTTCCTCCTGTTCTTTTTCTTGTCGTCTTCGTTCTTCCTCCTGTTCTTTTTCTTGTCGTCTTCGTTCTTCCTCCTGTTCTTTTTCTTGTCGTCTTCGTTCTTCCTCCTGTTCTTTTTCTTGTCGTCTTCGTTCTTCCTCCTGTTCTTTTTCTTGTCGTCTTCGTTCTTCCTCCTGTTCTTTTTCTTGTCGTCTTCGTTCTTCCTCCTGTTCTTTTTCTTGTCGTCTTCGTTCTTCCTCCTGTTCTTTTTCTTGTCGTCTTCGTTCTTCCTCCTGTTCTTTTTCTTGTCGTCTTCGTTCTTCCTCCTGTTCTTTTTCTTGTCGTCTTCGTTCTTCCTCCTGTTCTTTTTCTTGTCGTCTTCGTTCTTCGTCTTGTCGTCTTCGTTCTTCCTCCTGTTCTTTTTCTTGTCGTCTTCGTTCTTCCTCCTGTTCTTTTTCTTGTCGTCTTCGTTCTTCCTCCTGTTCTTTTTCTTGTCGTCTTCGTTCTTCCTCCTGTTCTTTTTCTTGTCGTCTTCGTTCTTCCTCCTGCTCTTTTTCTTGTCGTCTTCGTTCTTCCTCCTGTTCTTTTTCTTGTCGTCTTCGTTCTTCGTCTTGTCGTCTTCGTTCTTCCTCCTGTTCTTTTTCTTGTCGTCTTCGTTCTTCCTCCTGTTCTTTTTCTTGTCGTCTTCGTTCTTCCTCCTGTTCTTTTTCTTGTCGTCTTCGTTCTTCCTCCTGTTCTTTTTCTTGTCGTCTTCGTTCTTCTTCCTGTTCTTTTCTTGTCGTCTTCGTTCTTCTTCCTGTTCTTTTTCTTGTCGTCTTCGTTCTTCCTCCTGTTCTTTTTCTTGTCGTCTTCGTTCTTCGTCTTGTCGTCTTCGTTCTTCCTCCTGTTCTTTTTCTTGTCGTCTTCGTTCTTCGTCTTGTCGTCTTCGTTCTTCCTCCTGTTCTTTTTCTTGTCGTCTTCGTTCTTCGTCTTTAAACATTGCTAATAACGCTTGTAATTGTTGTTCCATTTTGGCCGATTTTAATCTCGTATCCATAAAGCGTATTTGAATGTTCACGAATTTATTTGAAGCGCCTCGTATAACTATTTAACAGTTTAAAAGGTCCGAGATAAAGTCAACTACGGCACCTGGCACGAATTTTTTTCGAGTAATAAAGCACAATCCACGAATAATTCCGCTTCTGACACCAAATGTTACGTGCGTTATCGGTTCGAATTGATACACGTGATGGATTTATTCCCACTTTATTACTGAACTCAACTTGAATCACCACAATCTACAATTAACTCACTTCTACTAACTTACTAATTGCACTGATTCTAACTGACTGACTCGAGGGAAAACTGACCGCCTTTTTATAGTTTCGGCCCGCGTTCTTCCAGAATTTTCGGCAGATAAGGCTTATCGAATGCCGAAATTTCTGGAACGCTTATCTGCCGTTTGTTTCGTTATCGCGGCCGCTTTCCCCTTATCAGAACCTTCTAGAAACTTTTTTTTTATTTACTAAATTCTACAATTCTATTCTAAATCCTATTTCATCTATTTACATTGCGTTACAGTATTTTAATATTTTTTTGTTTAATTTTTTCTTTAATGTTTTCAGTTTGATTCCTAATTCAGCCTTTTGCTACAAATTTTAAATTCTCTCTTTGGAATTTAAATTTAAACAAAGAAAAAAAATAGGCAGTCATGTGGACTGCACACAAGTGAAAACTCAAAACTAGTAACTAACAGTGATATAATTGTTGCTGATGTTATTGAATATGAAGTAGTTTAATTGTTCTAGAACTAACCTTTGTTTACATATTTTGATATCTCACTTACATTATATCATTTACATTAATCTCAGCTGACAGGCAACTAATACTAGCTAACCTTGATCCTTGTGTTATCCGAATTTTTGCATTTATTCGTCATGATATTATCCAGTCATCACAATTATTCCGTAATTAAATCTCTCATTTTATAATGGCAAAAATATACTCTGCTATTTCATATTTTACAAGAAACAACTGGATCACGAAATCACAAAAGCCGAAATACTTAACAGCGAGTGTTGTAATTAGAGCTGGGATTATATGCTACAAAAAAAGTAAAAAATATGCATGCAGTATGCCCTAAAATATTTGCAAAATATGCACTATAAAATATTTTATATGCATTTATTTCCATAAAAAATTTCAAACAATAGCGGTGTTAAGGATTAATAGACAGGGAAAATATGAATAATTTACGTACAGTCGGTTCAACAAGAAACGTTCCTCAATTTTTCAAAAACTGTTAATGGTTTGGCTTTTATTGACTTGTTGGTGAAAAAGTTCATTCGGTGGTCACGTCGCGGATACTAAATTGTTTTACTATCGTTGGAACTGTCAACCAAAAGGTCCACGCATATCTTACAGTGCGGCTGCTAAATATTTAAAATGGTCGAAGACATTAGTGAAGAGGTGAATTGTCTCCTATAAAGCCAACGAAGATCTTCATGGTAAGAGGCAAATCGGAAGTGACAATAAAAAGCAGGATAAAGGCATCTGAGAGCTATTTAAGCGCAATCCTACTCTACAGTTGCGTGAAACCAAAGCAAAGCTAACTAAGAGAGGAGTTGACGTCAGCATAAATACCATTTAGCTGAGGATAGCATACAATATCGAAGCACGAGGCAAATCCGTTGTTTGCGAAGACCTACATGAAAAATGCAAGGTCTGGTTGGTCGAGAATCTCGACTGCGATTGGTCCAATGTAATTTTTTCTGACAAAGCATCGTTCGGGGCATAAGCTTCCATAACGTATGCTGGTGAGCGATTGCTTCAGTGAACCATCAAACATTCAGTAAAACTCCATGTAGGGCATGATACTTTGAGCCCAGTTTTAGGTGTTTAGAGATCTCTATGCAGAACTTGGATGCTCTGTAAATCGCCATTATTTATAAACGTGATTTTCTAAAGCCTGTCCGGAAGATGTTTGGTATCAAAAGCGAAGATTAGATTTTAGGGGAGGACAATGATCCAAAACATCGGAGCGCATGGAGAGGAGAAACTGGCATTGTAACTTCAGACTGGTTTACACAGACTCTTGATCCAAATCAAATTATTTGAAAATTATTTGGAGCACTGCAATGATCGTACTTGCAGGAACATCCGTCTTCATCCTCAAGCAGCTTTCACGAAAAATCAGAGAGATATGGCGCTTATTACTCCTAGAATATGCAGAAAAGCAGGTAGAAAGTATGGCCAAAGGGTGCTAGGCTATTCTGGAAAGCAATGGGGATTGTACCATGCAATAGGTAGTTGCGCTGTAAGCTTTTTAACGTACTTTTAGTTAAAAAGTAAAAATAAAAAAATCTTTAATAGTTTTCCTAAAACTGAGAAGTTTTCTTGATAAATATATTGTATATAAAACAAGATATGTAGACCCAACACATCTCTATTTCAAATTAAGGCTTAATCATCTAACTTGATTGCTTTTGTATTAACTGAACAAAAACAAATTTATCATACCAATTTAGAAAAAAAAACCTGAAATATGCAAAATAAAAAACTGCATATGCATTTATTGAAAAATGTCTAAATATGCACATATGCACTTTGCATATAATCCCAGCTCTAGTTATAATATTACTCAATGAGTGTTATAATTTGTATTACCCAAATTAAAATATTGAATGAAGATTTTAAAAAATATCATTAAAAATATAACAGCGTCGCCAAACGCTACCAATTCTTGTCACTCTGTCCTGGGTTGTTCGCAAGGCGAAGGCGAAATTATGTGCGTGGTGTAAAGCATATCTTTATTACGCCGATTTTATTCTCGCACGTCGCATCCGTCTTTCGAATTGACGCCTGCCCGTAATTTGCCAGCGTTTTTTTTTTTCTTTTCTAATACATTCAGCTTTCGTTTACGAAGAGAACAGAAATAATAATAATCAAATTAACACACAATTTAAACAATTATAGTACACACATTTTCGCATATTCAATTTAATTTTAGGGGTAGGATTCGATTAACTTTCAATTCAATGAGCGACCGTTGCGCAGTGGGCGTAGCGATTTCAAGGATTGAAACTCGTTGCCGATCTCGCCCTTTTTTTTAATTCTATTGCGAGATCTATTCATTGTTACATGTACCAACTAGACATTAGGGCATGCCGACAGTTCGAATTAGCGTTATTGTTAACGCGAAACTATTAGTTTTTCCCCTAAGTGTAGTCGCTCTAAGCGCCTAAGAAATTTTCACTTCAAAAATAATAATTTCGGGTTTAAATTGGAAAATTTGCAAAAATAAACAACATATTGATTTTATGTAGTAAAATTCTGAAAATTTTTATTTTACCTAAAGCATTTTTAATTAAGAATTAAATATTTGACTTTACCGGAACTTTAGAACCTTTCTAAGCAAAATTCCAGAAACGGTAGCGTTTCCCTTCTTTTAATCCTCATGTCTAAGCAATTTGTTGAAGAATTGAAATTAGAAATGGAGATAAAAAAATACTTAATCCGATCCCTTCTTTCACGTAGATGAAGCCGCGCGTGTTAGCTGCTGCATTTCAATACAATAAACTGTGTTCTCTGATTTTTCTACACAGAGAATAACGATGCCCAATTCCCTTAACGTCCCCTCTTAGCAACATTGAAGTATTTCATAAGTAGATAGATGGATGACAAAGCCCTTTAAAGCATTTTTATAAATCACGATAGGCTAATAAGGTTGAAGTACATTTTCAATCAATGAATGAATAAGCAATAAACTACATTTGATCGATTTATCTAGCATGATGTGCGAAATTGTGCATTTAAAGATCAAACTAAAAAAATTTCATCCTCTATATATACTCTGCTATAATTTGAAATTTTTGCAGTTTTTACCAGCCAGTGACAAAAACCAGTTAACATGAAATTGTTTCTGATTGCTTGTTTATTCGTCCTGGGAAGTCTCGCAGCTACCCAAACCGAAGTTATTGCGAAATGGGCTGAATTTAAAGTAGGTGTTTCCTTCACGTAAATTAAAATATTCAAACCTATTTTTTTTTATTCCACAGGCAAAACACAATAAAGTCTACAGATCTGCGCTCGAGGACCGCAAACGTTTCAGTATTTTCCAAGACAATCTAAAAAAAATCGATGCGCATAACAAGCTTTACGAAGAAGGAAACGTTACGTTTACCAAGGCTATAAACCATTTTGGTGACTTGACCAAAGAAGAGTTTCTTGCGTATGTTGGCACACACCCAACACCAAGCAAGAAAGGTGGCACCCCATATAAACCCACCAAGGTTACTGATGCTACTGAGGTCGACTGGAGAAAAAGTGCACTCGTATCAGAAGTCAAGGACCAAGGGGAGTGCGGATCCTGCTGGAGTTTCAGTGTCGTAAGTCCTAACGACATTTATCTTTCTATTTCTATACTCGCTTTAGATGGGTAAGGGATCATTCCATCAAAATGTTATGCTGCGACCTTATTTTGCTTTTATTTTGATATTCGATTTATTATAATTATTATTTTTGTATACACGTCCCGTATACACAGGACTTTCCCCATATTTCGCGACCTAGTCCTAAATTACTTTTCCACTCACTTACATTTTCGAAAATGTCAAAATGTCATTTTTTTTCTCAATTTTGTTTACAAATATTTGCGACGAATTTGCAAAGGGTAAGATGGTGACTTTTGAAAGTGATTTTCGTAAATTTTGGAATATTTTACTTATTTAGAATCTGATAACCTTTATTTGTCACTTTTCCTAATTTTGTTAAGTTGATATTGCGAGAAATACGAAATGTATTAAAATACCGGTCTCAAAGCTTAGGAAAATAGACTCCAAATTTTGGATTTTATTTATTGTCCTGAATACTGTCAAGAGTTGTCGGTGAAATTTGCCGACACCCTATGTAAATTTATATTGAAAATTTCTGGAAAATTCTACTTGTTTCTCGAAATATGTCATTTTTTCTAAGAATATCTCATTTAAATTTTATATTTACTGCTTTTACTCTAAAATTTCAGCTCTATAATATGAATAGTTTTCTTTTGAAATTTTGGCTTCTGGAAATTTTGATGTTTTATTTTTTTTTAAGAACCAGTCTAAACCCAGAATTCGTTCCTTGTTTCCTAAAATCTATTCTTTATTTATTTTTTTATTTTTTTTGGAAAATTAAACTTAATCTCTAGTCCTACTTAAACTCTACTATAGGGAGTTTAAAATAATAAATATACCAGAGTTGCCAATATTTTTGATATTAATATGAAATATTTCTAGACTGGGTCCGTGGAAGGACAATATGCTATGAACAGCGGAGAACTAATTTCTTTGAGTGAACAACAGTTGGTCGATTGCAGTGTAGATTACGGTAACGCTGGATGTACGTGGGGTGAAGCGGGTGTCGCCTTCATGTATATTCAAGACCATGGTATCGAAAGCGAAAAAGATTATCTTTATGTAGGCGTAGAAGGAACTTGCAGAGCGAATGAAGCCAAAATAGTGACGCGTATCACTGGATACGCAAACATTGCCGAAGACAACGAAAGTGAACTCCAGAACGCAGTTAACTTCATTGGTCCTATTTCCGTTACTATCCACGCTACTGAACAATTGCAGTTCTATTCGGGAGGGTATTTCGTTGACCACTACTGCTCACCTGACCTTGTGAACCACGGTGTTTTGGTGGTCGGTTATGGTTCCTATAGCGATCGAGATTACTGGATCGTTAAGAACTCGTGGTCAGCCGATTGGGGAGAAGAAGGTTATGTCACTTTTGCTCGCAATCGCAACAACATGTGCGGCATTGCCAGAAGTGCTTCATACCCAACTATGACGTAGAAGTCTCCTTTTCTAGAATTTATTAATTAAAGAACCAAATGTTAATAAAAAGTATTTCAATAGAAAAATTTACGTAAAATAGGATTGATGTGTAATTAATAAGACCTAAGATGATTAAACATTTTGTTTTTTCCAAAACAGGAGTACGAATGAAATTTTATTAATTCTTGTTGAGGTTGACAACTGTCTTTTAAGGAGCATCCCCATTGCTCCAAAACATAGTATGTCGTTGAGGAATGGGCTCAAGCTTCGGTAAAATTTTCAATTAAGAGTTTCAAATTATAATAACTTTTTATTTGTGCAATACGAATACAAAATATTTCTTGGCAATAAAGGTTTTAATAAAGAAGAAAAAAATAAGAAAAAGGAAAAAATCAAGATATCGATATTTCTTTCAATTTTGACATTTTTTATAATTTAATTTTTTTTTAATTCGACCCATTTGAAAATTACTACTTCAAAATTTCGACATTATTGGCTTTTTTTTCAAGGTCCCGACTGTTCTTGAAATTTTAGAAAACTTTCACTTTTCTTAAAAATAACGACTTCTATTGATATTTTTATTTCAAAATATTGACTATTTAAAAATTCATATTTTTTAAAGCATTTGATGTTTATTAAAAATTAGACTTTTTTTTGAACTGCGACTTTCAAAGTTCAGCTTTTTTGAAACTTTTGACATTTTGAAATATCCACCCTTTTTCCAAATTTTGACTTTTTCTCCAAATTTTTACTTAGTTGTGAATTTTGGCTTTTTTGAAATTTTCACATTTTTGAAAATAATGTCAACTTTTTTAAAATTTTTATTTCCTTGTACACTTATATTTTGTTTTTGTTTTAAATTTTTTTTTTTGAAAGTTTTGTCTATTTAAAATCGCCTTTTTTCGAAATCGTTCGGGAATGCTTATTTTCTTACTTTTTTAATAATTACTTATTTTATATTGTAATACTTATGCAGGTGGTCAATCAAAATCGTTCTTATATTTGAGGAGGTAATTCCATAAGTGAAAATAAAAAAAAATTGTATTAAACAGGGTATTCGAGGGTATATTAAACAAAATCCTTCTGAAGGAGCCAGAGAATTTCGAAAAAGACACCCAACGAATGGTTTTTTCTAACTATCTCGTAACTTATTTAAGCTACATCGATAAAATTTGAAATACAGAAATTATTGTTTACTAGAAATTCGTTGCTGGCAACAGAACATTTTTATCACCGCCAGTAACGTAGAACCAAGAGGGTCTCTACAAAAAAATGCACAAATTCAAAGGTGTCCAAAGTGCAGCATAATTAAGTCCAAAGGTTTCACCCCTTTACCACATCCTCAATTAAATAAATAATTACGCGATACCTATTTCGCCTAGGCTATTTGTGGCAGACCCAAATTGCATGCACCAGATGTGTTAAACAATTAGAAATAAGAAAGAAAGCAAAAGACCGCCAGTATCGATTTGAATCTCAATGCAGATTACGTCGATGCATCTTTTGCTAATCTTTTTGGATTAATACGCTTGAAAATGCCAGTTCTGCTGGCGAAATACGTATCGCGTAATTATTTATTTAATTGCCTATGTGGTAAAAGGGTGCAACCTTCTTTGGACTGAATCACAAGCCACAGTGTTTAGTTCAGTGCTTTAGTGCAGCATAATTAACTTATAAAATTGTGCAAAATTTCTTGGAAGCGATCTATCCTAGCAAGTTGATTTTGCGTCACTGGTAACCATACAAATTTTCTAATACCATCAATAAATCTGCAGAAAAAAATCCTTCTGTTAAAAATTGTATCGATTTAATTTGAATAGCTATTTAGAAAACTCCATTTGTTGGAAGCCATATTCAAAGGGCTCTAGCTTATCATATCTCATAAACATGAATTATGCTTAATTTGAAATTTCGCCTAATTTAAAGGATCACTGTAAACTATCATATTGTTAGAAACTTTGTATACCTTTTGAATTTGGCGCATTAACGCAAATAGGTGCATCGAAGAACCAGTCGTCCATGCGTGGTTCTTCCGCATCGGCTGCGTGTACGAAGAGCTAGATTTCGTAAAACTATTCAAACTGTTCAGGCGTAACTCTGTTCTATTAATAGATCAGCCGTCAAACTAAAATATTTCTAAGAGAATTTAACAATATAGACCACTTTAGATAAAATTCACGGGGTCCCCATAAGGGGCGAAAAATGGGTGTTTTTTGAGTCGCTCTATTCCAAAATTTTAACTTCTGAACATTTATTTTATGCGGAACGCTTGATTTTCTTTTAATGTCAACTTTTTTCACGGTTTTAACTTTTTGTCGAGATTTTGACTTGAAACTTATGGTGATTTTCGAAAAATCTTCCTTCGATTTTTATTGAAAATTTCGAACTTTTTTTTAAGGCATTTTCAAATTTGTGCATTTCAAATTTTTCAAATTTCTTGAAAGTAGTTAAATTTTTGTTAAGGCCTTAGGAGCCAGCCGTCATTGCTACCTAAAGGCTTGTTAAATTATGGCATAACCCATATTTCAATTTTGGTGGAACGGACTGGTCCTTGGTTATCTTCAAAAATTGAAATACAAATTTGTCCCCTGAAACCAAGAAAGATTGAAAAACACAACAAAGGTTGCTCTAACGAATTTGGCAGCCTTCGACAGTTTTCGATAAAGGGGGTGTTCTAATGTTGCCCAACGCATTTCCTCTAATTTTCGATGTGTCAGATTGACTGAGTGGGGGCGGGCATTGTCGTGAAGCAAAATCACATTTGTGACCGAAAATTCGCCCCTTTTTCAATATGCACGTTTCCCTTTACCCAATAGCTGGCAGCAGTGGGCAGCATTAACCGTACGACATTCATGCAGAAAATCGACGTCCACAAAAGGCTTCGGGACGGGTTAAAACAGGAAATATGGATTTTTTCCAAAAAGTGATATATTTTTCAATAATATCTTACAACACCTTTCGTTATAATCGATTGTTAAAATGCTAACATTTTTTGAAAATTCAAAATCAGAATGTGCTACAACTATTAAAATAATGTTTTTTTTTTCCGAAAGATGCGTTTGTACTTGAAGTTAAGCCATATACTTGGGTGTTATAATATTATCGATTGTAGTGCACTGGAGACTGGGACACTACTTCAACACAATGGTATGTACTGAAGCCATCTGGAGATGCTCCAATAATTGGGCAGTTTTTATTTACTATTACACCCTCATTGTTGATTCTTATGCATTTCCGTTTTTGAATTTCTTTTAATAGTTTTCGAGTTTCTTTCTCCTTTTCATAGCATGTGTGTCATTCATTTACCTTTGGAGGAGCCCATAATAGCTTCCACTAATGTTCCGTCATATGTTCTGCAGTGGGCTACATCCTATGTCTTACAGGCTGTTATTCTTGCATATCCTAATTCACGCCACAAGGGGCAAGTTGATTGCTGTTTATTTCCAATGCGAACTTCCTCACCAATTGATAATTACATGGCAGTTTTACAATAATCTAAAAATGTTGTTGCAACTAATGACTCGAGATTTTGCATAAAATTAATTAAGTAATGAATCGTCAGTTGTTCAATAGAGTTGAACTTTTTAAAATATTTTGTTAAATGGGTATCGAACTTATTAACTTTATTGCCTGACTACTTCTTGGAGAAGATTATCCTTTTTTGGGTGTGGCACGGTCATTTCTTTGTAATTTTTAGACCTCATTTATTTTTATAAACTTCTGAGCTGTCCCAATAGAAGAAAGCTCTCACAGTTTTCAGTAGCATTTTACAGCTTTAATGGAGGATCCTTCTTTCTGTGGAGCCAAGTTAAAAATGCAATAGCATACTTACATTCTCCTGAAATCCGAATACATTTTCACATTTATATTTCAATATGAAAGACTAATAGTGAAGAGTTAAAAATATTACCTAAATGGGCCACGCAATTGTCTCAATGAAGTAAAATAATTTTTTCCTCAGCCTCATTGCAAAGAACACTTACTGTGTTAGCTTTCTTTCGCACATTACGTTCTGATGTTATTTTATCTTTTACAATGCAAATATCGTCATTTCTTTTAACTTGCACGTACTTATGGCATTGTCACCATATGATTTACGTTCAGCCCTTAAAAATTGAAATGTATTACATAAATAATCTATCCAAAGTAATGAAATAATGTTGACAACATAAAGTGGGTTAGAAAATTATTCACACAACGTTTAGTTCTTTCTTTCTTTTTGAAAATAAATCAGATTTATTTAGGTAAGTAGCTGCAGTTATTTGTAGATGTTCATGAATATCTAATGGTACCATTTTTTTGAAAATAAGACACTGTCTTTCTTTCTTTTTAAGTCCAAAATATCTGCTAGGGCTTATTTTCGGGGGAGGGCTTCAAGTACAATAAGTAGATTTATATTTTTGTTGAATATTCATTTATATACAGAAATTTAAATTTATTCAATTACGGTCATGTCATCTTCTTCTGGAACATCGTCATAAAATATCAAATTTTGAATTCCGTTCCGATTTTCCTTCAAATCCATTTTCTGTAGAATAATTGGTCCGAATCTCTGATGTCTTGCAATATAACTACCGTTAAATAAATACTTCTTGTCTAAGTCTGTTCTTAGTGCATTGGAAACACAACTGTGAGTTATTTTGTCCCAGGGGTATACATATTAAAATGGTAATTTAATTAGGAAGTATTGAAGTTAAGTTATCCACCATCTTCTATAAACGGACATGAAGGCCACAACTTCTAATTACCAATATCACCCATAAGTGGCATCCTAGTCTAAACCTATAAGAATGGACAACACGCCAAAAGCACAAAGAGCACTTTTCCTACTAAAATCAGTCAAGTGTTCTCGATATTTTTTGTATATAAACATTTGATGTAAATTAGCAAAACTAGTCTAAGTTTAGTATTAGAATTGTAAGAGTCAAGTTATAAATCGTGTAGGAAATAAATAAATGATTTTTTAAACTGACTTACAAGTGAAAGTTAATTGGCGCAGTCGCTGTAGGATACATTCACGCGAAATTAGGGCATCTAATTTCGTTTTCGTGACCAAGTTGGGCGAATTGAGTAAGTCAACGAGAAGATTCCAAGGTCATATCGACACAGATTCTCCAAGATACTTACACCAATCTGATATATTGATGACTTTACTGTAAGTACACTGATGTCATTTAAAATACTGAATAAATTGATCAGTTTCGTCAAATTATTTTAGGTCCTGACTCTAAGAAGTCCGATTCTGATTTAGACTCACCAGCTTTTGAATTTAACAATACATTCCATGTCGCTTAACCAAACCGCGCAACCTATTTTGAAACAGAAATATCTTAATATGATACCTAACTTCTATGGAAAAACTGAACTTCTTCTAAGATTAATCGAAATTAGCGAAAAACTAGTTAATAAATTTTACAATGCTCAGGGTGTAAATGACTTTTAAAATGAATATTTGATGTCTAGCATTCTTGCAATGGTAAAAGGTGAGGCAGCTGTAAATATTTCGTTTAGCAGCACTAATAGCTGGTTAGATTTGAAAGTAGCTCTCATAAATTGTTATTTAGATAAAGGGATTATTTCAGTTTAAACATTGAACTTACGGAATTAAAACAAGGCGATGAAAGTCCTTTTGAATTTAATAATAAAGTGCAAAATTGATTAAACTTACAAATTTCTTAAATAATAACTCCTATTTCATCTAAAGAAGCTAAAATTCTTTCAGCATACTTCAGATAATATGCGTTACGTATACATCTTCAAAGATTACAAGATCCCATAGGCTCATTGATAAGGACTAAAAATCCTACAGCGTTACATATGTTAACTAATGATTTTCAATTAGAAAGTAACGTGAGAGGTAAATTCGAAAAACCAAGTAATAATATTACATACAATAAACCTAATATTATAAAAAATCAATTTAAAACTAATTACTCTCAATACACACCAATTCAGTAACATAATTTCACGAGAAATTATTAGCATCCGAGTTCGAGTAACCAAAACAAATTTAGTAAACCTTTTCCATATCAAAACTAAACGATCCAAAAATCAAACATAAATTCCCCTGTAAGGCAAGAATTCCAACCGTAACCTATGAGTGTGACAACAAAAGACACTATGCAACCCCGTTCCCAATTTGCCACAAAAGCAATACCAACAACTAATGGGTATTATACCGTATATTCATCATTTTGACAAGCAGAAACCCTGACATGCCAGCTACGAGAAGTGGAAAAACAGAAAATACCGAACTAGAAAGGCGCCCAACTAACCCCACATCTTCTTCAACAAGTAGCAGTGATCCGTCTCAAAGAAATATGGACTCACAATGGACTAAGTCATTTTTAACGGAGCTTGCGGGAATGCTGCATCAGTCCACGTGGCTCTCACGAAAGGACGACTTACATCGCTCAAGAGACAATGAACGCAATGAAGACGTCCTCTCCAGTAAAACTACCATCTTTTAAGGAGCTAATCTACGAGGATCCAAATAAAGTTCTTTAATACTAAAGAAACCTCCGAGGAAGACCGTCTATCCTTATGCATAGGACTGTTGAAAGGTAAAGCAGGAGAGTGGGCCGAGAAGAATAACCCACCTGTTTTTAAATTATCAATTTTTCTGTGCAAAATTAAAACGAGAGTACGCGTCAGACCAAGTGCTGCAAGAAATACTTGCAGAGCTCTACGGCAAGACCCACGAATTACAATAGCCAGTCGAGGAATTTCTTATACACGAACAGCGATTAGCAGCAAGAGTGGCCTCGGAAATTTCCGAAGGAGCATTAGAGAAGATACTTTTTCAACAGGTACATTCTCGCTTAAAGCGATTTATAAGGGCACTTAAATTCGAGACAATGATCGAACTAATCGAAACTGCTTCAGCATTTGAGGCAGACTTTAAAACTGAAACTTCCATAAAAAAGGATTCACAACCAACCGAGAAGAAATCCGAGAGTAAAAGAATGATGAAAAACCAACAAACGCTTCCCAGATGTTGGTTTTGTCCAGGATTTCACTGTAATACCGACTGTCCAAATAATCAAGGCAACTGGCGCAGGAAACCTCGTCCAGAATCAAATCAGGGAAACGACAGAAAGCTCGTCGCTTGCGGCGCCACCGATCTCCCGACCAACAGCCGTACCCAGCATTAATTCGGTCACCCCAGACCGGAAAGCCAGCGTGTAGCCTGCCACGCATTTAGATTAGCATCGGAAGAAATAACTATTTAGCACTCGTTGATACTTGTGCTAATGGTAATTTTGTCCGAGCTGGGCTACTTAGCCAAGAGTGTCACCCATATTGAACTTTCTTGCAACTAGCCGCCAAGGCCACATTCGTCGTCACTGGAGTCCAGAACCTGGAGGTCCAAGTTGGGACCCATGCAAAGACCATTAAATTTCTGGTGGTCGAGGGTCTCAATGAGGAAGTGATCTTAGGTTACCCCTGGATGGAAGAGGAAAATGCCTATCTAGACGCAAGAAGATGCATCAACTTCGGCAATGAAGGCATGTACACAGAATATACTTTTGGACTAACGCTATCCCGACACAACTGCAGCCAAATTCCTCGATGAATTTAAAGATATTTTTGCTGGTCAAACAGGCTCTACCACTACCCGATCTGTGACATATGAAATCCGGCTTAAAAATCCAACACCATTCCAACTACTACCTTATGCCTATTCAGAAGCCAAGCGCAAAGCCATGTACGCACAGATTGAGGAGATTGTGGCCAGCAAGATCATCGAGCCAAGCACATCGGAATACATCTTTCCTGTCGCCATGGTACCAAAAAAAGATGGCACATGGAGATTTTGCGTTGTTTGTAAACAACTTAACTCCCAGACTGCGGATGAGTCAACGTCTCTTTCTCTCATTCCTCAAACTTTAAAAGATCTGGGAAACGCTACCATCTTCTCGTTACTGGACCTAAAGGCTGGCTATTGGCAAATTCTCCTAAGGCAAAACTGCAAGAAATATGCAGCATTTACGTCACCAAATGGCGCTACTTACCAATTTAGGGTGCTTCCATTTGGGCTCAAGAACGCACCTGGAACTTTCCAACGCTTCATGTCTCAAGAAGTATGGCCTGGCCTCTTGAATGACATTGCGTTGGTCTACTTGCCTCTACCTACGAAGAGCACCTCACACATATCCAGGTTGTTTTTGAAAGACTTCGGTGCCATGGAGTAACCTGTGCACCAGACAAGTGCCGACTTGGAGGTAACCAAATTCAATACTTAGGTCACCATGTGGGAGCATCTAGCAACGAGCCCTTAGAATGTAACTTGAAGTCTATCCAAGCTATAAAAGCTCCGAAGACGCAAACCCAGCTACGATGATTTCTAGGTCTCCGTGGTTGGCTGTGCGAATATATACCTAACTTCGCAGTTAGCCGCACCTCTCACCAACATCCTAAGTACCAAGAAACCATATCGATGGAGTGAAGAATGTGACGTAGCCTTCAGAGCCATTGAAGGAACCAAGGAAATTGCACCGGCCAAACCCAAACCTGCCTTTTATTCTCCAAACAGACGCAAGTGGGGTCGGAATGTCAGCTGTTCTTTATCAGCCAATTCAGGAAGGAAGGAAGAGGATCATATATGCCAGCGCTAAATTCACCCCTGCTGAGCAGCGATATCATGTAAATGAACAGGAGTGCCTGGCTATCGTCTGCCCTGTAAAAAGATACCGCCAGTTTCTTGAGAGTCGTTCCTTTACCCTCAGGACGGACAACCGAGTTCTCCAGTGGTTAAGTAAAATGAAAGACGACAAGACCAAAATTACCCGCTGGACACTGCTTTTGCAACAGTACTCTTACACGGTAGAGCAATGTCCCGGAAAATTTGATGAACTTCCAGATGAATTATCCCGACATCCCGAACCGACAACCTCTTCGGCCGAATTCACTCCTCTGGAAGAAATTCTTCCCCCAATTCAAGCCCGACAGGAACCTGTAGCAGAACTTTTATGCTGCCAACTGGAGATCGTAACATTAACTGAAGAAATCAAACTAGCCCAGGAGCAAGACGAAGCTATCCAAGCAATGCTGGCCCAACTAAAAACGCCTCTCGCCCCAGACCGACTGGGAACGACGCGCCCACCAGCTCAACATAGAGCAAGACGGCCACCTCTATCCAACGCGAGATGATGCGTCTCATAGTTCCGCAATCCGTGGTAGAGAGGGTCATTTTCGAATATCATGACTCCCAATTAGCGGGACGTCCAGGACGGGAAGAAACAGCAGATGCGATCTCCTGATATTTCTGCTGGCCTTCCGTTTCCCAAGATATCGCCCACGCCAGAGGCGGCTTGTTCTGCGCTCAATTCAAAAGAAAGCCAACACATGCCGCCGCCGATCTGCGACCGTGTCAGCCAACTGAACCATGGCAAACCATAGCATGCGACTTGATGGGGCCATATCCAGTGAAAGATGACGGCAATCGCTGTGTGCTCACGGTCACTGACCTTTTCTCCCGATGGGTCGAAGCGCTTGCCATTACTGAAACGCTGACTAGCAGTATCACTCAACTCCTGGAGGAGCAAGTCTTCCACAGATACGGTTATCCACGAGAGATTATAACTGATAATGGGCCCCAGTTCTTGAGCCGCCGCTGGACAATAAGTTGCGAACAAAGTTACGAAAAACCCACCCTTTTCTCAAGATCTACAAAATTAAAATGTCGAGGACTATGCAGGGTGCTTAGTTTTCCCTGTACATACACCAACTTTATTTTTTAAATAGCAACCTATAATTTGTATCGCATTTTCTGATTCCTTATAAAAAATAAAGGTTATTTTTAAAATAAAGTTTTGTCTAATTTCTGATATTTTTGACTTATTCAAATATTTGTGCAAATACGGTAATTTGCTGCGTGATTTAAAAAAAATCCATTACGGCTACTAAAGATATCGGAGACAAATAATTTTTGCAGAAACCATTTACAAATAAATATTTAAATCCATTATTTAAATTTTTTAAATATTATACAGGATGCAAAAAAAATACTTTCGCTTTCAGAGACTTTAAATGGCTCTAGATTTGCTTATTTTAAAAGGGCTAGCCCTTACTGTATCTCATAATTAAATTAGCCGAATAATTACCTACAACTTTTGTTAAATACTTTCTATGCCAAAAATCAATGGTTTTCCAGATAATTTTGCTTATCTTGATCACTGTCAATTTAATTCTTTATGTCATAACTGAAAAGCAAATACCTGGCTATAATAGTTAAAACTGAAATAATGAATTACTCTCAGGAATAATTATTTAATATGATTTACTGTTTGGGCAAAAGTCGAAGGAACTGTGCATTAGCATCAAGATTCTACTGTGTGTATCCGGGTT
The DNA here is from genome assembly GCA_028583605.1 of Dastarcus helophoroides. NCBI lineage: Eukaryota > Metazoa > Arthropoda > Insecta > Coleoptera > Bothrideridae > Dastarcus > Dastarcus helophoroides. Next base: position 28,292,541 of record CM053336.1, read on the forward strand.
TGGATGCATACCCTGGGCCAAAATGTTTTAGTTATTTGAGGAATAGGTTTGAAAGAACAGGAAATATTCGCTGTGAAAATAACTAAAAGAGTTTACGCGGTTAGTAACGAAAACCCTCAAACAGATATTGTAACAAGAATAATAGAAAATCCAAAGACCAGTGTCAGATAAATAATTGAAGTACAAGGAGCGTCAAAGAGTATGATAAATAAGATCGTAAAAAAATTAAATTTTTTCCCTATTGTATTTCATATCATCAGTATCAGGACCTTCAAAGAAGACTACAATTTTGTACATGGGCCATGAATAAAATTCAAGAACAGGTCAACTTCTTTGATAATGTTTTGTTTTCAGACGAATCATTTTTCTCTAACACTGACAGAGTAAATAAAAATTTTCACCATTATGCAGACAAAAATTCGAAGCTATTGAAAGAAGAAGATCATCAGCACCCATTTAAAGTTAATGTTTTGCTGGGATATGCGGAACTTTTATCGTTGGTCCATATTTTTTCGTAGATAATTTAACGGGCCGAAGATAATTACAGTTTCTGCAACAATATTTCCTAAACTTACAAGAACATATACCACTTGACATTTTGCAAAATCAGTGGTTCCAACACGATGGTGCATCACCTCATTCAACCAGAGAGGTAATTAAAATCTTCTTGATAGATGAACTTTTTTAGTAATACTGATAAGTTCGTTTTTATTCTACTACATTTTTTCGACTTTTAGATCAAAAAATATTTACATTTAACCTATCCTAATACATAGATTGGTAGAGGTGGACCTGTGGAGTGGCTGGCAAGAACGCCGGATTTATCATGTCTCGATTTCTTTCTGTGGAGCCTTATTAAAGATGAAGTGTAGAAAGAAACCCTAAGAGGAATTGGAGATTTGAAAATTGAAATCTAAAACGCTTTTTCTATAGTGTCAGCGGCAACATCTCAGCAGCCATTACGGAGTTGCCTCAACGTCGATGGGCATGCGGGTATCGCGATATGGGATGCCGGCAACTAACATGCAGACAAAAATAAATCCGCCGTGGCGGCCAAAATATTAGCAGCGTTAGGCGACCATTCTATTAAAGTAAATATCTATAAATTATATGAAAATTCATATAAAGCAAACGCCTTGACCTAATCAAATAAAACTGTAACATTTTGTTCACAAAAACATGGGAATTCAATTCGTACAAACTCATCAACTAAGGCCGGGATCCTCAGGGTGAAATGTACCCCTATATATGAATTCTAAAAAAATTCAAATCATACCTACAGCCTGGACCTAACCAAATAAGATTTTGATATTCTATTTAGAAAAATATAAAAAATTAACTGTAACTGTCTTATTTACTGACGGCGGGATCCTCGGGGTGAAATGGATAAATTCTAAAAAATTTTAACCTAACTATAGCCGTGACCTAACAAAATAATATTTTGGCATTCTATTCAAAAAAATTTAGGATGTTAACTGTAAAAAGTCGCATTCACTGACGGCGGGATCTTAGGGGGTGAAATGTACCCCAATCTATAAATTCTAAAAAAATTCAAATCATAACTACCGCCTGAACCTAACCAAATAAGATTTTGTCATTCTATTCGGCAAAATGTAGAAAATCAACTGCAAAAAGCTGACCAACCGCGGGAGTTTCGGAGTAAAATGTACCGCTACCTATAAATTGTAAAAAAATTCAAATCATAACTACAGGCTGGACCTCATCAAATAAGATTTTGGTTTTTTATTTGATAGAATGTAGAAAATCAACTGTAAAAAGCTTATTGACGGCGGGATCTTCGGGGTGAAATGTGTCTGTATTTATAAATTCCAAATAATCATAATAGCGCCAAAGCTAATCAAATAAGATTTTGGCATCTTATTCAGAAAAATCAGCCAGTCGTAATTGTTTTTAGGCATGTCTTATTTCCGTAGTAAAATTTTCTCATATCAACTTTAAAACATTTCCCTTCGCACTTTGACCAGGCTTCGGTCTGGCAGAATCATTTGTGATTAGACTGATGTGTTTAAAAATGTAGTCATGAAAATGACTGATGTTTAGGCGAAAAAGGTGCCTACTAAACTGGTGACTTTGAGTGATTGATTTTTGGAAAAATATTTTTTGTTTCTAATTATAAGTTATCAGTATATGTTTGGAAAAATTTACTTTCTTAACTTACTTTTTTTTCTTCCTACCAACATGTGACTGCGATCAGAGTTTTCAAAACATTAAAATATTTGATTTATAGATGTAAACATTGAATTCAAATTGGCATGTAATTATTAGGTGGAAAAGAATGTTAGTGGTATAATCACAGAATTTCGGTCTTTTATCATCGTATAGTGAAATTAACATAAAATCTTTATAACCATAGTTACCAACTTGGTTCGGATTAAGAAATCGTAATAAAAAAAACCTATTTAATCATTGCGATTACTCGAAATCGCTCTTATGGTAGTTGTAGAAATAATAATGTCATAATTATACAATTTGGTTAACAATTTTGTTTATAATTTGGTTGGTCAACATGGAATTATAGTTACGTAGGTTGAGCTATGTTCTGCAGTTGGAGTAATCTTGTGTGGCAAATAAAATATTATACATGTATTATCATCACTAAAAAATGGCTGCTCTGTGGCAATTATTACAATCGATTCCTAACTCAATAACTCTATTTATCAATAGATTTACCAAATAAACGTGAAATTTCTACAATATTCGAAAAAAATTTTAGGTTTCCCACATCGGAAAAAATCGAAAAATTGGCAAATCGCCAGGGAAAAATAGAATTTCATTCAGATATTATGAAGGTTTATATTTATTTGTTACATTTGTTACACACCAAGTTAAGTTATTTATTAACACAAAGGCATTTTGTTTTAGGTACACATTAAAAAATATAAGGAAAAGTGTGTCAATTCAAAGTAGAGAATTCCTTGATAGAATTGTGTTTCTCTAAGAAGATTTGATAAATGAGAACTTTACCTAAATATATTTTTATTTAATAATATTATGTATATAATTAAAATTACCAACTAATCTTATCAATTAAAAATATAATGTCGAGACTTGTCATCGCAGGTCATGTTTTTGTTGTTGACAAACATTGCTCATCGATAAAAAGATGTAGATCACAGTCTCTTGTCGATAGTGACAGTAGAATCATCATCGTTAATGTCGACACTTAGATCGTCTGTTGATGTCGTTAACGATTAAAACGAGGAGTCAAAAAGTGACCGCTTCGATTCTCGACATTTACCTTATTTATTATATCCACATAATGTCGACACATGACATCATGTGTCATGTTTCTATTGTTTGTAAAAAGATTTATATCTCATCGTCAAAACCATGTCATCAATCAAAGGTGTGCTTCGACACAGTGCTCATTTTGATATCGACGAAAAGTGACCCATTCCATGGATAATCGTGGATAATCCTCGTGGTCTTTGGTCGCTTTCTGTTTGTTTTTGTGTTTTATTCGGCGGTTTTGAAACCTCACCTTGATATGGCGCTCGTTTAAATTGAGTTCTTCAGCCAACTGAACCCTTTTTGTGCGGCATTGGGAAAATTCTTTTTCTAAAGCTAGCAGTTGCGCGCTGGTGAAAGCGGTTCTCGTTCTTTTTTTGGTTGATGCCTTTAGTACAGTTTGTGGTGGTACGTAATCTGAAAGAAAACGGAAAACGTTAGAAATCGTCGATTTAATTATTAATGATTTAATTTCTCTTAGAAAATGTTTGCGATCGAAATAAGGTTATCGTAGGACAAACTGCATCGTAGACTATAGGAAATGTGAGCTCAAAGTGAAAACATTAAAGATTTTTGAAAGTATCCCGAGGGCCGTGGGACGTGAGAATACGGCAACAGTAGTCTCTACAAACACCAACCTGTTGCATGTCTCTAGTTTTGCCTATAAAATCGATTTGTAATTACTAGAGATTGCAACACAAAAAGCTTCAAATATGCATGCAAAGTGCTTAAAATATGCATAAGATATGGCAAAATATGCAACTTACAGTGATAATGTGGTTAATTTGTACAAAGTTGCTTCTAATTTCAATAAATTTTCTTTACTTTTGAACGAATTTGCTTCTGGTTTAAACAAATTTATTTTTAATTTCAATAAATTTGCTTGTAATTTAAATAGATTGATTCTAATTTAAAGAAATTTATGATTAATTTGAATAAGTTTGTTTCTAGTGTAAACAAAATTGTTTTTAATTTGAATAGGTTTGCTTCTAATTTCTACAAATTTGCTATCAGTTTCATCAAATGAGCTTTCCAATTTCGACAAATTTCTACCGTGTGTCTAACCAAATTTAAAGGTTTTTCTCAAAATTTGGTATTTTTTCTCTCACAATCTGGTGTATAAATTTCAAAATTTCCTGTTAAAATTTGTAAGATATTTCATTTTTTTTTGGTTTTGTCGATGTTTCTCATTTCATAATAACATTTTTTAACTCAAATGTATCTAGAATTTTGCTATGAATAAAAATAAAACAAAAATTTCGATTAAACAAGTAAAGAAGCATAATGTATGCAAAAATCTCTTTTTCCTTTTTTTTGTGAAATTTTCGATATTTTTCTCAAAATAGTTGAAGAAAAGTTACACAATTTATGGATTTTGTTGCAAAGTTTAATTTTTTTAAATTTGACCTATTTCAAAAAACCGTTTTTTGGTTTTTTGACCATTTTTCAATATTTTGATTTTTTAAATTCATAAAAAATTTTTCCACAATTACGACTTCTTTTTAATATACACTTCTTTGAAATTTTGAAATTTCTCGAAATTTTCTTTAAAACTTCTACTTTTTTCAAATTTATTCTTTTTTTGGAAAATTAAGCTCTTTTAAAAATTGCGTTCTTTTTTTGAAAATTCATCTATTTTTCAAAATGTTGATAACGTTTCCGTTTTGTTTTTTAAAAATTTATATATTTTTTTAAATTGTGTGGTTTTCTAAGACTATGTTTTGGAAAATTTTGATTTTTTTTTAAATTTTATCTTTTTAAATATTTTTGACTAGTTTTCAATATTTCGACATTTTAAAAAATTAAATACGAATCTTTTTTTTTCAAAACTTCAATTGTTTTGAAATTTTTGATTTTTTTTTTAATTTTTACATTTTGTGAATTTTTTCAAAAAAGTCGAAATTTTAGTAAAAATGGTAATTTTCCATACAGTGAAAATTTCCAAAAAAGTCAACCTTTTGAAAAATGTCAAAGCTTGCACAGAAAGTTAAAACTTTCAATAAAGTTTAAGGAATATAAAAAATCAACAATTTAAAAAATGGCAGCCAAACTTTCGAAGAAAAAAAGGTAAGATTTAAAAAAATAGCCTAAAATTTAAAAAATATTAGAAATTATGAAGAAATATTGAGATTTCAAAAAATGAAGAATTTTCAGTAAAATCTCTTAAAACGTAAATTTTAAATTCCGAAAAAAGTCAATATTATCAAAAATCTCGCAATTTTTGTTGCTTAAATCTTTGAAAAAAATGTTAAAAAGTCACAAATGTTGAAAACAAATTGACATTTTGGAAAAATTTCAAATTTTCGAAATAAATGAAAAATTTTAAAATACCATGAATGTTTCAGAAAATATTTCAAAATTCTATCAAGGGACGATTTATAAAAAAATCGATATTTTCAAACAAAACCAAAATGTTAAAAAAAAGTCGAAATTTTTGGGAGTAAAAATTATGAAAAATGACGAAATTTCGAAATTTTCACAAATCAAACTTTTGAAAAATAATGTCAACATTTTAAAAAGTTACTATTTAAAGTCGACCTTTTCAAAAAATTTAAAGATTTTAATAAAATAAAGAAATTTTCAAATAAACTATTAGAAAAGTTTAAATTTAAAAAAATAATCCAAACTTCTTAAAATAATCAACATTTAAAAAAATGTTGAGATCTAAAACATGAAGCATCTGCAGTTAAATTTTTAAAAAAGCTGAAATTTTTGAAGAGCCTAAATATTGATGCAGCGAGAAAATTATCAAAAAATTCTAAACTTTCCTAAAAAATAGAAAAGAGGGTAAAAATGTTGAGAAACAGAAAAATTTTGGTGAGTTAAAATTAAAAAAAAAGATAAATCTTTTTTTAAGAGGCAATATTTTCAAAAGGATTGGAATTTTGAAGAAATATCAAACTTTCCAAAAAGGACAAAATTAAAAAATAAGTTGTAAAAGGTCGACACTTTTAAATAAGTGGAAATTTATTTTAAAAAATGATAATTTGAAAAAGCAGACAAAGATTCAAAATTATTAAGAGTCTTGGAAAATATTTCAAAATAACTCCAAATTTTCTAGTCGAGACTTTAAAGAAATGTTCATACAAAAAATCCAAAGTTTTCGAAAAGGTAGAAATGTTGAAAAAGTCAAAATTTAAAAAGACGTTAAATTTTCAAAAAGTAAAAATTTTTGGAGTGAAAATTGGAGAAAACGTCGCAATTTTCAAAAGTCAAAGTTTTTAAAAGGTGTCAAAATTTTTGAAAAAAAATAATCTACATTTTTAAAAGTGAAAATTAAAAATAACAATTTTTTTCGACCTTTTTAAATCTGTCTTTAAAACAAAACATTTTTTTTAAAAGACAGAGATTAAAATACGTCGAAAGTTAAAAGTCTTAAAAACCTAAATTTTGAAAAAAGTCGAAATTTACCGAAATCTTTGAAATAAAATCAAAAATTTGAAAAAACATAATTTGTCAAACATATGGACATTTAAAATAATCTTCGATGTCAAGTTTTTCAACAAATCTAGAATTTTCGAAATAGAAAGATATAAAAACTTTCAAAATGGCCAAAATTTAAAAAAAAAGTTCTAAAATGTCGATAATTTCAAATGAGTTGAAATTTACAAAAAAAATTTGGAAAATTTTAAAAAGCACCGAAAAATTAGAAATTTTGCAAAATAGTTCAAAATGTCAAAACAACTCTAAACTTTCGATAAAAGTCAAGATTTAGGAGAAATTAGAAAAAAATCCAAAGTTTTCAAAAAGGTAGAAATTTTTGGAAAAGTCGAAATTTAAAAAGGTTAAATTTTAAAAAAGTGAAAGTTTTAGGAGTGAAAATTGGAAAAAACGTCACAATTTTCAAAAGTCAGAGTTTTCAAAAGGTGTTAAAATTTTAAAAGCCAAAATTAAAAAAAAAGTAGTTTAGAATTTTTTAAATCCCTGTCTTTAAAAAAAACATTTTTTTAAAAGACCGAGATTTTAAATAGTTAAAATTTTGAAAGTTGAAAGTGCTAAAAATCATTAATTTTTGGCAAAAAGTCGAATGTTTCCGAAAATAGGCTAAATTTTTAAATAAAATCTAAAATCTGGAAAATATAATTTTTTAAACAAATGAACGTTTAAAAATATCTTTAGTGTTAAGCTTTCCAAAAATCTAGAATTTTCGAAAGAAAAAGATTTAAAAACAAGTCAAAATTATCAGAAAGGTCTAAATTTTCAAAAAAGAAAAATGTTGAAAAAATACCGAAATTTTGAAATTATTAAAAATTACAAAAAAAGGTGTAAAAATTTGACCTTTTGAAATAAGTTGAAATTAAAGAAAAATAGAAAATTTTAAAAAGCAGCGAAAGTATCAAAATAATTAGAAATTTTGCAAAGTAGTTCAAAATGTCAAAACAACTTCAAATTTTCGAGTAAAGTAGAGATTTTGAAGAAATTTCCAAAGAGTAAAAATTTGGAATATACGTCGAAATTTTCAAAAAGTTAAGATTTTCAAGAGGTGTCAAAATTTTGGAGAATAAAATCTACATTTTTAAAAACCAAAATTTACCAAGAAAAACAATTATTTATAAAGCAAAGATTTAAAAAAGTTGAAATTTTGGAAGTTGTAAATCTTAAAAAAATTAAATTTTGACAAAATTTCCGAAAGAAATCTAAATTTTGAAATAAAATCGAAATTTAAAAAACATAACTTTCAGAGACAAAAAATCTTTCCAAAAAATCCCACATTTTAAATCAAATGGGAAAGATTTTTAAATAAGTTGAAATTATCAGAAATGTCGAAGTTAAAAAAAAAGTCTAAATGATGGTTGAACTGCGAAGTTCTTTGAATCATTGAATGTTTTTCAAAATTTCGCTTTCGTGTTTTAAAATTTCGACATTTTTATAGAAATCAAAATGTTATGTTACCAAAATTTTGAAAAAGCTGAACATTTTTTAAAATGTCTGTTTTTTTAAATGTTGAAGAATTTTACAAAATTTCATTTTTTTTTTCTAATTTCAGCATTTTTTAAAATCTTGTTTGTTTCAAATTACAGCTTTTTTGAACATTTTCAACCTTTTCATATTTAAAACTTATTTTTCCATTTTGATTTTCAAAAATTTCTGATTTCTTTAAAACTTAACAATAAACATGTTGATAATGTCCAATTTTTGGAAAAGTCAGATTTTTTTTCAGATTTTCAGATTTTATATCAACATTTAGAGTTTTTGTCGAGATTTTGTAGCCTTGGGCCTTTTGAACACTTTCTCAAAATTTCAAATTTTTTCAAGATATTTTTTTTTTTTTTGAATACTTCGACTATTTATTAATTAATTAAGATTTCTTTTTACTTTTTACAATAGCGGAACTTTTTAAAATGTTAACCATTTCCGAAATTCTAGGCTACTTTTATATTTTAACTCTTTTTAACTTCCACCAAAAAATTCGAAATATTTAGTAAATTTTGCCATTTTTTCAAAATCTCGAAAATTCCATTTTTTTAAAACTGTCCTATGATTTTAAATTTTATTTAAAATCTCGATATCATTAAAAAGGGTTCACAATTTTTGGGAATTTAAATTACTTTTCAAAATTCATTTAGCAAATTCCGCTATATTTTCATTTTTTTTAAATTCTTAAGAAAAATTTACTTGTTTTCAAAATTACAATTTTTTGTTTATTTTAAAGCTTGATCTAAAATTTTCGAATTTTTATAGGTTTACACTTTTTTCAGAAGTTCTAGCTTTTTCAAAATGGTGGATTTTTTTTTCAAAACTTCAACTTTTTGCAAATTTTGACTCTAAAATTTTGATTATTTTTCAAAATCTCAATATTTTTTAGCATTTGGTAACTTACTGAAAATTTTGCCAAATTTTTATTCAAAAATTTTAGCTTTTTTTAAAAATTATTAATTGGTTCGAAAGTTATATCTGTTTAAAATTTGATTATTTTAAAAGAAAGTTTTACTTTAGATAATTTTATAAAATTTTTCAAACATTTGAAGATTTTTCTTTTTATTAAGTGTCGACATTTTCAAAAGCGTTCGATATTTTTGGACGACCAGACTATTTTCCAAAATTACAAATTTGTTTCAAAATTTCGCTATTTTTTTCAAATATTTTGAAAATCGACTTTATTAAAATTTTTATTTTTCTTAAAAATCCTAAGCTCTTGAAAATTTTAACTTTTTAGAAAAAACTGCCCATTTACAAAAGTACGATTTTTATTTTTTTTAAAAACTTTGAAGTAAAATTTTCGACTTTTTGTAAGTCTAAATTATTTTGCAGAATTTCAATCTTTTTTATATTGTCGGCGTTTTTTTGACTAACATTTCGATTATTTCTTAAAATTACAGTTTTTCTGACAACTTGTAGTAAATTGTTAATTTTGCCAATTTTTAGGCCTTCATTTTTTTTTAATATTTCATTTTTTAAAATTTTTCCAATTTTGAAAATCCTCGTTCTTTTTAGGAAAATTTCGACCTTTTGGGAATTTTGACTTTTTTTGCTTTTTCAATGTGATATAAAATTAGGTTAGGTTAGGTTCCATACCTTGCACCGAAAAGTTTATTGCACTTGTTATTTTCTCGTACAGCATTCTGGTTGTAGCTTTTACCTCAAAGTCATCCGATATACCACCTCCAATCTTATAAAGATTTTGTCTCTTTCGTGCTTTATATTTTCTTACTTCTTTTTTTAAATTATCATATTTGCATCTTAATTGCTCAGTACTTCTGGGTTCAGTTGTGGTTGAATTATACATTTTTTTTATGGTATCCCAAACACCATTCTGCAAGAAAGAGGATGTAATAATGTATCTATAATAGAAATCGTAACAATCACCTACTTTCTGTTTCCACGTGGTAGCATCAGTCTTCTTACACTCTACAATATCACTAAAAGTACTAATTATATCAACAAGGCGATGGCAGTCCGAGTCAGAAAAAACAAATTTCTTATTTTTGCTGCCTGTACAATTACAAATGAAAACACAAGATCAGACAAGATGAAGAATAATAACAAATCAAAATAACAACACGTCGGCAGTGTGAGATTGCAACTCTCTTCTCATTGGTTAAAATTCAACCGACAGCATAGCCAACATTAATTATATGACAGTCAACCTGAGGTTGGTGAACTTTTACCCAAATCACTTTTATAAAACAGAATTTGTGTGAACGGTCGGTTGAACTTCAACCGACAGTTAGGTAACCAGAGGTTGAACAATACTTTTATAATACCAACCCTAACTGAGGGTAAGCCGACCGGACCCTCTTTATATAGATCCCTGGTTCGAGTTCTAGAAGTTTTCAGCAGATAAGACTTATCGTTTGGAACGCTTATCTGCGGTTTGCTTAATTATCGCGGCCGCTTTCCCTTATCAAATGCTTCTAGAAAATTTCCTCAGGTTCTAAATTCTATAATTACATTTCGTTACAATATTGAACACCTTCATTAAATAAGGAATAAACAGGACACTTTATTACAGTTTATTAAATATATGGTTTGGAACATTGTTTTCATAAGTGGTGAATTAGTATTGCCGACAAAGATCGCACATTGAATTTTTAAATTGATTATTAGGGTTTGTCCTGTTTGTAACACATTTTACGTGAAAATTTCTTCTGCAATATAAACCTGTAAAACAATCTGTTGTCGTAGAAGTGCATCTAGCGCAATATAGACAAACAGCTTTCATGTTAGAATTTTCCAGTATATGCAGTTTTATTGTCTGTCTGTAATTGTTAATATCTGTTGACGTAGTCAGGGAATTGTTTTTGCAAATTTGTTGAAAAAAATAAATAACAAACATCCCGCAATTGAAACTATCCGTTTGAAAATGGTGTTCTGGTGAAACAATCTTCCATTCACTCGCATCTTTGTCATCTATCGAAGAAATTTTCAAATATTTCTGAAAATATTTTTCTCGTTTTTCTTTAAATTTAGTGGTCTTGCATGAATCAAGGTATAAAATTTTTTTCTTAATTTCGTCAGCAATTATTAGCAAGAAGTGGGAAAAATTTTCATTTATTGGAAAAACAACGGGTTTGTCGTGATTTTCTATCCTTTCCTGCAATTGTCCATTTGTATTTTATTTATAAAATAGGAACTTAATTCAACTGATCCAACATTGTAATCATTTTGGATGTTCAATAAATATGATAAAGCTTGACAGTTCTTTCCAAGGATTAAAGGTGACATAATCTTCAATCAGTATTTCTTTGATCGGGCACATGGCATTTTCAAACTGGGCTACTGTGTAACTACGATTCTGTTTATTTGAGTGCTCTCATCTGGCAGGAATGTTTACATACTAGTCAGGATCATTTACGAGACAGTTTGGCAAAAGAGTAACTTCTTTCAATGGACACCACTTCCGTTCTTCCATGCTAAGGTTTGACGATTCGGAAATTATTTTATTAATCAATAAATCGTATAAGTAAAAACTTTTTAACTTTGGCAGCATATTTTTTCCCAAAAATTTTCGACTCTTATAATTCTGATGCCTTTAAATGTAAAAATTGTCAAATCACACCAATCTCGATCAGTTAGTTCCAACAGTCCTTGTATTTGAAAGTAATAGTCTGCTGTGATTTTAAGTTTATTTTTTTCCAAAAATGAAAGTTAATCTTTTCTGAATCTTCATATCTATACTTGTAAGGACACTTAATTTCTATTATGCCACGTGTTCCAATTAATCCATCTGGAGAAGCTGCTATATAACAATAATTTGTATAGACAAAAAGCCCTATCGCATATAACATTATTTTTCAAGGTGTATAGATCTCGAGCTTTCTTTTCATAAATTTTTCCATGCTTAATTGCTTCAATTTCTAATTTTTAGGAAATAAAATATCTCTATTATTTTTTTTGCTTGTTGAATTACATTAACAAATCCTGGCAAAAAATGATGCAGTGATTCTACATTTTCTCTCTTTCCACCACAAATCCGAATCTGTTTGGGCAGAAGTAAATTTTGAAAGTTCGATCCTATCGTTATCATCAAGAAAAATGGTTTGCATTTCATCCATTCACTTTGCGAAAATGCTATAAGATTCATTTTTAATTAAAATTTAATTATTTGCGGATTTTTTCCAATAAAATGACTATCTAGTTTTTTCTTCTTTTTGTTTCACTCTTCGTTAGCCAATTTTTCACTAGAATTGTCATCTTTAGGGTCCGTTTTTGGTACTTTTAATCTTACTGTTAAACCTGTTTCTATATGTCTAGAAGTATTTCTTTTCATGCTGCATTCACTTCATCTTCGTGTTTGCGTATAAATCTTGGAATATCTAAAATTCCTGGTTCCGTTTAAAATGTGACATTTTAGATATCCGACATAATTTTCCACTAAAGCGTTGCCTTGTCTATTTTCTTCGGTTCCTAACATCAATTCTGTCCATATTGGAGAAAAAGGCATATATTTTCGAATTATTAAATTTAAGACGTCTTCGTTGTAATAAATATTTTTATTGTCAGTGCCCTTTATTGACTTACCACTCTTTGTCTTTTGAAATATGTCATTGTATCTTTGATAAAAGGACTAACAGCATAAAGCGGTAAGTCTGGCCTTGATTAGGTCAAAGCTGTAGTCAAAATTTGATTTTTTTTAGAATTTAGAGATAGGGGTATATTTCACCCCAAAGATGCCGCCGTCAGTAAATAAGACTTTAACAGTTAATTTTTTATATTTTTCTGAATAGAATATCAAAATCTTATTTGGTTAAGTCCAGGTTGTAGTTATGACTTGAATTTTTTTTACAATTCATATATAGGGGTACAGTTCACCTTGAGGATCCCGGCCTTAGTTGATGAGTTTGTACGAATTGAATTCCCATGTTTTTGTGAACAAAATGTTAAAGTTTTATTTGATTAGGTCAAGGCGTTTGCTCTATATGAATTTTTATATGATTTATAGATATTTACTTCAATAGAATGGTCGCCTAACGCTGCTAATATTTTGGCCGCTACGACGGATTTATTTCTGTATACATGTTCGTTGCCAGCAACTCATATCGTGATATCTGCACGCCCATGGAGTTTCGGGCAACTCCGTAAAAATGGCTGCTGGGATTGGCCGCTGTTTTCACACCGGTTAACCCCAGCAATGTTAGCAATAGTTTTAAGATCCATTTTGCAATAGAATTTAAAAATGCATAGAAGAAAATGAAAGACATTTCGAGTATCTTTTAAAAGCCACTTTAGATTTATATGTCTTCTTTCTTTATACTATCTACTTTTCTTTTTTTGTGATGTATGTAACATTCACATATTCTAACCCGTAGCTAAATTTTATATTTGTTTTCTTTATTTATTAAATTCTTAACTTCATATCTATTGCTTTCTTTACAATTCAACTAACTAAATAATAATATATTTTAATGATATTTTTATAAGAGAGCCTTACTCCTTAATCCACGGATGGAGTTCCAGAAAGGAAAAGGCGTTTTATATAATTAAAATGTGACATTTTTTTAAATTCTTTTTAACAAAAAACCTATTCTAACAGTATTTAAAACTAATGTTGTTTGTTGACTTTGAACAGTGATGGGGTTTCAGTTTTGATGTGGGAGTCCAGCGAAGACATGTCTGTGGGCGGCCAAATTCGGAAGTGTAGAAGAGAGTTTGACTACTAACCTTACTTATTCTTCAACTTTCATGTGTCCACTCTTAGAAGTTCCAGGGAAACTTCGTTATTTAGGCTTTTTCCTCTATCAGGCTTGTCCAATTGATCAATTAGAATCAATATTCCTGTTTGCAACATCTCCTAAAAACTAGCCCTGATTTTGGATTATCCTCCAGTTTTATTTATTTTAGTTACCATGGATTTTTTTAATCACATGCCCACTAAGAATAAGGGCGCAAATAATATTTCCTTGTGTCACTTGACACATTTGCATAACGCGTAAGGTAAATTACATTGTAGATAAATTAGGGCCACCCCAAAAAGGTTTTTTTTTCAAGTCTCATATGAAAATATGTTTATTATGTTTTAAGAGCCCTCTCCAAATGACAGCTCAAAAAAAAAATTTTTAAAAGGTCGCTCAAAATTTTTTAAAATTTCCTAAATCATTAAAAATCGATTTTTTATTTTTTTATATACTTTTTCTCGTGACTTCATTCCTTTTTACATGAAAAATCATGAAGATCCTGAAAATTTCAAGTCAAAATTTTAATATTCAGAGGTCGCTCCAAATTTTTTTAAGTTTCCAAGGAGAGTACTTTATATCTTTTTGAGCTACTTCTGAATATGAATATTAACAAACTAAATATTTTTTTCCTTTAATTTGACATGCTAAAGAAAAGAATTAAAGCCCGAGAAACAAAAAAAAATTAAACTACAATTTTCACCATTTTAGTATAATTGTAAAAATTTTACAATTCTTTAATTTGTGTAAATTAATTTATTTTACAAAAATTAACATTTTAATGTTTTTATAAGTTTTTTTAACATTTTTATAATTTTTAAACACAATAGTCAATAAACATTATTAGAACAACAATATTTTATTTACTTACTTTATTTACCCAAGTATTTTTGTACATACTAATTAACACCTATCAAAACTTAACTTCATTTTACAGCTCATTAATGTTTAATTAAATTAAAAGCAGAATCAAAAATTTACTCCAACAAGGTTCCAGTAGTGATAATTATATCAAGTGTAATTAATTTTACTCAGCAGTTTTATCAAAATGAGTCATCAAATTCTTTTTGGTAGCATTAGAAAACATTTTTCTATTAGCTTCAATCACTTGCAACAAGTATTGTTTTTGTGTCTCGTCAGTTACTGTGTCATGATATGATTGCATCAGGGCAATCCCACGTTCAGCTGAGTCATTTACAACCTTTAGCTCCTGAACAATCTTCAGCCCTTCTAAATAACTTTTATCTCATTTCCAAGATCGAGGATGTAGTGCTAAAAATGATTCATTGAGTTTCAAAGAGTGTTCTCCAGAACAAAATCATCAGTATCTTTATCGATTATATTTTTTGGATCAATACTTGCGCGGTTTTCCATCGTTTTCGTCGATGATTTTTTGTCTAAAGCTGAAACCATTTTTATTTTAGTTGTAACTGAAATCTCGTCATCAAAGAACGATAGTTCAACCAAATGTTCATCCAAATACCATAGATGTCGAGAGAATACTTTGAATGCAGCAGCTGCTATAGATTTATCTTCATTTTTATAATTTACTAAATCTTTTAGCAGTCGCAAGTCATTTCGTGGTGCCGATATTGAGTTAGAAGAAAGGAACCAAGGTCTTAAATAAATATGTACTAGAAATTTATTGAATTTCCGAAGACCTGATACTTCTGTGGCTGACAATTTCAATTGTTTGCGGAAACAATATATCTTTAGGCAATAAATAATGTTTGCCATCCATCGAGCTCTGTGATATGCTCCCGGAATGTTAATACGTATCGTTCGATCATTATGATCGGTGGTTTTTCCAAAGTATCGCGAGGCTGTTTTGTTTTTAGCTGACCAATAATAAACAAAACTGTGTCAGATTCATCATCAACTTCTCCACTATCAAAATTCATTGTATCCAAATTTTTCCACTGGTTCCTGAAACGTTCAAACAGTTTAATATTAGGACCACTGACTACTGGTTCTAGCAGTAATCCAAATGTGGCAGTCAAAATTAATTCCAAAATGTGATGTCTACAAGCAAGATGAAGCAATTTTTTTCCAAGTTTTTTCTCCAACAAAGTACATGCTCCATTTTTATTGCCAGTATTGCTCGCAGTTGTATCAAATCCCATCGACATTATATTGTTTTCAAGATTCCACTCTTTAATTAATTTGTAAACGCCATCCGCCTGACATGATATTCTTTGATTACGTTGTTACTATTCCTGACATTTAAAACTGCTTCTGATGTTCTGTTTAAACTTTCTTTACTGTTTCTTAATGCTTATAATGGTAATATAAAAAATAAATTAAAACTAAACGTTTTGTTGGCAATTGAGAGCAATTAAATTGAGTTATATATTTTCCCAGTAACCATTGGCCCGGTTGCGAAACTTCTGATCGTAATCCTTGCCGAGAGCTCATTTTGGAACTATAAAAAAGTATATCAATTATTAACAACAATTGCTGTCAATAAGTTAAATGAATCAATTAAAATAAAACTCTTAATTATTGACAGTATTTTTTAGCATACACAATGTAACATTATAAAATACATTTGAGGTTAGAAAAATGTTTAGTTACGAAAAATATTTTTAAAATAAATAAAATAGTAACCTTTCATAGCAATTCAAAAGACGATGATAAAACTATATTTCTGACATTTACTTGTCATTAACATGAACTGTTAAATTACATATAAATTACGCTCAGTACAGTACAAAAAGCGACGCTGACAGCAGTACCTAAAAGGAACGGTCGAAGACAAAGACAAGTAATATTTAGCGCGCCTCATGTCAATAAATTGAACTAAAAATAATTCAAATGTATCTAATAATTGACTATGGTTGTGTTTAAAAATTATTATAATGTTAAAAAAAATTATAAAAACATCATTAAAATGTTAATTTTTGTAAAATAAATTAATTTACATAAATTAAAGAATTGTAAAATTTTTACAATTATACTAAAATGGTGAAAATTGTAGTTTAATTTTTTTTTCGTTTCTCGAGCTTTAATTCTATTCTTTAGCATGTCAAATTAAAGGAAAAAAATATTTAGTTCGTTAATATTCATATTCAGAAGTAGCTCAAAAAGATATAAAGTACTCTCCTTGGAAACTTGGAGCGACCTCTGAATATTAAAATTTTGACTTGAAATTTTCAGGATCTTCATGATTTTTCATGTAAAAAGGAGTGAAGTCACGAGAAAAAGTATGTAAAAAAATCGATTTTTAATGATTTAGGAAATTAAAAAAAAAATTGAGCGACTTTTTAAAATTTTTTTTTGAGCTGTCCTTTGGAGAGGGCTCTTAAAACATGATAAACTAACATATTTTCATATCAGACTTGAAAAAAAAATTTTTTTTTTTGGGTCGCCCTAATATAAATAAACGTTAAAGGTAACAAACAAGATTTGTTTTATTTTTTATTTCGATCGATTGCAATATATAATAATGCATCTGACTGGATACAAGCTACTGGCAGATGACAAATCTTCCACACGAAAGAAACGTAAGTCACAAGTCGTATCACATCGACGTCTGTTGCTCAATTTTCTTTGAAGTTTATCCCTCACGCGACATAGGGAAACATTCGTAGTGGCGACATGGGCGACCAAAAACATTCAATAAAGACGCGTCACACAGAAGCAGCAAGCGGCAACTTTGTGTCTAGTAAGTAATCAAGGATGATAAAGGTTGCTACTTGTTACCTCTGTTTGAACGCGTCTTTACTTGTCTCACTTGCCTTACCTCCACCAGCATGGGACATCATCCTACGGGAATATTCAAATTACAATCAGACTCTTGGTTAATAAACGGGTGCAATTTTTTTTCCAATATCGAGGTACTGTTGGTGTGCTACTAAAAGATGTTGAACCTATCAATTTTCTCAAACCTAAATCCATCCAAACACCAATTACTGCGAATAAAGTGGCGCTTTAATGAAAATATGAGCGTTTTCTGTAGTCCAGTTTGTCATAGTTTATGAATTAATGTATCCTAGTAAATAGAACCTGGTTTCATCCGAAAAAAAGGTTTGTAAGTCATTGTTAGTAGGTAAACGACTTAGCCTTACTTCAAAATCTGGAAGTGTTTTATGCTCACCAGTAAAATGATAAAGGTATATTTGTCCTTTCTTAAAATAGCTCTGAAGGTTCTGACAAAAAGAATGTTCGAATTATGATGCTTGATTAAACTCGAAGGACAGGAGAAATAATAAAGCCTGTTTCTTGCTTTTAACGAAAGTGATTTTATTGACGGTCTCTTTCAGAATGAATGAATAATGTCGGGATTTGACCAGGCAGGCTGGCCCCCTCTAGTGGGGGAGGGAAAGGAAGGTAAAGAGATTTCTCTTTTCTGGAGAATGTGCCGAACAAAGATCCATTTGTTTGTTAAGGTAACCAGTGGAAGTGCAAGGAGCATCAGTCTAAAATTTTCAACTACCTCATCACTTCTTAATCAATACCTGATATGTGTATTCTAGCCACAATACCACCTTCTTTAGGTAGTTTGCCAGAGTATTAAAGCTGTCTTCTGTCAAGCGTAATCCTTAGGTACTTGACTTTGTCCATAGGGTTGATTCTGTGTCCTCTAACTTTGCCTTTGTTGAAGATTTTTGTGTTGATATGAATTTTGACAATAGTCTCCGTCTTTTGTACGTTCAGTTCAATTTTGCATTTGTTCGGGTACTTGTCCATTAGGTACATGTGTATTTGGTTTGTTAGCCACTGATTGAGCTGCTGTAAATGGCTGTGTCGTCCGCGTTAAGTGCAATGTGTGTATTCTGAAATTTGAGAATGTCGTTAATGTATACTGTAAAGAGCTTGGGTCCCCTGGAGTACTCCAACTTTGATGTTTGATGGGTCCGAAGTGTCATTTTTTTACCTCGAATGTCCTGTCTTAAATACGGGTCTATGGTCAGTATCACGTTCCTGGGAATTCCTAGTGCATTGAGTTTATGGATGTTTTTGCGTAGTAGACTCTATAAATGTAGCGCTGGTTACGTTTTGCGATTTTATTTTTTGAATTACGCTATTACATATCGAATGAATTGTTATAATAGAAACGTGACGTATCCTCCTTGACGCATGAAGGTAAACTGAACTTTCTTCGTCAGTCGAGCCCGGTCGTCTTTCTCTCGCATAGGGTATTAAACATGCTCTCGGCATTGGAAGGCTTCGTTGACAATGGAAACGGAACGCAGCCTGACAACGGCCCGTAGGATTATTCCATCGGTCATTCTTATGGAGGCTACTTGTGGAGTACCATCTTTTCCATATATAAATTATAGGACTCTTCCTAAACGCCACTTTGAGGGGGAAAATTATTGTTCTTGATAAGGACTAGTTATTTCAGCTGCAAATTACCTTAAGTCTTCTTCCAACATTGTCGCTTATTGAGGTATTCTCGATTCCATCGGGTCCAAAAATTGTCGTATAGACGTTGAAGTAGTTGATACTGGCATACACGATTGTCAGTGATATTCTCAGTTGATGGTTCTGGTATGGACGACATAGATTTTTCAATCGGGAAAAATGGAGTTAGATCATCGGGATTGGATGTTAAAGGAGATAGGGGACATGAATTGAATACTGATTCAAATCGGATTAGTAAGGTTTCAAAATCAAAAAAGAGCAAATAATGATTATTTAATAATCGTTTAAGATGATACTTTAAGCTTTTTACGCCGGCTTCCAAAATCCTGTCGAAATTCGGAGAATTAGTGGATATGAAATGCCATTTTATGCCAATATTTGAAACGGAATACACATTTTAGTGCTATTAGATTGAACATTTTTTTCCACTTACATCAAGTCTCGATTAGCTTTAACAAAATTGGTTCCGTTATCGGAAAATACTTCAGCCGGTTTTCCACGTCAACTGATAAATCGTTAAAAGATTTAAAGAAAATGGTCTGAATTTACCGACCAAATATAAAACAATTTGTGAGGGAATTGCACGAGTGAGAAAACAAACACAATTAAAGATACCCAACATTTTATGGGTTTACAACCCCTTCCGCGTCTGTCTCTCATTTAAAATGGTGCTACATAGTCTACGCCAGCCTTAGAGAAAGGAGTAGTTTGTAGAACGTGGGCTTCGGGCTAAATTTTTTGTGAATCGTACTTGGCGCACCTTACACAATTCCTTACTATTTTTCAACAATGGTTTCTGCTAGAAGTCGGCTAAAATTGATCACGAAAAATTGACAAAAGTAACTGAGATTCTAGATAAAAAATTTCAAATGTTCATTTTCTAAAACAATCGTTGTTAATCGATGGTTAGGCGATAGAGTATAAAATGACTCCTTTTGCATGATTTTTATTGATTTGTAAAAAACTTTCATTCAAATCATCGATTATTAAAGAAGAGAAATTTTGATTTTTTGGATTTAATTTACAATTTCCTAAAAATCTAGAAACATAATTAAAGATTCGGTTTAATTTGGTTAAGTTTGAAAATTGTTCGAAGGAAATTGGAAATTGAGTCAAACACTGAGTTGAAGCTGCGAGACATCATTTTTATTTTTCCGGGATTTCTATTACATTAGAGTGAATACTAGGCCATTCGTTATCGAGTTTTAATAACCAAGAAGGTCCATGAAATCACATTTGCGACTCCATTATTGTTTAGGTTCGAGACCACCTAAAACTATGTCCACGGGATTGTCTGATGTAGGAACGTGTTTCCATTCACAGGAACTTGTCAATTTTTGTATATCTGCCACACGATTGGCTACGAATGGTTTTAATATATTTGGCGCTATTCGCAACCAACCCAGTAGGATGATTGAATTAGACCAACAATAAATGTTGTAGATTGTGCTATTGACAGATTTTAAAACTTTATAAACTAGTTGAGGTAATTAATACTAGAGATGAATACATCATAAGGCGTGCTATAGTCAAAGTCGTAATGACTTTGGACTTTGCACATTACAAGTTTGAAGATCGTTGACCGAATGATTTTTTGATACAGCATAAACATAACTGATTTCTTACGCATCTTCGAAACCATGCAATGTTATTTCCGTTGAATTGTCGCGTACTATTTACTTTACGCAGTATTGTTATGTCATCTAATCCATCCAATTGAGGTGAAAATTGTAACCAAGATGTGAGTATGTGTTGTGGCAAAGGTTGATCCCAAGTGAGGTTTTCTGGCCAAACACGTTGTAAAAGTCCTTTAGCAATCATTACACAGGGACTCGTAAAGCTAATGCATCAAGAAAGGTCGCAGTTTTGGAGAGTATTACTGGTTTTGTAATTTGATTGGGATCGTTTCCAAGTAAATCTTTTCATCTATGATATGCATATTTGCAATTCTTTAAGATTCAACTATTGCGTATATATATATAATTAATATTTTGATAATCTTTCAATGTCCAATTGACTTCTAAGTCAGAAGATTTTGTAAAAATGGTTCAGAGACTTACAAGATGTAAAAAAAAAATTTGCAAAATCGTCATCAGGTGACCTTTTTAACCCGTGACTATTGAACTCACGCATTGTTTGTCGCTGGAAATAATTACAGTTGCGTAAACAATTGACGCAAAATTATGCGTGTTGGCATACGTGATATTTTTAAAAAATGTGACATCAATTGAAGAGTATAAAGATGTTGAACATTTTGCTAGCAAATCAGTTCAGATACTTCTGGCAATTTAGGCTTTACGTAGTGTTTTAATATTCTACAAATAGTGTGTTTTTAATTGTATTATTACAATGGCTTTCCTTTGCGAAATCTGTGGTAAAATTTTGAAAGCTAACTGGAGGTTAAAGTGTCACCTGAGAAATGTTCATGGTAAGAAAATATGACGCGAAACGGAGTCTATCTGCAAGTGGTTCAAGACCTCAAACCTCATCATGCCGACCCGAAGACATTAACCAACACTCGACGAGTTTTTCTATTAGTCATCCCCCTGCCACCGCTGGAGAGTCGTCTGGTGCATGGAGACCAAGTCGAATGTGTGAGTTTTGCCTGACAGAAGTTCACGATTGGACATCCCATGAAAAAAGTCAGGTGCACAAAAAAAAGGCCGCTTAAACCCATGAGACGGTGCCACATTTTAAAGTCGTAAAATCAGCTTTTAAAGGACGCACTACTTTGGTGTATGAGTGTAGGCGTGATTTTATGGTTGATGTTAAAGCGTTTTTCGAAGCAGCTAAACCCCCTGTGTTTGAGGAATTGAGGAGCCAACGCGCCAAAGGTAAATGTCTCAAATTTAATTTGGAACTATTTGCCAAATATATAAAGACCATAAATGAGGACGACATAGAAATTTCCGTCAAGTCATTTATACTAGGATGAAAATTTATTGTGATGATGAAGACCTCCACAGACACTTTCAAGAAATGGTTGACAGTATAGTGACCAAGATGGATGATTTTCAGGAACGAAACAGTGGGTGGACCTTATTGTCTATTTGTCACCTGGAAGTTAATTTAAATGAATATATTCCATTTAAGGGAGGTCACTATATTCGTCTGCCGCAAGCCTTTATAACCAAAAAGGCTTGCGTAAACGTGTGTAACGAAGATATATATTGCTTCAAGTGGGCCATTATATCGGCGCTGTATCCAGTTCAGAAACATCCCGAAAGACCTGCCTCTTATTCTGTAACAGACATTCGATCGGATCTTATAACATTAGCGAACAGAAATCTTTCGATTTTTTCATATTTAAATTTTCCCTTGAATGTTAATGACATTCGAAAGTTTGAGGTACGAAACCGCCGCATCAGTATAAATGTTTTTGGTGTGGAAGGTGACAAGGGTGTGGGTCCCTATTACCAAAGCCAGAAAGAAAGCGAACTGCATGTCAATTTGCTTTTGTTACAAAGTCCTAGCGAAAATAGTCATTATGTTTGAATTAAAAATTTGTCGCGACTGGTTTCTCGGCAAATTACAAAGAGTGGACGACAAATTTACATCTGCAACAGGTGCTTGCTACATTTTACTACTCAACAAAAGTTCCAAGCTCACAAGTTGCAGTGTAACAAGGTCGTTACTGAAATGCCGACGCCAGAAAAAAAAACAATTTTAAAGTTTGAAAGCTATGATAAACAGTGAACTGTTCCTTTTGTTGCAGATTTTGAATGTCTGTTGCAGAAGGTAGATACTTGCGCCCCAAATACAAATGCATCCTACACCATCACGACCCAAGAACATGTTCCATGCGTGTTTTCGTATTATGTCAAGTGTGCATATGACTCGTCTTTGAATGTATTTAAAACCTGCAAAGGCCCTCATTATCCCAGGAAATTTGTAAATACTTTGGAAAGTGACCTCAAGCATTTGTACAATGAATATTTAATGAAACCAAAACCTATGAATAGATTGACCGAAGCTTCGTTAAATTCATCCGATGATAAAAGGTATATACTCCCAGATGGCATTCATACATATGCTTGGGGTCACTATAAATGTCCAATTAATTTCGAAGAAAATGTTGACGTATGCACGCCCGATTAACTCCATTCATATTTGTAATTTTAATTAGTTTTAGCAAATTGTATTAACGATATTATTTTGTATTTTATTATAGGTTAGGTAAACATGGTAAAATGTAGAGAGAGAGAGAGAAGCATTTTTTTTATTATCTATAGAGTTTTGAAAAAAGATTATATATATTTTATTTTTTTGTATTAAAGTTTATACATTTTGATACTTTATAATTTGTACACATTTTAAAATATAGAGGGAAGGAAAAATAAAAAATCAATTGTTTTAAAAATGCGTTTATTTTATATTCAAAAACCTTGTAACAACAAAAACAACAACTAATGAAAATCTTCTACATATCTTCTTAATAGAATTACATTTTTAAGAGCACAATGCTCAGAAGTTTGATGGGCAAAGCAACGCACCTGGCTGATTGTATACATTTCTCGCAGTCTCTTTAATGAGTCGGAACCGTAGTCTTCAATGTTGCACACATAAAATTTATTTTCCAAAAGATTGCTAACCCATAAAACTTTTTCTAATCCTTTTACGTAAATTGTCACATTCGATGCGGCAGTCAAGTTGGCTTGAAAGAAATGCCTTGAGACTCTGCAACTAGTTTCGGTATCCCAACTTAGTTTGTGAAAGTTTCGACTTAACCAGTTGACTTGTTTTCGTTCATTAACACTCAGTCTGGTAAAATCAAACGGCGGTTTAATCAGAAATTGTTGAAACCGATCACTGGTAAACGCCTTAACACTAAAATGAGTATCATCATTCTTGAATCCTTGCACGTCGCTAACAATTTTTCATTCCATTTTATTCGTCTCAATCTGTCAATTTAACAAACTCGCGTTAAATTAATTTTCGAACTGTTCCCCTCAACGGCTCATACTCGACTATGCGATCGTGAAGCAAGAGGCAATAAGCTGAAGTATTATCTGATATTCCGTTATCATCAGTCTCAAATTCGATCCGAACATCGACTGGTCCCGATTTGATCGTTTCATTTTGATGAGAACAATCAATGACGACTGTTGGAGCTACATCTGTCAACTTTGGAAAATCCATTAAAGGCTTAAAAGTGGCAGTTCCACAATAGGATTCTTAAAAGCGAGAGTACATGTCATAAAGGACAGCATAACGATTTTAATCGTAAGCAATATTCAAACTGTCATATGGATAGTTTTCCGAATTAAACAATACTTTTAAATTTTTCAATCGACAAGTGTCAAATGTACTCATATCGGCAGATTTCTCATTGTCCTTGGCCGTTTTGTCACACACTGCCCACTATCAAGTTATTGTTTGTTTTAGCTCTAAGTAAAATCAATTCGTGTCTCATGTTGGCGATAATTTTCCGGTAATCTTCACAAAATCCCAGCAACATTTTCAATGGTATGCAGAAATTAAAGTGTCCGGGTGCAATTTTCTTATCTAAAGTCCATCTCGCTTTATACAACATTTTGCGCTCATCTGGACAGAGAGACACGTAATTTTTTAAACAATTTGTGATTCCAACATTTCGAATTCGGTCAATTTCTGCTCCATTTAATTTATAACGAATTTCGTCAAACAGAAAACAGGCTGCATTGTTGACAAGAGCCAGTTGTCTACCTACCGTTTGATCATTGGTCGTTAATTGTCCTTCAATACACAAAACTTTCACTGGGCAACAAACATAAATCTTGATTTTGAATAGCTACCCTTATTTGATCGTTGTTTTGAAAAGTTTCAACAAACGGCGAATAGGTGTGATACTCTTTTTTCACAATGGCTTCATCAGTGCGAGGCGTTTGAATAATGTTAAAGAGCTCAGCAGACATTTTCATTTACAGTAAATTGTAGATACCCCAAAAAGCGTCTATTTTCCTCTCGAAGAAGTGGTAAAACTTTGGGTTGTTTGTTGTAATGTAATGAGAAGGAGCAGAGGAAGGAGAGACGTCCTATTTGCGGTATTGCTGGTGATAAACTAAAGTTTTTGGATATGTTGCGTCCACATTTTATATTATTGTAATATTCACTTTCTGTTTGCTGTATCTGTCGCTGCCGCCCTTCCACAACTTCTTCTTCTTCTTCGTGTTCTTGTTTATTTTTATAAATCAACATGGTTTGAGATGTACTCTAAGTGCAGTTGTTTCTCCTCTAAAATTTATTAAATCACCGTCTTGATCCACAATTATAATGTTAAGTGAGGTAATTCTTTTAACGTTCACCGGCAAATAAATGACAATCTTTGGCACCTCGCTTATTTTATACTCTGGCAGTTCACTGTAGGAAAACTCATGAAGAGTGTGAACAGATGTGTTGTTGATGTACAATTCAGATATTATGTTGCATTCTATTCTTATTGCATTTACTTTGTTTATATTAACAGGAATGTCAGATTCATGTCTTTTATTCGCTTCCAACATACGATTGCTAAAACCTAATAATCTTCCGACAGTACATTTTTTTTTAAGTAAATCGGTTCTGCCGATTTTATTTCTGCCCTCAAGGTAGTGGAGACCGGGAATGGTTGACTAATTTTTTACTAAATGATACATATTTTTCGTGTTTTCATACATACAAACTATAAAATCGCATTAATGGATAGAAAAACTATTAAACTAATAAAGAAAAATAAAACCTAGTTCATTATTTAATATCATGATCATGTTTTGATGCATTTTACAGAACACCAACTCTTAGTCAACCTACCCCGGTTCCGGGGTAGGTGCCCAGGGTAAGTAGACTTACGTATCAATAAGCGACAAATTATAGGAAGAGTCAAGAAATAAAAAATATTTTTTCAGTTTAACTGCGCTCTATTTAAAAGCAATTTTAATGAGGTACAGACATCTTTTATGTCTAACAAAACTATCAACTCTTACTTATAATTCACATTAACTCTCTTTTTTATTTAAACATTTATAACTTATATTAATGTAACAGTTTTAAATTAACTTTTCTTACGCTAGAAATAAAATGCACATTTTTTATTGCTCTATCTAAATAACAGTAATTGCTAAATACTTGTATTTTGTACTTATACATTTTTAAATTAAACTCTTCTTCAGTGTCATTTTAAATCACATAACAATATTTGTATACCTAAAAATATTAAGAAAAACAGACAAGAAATCAGTCTTCATTATCAGAAATACAATGTTTGCATTCAAAAAACATTAGACAACCTTTTACAAATTTGGAATGAGCCCATAACTTACAAGTTATGCACTGAATCCATTCTTCGCCAGAAACACTATTGGCGAAGGAATCAGTGCACTCTAAACAAATCGTGCTCTCATCATCCGAATCCACAGCATCATCATTTTCATCGACGGTGTCATTAGCAACATTCATCTCATTAACTTTACCCTTTCCTTTTCCTTTACCCTTACCTTTGCTCATTCCTTTTTCTATTCTGCTTTTTGTATCTATTTTTTTCTTCTTAAAAGTTTCTCTTTTGTTTTTCAGGAGTGTCTGAATATATAGTACTTTTACGTTTCCGAATATTTCGTCTATTAGCTAAAGTGGCGCTGCTTTGGGAAAGGGTCTTATCTCTTCAGGTGTTATTAATGAAGTTGAAGGCAGATTTACATTGTATACAGATGGGGGTTTTGAGATTTTCTTTTAGTTCCGCGTCATATACAGAATTTAATGTTTCGTCTAAAAGAGAAGGTGACCCATATTCTTTACTCAACGATCTTGTAGGAGAGGGCATTGTGATAGTAATCTGTTCCGTTTTTACAGATGAACATTGCAGTGCCAGCGTGTGAGTTACGGTTACACTATTGTGATCAGGAATCGGAACCTCTTCGACAATAGACAAACTGTTCGATGCATTGAAAGTCGATGGAACAGTAACTGTGCTCACATCACATGCTGAAGAATTACCACTGTCATGGGAATTGAGCACCGGTCTATCTGTCACATAAGAACCACTAAACTTGGAGTCAGGAAAAATGTTTTCATTCAATGGCGAAATTCCGGATACTCTGAATCCTGATTGAATATTTTCAATTGTAGCAGCCAATGGTAGTGACGTTTTAAGTAGTTCTGGTATGTCATAAATAGTTATAGTTTTTCCCGGGTGACTAGCTAGCCAGTTGTCACATGCTCGGTTGAAATACTTTTTCAATGGTCCGTACACAGATCTGTCAAGAGGTTGTAGCTTGTGGCTGCAATGTGGAGGGAAAAATAAAACTGTCACTCCATTCGCTTTAAAGTAATCCAACGCTTCGATGGATAAATGAGAGTCATGGTTGTCCAACAACAAAAGTACAGGTTTTTCTTTACTGGGTTTAACATGTTGCACGAAATGTTTGGCATACTTTATGAAGTTCTCTTCTTTCATCCAGCCAAACGGATTAGCATCACCTTCACACCCTATAGGGCCACCTTTTACAAAATGGGACTTGTAATGTACGCGAGGAAATACAAAAAATGGTGGTACCATACTTCCAAGAGCTGAAACGCCTACTGCAACTGTCACCAGTGTACCCCTCTCAACAGATGTCATTTTACCCAGACTTTTAATACCTCGTCGAGCTGTTATTCTATTAGGTACTTGCAAGGTTGTAACACCTGTTTCATCAACGTTCCAGATATCACCAGGACTTAGATTCAAACGTTGGTAAACAGTGGTTAAATTTGCGAAGAACATACTGACGTTATGTTTATTGAATGACGTAGCTCTTAAAAGACTTGTTGCTTGAGGTGTCCTGATGGATAAAGAAGAATGACGTTTAAGAAACGAGCCCAACCAATGTTCGCCAGCTAACAATTTTGTTTTCCAAGAATCAGACATAGCTTTGTCATTTTTTATGGCAAACGCATATGCTAATTTTCGAGTCTCATATGGCGTCAATCCATAATAAATATCAGCGCTTTCTTCAAATAACTTGCTAAAGCTTCTTCTTCTACATCAGTGACTCTTGTCTATTTTTAATATATCCCACTGAGTCCAAGGTTAGTTCTGCTTTCGTCAACTTCGGATTACGTTCAAATTTCTCCTTTAATTTCGTTACATAACGATGTAATGTCTTATAGGGAATGTCATATTGTTTTGCTGTTGCATTAATGCTTTTATTGTCAAAAACGATTTGATGACAAGCTCTTTGTACGACATCATTCGGTGTACCAGCTCGTTCAGTCGTTCTTTTATAGGTCCTCATTATACTGTAATAAAACAATGAATATAAGAATCGAATAAAAGATTAATTTCGGAGATTTTTAAACTTCAAATTTTATTGGGGTAGGTTGACTAACTGTTCAACCAACCCTGAAAGAATTTAGTCTACCAACCCCAGACGCTATTTTAAATTTCGATGGCATAGATAACCTAAACGCTTCTATCAACTTAAGAAATCATATATGAAATATGATTAATATGGACTCATGAAACACACTGACTAATAGCATTTCATTTTCATTTCATTTCATTTTTTGAAGATAACCAAGGACCAGTTCGTTTCACCAAACTTATGGTTTAATATTATTGGTCGTATATTAGATGCATCGTAGTTGCCCATTATCATTACTTTGGATTTGTTCGTGTTAATTAGCAATGTATTTGTTTGTAACCAGTGACTCATTGAATCTAGTACTAGGTTCATTTTATCAAGAGCACTGTCAATTTATCATCAAGCACATTAACAAGGGTATCATCTGCAAAAAGGTTTAGGAATGTATTTGGATCACTAATAACATTATTCATGTCATTGATATACAATATGGCCCCAGGATCGTCCGTTGTGGAACTTCATAAGTGTTGTAGACAGAATTAGAGGAAAATCCATCATTCGTTGTTCTCTGACTTCTACCAAATAGATATGAACTAAACCATTGTACTGTAGAATCATGAAAGCCCATATTTTCCAGTTTTACTAGAAGAATCGATCTATCAATAGTTTAGAAAGCACGTTTTAAGTCGAGGAATGTCGCAATGGCTACACAATTATTATTGTCCAACCGTTTTTACCATTTTGATGCTACTAATTGCAGAGAAGATTCACAGAAGCGTTTGTCACGAAAACCCGATTGCTGTTCAATTAAAATATTGTTGGAGTTTATGCAATTAATAAGTTGAGTGTATATTAATGATACAAACACTTTTTTAAAGTATGGCATAGTATTAACAGGTTTGTAATCACTAGGTTGCATTGAATTCGGTACTTTTTGTTTAGGGAAAATTAATGATATTTTCCAACGTATTGGGAAAGTGGTATTAGAAATTGATTTATTGTATATATCGGTCAATTTGTAAGTAATACATACGGCATAAAACAAATATTATTGAAACTTTAACATTACATTTCTTGAATAGAGAAATTTTTCTTTGGATAAAGATTTTGTGAATATGTCAGCTAACTGCACCTAGCAGGACAATGTTTAATTTTAATAATACCTTCATTGGCTTCTCATGAATGAAACAATATCGGACATCTATATATTAACTTCTCTTATTTAACACACCATTTTTAATCAAATTTATCGCACCTAAATTGTCAACATTCAGGAGAATATCAATGTCGGTGTTTGTTATTTCTTCAATTAACAACTTTAAATAAAGAAGTTCTTTCACACAATCAGCTGCTGCAATAAATTCAGCTTCTGTACTCGACAAGGCAATAATTGGTTGTCTTCGAAAACACCAGGAGATCGGATCTACACAAAAGAAAATCATATACCCTGTTGTACTCCTCCTGTTCCCTGTATCTCCGGCATAATCAGAATCTGAGAAGGCACTTAGAATATTGATTTCTGCGTCTTTCTCATAGTGGATATGGTTCTTCATATGTTCCTTCAAATATCGAAGAGTCCTTTTCACATTGGCAATATCTCGTTTACTGGGTTCGTTTAACTTGCGACTTTCGAAACCCACTGCGTAGAAAAGATCTGGACGAGTTTTATTTGACAGAGTAAACTGCCAACTGCTTCTCGGTACAGATAATCGAGATTTCGTTTTACATCTGGAGTTACGTCATTCGTCATAATAGGAGTCGCTGTTGGATTCGCCTCAGGCATGTTAAATTTCTCTAACGTATGCTTCACATAATTTTCTTGCTTCAGCTGAATTCCATTTTAATTTTTGTTTACTTCAACACCTAAAAATGTGGACGGACTGTGGTCAATTTTAATTTGAAATTCTTCTTTCAATTTTCTTAGTAAGTTTCCAGGTTCTTCTTTGTCCTTTCCAATCAGTATGCCATCATTAACGTAAATTCCAAGAATGATTTCATTGTTTTAAGATGTGTAAATACATTTTTCAGATGTTGTTGCGAACAAACCCAATTTCTTCAATACGATGGTGAATTTCTCATTCCATTTAAGCGGAGCTTATTTCAAACCATACAGAGTCTTGTTGAGTTTGCAGATTTTATTTTGTTTCTTATTATAACCTTCTGGCAAAGCCATGTAGATTTCTTCATCATTTAATTCGCCATATAAGAAGGCTGTCTTGATGTCAAATCCATAAATTTCATAATTTCTTGCTGCTGCTATAGCGAAGAGGATTCTTAAGGAGCTACTGCTGATAACTGGTCTGAAAGTTTCTTGATGGTCAATTCTTGATTCTTGTTCAAAACCTTGGATTACAAGACGGGCCTTGTATCGATTTTCATCCTTAATTCTGAATACCCACTAGCTTGATAAAATATTCTTATTTTCAGCAAAAATTATGACAAGGATGGCAAACCTGACACGTCAAATTCATTATTTGTTAGAGCAAGTGTGTATTTTTAATTTTTCTTGGTTTCAGAGAACAAGATTTTTATGTTTAACATCACATCTGTTTAACATCACGTTTTAAATTGTCATAGTTCTTAGGTTTTTTACTTTTAATAAAATTAGTATTGATCGAATCGTCGTATCAATTACTCGAATCCTAAACATGGTCCTTCGAGCCAAAATTTAAGCCGTGGACAAAATACCCAAGAATTGTAAAGAAAAGTGACCGGGAAAGTGAAGTGAAGTCATTCATTTGTCTTAAAACGAAACTTTTTTTATGGAAGATTTACCAACTTCCATAAAGACAGAAATTGAACTTGGAGAAGAAATCTCCAAAAAATATAAGAATCTTAAAAAAGATTCAAACACAAAAAAAGGGGAAACAAAAGACATTCCACTATGGGAGTCATCAGTAGGAAAATGTCAGAAAAACTAATCGAACAAGCAGTAAACGTTGAAGCACTTCAAGAAGAAATGGACTTTGCCAAAAATGTGACGCATGGATGGAAGTATGTTCAAGGAAATATAAAAGAACTATGGGCAGTAGTAAATGAAGGAGACCTACAATTGAGGGTGCATCCCGAGGCAAACGACGAAATAAAATATTTCAAAGAACAGTGGCACAAAAAGATATCGCTGCAAGTAAGAGATATCTTGTTTAAATTAAATGAGAAAATAGAAGACGAGTCAGCTAGAAACACAGAAACATCAACAATTACAACTCCGATAGACCCTCAAGTCTTATACCATGAAGGGCCCACGTATAAAGAGGTCCAAAATTATGTACATACTTTGGCAAATGGCATGAAGGAAATTGTGAAGAAAACGAGTGAAGACCAAAGTAAAGAAAAGAAATTAGTAGAGGAACTAGAAGCTAATTTACAAATAGACCATTACCAGCTGGAAGAAATGGGATGGATTAAAAGTGAAATTGAAAAGCACATTTCCGAAATGCAAAGAAGAGAAAAATTAAGGAAAAGTACAACTTCAATTTTAGGAGGACTAACATATCATTGGACAGCTATCCAAACCGTGAAGAGAGAAGAGGTTCCTGCATTCTGCGACTCTTCTCAAAATGCGAGAGGGGCAGTCATTTATCAAAAAGTGCAACCTGAAAGAAGGAAGGAGAAAGGTACACAGATAACTGCAACGTTAGATTGGCCTTCAAAAAGGAGAAAAGACGCGCCTGATGAAAAAGAAGAGTTGGTTAGAATTCTCACTCTAAAGAGATCAGGAGGGGTGGTATTACAAAGATCCACTTTAAAATGCATAAGGAAGAAAAGGCAACAACACCGACAAGGCACAAGGCAAGAAATGTTACAAGTGACTGAATGTGTTGGGTCGATGGCGAAAATTATTGCAAGGCTCACCATGTTTAGGATTCGAGTAATTGAAACGACGATTCGATCAATACTAATTTTATTAAAAGTCAAAAACCTAAGAACTATGACAACTTAAAATGTGATGTTAAACAAGTTTCAAGTAATTAATCTTATAATCATATAACATGCATATGTGTACAAATGCATCGGTTGGTGGTCGCTGGTTTTACCGTTCTGTTGAGCTTTGCAATAATTTTCATAAACCTGATTAATGAGAATTTGTTAAATTTTAAACAATTACATGAAGAAATCAAAACAATTGAGGAATTTGGAAAACAATTAAGTGTGTCAGGTTGAATGACACCTTACAAATAAAGATACAAATGATTTAAAATCTGTTTAATAGAAGATTAAACATATTGCCGCCTCGACAAGTTTAAAGATCTATTCAAACGCTCAGCTCAGCAGAAATTTCTCATCCAAAGCCGTGGATTGTCGAGCTTCTGGTGTCCTGGGGCATTGTCACTATAACAAATCCTGACAACAGTATTGTGCTCCTTTACTTATTTATAATGTTAGTAAACATAACTGACCTATTTTACATATTGTAGGTTAGTAGATTTAATTGTTTAATCCCTTAATTATAAAACCCAATTACAAAAAACAAAAACCCTTTTAATTATATATTTAAATGAACTTAACTTTATTTTTTTTCTAGCCCATTATCTCATGGTAGCTGATGTCTGCCAGCGGATCCCGATTGACTTGGTTGAGGGGCCTCATCTTGAGCTCCTCTTTCCTCTGGAGCTGCTAGCTGTTGTGAATTCTTCTTCTTTTTCTTGTAGTTTGTCACCACCTTCCTTATTGCATATGCAATAAATGTTATTATCGCTATTATGGTTACGGTTGTGACCAAACTAGTAATAGTTGAGTGATGGATCACCGTTTTGGAATGACTGCTCTTGAGCAGTCAAATCGGTTAGGTCATTAAATGGTTTCATTTCCGATTCCTTATCCTTCAGTGGCTGCCTCGCGATATATTTTTTTGACATAGTCAAATTTACCGCCACGGACTTGATGAATCCGGCCACCACTGGTAATCTTTGTAGTCGTTTTGGAGTGAATGTCGTCTTCTTGGTTGAAATTATACAGTTCTGAGATATCGAAATTATTCCCGTCACGTTTATTACTGTTTCTTCTCTTACTCCATTGCATATGATTACTATTTTTTTTTTGTTTTTGTGAAATAAACATCCAAGAGTTTTTGGTATATAGCTTTTTTCAAATGATTGAATTGATTTCGTTTTTACTAACTGGACATGAGTTGTTTCCTTCTCTGCTATACAATTCATCAATTATACAGTTTGGATAATTCTCAATGCTTCTGATTAGAGATGGAGAGCAACGGTATAAGTTATTTTGTAAACTTATACTTGACTTTAGTTCTGTGTCAGATATTTAGAAATAGCGCTGCATATTGTAATCCGCAGCTATAATATCTGTTCCACTATCCATAATCCAATATTTATTGTTTTCTACTTTTATTCGTACCGCATTTGCTTTTATAAGATTAAAATCTGTTACTTCTGCCATAAAGAAATATACATAGGTAAATGTATTCTTGCTTGTTTGAGTTACTTCCGTTTTTATTAAGGGATGAGAGATTATTTCAATATTGTGGGGTAATTTCTTCGATACCTTCGCTATTATTTCTTCTATATGTTTAGGAGAAATTATTGCGTATATGTTTTCTTTGCCCATTTGCATGTGCAGAAGGTTTTCGTAAAATTGTAACAGTTTATCGATGTAATTTTTTGCCACAGAATAAACACTTAAGACATGAATTTCTAGTTTGTTGGTATCTGTTCTGCTGTACCACTTCTGCATTTGGTCAATCATTTTCATTGCATTGTTCATTTTTGTTTTAAAGCGGTTTAATTTGTTAGCGATTCTGGTTTCAGTTTGCTTAAATCTAGTCAAAGCTTTTAACATAAATTTTGTTTGGTGACATTCTACTTCCTCTGACAGTTCACGTACGCTTCTGCAAACGTCATTAATTTGATTAATTGTTTTATGAACTGAATCTGTGTCGTTCTTTAGTCTGACATTATCAAAAATCAATTCCATTTTGAATAGTCCTCTATTGATTCTTGCTTGTCCTAGATGTTCTATGTAAAATCCAGGTTCTGGGTATTCGATGTGATATTTCGCATCAGCTGAAATCTTTTTGGTAAGAGAGAGCACAAATATTATAACCAGTGCCCATAATCTCCATTTTGATATCTTTGTTTTATCAGAATTTTTCTTCCTACAGCCGCCTTTTTCTTTGAACGCTTGTTCCGTGGGTAATGGTATAAGTTTGCGAATTGGCCTTTTTATGTCTCCCCCTACTGCTCTTTTTAGAGTCACTACTCTAACTAGTCCTTCTTTATCTTCATGTACTTCACTTATTTTTGCCAATGGCCATCTTGAAGGGTTGATCGATTCTTCTTTGATTATGACTAAATCCCCAACTTTCAAATTTTTTGTTTCCAGTTTCCATTTATTGAATTGTTGTAGCTGATGTAAATATTCTGTCGTCCATGCTTTCCAAAAGACTTTTTTCATTTTTTGGATAAGCCTCCACCGATCGGTTAATCCAAGTGATGTATCTATTTCCACGGGATGATCTAGTGTAATTAGTTCTCGACCCATCAAGAAATGTTCTGGTGTTAGGACTGAAATATCATTGATTTCATCGATAGGTGTACATATAGGACGCGAATTCAGACAAGCTTCTATTTGATGCATGAACGTCGTTAGCCCTCTTTATACGTTAATGTGGCGTTTCCAACAACTCTTCTGAGGTGATGTTTTGTTGACTTGACGCCGGCTTTCCATATTCCTCCAAAGTGTGGTGCTAGTAACGAAATAAAATGCCATTTCATCCACATGTTAGCTAACCTGCCTTGCACATTTGCATCGCGTATTACTTCTGCTATTTCAGCTTCTAATGCTTTGCTAGCTCCAACAAATTTAATTCCATTATCCGAATAAATGTTGGCGCAGTTTCCTCTTCGTGCAGTAAATCTGATAAATGCAACTATAAATGTTTCTGAGGTCATATCACTAACGACTTGCAAATGTATGACTTTTGTTGTGAGGCACACAAAAACCGTTATATATCCTTTGTAAGATCTGTACCTCTTCATTTTGTCTTTACCTGAATTGGTCCAGCGTAATCTACTCCTGTATTTACGAAGGCTTATGCTGGAGTTACTCTGGCTGGTGGTAACTGCCCCATGAGTTGTTCAGCTGTTTTTGCTTTGTATCTTATACAAGTTGGGCAATTGTTGATTATCTTTTTTACTAACTTCTTTTTATTGATTATCCAGTATTTTCTCATGGTGTAGGCCAGTGTTTGTTGATTTCCTCCATGTAGTGTTTTTTATGAGCTTCACGTACAATTAATGTTGCTAAGTGATTATTGGCTGCCACAATTATCGGATGTTTTTCATTATATTTAAATATCTAGTTGTTTAACCTACCTCTGATCCTTAACACTCCCGATTTATCTAAAAATGGGTGTAAGTTTCTTAATTTGCTCTGTTTATGTACTTGGTTTGATTTTTTCAAACTGTGACATTCATTTTCAAATGTATCTTCCTGTGCACTCAATATGATTTTCTGCAAAGCCGCATTTAGCTCTTCCACAGTTAGTGGACTGGTTATTCTATTCTCGTTGCAGCAGTTATTGATAAATCTTAAGCAATATCCGATTATTCTGATTGTTTTTGACAAGGACGAATATTTTTTATAAATTATTTCTTGCTTCTCTTTGATAGTTAAATGAAAACATTTTTTTGCTTTCATGTTTGTAGAATGTATATGTCTCGTTTTTGGAAAAAATGTTTCATTTTCCCTAAGCCAGCTTGGTCCGTTCCACCATAATTTGCAATCTTTTATTTCATCGGCTGGATTTTCTTTTGTACTGACATGATACCATTTCGCTTGATTCATTATTTGCTGAATTTCAGATACTCTATTTGCAATGAAGGTTTTCCACCTTGATGGTTCTCCTGTTACACATGCTAGGGCAATCATCGAATCGGACCAGGCATGCGTTGTACATTCTGGCATATCTATAGTTTGTAATATTCTTCGAAGTAATCTTGCTAGCAACAAGGGTGAACATAATTCCAGCCTTGGAATTGTCGATTTCATTTTTTCACTTTTGATTTTGCTGCCAGTAAAGCGGTAATAGATTCTCCTTTTTCATTTTGTGTTTTCAGATAAACTACTGCTCACATAGCTTTTTCAGAGGCGTGGCAAAATCCATGAATTTCCATTACCTTCATTTTCCTTAAATGGGCCCATCTGGTAAGGTGACTTTTTCAACTTGGTTCAGTTTTTTATAAAATGTATCCCAGTTTTCTGCAATAGTTTCAGGAATTGGTTCATTCCACGATAGTTTTTTATGTTCAAAAAAATTAAATAACTTTTTAATTTATTTTATGACTTTGGTTATTTTTCTATTAACAATTTTAGATTTTTCTTTCATATCTCCATTTAACAATCGTATTTTAGAGTTCATTTTGCACCTAAAGAAGAGATGCTTCGCCTCTGTACTTACATTAACCGATTGAGATAACTTTACCAATGTTTCTAAATAGTGTTTTTTTAACTTTAATGAATTCCCATTAAAATTGTTAAAAATATGGTCATTACATTTGGTTAAAAACTCTGCGTTTGGTTTTAGTAGACCGCCTGCAGAGAGATGGTTTACCCAAGAATATGCCGCTTCATTCTTATCCGGAACGTAACCAAGTTTTTCTTTTTTTGTAACTTAAATGCAGTGAACCTAGCCAAATTTTCTAAGCCATCCCACTCCAATTCTTGAATAGCCTGTTCGTCTTCCTGAATACTAGCAGTGTGTTCAAAATCGTTAGGTAAATTGAGAAATTCGAACATTTGCGCAATAACAATTTCAGAATTATCAACATCGTTTAGTACAGTGGTGCCCAATCTTTTTTTGTACGCGGGCCACATTGGTTGCAGGTATATATTGCGCGGGCCAAAATCCATTCATAAATAAAATATTTTTATAAGACAATCTTACTACGGGACATAAATTTATCAAATATGTTGTATATTTTTATTATTAATAATTATTATATAATTCATTGTTAATGACTAATGTGAAATCTGATGTTGTTTTTCGGATACCAATAATTGAATATTAGGGTTAAAATTTGATACGCTCATTCTTAGTACTGACTGAAGATGGTCATCTGTCATACGTGAACGCAGACACGGCTTGGCTCTCTTCAACACTAAGAAAGTTTGTTCGCATACGTATGTGCTGGCAAATGCAGTAATCATCTTCATTCCTAGTTTCCTTAAATTAGGATAATTCTCTGCATGTAGTTCTTCATAAAACGTCGATAAATCCTTTCCTACAAAGTTATCTTTTATGAATGTTTCACATTGTAACTCAATGAGTTCTAGTTGTAATTCAATTGGTGCCGTGGAAACATCGATTGAGAATGGATTTTTAAAAATTCGGATATCATTCTTCAGCTCATGAAAATGCGCAAATATCCCGTCAAAATGGTCGCTCAGCAGTCTCAATAGTTCAATCATTCTTCTCTTTGGGAAGCAAATATTGATTTGTTCCTTCTTCAGTTCAGAACACGTTGGAAAATGCACCAATATTTTCCGTTCAGCTTGTTGTATGAATAGTTGTAATTTGGCTTGAAATGCATTTACGTCCGCGTATACATGACAGATGAGTTTATATTTCCCTTGAAGCTTGATATTAAGATCATTCAAATATTGAATCAAATCGCATAAAATTGCCAACTCCCAAAACCACAATGGGTCGCTAAATTCAGGAACTGAATTTGATTTTTCAGTCATGAAAACTTCAATATCGTGTCTTGAGGCAAAACATCGTTTGAGAACTTTGCCCCTACTCAGCTAGCGGACTTCACTGTGGTACAACACGTCATCATATTCACACTCAATGTCTTTCAAAAATAGTTTGAAAATTCTGTGATTCAGAGCGCTAGAATTGATGAAGTTCCCCGATTTTACTGGTTGCTGGTGGATTATGCAATGGAACGCTATTGGTGGACAATTGTTAGAATCCGCGATCTTTTGCCGAAGACGGGCAACTAATCCGTTGTGTCGTCCTATCATGCTTCTTGCACCTTCAGTAGTTACTCCTACAAATTTATTCCAGCTAAGCTCAAGGTCATCAATAACTTCCGAGACTTGTTTGAACAAATTTTCATTTGTAGTTGTTCCATGCATGCTAGCTCTTCAGTTATTTCAAACCTGCCAGAAATTCCTCATATAAACACTAATAATTGTGCAATGTCACTCGCGTCTGTCAATTTATCAACCTCAGCGGAAAACATTTCAAATTGTTTTGCTTTTGCTTTCAGCTGCAGCAGAAGGTCTTTCCCCAAATCT
Source organism: Dastarcus helophoroides (assembly GCA_028583605.1). NCBI lineage: Eukaryota > Metazoa > Arthropoda > Insecta > Coleoptera > Bothrideridae > Dastarcus > Dastarcus helophoroides. Next base: position 28,331,329 of record CM053336.1, read on the forward strand.
TCAACGCGTTTCGTAATAGTCATTCGCGATAAGCTTACTGTTTCAAATGCGCTTTTCTTTTCGGGACATAGTTCCTCTACTACAGTTAGAATGCACCTTTTCTCACATTCTTCTTCAGGAAAAGTCTTCGCTTCCTTACCCAAAATATGTGCTACACGAAAACTTGCGCGAACGGCAGCTTCGGTATCGTTTTTCCTCTTGCTGAACTGTTTTGTCAATCCATCAATTTCTTCACGCAGTTTGCAAATTTTTTGGGTGCGGCATGCAACAACATACGAATCGTACTTTAATTTGTACTTGGTTTCATAATGTCTTTTAATATTATGCTCTTTAATTACGGATACTGTCCTTACATATGAGACACAAAGGTTCCTCGTTATGTTGAACAAAAAAATATAAATTTGTCCATTTTTCTTGAAATATTCTGCACTCTGAATCAATCTTTCTCTTTTTTCTTGCCATATTTTACGGTTAAATCTGGATTAACTATCAAATCAAGCGACAGCGGCAAATTGACTCAGTTACATGTGCTGCAGGGCTGCAGCTTCGGCTTTGGCACGAGGCGCGAGTGACGCATCACCGACTCTGCTTCGGTCGTTATGACGCGAGGGCTATTGCATCGGCGAGTAAAGATGAGCGGACCTACATTTTTTTCGGAACAGGTGCACCTACTCCGATTTTTATTTTGAACTAGGTCCACCAAACTAGATGCAACAGGTGAAAGACCTGCGCGTCTGATTATTAGGTATTTCGATGTAGTGGCTCATTTAGTTCTTTCATCTTTTGGCTCGGATCGGAACGCTGGAACCACAATTTGTGGCTGAGGCGAGGGCATACTGACCCTTTTTTTCGAAATTACACTAGTTCCATGATTTTTTTTTTGATTTTATATTTTTTACAGTAAAGGTCACTTGTAAATTTCTCATATAATGCACCATTTTTGAGGAAACAACATATACAGATATTAATGTTAAAAAAACAACAAATTACACTCGATTATACATTATTGCATTCAAATCATAATAGAAACCCTAAAATAACACGCATTGTGGTATTCAAGCGACATCTTCATTATTGTAGCCACACATATATACCTAAGGTCTAATGATTCCATATTTTTGGTTTGGCAACATCAGAAATATTAGTATTAGCAAATAGGTCTTGTCTTTGGGTCAGTATTCCATATAATCTAAAATCTCAAACTCAACTGAGCGGCTGAACCTGCGAATCTAGTTAATTAAAATAGGAACTATAGGTGCAACAGAACAGGTCCTCGGTTTGCTACCCATCTCTACCGCCGAGGCGTCGCGCCAAAGACGACTCTATTAGCAGTAGTAATCGAGTATACTTTACTATAGCACATACAGTTGAGTGTAGAGGGTGGATTAAATTTCTTGTCTCGCTCTACGTTCATTTCTACTACCACCACAATTTCTACTCGGAAATGCAGGTTGTAATCAAAATATTCTACTAGTACATGAGCTACGGGCCCCGCGGGTCGCATACGATGGTCTCGCGGGCCATAGGATGGGCAACCCTGGTTTAGTAGGTATTTATCTAGACTCGAACTACCGCTTATATTTGCAATAGTAATGTTTGGATCGTCCCTAATGGTAGCAATATTTGCTGATTCTGAAATTATTTCATCATTTCGCCCCGTGAAGTAATTTCTCAACCTATATTTAAATTGTAATGCAGTTGGATGATCACATAAACCTCCAATTGCTCGTATAATAGAAAAAAGACTTTCTAGAGGATCCGTCTTAATGGGTCTCCTTTCGGGCGTTCGAATAATGCCCGATAGTGGTCATGAATAGCTTGGTCCTCCGGGAGATCTTCTACAAGACCCATCTCCCTACCCTCGATAATAGCCTCCGCCAGCGCCGGTCTAGCTTTGCCATAGAGATTTTGGGCTTTTTTAAAGGCGCTGGCGCGAGGTCCTTGGCCGGTGATGGTTTGGCCATCATGTGTTTGAGGGTTTTTGGGGCTACCAACTCTTTTGTACTTAGGAGGGAGGAAGAACTCCTTGACCCAAGCGTCCAGAAAACTTTAGGACGCATTGGGGTCCTCCTCCCTAATAACCTTTACAAGCAAAAATAGGCGAGAAATCACATTGTCCTGGAGGTCGGAGAGGAGCTCGTCAATGGCTTCAAGGAATGGGTTTTGCACACTTCCATCGGCCCGCTCCGGACGAAGGTCCGCAGCGGACAAGCTCCTCCTCGCTCTCCAGGAAGCAGTAGTTGGAATCTGCTCATTAAAATTGGTAGTTCCTGGGGAGATGGGCCTTGCAGCCGATATCCGAGAGGGACCTGCCTCCTGAGACAAATGGACGCCCGGGCTGCAGGCAGGTTTTTTTAAAGGAGGTTGAACGCAGTCGGTGGGGGGTTTTGGCAAGTGCGAACAGTCTAGCGCGGGGCAGGCTTCTGCCTCTTTGACCTACGCAGACACTGCGGCACTGTACGATCGAACTGGCACCTGTCGTGCACTTGTATCCGGTGTGTTGTATGGTCTCTCTGGTTTGCCGTTGATGTTCAGGTTGATTGGCGGCTTCTTCGGTAGATCGGCTCCTCGTGCGCCTTGCGGGCCCTTCAAGCTCCAAAGTGGTTGGGGGCTCCTTGGAGCAGTTCTTGGATCCCCCTGACATTATCCTGGTTGGGAGCCTCTGTTCTGGAGCAGCTTTTTGGGGCCTTTACTCTGGTTGATGTTGTACGGCCCTCTGTTCGATGCTCCGGCTGCGAGTAACTCTAACTGGTATTGTAGCTGCTCCAGGCTTGGCAACCGGTCTGGTGGAGCAGGTTCCGGTGGTGGTGGTGTTAGGTGAGGTTGGTTTGTTGTGGGGAGAAGGGGTCGGCTGTTGAGATGATGAAGCCGGCTTAAAGAACTGGGACCTCTTTCTGAGGTCCGCCTTGGCTTTGGCCAAGTATTTGGCGTACTCCGCCTTCTCTCGACGATACCTGATTTGGTCTTTCGTTAGACCGGATGCCTTTTCCATTTCACGGATAAAAACGCCGTTGATGGCCCTCGCCTCGATGGTCGCCATTATAGCGAACAAGGAGGTTTCCGGTGCTGGTAAACTGTTCTCCAGGGCTTTGTTGTACTCAGAGGGGTGGGCTCTCCGTTCGTGCTGGCGTATGCCATGAAAAGTAGGGAAGGTCACCCCGCAGAAGGCACAGCGCGAACGATCTCGTTTATCGCAAACGGAATTATGTAGAAGTAGGGCCTCAGCAGTTTGAAAGTGGGCCCCACACTTGCACTTATGGGTAGGTGCCATGACTCAGGAGCGTTTTCCCTTGTCTTAAAATACGGGTTAGGCACCTACCGATGAAAGCTCCAGTGCCGAAGCACTGGTCGTTAAGTAAAAATCCGGCTGTAGATGGGCCTTCGTTACTTAAAAGACTCTCCGGTGGGCTTCTGGCGGTGTACCAGAAGACTCTTGTTGGTGCCGGTGTCCTTCGTGATTAAAATGGGATCAGGGATAAAAAAGGGGACGATTTCGGGTGGGGGTGGAAAAGGGGATGATTTGGGGTGGGGTGGTTTGGTGGTGGAAATAGGGTCGGGGGTGAAAAAGGGTATGATTTGGGGTAGGGGTGGTTTGGAGGTGAAAATGGGGTCGGGCTGAAAAAGGGGATGATTTGGGGTGAAGGTGGTTTGGGGGTGAAAATGGGGTCGGGGGTGGTAAAGGGGATGGTTTGGGGGTGAAAATGGGATCGAGGTGAAAAAGGTGATGATTTGGGGTGGGGGAGGTTTGAGGGTGAAAAAGGGGATGATTTGGGGTGGGGGTGGTTTTGGGGTGGAAATGGGATTGGGGAGAAAAAGGGGATGATTTGGGGTGGGGGTGATTTAGGGGTGGAAATGGAGTCGGGGGTGATTTAGGGGTGTTGGGGAATATAGGAGATTGGTGGAGATAGGGTTGGGAATCGAGATTGGGGAAATTGGGAAGAGACAGGAATGGGTAAAGGAATTTGTGTGACGTATTTGGTAGCTTTCGCTAGTGACGCCGGTTTTCGCATCTGACGTCACGCAGCTGGCCAGGTGAGAAGACCTTAAATTAATCTCCTTGGCGTACGAGATGTGTACGCCGCCGTGCCTGCACTGTTTACAGTTGCCGAATGAAAAAGTTCCCCTAACATATCACGCCGCACCAAGCGTAATTGGCGGCGGATTGTCTTCAAAAAACACAAAACTATTCACGGGACGCACGGTCCCTTGTCACACAAAATTTTACGAAAAACAACCGACGAATAACACTATTAAGACTTGTGAAAGACGGAGCGTTGGGAACACACATCCACAAGCTCCGAGATCATTAAGAGAGTCCGTAAGAAAATATTTTATATTAAAATCCGCCTGCATTCAACAGTTGTTTCAAAGATCTTATACTGAAATGGTAACAAAATATTTGATCGCACTTTTTTTAGCTTATACATGGTTTTTTTCCATTTTGTCCAAAATTTGGTTTTGCTCCGGTAAAGCCAAACCGTACGCTTGTACATGGTCTCGTGAATCGGGTTGTGTAACTTTGGAATTAAAAACATCAAACCAGTCATTGGTAACTTTTAGCAACTCTGAACGTTCAAGCCTATTGTTTTCAGGTTTGAAAATACCCAATAAACCTAGCCTTCAAATAGCTTCGGATATGGTATGGGAAAACAACTTTGTCGCAAATTTAACTTTTTTGCCGTTGGACACCCTTTACTGTTAGGAAATCAAAATTAATTTAATGAGCTATATTTAAATCTAAACTCTGGGTATTTTGAAGCAAATCAACAACTGGTTTAGATGTTATTATTAACCTCTTAGTGGCGTGACTTGTGTAACGAAGTGCGCAGGCGGTATGGACATAACTTTTTGTGGCTTGTGTATATATCCGTCATATCTATTACATTAAAAAAATATTATTGTGTTGTTGTTCAATAACATTTGTTTTCTCCTGTACATAACAATGTGCTCGACTTTCTTCAATTTTTTATTTCGATAGGAACACCCTTCACATTTAGTCGCATAGTTCCTATACAATCTGTTCTGTGCCTTAATAATTTGTCAGTCAAATCAGGACTATTGTAATAATTGTCCAGAAATGGGCAGTATCCCTTGTTCAAAAGAGAATGCGACAATTCCAGAACAATTCTAGTTGTTGTTGGTTCATAAATAGAATTGTCATATACAGTGCTAGCCCCGTATAAATTATGAAATTATATATAGTGTTGATACCGCGTTAGTCGTGATAACGTTTTTTTAAAAGGATTGACCGGGAGGAACGGCCAATTTGGGCGAAAATAAATACTTTTTGGATTAAGAACGTCATCGCCAAGTGTTTTCAAACAGAAAAAGACGGTGTCCAACATAAAGATGGAAGACGACAACCATCGCTCACAGATGGCAGCACTTACGATACGTGTCGTTAGAAAACTAGAAAATATGGCGGTTGACGTTCATAGATGGCAGCACTAAAGGAGACGTGTCGTTTGAAAATCAAACAAGGAAAATGGTGGATAACTTCTTTAGCTGCGGTATCAGTATATATTCGCTCTCGCATAATTCGAATACTTTCATTCCATATCGTTTTCTTTTTGTTGGAATGAACTGCCGCCAACCAAGTCTACCCTTCCGTCCAATAAGTGATTCGTCCACACTAATATTTTTAGAGGGTATATAAACTGTTATACATTTTTCCCGCAAATAATCTAATATAGGTTGTATTTTGAACCGTTTGGGGTTTGGCCAGTTTACATCAAAATGATTATTGACAACGAAATGCAGAAATTTCAATAATAGATGAAAACGTCTTTTAGACAGAATGCGAAAGAAAAATGGGGTCTCAATACTTTCTCTTTTTGAAAAATACATTTTGTATTCGGGTTTGTGACAAACTCCCTGTATAATAAGAATGCCGAGGAAGGTTCTTATTTCTTCCACATTCGTTTCCACCCAGTCTTTTACTCTGGATTTATCTTTTATGTTTTCTTTATTTTTTTCTATGTACTGAGCGGCATAACGATTCGTTTCATCGACAATTAGAGAAATGAGATCATCTGTGAAAAAAGTGTTGAAAATGTCGACCACATCATCTTTATTCAGAGTAGTTATCTGAACTCCTGAATTTCCGCTGAAAGGGAACTCGAGACGCGGAGTCCCAGAAAACGTCCATGGGACTTCTATAGCTGGTGCATCTTCATCTTCATCTTCACTGCTTGATGAAACAGAATCCTCATCGTAACTCTCGTCATTGCTGGTTTCATCTGAATTCCAAATTTCTAACTCAGAGTTTTCGTGAGATTCTGAATCTATTTTCCTTTTCGACATATTTACTAAGAAGAAATTGAAATAGATAAAAATACTAATAAATAAATTGTTATTTAGAAGAATGTGCAGAGAAATTAAATAACTTGAAAGCACTCAAAATATTTAAAAATTGGAACAAAAAAAATAGTAACAAGCCTGTCTCAACTTTTTTGTCATACGAAACGCACATGTTGAAAAATCGATCCAAACTAATCATTTGATTATCAAAGTGTAACATATATTAGACCAATAATGCATCGGTTGCGAGAATATCAGTCATATACATCAAGTTAGACACACTTTTATTCGAAGCGAATATATTCGTCATATGCAGTACAGAGTGGAATTGGGCATGCCGTATATATTCGTCATAACCACTTAAGAGGTTAATTTACCATTAAATAAAAATCCAGTACCAAGAAAATGACTCCTTAAAAGTTTAATCATATGTGGTGCATCTGCAAACACATGTACTCTTTTTTTGCTTACTGGATTTCTAAACCACGTGGTTTCTTCGCTAACATTTAAAGAATTCCAAAGTGTCCTATTGCTACCTCCTAAATCACTATTTACAGCGTAAACTGGGTAGCCAATATTTTCTAGCTTTGTTATGATTTTAAATAAAAGATTTTGTGTAAATTTTTGATCGTAATCATAAAATATCGGCTGCTTCCAGTTTCCACAGATTTCTCAAGCCATGACAACTTGTACATACTTGTTGGGTCCTAAGGTGGTGTCATTCTTTTTATCATAACACGGGTCAACACAAAATTTGACTTTGACTTTAAAGCATTAAATTCCAATTCTTTAGGCCGTAATTAGACGAAAAAAAAAATATATGGCATGAAAAGTTTGCTTTTTTATTTAGAAAACCGCTTCACAGTGGGCGATTTCGAGAATGTAATTGGACAAAAATATTTTTTTTCTTTTTTATTTGGGATATTTAAGTATAGCGACATGTAAACAAACTATTAACCTATCTGCAGCCGTTTGATGACGCATCGTTTCCACTCGTTAAGGGTTCCGAATGAATTCCAAACAGATGCGACTTCTTATCAGTTACGCGGCAGTGTTTGTAAGCAGGTCTGCTAAATGTATACTGTATTTATAAAAACTGGACTTGTTCATTTTATCTGCAAATTATAATGTCTTGTGATAGTGTTGGTAAGTTTATATTTATGTACTAATCTTTTTATTTGAATTTCCGATAAATCTAAAGAAATAGGGATAATATTAATTATACAGGGAAATTTAAAAAAATGGTATCTCTGATTTTGTAAGCAGAGAATAGGAAAAACATTTCTTTTTTATAATATGCTTTATCTATTTGCGCTAAATTGCGTCTACAGCGGATATTTTATATTTACAGTTATAACCAGGAAAGAACTTTTTGAATTTTTGAAGGAAAAGGGAGAAATCCATCCGCTAAAGGCACGCTCGAGAAATTTTCTGAAGGAATTTATACTCTCAAAGTTAAATTTGTCAAATCCCGAGAAAACAGTAGAAGAAGATATTTTAACGAAAGTTTTTTCTTATTGCTCCGATCTTCAAAAAAAATGGTCGCAATGTTCTCGAAATTTACAAAAATTTCTTCATAAGCATCCGGCTTGGCTTAATACACAGCTGCAGTTTACCACTGGAAACTTCCACGCACCAGAGAAACCGGAAGCGGGTACTAGTCGTGGTCGCCCATCAAAAAGTTTTGGTGATCTCGGCGAACGAGGTAAAAAAAGAAGAGTGCAAAATTTATTACAGTTGCATAGCACAGCCGAGTTATCTTTTGCGGCTCGATTGAGTATGAGGTCTGCTGGTAAACGACATGCTGCAACAATCTTAAAGAGGTAACAGAAACCACTCCAAAGAGAGCAGCTAAAGTAAAAAAGGCATATAAAGTTTCCTTACAAGCAGCCAAGGAAACTTTCACTACCGAAGAAGCTTTAGGCATGATTGTTGACTTGAAATTGACGAAAAACCGATATGTACTTCTACGACAACGAGCAAAGGAAAAAGGATTTAATATTTATCAAAGTTACGAAGCTGTGAAGAGAGCGAAAGCAGAATGTTACCCACCTAAAAGTAGTATAACAGAGTCATCTGCTGAAGTTCAACTACAGGAACTTCTAGATTTAACCGTAACTAGACTTATCAATGTACAAGAAGAAGTATTAGTTCAATATGTTAACGATTTACCACTAGACAATGTTGAGCTGATTTACAAATGGGGATTAGACGGAACATCAGGTGAAAGTGAATACAAACAGCGTTTCACGGAAGAAGGAATTTCAGACTCTGACTTATTACTTACATCTCTTGTCCCTATACAATTGTACGTATCTGATAAAAATAGTGAAAAAACTATTATTTGGCAAAATCCTCGTGTGTCTTCAACAAAATATTGCCGACCAATTCATTTTCAGTTCCAAAAAGAAACACCAGAAGCTACAAAACATGAAGTCAACATGAAGAACAAATTCAAGCCCTTCAACCAACTAAAGTGGTTATCGAGGGAGTGGAATTGCACATAAAACATCACTTAATTATGACAATGATGGACGGAAAGGTTTGCAATACCATCACAGAGGCTTCATACAGGTGTGTTATATTTGTGGGGCTTCTCCAAAGAGTATGAATAACTTAGAAGCTGTAAAACAGAGGACAACTTATTCCTTCGGCCTGTCACCCCTTCATGCTTATATAAGATTATTTGAAGGTTTACTGCATATTTCATATAGAATCAATATTAAAAATGGCAGATAACAAGCAAAGAAGACAAAACCGAACTTGCGCGTAGAAAGAAAGAGATAATACAGCTTTTTCGCAAAGAAACGGGTCTCATAGTAGACAAACCAAAACAAGGACAAGGATCTAGTAATGATGGAAATACAGCCCGCAGATTTTTTAGAGATCCAGAAACAACTGCAAGGATTACAGGGATAGACAAAGATCTCATATATCGTTTTGGTGTTATCTTAAGCACTCTTAACAGCGCACATGAAATAGATGCACAAAAATTCGACAATTACGCACTTGACACGGCAAAGCTGTATATACGACATTATAACTGGTTTTATATGCCAGCTTCGGTACACAAAATATTAATACATGGCGCTGATGTTATTAAAAGTTCTATTCTTCCCATTGGACAACTTACAGAAGATGCTCAAGAAGCAAGGAATAAGGATTACAGATTTTATCGGGAGCATCACACTCGAAATGCATCTAGAATCCAAACAAATGAAGATTTACTAAGCTTCCTGCTAATTACATCAGATCCTGTAATTTCTAGTAAAAGACGCCTACCAGTGAAGAAAAGTAGCGCTTTCCTGCCGGATGTTCTTCAACTTTTAATCTCCCCAGAAGTCTCCAGCAGTGTTACCTCTGAAGATGTCGAACCCATTAGTTCAGACTCTGAAGATAATGTCGATTTTTGAAAAGTATAAGAAATAAGGTAATAATTATGTTACATATACTTATAAAACCTCAAAATACAACATTTCATTGACTAAATATCTAAAATTTGCAGTTCCTTATTTTTGTCCAGTTAAATTCTCGAAATCGCCCACTGTGCGTCGGTATCCCTCCGTACTGTTTCGGGCCTAGCATCCGGATCGACACAGGGCTTTATACAGTGTAACTGCAAACGTTATTGCATCAACAGGAAATGTGCGTGAAGGACAAAGAAAGTAATTTTTAACAGCAAATGTCAACAACAGTTCGTGCAAAAATAAGTAAATACGGGTATATTGAAAAAGTACTCATATGCGGAAAATGTATTTTATGTTGAAATCGTTCCTTTATTATGTTATTCATAAAGAATAAAAATATTTTGTTTTTGGACATCTTGTTCTTTGTGCTCGACGCGTTCTGGTATTGCTGCGAATGCCAGAACGCGTTCTAGCTATTTTCAGAAAGCCAGTTTGCGAATTATTCAACAGCTTCCCTTTCTGGCAGTCGTGAGAGATCCAGAACGCGTCCTGGTCTATATCAAACGGCCAGAAAGCGATATTTCGGACATCGGCAATTTGCTTGTGGCCAGAACGCATTTTGGCCGTTTTCTTCGGCCATTGGCCGAAATCGGTGTTTGATCCTAACATATACACGAAAAACATCAACAATATACAGAGTGTTACAAAAGTCCGGGCCGCTACTTCAGGAGCATATTCTACACATTAAAATATGAAAAATGTTGAAATACATTTTTTTTCTTTAAATTGCCTCCTAACGGAGATATGACCATTTAAAGATGGCGCCCCTAAAGTGGTTTTTTTACTACAAAAAGTTAACGGTTAGTAGCAAAGTCATGAAATTGGGCAAGCAGTTAAAGAATTGGATTAGGCTTATTCTCATGTAACATATTTTTTAAATAAGCAGTGGCGTGGTGTGTAGGGGGTTGCCCGCGATTATTTTTTGCCGTAACTTTTTTGTATTGCAATATTTCGACACAAAAGTGCCATAATCGTAAAAAGCAACATTTTTTATGCAAAAAAGGTACTCGTTCTCAAAGTCGCTAAAAGTAACCGTTTCCGAGAAAAAAGCGTTTAAACAAAATTGTTGCATTTATTAGAATTCGTTTTGCAAATTTCTAATTTATTCACTACTAACTGCATTGATATAAAAATAGTACAAAATTAAGAAAAAAAAAATCAAAGCAAGTGTTCGAAATTACTGCCCCCTGCAGCAATACATTGCTCGGCTCGTCTTCTAAGGGAACTCCTTACTCTTTCGCAAATGCCTGGTGTATTGTGAATCTTGATGAACCCATTTTCAATTCGTTCACGAAGATCATTGATATTGTCAACTGGTGTGGAGTAGACGATCTGCTTTAGATGTCCCCATAAGTAGAAATCGAGTGGGTTGAGGTCAGGAGACCTAGCTGGCCATGGTATCGGACCTCCTCGACCTATCCATCGTTGATGATAGTTGTTATTCAAAAATTCCCTAGCAACTGCACTAAAATGGGCAGGTGCTCCATCGTGCATTATCCACATTCGCTGCCTTGTTATGAGTGGAACATTTTCAAGTAACACGGGTAACTCTGTTTGCAAAAAATGTCTATATGATGCTCCTGTTAACCTATGAGGTAAAAAAAACGGTCCAATTATAGAGTCCCCTATTATTCCTCCCCAAATGTTAAGTGAAAAATGTTGCTGATGTCTCGACTGAATAACTGCATTGGGATTTTCAACTTGCCACTGATGCATGTTGTGAAAGTTAAGTATCCCGTTTCTGGTAAAACCCGCTTCGTCCGTAAATAATATGAGCGATGGAAAGTTCTCATTTTCAGCGATCTTATGCAATAGCCAGTTGCAAAATTCTATTCTTGGAGGATAATCAGCAGCAAGTAACTCTTGCACTCTTTGAAAATGATAGGGGTAAAATTGGTCAAATTTCAAAATTCGCCAGATAGTTACGTGATTTACTCCTTCGGCTAAAGCAAGTTGTCTAGTGCTGACACATGGATCTTCTTCAACTCGCTGAAGCACACGCTCCTCTAAATTAGCAACTTCTGCGTTTGGCCTTCCAACACGTTCGCCTTTGAAAACAAAATTTCCTGTTTCACATAAACGAGCATGAATTTTCTGGAACAATTTTTCTCCTGGTAGGTGTCTATTAAGAAAACGTTCAGCATAAAGCCGTCTTGCTTCAGCACGATTACAATTTGCAAGCCCGTACATTAAATGCATATCGGCCATTTCTTGATTTGAATAGTCCATTTTATCAAAATAATGAAAAGTTAAAAAACTACTACACTTACTATTGACAACAAAAACTGCTAAAGTTTACAGCTTACGACCAAATTTTATCAGTGACACAACGTCAATCTCTGGCAGATATTGTCAAGTACAATTGTTTTCTTTACGATCAGTTTGCATGACCAACTTATTTTTTCTTATACAAATTAGTTAGAATTTCGAAATCGGGATAGGATTATTTAAACGCCTTTTTCTCGGAAACGGTTACTTTTAGCGACTTTGAGAAAGAGTACCTTTTTTGTATAAAAAATGTTGCTTTTTACGATTATGGCACTTTTGTGTCGAAATATTGCAATACAAAAAAGTTACGGCAAAAAATAATCGCGGGCAACCCCCTACACACCACGCTACTGCTTATTTAAAAAATATGTTACATGAGAATATGCCTAATCCAATTCTTTAACTGCTTGCCCAATTTCATGACTTTGCTACTAACCGTTAACTTTTTGTAGTAAAAAAACCACTTTAGGGGCGCCATCTTTAAATGGTCATATCTCCGTTAGGAGGCAATTTAAAGAAAAAAATGTATTTCAACATTTTTCATATTTTAATGTGTAGAATATGCTCCTGAAGTAGCGGCCCGGACTTTTGTAACAGCCTGTATATTAAAAATAATGAAACATGTTTAACATTAAACTAGGTCAATTACAGGTACGTTAGGCATTTTACAGATGCGCTAGGCAAATCGCAGGTACGTCAGACCAATCACAAATACGTTAGACACACATATCACAGTTAGTTTAGGAAAGTACATATAAGTTAGGTAAAATATAGATACGTCAGGCAGATTACAGATGCCATAATAACCAGAGCTAAAATACATCCATGTATTATCTTTTTATGTAAATTTTTAGCAACGTGGCGATGCACAGTCCTCGATTTCGGCAGTAAAGCAAGGAGATCAGAAATGATTTTTAACGATGCTTATTACACTTTAAATATTTTGGAACAAATTACCCTTTCATCCATCGATTCGAATTATTTTTATGTATCTAAGTCAAAGACTCTGATATGCACTACTATGGCAGTTTAACCAAATATCGATACCGTTACGCAATTTTTTAATTACGTCGGATTTATTCGAATTTCAGGTGCTGTTAAGTTTGGATGTAGTGTAAAATTGATCCAATGTTCTTTGTTCTGATTTACTGTTTACATTTCTTCTTCTTTACGCTAAAACTTAGACGTGTGGATCACCGCGATCTTTCGCGCTAGTTTATACTTTTTTTTTTTTCAGTAGTGCATCAACGCTGCAACAGCACATATTAATGTATTTTATTTCTAGTTAGGCATCCCTAAGGACCGATTAACTGGCGTAGTACATTTTCGGTTTTTACCAGATGTTAACACTTTCTTATTCTACAATTGACAGTTTCATAAAAAATATATACAATAAATTGGGTTGTTCCAACAATAAGTATAACAGAAAAAGTACAGCAATTTTGATGTACAAGACAAAATTCGACTTCATGTTACAAAATCATTCGGTATGATTAATTATTTTTTTGTACTTCTAAGTACCTTAAGAGCATTTGTTTAAAAACTAACATGAATACCATAGAACTGCCAAGTTTACGCAGTAAAATCCTTTAATTACTAGTAATGCGCTAAAATAAAATAAAAATATGAATGTAGCCCATCCACATCGACGGCCAATTGATCTAAAAATTTGAACTCAAAATTTGGAGCAAAATCGCACATTTTTTTTTTTTAGTGCGAATATGAATATTTTTATTTTATTTTATTACATGTTACACTTGAACAAAACCTTTGTGGCCTAATAAACAATCTGCATTTACAGTAATGCATATGAGTTTGGAAATAAGCCCAATTTTACTTTTTGTTTTGTTTTTTCGGTACGTGAATATGGAACTTATGTGTACAATTATAATTTTTAACGATATGGTAGTAGAAGTTAGGCACCACATTTTTGAAAATGAACATGAGTAACATTCTACGAAGTTTCCGCAACATTCAGTAAAATTCTCACTACTAATAGGGCGCTAAAATAAAATAAAAATATGGAAGTAGGGCATCCACATTGATGTCTATAAATTTTACATTTGGAAATTGAAACAAAATCACATTTCCTTTTTTTAGTGCAAATGCATATTTTTATATTATTATATGTTGCGCCCAAAGAAGACACTTAAGCCACATTTAAAATAATGCATATACATGTTTAAAATACAAATAAGTCCAACTTCACCTTTTTCAGCATGTGAGTTTGGAACTTATTGACAAATATCTATGTCGTATTTTAATGTAAAAAAAGCGCTCAAACGAAATAAGGCCATGAATAATCTCTGTATTTTAAGTGCATGCATTTAGGAGCAATGATATAATAATTGACCAAACTCTAGTCGATACTCAATTTAAAAACTTGGGTACTTTAATAAGAACAATTGAAATATTTATAAATAACATGCATAACTCTCCATTGGACTGAAATTGCGTATTGCTATCGAATTCCGTAAATAAATTGTGTGTAAAAATTTGAAAATTTTTTCGTCTCCTTTTTTAAGTTAAATGATAATAAACAATTATCTTCCACAGATATTGCATATAATTTTGATTAACTTTTACCATTTTACTTAACCACCTTTTAATTTTGACTTTGTTAAAGAAATTCTGAAGTTTTCTTACTGCTGACATATGCGGAGTTTTATTGTGTGACAGGATTAAAAAAACTGTTTGTGAAAAAGTGAAGTAACAAAAACTATTGTTTGTTTACTGAATAAAAAAGCCTGAATGTTCTTTGCTTTGCCAAAGGAAAGTTACCAACAGGGTAAGATTAACCACATAAAAAAGAGAACCATGGCCCAGAGACCTGACGTCGAGTGAGAAAAAAAAATATTTCAAAGATTTAAATAAGTACAATCAATAGAAATAATAATCTAATCTGTTGATTATGCCATTCTAAATAAAGAATAATTCCAATTTTGTTCCGAATTTCCTAATTGTAAACTTAAACTTGTAATTAATTTTAGTACATTTTCACAAATTTCTTTTCTTTTGAATTTTAAATTGGAATTTACAGTAATTCCCTTAATTTTTCAAATTTTACCTCCAAGTCTTATCTATTTAGCAGGTCTTTTCTATTTCAAATTAGAGTTTTAATTAGTTTCTACTTTCAACCAGAAGTTATGACTATTTATTTTAAATTTTCATCTGAAGCTATCATTTTATTAAAATTAGTATAACTTTAAGTTCAAACTGACACCGTCCTAGTAAATTTTATTCTTTTTCTTTTATATTAATATGTATAACTTCCCATTAATTTATTTTTTTCAATGTTTTTAATTTTGCCCTTAATTAACTCTTCTGCAATCGTTAGCTCTTATTGTAAATTTTTCCATAAGTTTCCAAATTTAAAAATCAGACATATCTTTGTCGTTACTTGGTTGCTGTGCGATGTGTTACAGGTCGACAGTATTCGTGTCGCAGACATAATTTAATCTTCATATTATACTTGTGTATAGTAAATAAAGCATTTACACCATCATAATACAATTGATGACGAGAAAACTAAAAAAAGGCATTTGAAACATAAAAGCACGGCTACGAGCCCTGGTAATATAAGGGATGCCTCTAAAAATTTTAGTTTTAATGGTTTTGTGATCGAAGACAAACATTGAGACTATTATTTGCAACGATTTGAATTGGAACGGAAAATGCATGAAATCATGCCAAGCAATAATGTAAATAAAAGAGGAATTTTGCTTTTTTCCAAGGTAAGACCGTATGTGTTCAAAGATTTTGACAAACCATTTCAAACCAGAAATGTTGACTACAAAAGAATATACAGACTTAATCCAAGAATCAAATTGATTCCATGGCAATAAAGTATATATGTAAAGCGTTTGCGCATCGCAGCTGGAAACTGTTATTGCAGGATTAAACGAGAGAATGAGCAATCAATTTATTTTTGAAATAAATATTCTAGCGTGGCAATAGATCATCCAGAAACGCTAATAAAATATTACAACCCTTGAGAAGGTAATAGCAACTGTTTGCGTTCTGCAACAAGCTTCTATCCAAAAAAAGCAATAAACGTTTTTTACAACCATTTGCATCTACTGAAAACAATTCATAAATTGCGTAAGCAGACAGACTAAACTAGGTACATATAAATCCAGGTTACGTAAACTATTCCCACATTTTGACTGCTTATATTTGTGAAGCTCTCATCATTAATAAAAGAACTGCCCAGATTTTGAAAAAAAATTAACGCTGTTGAGAAGAAACTCATTTTGTATGTTTTAACTCGGGACATGCTAATATTCAACAGTCATCAAAGTCAAAACGTGCTAATAACAAAAAACGTTTTATACACTGTTTGCAGGAAGAAAGTGAGGAAGAGGGTAATTATCAAAAAAAATGCGGTTCTTTGTATCCAATTTCAGATAAAAATTTTGAGGGGAGTGTGTCAAATACAAGTAAATTGGGCTCTTAAGCACAGCAATGTTAGCAGTAGAGGTAAACCCGTTTACATTTTTAAATGTTCAATGATGTTGATTTTGCGAATGCAATAGTAGTAGTGAAAACACAATCAAAACATTAGAGAATCTACAGTCACAGTAAAAGCTTTTAATAAGGAATTAAGCCTATCAAGAAAGAAGATATACCACTTTTCAGATAGGATTGGCCTGGCATTTAAGCTGGTTTTAACCCCAGGAGCCAGAATATGTAAAGTTGAGCAGCTTAATTTCAAAGAAAATGATGATCAAAGACAGAAAAATTGTGGAGGAGTGGGTTTCCCAAAATGCCAGATTGTTTAGGTATTAAATGACTTACGTGAAGCATTTCACGATCCCTTAGGTACTATAAAAGTTCATCAAGTCCAGATTTACATTGATGATGACATGTCAAAAAGATTTTCACCCAGAAATATACCTATTGCTCTACATACTCTAGTTTTAACAGCACCTGACACAGTAGTCAAAGAAAATATTTTGAAGCTCGTGAACACCACGTTGCCGCCTACTTTGTGAGATTTCCCAATGACCCTGACATTAAGTTCAATGAAAAGCTTAAGATTTCAAAGTAATTATAAATAAGTTTGTTCCAAACTTTGAAAGTATAACATAAGATATTTTGAAGAAATGTAATTTTCAAGCATCTACCCAGAGGCCTACCTGCAAATAAAAGTTCGTCCAGAGTCAAGGTTACTTCACTTACCACAGTCTACCCTTCGGCATCAGTTTTGCATCGTCGTTATTTCGGCGAACTATGGGTCAAATTTTTTTATGGATTAAATCAGTATTATGTTATCTCGACAATACCACTTGTCACTGACCATAAGCCGTTTGATAGAATTTCTGGAGAAAACCGAGAAACGTCCAAAATAGCCAGCAATCGCTTGTTGAGATGGGTTACGACTTTAAAGAGCTACAATTTCAGTACGAATACAGACAGGAAAAGAAAACGGAATTATGAAGGAAAAGTTGTGTACACTTGTTCTCCAATTATAATTTAAAAAACCATGTATGGCAATGTAAAATCATTTATTAATATTATGCAACGCGCTTTTAGTACAAGGCCATCTTGAGTAGATTATTTGTCAGATATTACAAGAGACTCTGGTCCTTATTGTAGTACACTTTATAGTCACTAAATATTAGATTAGAGTTAGATTAATCGTTAAAATAGTTAAATTTGCTTTAAAAAAAAATGAGAAAGTTTACAAAGTCTGTCATAACCTGTTGAGTTGGCGCCTAAACTGTATAGGTATCGATATACTTTGTAGGCGTTCTC
Source organism: Dastarcus helophoroides (assembly GCA_028583605.1). NCBI lineage: Eukaryota > Metazoa > Arthropoda > Insecta > Coleoptera > Bothrideridae > Dastarcus > Dastarcus helophoroides. The sequence continues at coordinate 28,349,121 of CM053336.1, forward strand.
TCTTTTTTTTTGACAAATTTTAACGACTTTGCCATGTCAGTTAATTAGAATTATGTACGTTGTTATAAATATTCAGTGACTTTATAACGTACTAGAGTAGGGGTCAAAGCGCTTTGCATGTCATTAAACGATTTTACACTTCCATACATGGCTTTCGTTGACTTTAATAAAAAAAGCAATCCTGTAGTTTCCCTTTCTCGACTTTGTTTGGAAAATTCAGCGGACGCTTTACAATTCTCTTAAAATTATATTCCATTGATGCACTTACTATTACGGAAACTCTCCATAAGAGCAGCAATTAAAACCTGAGCCATTAAAATATCAGGTCTCATCGCAAGTTATAAAATATTTTCTATATTATGGGCTTGACAAAGAAGACTTGAAAAAAATTGTGCGAAAAACGAGACGAATAATGTTTTGAAGAGGTAATTTGACTAAGGGAGCACCGTATCTGTTTATTTTCCAAACTGTAGCCAATGGTGTTGTCTGTGTTTAATTCTTAGCAAAGTTATTGACCAAATATCAATTCCGACATAGTTCAAAAAAACAAAAGAAAATTATTCCCTCCAACCATCAAAAACTTATGAATGTTAAGCACTAATTTTTCCTCGAAGAACATCTTCAAAATTCTCGTGGTGCGTCCACTTATATTTTGACGTTCCCTTTGGAAAAAAATAATAACAAAAATAATATATGGGTGACGTTAATCGATACCTGTACCCATTAGCCTGAAATTATAACATTGAAAGACAATTATATGAATTACCACAATGTTAGGTATATTTAGACTCCCCAAATTTTTTGTTATTAGTAGTAGAGCGCAGGTGATTTCAAACGATTTAAAGAATTTTTGCCCTAAAAATAAGAACTCACGCATCAAGGTACTACCGAATCATACAAAATCAAATGATCTTTTGAAGCGAATGATGCGATCTTTTAAATAAATAATGGGTATCAACTGGAAGAGTTCCTAGTCAGATAATGTTTGTGAGATCTTCGTGTTTAGATCTTCTGATAGCTGATGTATCTAAAAACATGAAATTAAAAGAGTAACAAGAAAAAATTAACATTAGTAAAAATCAACCCCCAAAATAGAATTTTTGGATGAAAAGAAAATATGAGCAATAACCTTCTAGAAAAATCATCAATTGCACATATAGTTGTCAAACGGACCATCAAAACATGCAGCACAAACAGAATATGAAACCCATAATACATAGTATCAAGTTTCTCACAAAGTAGAAAAAAACAAAACTCCTGAATTCGTATTTAAAGCTATCTGACAATCTAGTTTCCATATAAAACATATATGGGGATGAAGCGATCTTCCAGAACTATGCTGTACTCAGAAGAACTATGTTGTATTCAGAAGAAACTCTCGGCTGATCCGAAAGTCTTCATCTGGTTATATGGACTGTGGATTATGGGGGAAGAAGGTGGTATTATCTATCGCACTTTTTTTGTATGTAAAAATGTCGTGATTTCGTTGCTACGACACGTGGGGCGGGTCGATGGTTTTTACGTCACAAGCATTATTAAATGTCAATGTAATACTTAACCAAATACATAACTTTTTGCACCATCACACTGCAACATTAGTAGGTTCATAAACAACTAATTTTGATGCTTTTCGTAGGTTTTTATGTTTTAATTCAACATTTTCAATTGTCGCAATTTTTTTAGTTCTAACGATTGTCGCAAGTACTATCGTAAATATTCTGACATTGAGATTTTTTAATTTAGAACTGAAAAATATTTAATGTTTTAGTTCCAATTTAATTTTCACAATAACCCCAATGCTTACTATTTTCATAAATTGTGTAACCGTTTTTCCTTCAACTAAGTTTATTTTAGGTTTTATATCCTCAAATTTAAAACTTCAACTACATATACATGATTCTTTTTATTTATTTCCAAATTTTAGCAACATAATTCGATATTTTCCATGAAGTTTTAATTTTAACCCAAAGTTTCCACGATTTATTCAAGTTTTCTCATTTTAACGATTGAGACGACTATTTTCATAAAATTTTTAATTTCATCGTTTGATTTTTTAATAACTTTTTTATGGACTTTTACATTCTACTGTAGTCTAATATTTGCAGGAATTTTGAAAACCTGCTAATCCAAGCTTTTAATTTTTATCTTTTCCCAAATTTTAAATCTAAATCCATGCTGGTGCTTTTGTAAACTGAAAAAACCTCAATTTTAAACCAAAAAAATTAACTTAAACTTTAAATTTCAAGAAAACAAATGCCCTTATGTTTGTGGGCAAATACATACATATATGACATATCTAGTGCTTTAATTTTCATATTTTCTTAATGTGTTTAATTATTGATTCATCCACTAGTTCATAACCTGGTTGTTTACTAAAATCATCAGGTTAACTTGAGTTTCCATGTAAATACCAGTAAATATAATTAATACCAAGGTTTAAAATTTACGTGAATTATTTTAATATTCTAAATAATTTGCTTATTCAGAGATTTAATTTATAGAATTTATAAAGAAAATAAGCAGGCCTATCTTAATATTATTGAAAAAATATTTTTTCAGCACTATTAAACAAAAACATAGTACGTTATTCAAATATTCAATGCATGTGACTGTTATGCACGAAAATTAGTTTTACTTTGATATTTAAGAGAAAAACGAGCTTTAAGCTGTTTTATTTGGTCAACTACTAAGTCATTGGCCTTAAATTGGAGAAAGATCTTTTCAATAATTTCAATTTTAAGCAAACCTTATTCCTTTCTAGCGCAGTAGTATCTGTTGTTACACATAGATATAAAATATTAGTTAATATATTTGTTATTTAAGTATTACAAAAATAAAAATTTTATCATTTTGGTCTGATACCAACCAAATTAAAATATTCGTGGAGGAAGGCAACTCCGTCATAATGTTTCGAACGATACAATTCGTTTTGATGGTTGTAGACGAGAAACTGCGGTACCGTATCATTATTAACATAGAGGGAAGTCACCAAATATGGAATACCATTTCGTTTTAGGGATATAAAAATAAAACTTCAGAGAAATGAAAACAGTTTAATGTTATTACTAATCAGTCATACATTTATATGTAGTAATTAACAGCCTTTAATCAAATATATTAGTTATTAAATTACAATCTAACACAAAAACCAAAATTACAAATAAATTACCAGATATGGAATAGGTACCCATATATGGAATATAAGCATAAATCATCATATCGATAACAAAAATAGACATAAATATCTATGAGATCAAATAATTAAAAATAACATATTGTGATAAATGAAAGAAGTTACTTAATTCACTTGCAAAAGTCACAGATCGAAGTATCAAACTCTGGACCAGCACAATCATAATATGCCCAGAGCCCACACATAATTCATTTAATCCAGCTTTCTCCACTTTTATCCATGGAAAAAAGTCTTGAACAGAACATACATTCTGCATCAGCAGAGTCAGGAGATACTTGGTCCATCAACTCATCATGTTCACTGCCTTCATCAAACTGGACATCGTCCTCTTCCTCAGAGTTTTCTTCTTCTCAATCATCCTTATTTTTCTTCGTTTGTTTCTTTCTCTTCGCAGTTTTCTTCTTCTTCTTTTTCTTGTCTCTTCATATTTTTATTTACTAAATCATTTTTGTAGGGTGAAGATGTTATGACTGCTGCTACAGCAGCTTTTCTTCCTCTGTTAGATATTTTTCTTCGTTTCTCTGGTGCTGGACTTATGGCATACGGAGACACCAGACCCAAACTGCTGCGATTAAGCCCGGAAGTCGAGGGTGCAGGTTCAGGTTGTACATTAGCAGTTGTTTCTGGTACAGGTATTTCTATCAGAACTTGACCAGTTTCAGATCTTGATTCCAGTGGAGTGATATTGGTTGTACAACCGTCTCTTACAGCATTTTGTTGCGCAGCAATAAAGTCCACATCACTGAACACATTTTTATTTAAAGGCCACAATCCAGTGACTTTGAACCCGTTGGCTGCAATTTCACCTGTTTGTACTTTCAAATAGGATTTGCTAAACAGCTCCACAATATTATATGGACTTAGAGGTCTGTTGTTGTTTCTAATCCACATGCGTATTTCCTCACTGTAGTATGTTTTTAATAGCCCCATGAAAGTCTTGTCTAACGGCTGCAATTTGTGAGTCGTATGTGGAGGTAACGAAACTATGTCCACGTTATTTTCCCTAGCAATATCTATTATATCGATATTGTGAGTATGACTATAGTGTCCATCTAGTATCAGTAAAACCCTTGATTCAGGAGTCGGGTTGATGTGTTGAATAAAGTGCCTGAACCAGTCTGTAAAGATGTTCATTTGAATCCACCCTGATGGATGTGCAACTCCGACTGATCCTGGAGGACAGCCTCTCATTAGCTGAGCACTCATATTTTTTCTGGGAAAAATAATGAACGGTGGCACAAAATGACCAGTAGCATTCATGCAAACAACTATTGTCATAAGAGATCCTCTTTCTGCTGATGTCAGTGCAGCTATCTGGCGTTTACCTTTGTGACCGATGATTTGTGGTATCTTACTTTGTACTATTGTGAGGCCTGATTCATCCACGTTGTAAATTCGATTTGGTAGATAATTATTTTTAGTGTAAAGCTCTTCAAGGAGGTTGAAAAAAGCATCCACTTTTTCTTTATCAAATCCAAATGCTCCGGCAAAAGATGTACCAGTTGGTCTTCTTATCGCAAGTTTATCTTTATGACGATTTAAAAATAACTTTAACCACTTTTTTCCAGCCATACCTGATTTACCGAAGGGATTCTGCAAGTTGTTTCGCTTTGCTAGCATATACGCCATACGGCGAAGATCAGTTCTTGTTAAACCGTGAAACTTGATCTCCATCATTAATATGTATTCTACTAGCTGAGGTTCAAGTTCGGAGCCCAATATAGTTTTTCGTCCTAATGTAGTAGCTGCTGCCACTTCTGGAGACTGTTCATCTTGTTGGCATAAACGAAATAAAGTTGTCCTAGGCACTTGAAAATGCTGTGCCGCTTTCAAATATCCCATTTTCTTTCCCCGGACGAATTTTATAGCTTCTACCATTTTTTCTTCATCCCAGATTTTTCGTTTCTTGGTTGATTGTGAAGCCGACATTCTAAAAACAAACGTAACATATAATTTTTTGAAGAAATAGTAGCAAGTACCTATCATGTGAAATATAAAGACCTAATTATGGAATATTCCATAATTAGGCACCGACGACTGTCCATATTTGGATTTTTATACTAGTTCAAACTCGTCTAAATATTTTTTCAAGTCACAATATTTTAATGACTGAAGATCACAAAATGTTGAAATAAACATAATATCGATATACTAAATAGTATAACACTTATGTATACATACCTAATAACTGGTAATACTCATTTATTACTTACCTTTAAAATTTTCTGCGTGACAAGAAAGCAAAACACGCCTGCCACACGTGTAGCGTTCGCGCAACTGACACGATGGTGTGAGTGCGGTAGTAAATAGACCGAATGAAACAAAAGATGGTCGTGTGTTGCGTTACATACTTATATTTTTAGAGAAATTAAGGTATTCCATATTAGGATGCTATTCCATATTTGGTGACTTTCCTCTACCTTGGAAGTGGTCGTCTTTGATATTTTCTTGTTGAGCAGCAACATTTTTCAGCAGCAGAATCTTCTGAGATGGCAGTCGGCAGTAATGGTTTCTGGTAGAAGCAGTAAACGAGTGATGCCAGTTTTGAAATTAAAATAGTAGGCAGCAGAAACATAAATAAAAAGCAGCAGAGCTGTTTGGAGGTTGTAGATCCAATCAATTCAAAACGTAAAAGGACACATGCAGCAGCAGAGCAGTTTGGAGGTTATGGATCCAGTCGATTCAAAATGTAGGCCACGTGCAGCAGCGGAAAAGTAAAAGGCGCAGTCCAGCCAAAATTAAAAAATGGGTAGCCCACCTCTATCCCAAGCAACCATGGAACTGAACACTAACTAAATACAAAGCGTGTCTTATCGCAGTGGAATTGTCCATCACTGTTCATCACATACACAGTAGTCAGCAAAAAAAATTTTAACGAAAAAAAAAAACGCACACGCACTTAAATATATAACAGGTTTTTTTTCGGTTTTTGTTTTTTTTAATTTTTTTGGTTTTTTTGTTTTTTTTTGCTTTTTTTGGTTCTTTTTGCTTTGAAATTGTTAAACTTAACAAAAAAAAAACAAAAAGCAGGAAGCAAATGTGTCTCTATCACTAAACTGTGTCTCTATCAACAAACTGTCTCTATCATTAAACTGTGTCTATCACCAAACTGTGTCTCTATCACTAAACTGTGTCTCTATCACTAAACTGTGTCTCTACCCCCAAACTATCACAGTGTGTCTGTCACAATTTGTTGCTGACGAAAGCGGCTGGTGGGGGATGGGATGGCTGGCGCAAACTTGATGGTGTTTTACCTGAAATTATTTTTATGTTACTATATCATTAAATTAAAATTATGTACCCCTTACAGGTACACCTTAATCCGTATATTTCTCTCTGAGAAAATATATTAATATAATTATCTTGAAAGAAGCTATCTGAGACTCTCAGCTGTGTAAATAAGTCTCGGATAGCTTCTCCCAGGAAAGTCGACACTTAATATATTTTATGTCAGAGGTAAATGTACGCAATAAAGTATCTAGTGTAACCGCACCCTAAGAAATACACATTTTCGTTCTAGTATTACGTAAGTAGAATTAAAGGGTGGGCAGCTCAATCTTTTCTTATGATTGCTGACCTGTGAGAATGCAATATCATTCAAAAAATCATGAATATTTGAATCGATATTAAAATTTTTGAAAAGAGTTGATATCTTAAAAAAATCGAATTTAAAAACAGCTAGATTTGCCAAAGGTTGAAATTTCAAGTCAAAATTAAAAAAAAAAGTTACGCATTCTCAAAAACAAGAAAAAAGAAAACTATCAAAACTTTAAAAAAATATTAATGAAAAATTTCAAAACCTTGAGATAAAACCAAAATATTTTTAAAAAATTAAAATTTAATCGCATTTCAAAAAAAAAGTAATAAAGACACAAATAATCAAATAATGTAGAAAGTTTTCAAAAATAATCAAATTTTATACAAAAAAGCCGTAATTTAAAAAAAGAAAGTAGAAATTTTCAAAATTAAGTCAACATTTCGTAAAAAAGTTGGAATTTGGGAGTCGAACGAGAAATGTCGAAGGTCAGATTTAAAAAAATGAAATTCTCTTTTTTTTAATTTTCACCTTTGTTCAAACTTTTGACTATTCCTTGAATTTTTTTTAAATTCAATTTTTTTTTCCAATAATTTTGATTTTTTCACAAAGTTTTGACTGTTATAAAGTAAACTGAAGTTTTATTTGAAAAATTTAACTTTTTTGAAAATTTTTAAAAAACTGAGTTTAAAATTCTGATATTTTGAAGTTTTGGAACTTTTTTTGCCAATTTCGCTCTTTATAAAAATTTTGACCTTTCATCATAAAAATTTCGATTTTTTTTCTCGAAGTTTGGATTTTTTGAAATATCAACTTTTTCCAAAATTTCCACCTGGTCAAAAGTTTGACTCTTTTTCAATTTTTTTTTTGAAATTGTTAATTTGAAAATGTAGGTCGAGATTTTCACTTTTATCTAACAACTCCGATTTTAATTTCGAAATTTCATTTATGGAAGTCGATATTTTGAAAGAAAATCTAAATTTCAAAAGAAAACAAAAATTTAAAAGCCGAAATTTTCAAACAAAAAGGAATTTCTTGAAAAGTCTAAATGTTGAATACAAATTTTCTACTTCAATTTTCTCTACAATTTACTAAAATCGTGAACTCCGAAATGCGTAGTAAAATTTTTCAAATCATTTATTAAATATCGAAACTAAAATATAAAGATTTGTCGATTAAAAGTTTGCATTTTTTAAAAATTTTTTTGATACGTTATCCATAATCTGGAAAAAAATTTAATTTGAAAGGGAAACCTTCGATTTCAATTATTATTAATATTTTACAAAGGTGAAAATGCAAAACTATTTAACCTGTTAGCCGGGAAATTAGCTATTGCTCAACTCGTTTCAGAATGGGGACTTTTTGTTCGCAGCGATAAGTAATATCACACCTCAAATAATAAAAGAATATTGTTTTTAACTTATGGTTTTTATTTATTTTGATAAAATATTTTATATTTAAAATATAATTCAAATGTATTCAATGTAAAACGCATTAATGGAACAAATTATAAATATTTCGCAGTATGATATTGCTTGAAACAGTGAGGCATACACAAGGCAACACAGCAGTCAGGACACCAGAATCTCGATTCTCTCCTAATACCTTTGGAATAACACACTTTGCATCTCCTGGTTACGTTTACTCTTGAATTTTCGGATGGTATATAATCCGCAAAATGTCTTTCAATTAGTCTAGATGGTTTTGGTGTCAAAGAAGGGCGTCCCTTACTAGTAGATGGCGACTGTGACACATTTCCGTATTTTTCGACAATATCTATGAGAAAATGGAGCTTATCGAGGTGACCGCCATCTTTTTTGTATAAAAGATATGCATTCAAACACACCATGTCCAGTGAATGTAAAAAAAATTTATAGTAATACTTTTTTACTTGATTTCTAGCGATTTCATAAGTTTTCATTTGTCCGTCAGCAAGATCAACTCCTCCCATGTTTTTGTTATAGTCAACGATAACTTCCGGTTTTGATATCGTTTTCCCTCGTTTTTCCATTTCCACAAATTTATTGTCGTGGATCGTACTCAATATAATTACGTCCCTTTTGTCTTTTCATTTCATAATCATTATTTTGTTCTTGTACCTTGCAATATATTCATCTTTTTTCAAAATACGAGATTTTATATCAGATGGTATTCCTTTTCTATTTTTCCTCATTGTTCCTACAATATTGGTTTTTCTTCTGCACATTTCTTCAGCTAAATCAACACTAGTGTACCAATTATCGAGGTATACCGTATGTCCCTTTTCCAAAAAATCGTGACATAATTGAAGAACAATACGCTTTGCTGCCTTTTCTTCTGTGTAGTTCAAACCATACTGCGTATTTTTACCTGTATATAAGGAAATCAATTATGTATCCTGACTTACTTTCACACAGCATATACAATTTAACACCAAATCGACTTCTTTTCGATGGAATATACTGTTTCCAAGATAGTCTTCCTTTCCATAACAAAAGAGACTCATCTACTGATAGTTCCTTATCTGGTACGTATAAAGCCTTGAATTTATTTTTCAAATAAGCACTGTTATCAGCAAAGTGTAAAAATTTCGATAACAGTTGAAATCTTTTTTCTGACATAGTTTTATAAAAAAAGGAGTCTCCAGTCTTTCTCGCTTTGCTCATACGAAGGTTTTCCTATTATTCCTTGCAAAATTAGTAAGGAAATGAATACCCTTATCTCTCGATTATTGGTGTCAACCCACGTGAGACATCTTGATCGCGGCTTCAAAGGACGATTTCTTTCAAAAAACTGACCAGCATACTTGTTTGTTTGTTCCACAATAAGTGCTACAAAATTATCGTCTATAAATTTCTTAAAATAAAGAAGGCAATCTTTTTGTTCGAGTCCTTCAAATGTAAGTCCAAATTGAGACAACAACGGAAAAGGCGGTTGTTTTACTCCCTCACTTTTCCATCCATTCGATGTTGTTTATTTGCCCTCCCAGGCAATATTTCATCGTCACTTTCGATCATCTCAACAATGTTTTCTTTCTCAAAATAAGTTTTAGCCATATTTTGTAGAAAATAAAAAGTACTTAAGTCATAAAGTTATTACTAATAAAAATATATAAAACACTGACATTCACAATAAAAATATTCAAATCAGAAGGTTATTACTAAAATGTAAGATACTGAAATGCAGACTAAAATGTATCCGAATTGTGGCAGCTTGAAGTATAGTTCATGCAGCACCCGTTTTCCCGTTAATAGCGCTCAAGTCACAGATTACAAGAACATGAAAATTCATGACGCATAGACAAAATGATGGCATATCTATAACCACTCTAAGATTTAATAGATAAGAACAACGTAGAACGTAATGCGTTCAATATATTACGATTAATTTCCATGACGAAAAATTTCGTCATGCCCATTGCAGTAGGCTTCTATGTATGACGAAATATTTTGTCATACCCAGTTAACAGGTTAGGTACTATTCAGTAATTATATACCTTTAACAACACCAGAATAGCCAAATGTAATGCCACTGCAAGCAATTACTAAATTAAATTTAATAACACAATAGCAATACTTACTTGGCTTTAAAAGGACCTGTGCTCATTGGCATCGTGAACTGGCGGAGGCTTTCGGGCAGAGTGGCATTCCTAGGTGAGGCATTTAACAATTTCGATCGAAAATATTAACAATTTTGGATGAGTCTGAATAGCGAAGCCAAATATGTCAATAGATGCTATTATGCGAAACGCAGGTAGGACTTGAAATATGTTAAAGAAATGAAAAAAATATGTGACTACACTTGGTCACCTTTGATTAAAGATCAAGGCACAGAAGAAGGAAAGGCAAACCTCAAAAGAGGAGGGGCTGGGATCAGCTTGCGTCAGTTTTGCGAATCATTGTAAGTCATACAAAAACCAACTGAATGATTGCACACACGAAAATATTGGCGAGGGGTCTATTTAAATAATCTCGAATTTAATATTATAAAGGAAGGGCGGAGTGAATTAATGCAAAAAATATAGTCTTATTAAATTTATGGACGTTCTGTAACTATATAACTCAATTTGAAATGAATAGCCCAACTCTATAGTAGAGTTGGGCATCGACCCGCAGACCTGTTCTTTTGCACCTAGTTCACTCGCATGATCCGGCGCACCTATAGTTCCGACTTCAATAAACTAGGTGCGCAGGTTCAGCTACTCCGGGAAGTGCGAGACCTTAAATGCGGTGGAGTACTGACCCAAAGATTAGACCAATGTACTCACCGTCCTGATAGAATAAATATAATGACCCACCATAATATTGCTGTCGTTGCCAAGTCGAAAATACGGAATCTGTAGACATATTAGGGGAACAGAAGTGTGGTAAATGTAGATGTCGCTATGCATGTCATTTTAACGTTTCTGTTATGAGAATTTGAATACAGTAATACGTAATCAAGTGTAATTTGTTTTGAGTTTAGGAGGAATGGTGGTTCGACTAGTGAAACGACAGATCTTTCGTAAAAACATTAACATTTTTTGCATCTATTATATTTTATATTTGAGGAATATTTTTAAGGCATAAAGTATTAAAATTAAATTCAAATATAAATTTAATAACTCAGAAATCGGAAATATACCCTTGTACTCTATATTTATGTTTCGTTATTTTGCAAACTTGGACTAGTAAATAAATAATAACCATTAAAAATATATTAAATTTAGTTATACACTAAATATATTACATAAAAATATACAAACAAAAAATATTTATAGTATATATAAATCTAAATTAGGAATTTAATAGTTAGCAGATATAATAAACAAATCTTACAAAAACTGGTTATTAACATTTAAAAATAAGATTTTCTCCACTTTGTTCGAACTTAAACGAGTTCGTCTTTCATTTAAAATTTGCCCAGCTTTTGAGAACAAGCGTTCACAAGGAACCGATGAAGCTAGAGCGCAACATTGGCGTCGAAATAATTCACTTAAATTTGGATATATAATAGCATGTTCTTTCCACCAATTTAAAGGGTTCATATTTCTTTGTAATATTTCATCTTCAAGATATCGCTGTACCTCCTTAATAGCTCTAGATCTTGATGTACCTGGCGGTTTGGCTTTTGAAACTGCTTTATCAATAGACGCCCATATAGATATGGTATTTGTAGCCGTGTTGCTTTCTATTGTCGGCGCATTAATTTCAGGTGTGGAGTCGTCAATATTCCCATTTTTTTGTGAAATTATTTGCCATATCAAATCTACAATTTTAGATTTTGTCTGTTGAATAGCAGCCTCATTTTTGAACACGTGTGTCTTATACCTAGGATCTAAAAAGGTACATATGGCTAAAGTGTCACTAAATTCAATATTTATCAATCTTTCGTTAATGCCATTTTCCAAATTTTTTATTATGTTCTTGGAAGTGGAACAAGTGATCTTTACTTTTAACTCATCCATAACATTCAGTAATGCGTTGGTAAATACTATGACTAAAGAACCAGACATATAATTTTCCCCGCTTACAGCCCGTGTAACATTTTCGAAAGGACTAAGTATGGTTACTAAATTTTTTATTAAATCCCATTCCTCTATCGTCAACATTGGTAAATTATAATTATTTAATATTGCGATGGTAGATCTTACGGCATCTTGTAACTCTAAAATTCTTTCTAACATATAAAATGTCGAATTCCATCTTGTTATCACATCTTGCTTTAATTTTTTAGGGTTTTGAACACCCATATTTATCTGGTAATGCATTAATTTTTCAGTCGCAACGGTGCTTCTTCGAAAATGTCCCACGATTTGTTTAACTTTATTAATAGTGGGTTCTACACTTTTTAATGCATTTTGAACAATTAAATTTAGAGTATGTGCAAAACAGCCAAAATGCTTCCATCCTAAAATGTCTAATAGCTTTTTTATATTACTGGCATTGTCGGAAACTGTTAAAACTATCTTTTCTTGTATTTTCTATTCTTCGGTTGCACGTTCTAATTCTTTAGCTAAATTTTCACTTGTGTGACTGTAAATTTTATACATTGCAATAAAATTGTTTTTAACTCAAAATTCTCATTTAGATAATGCCCAGTAATGCCTAAAAAACTTTCATTTTTTGTCGATGTCCAACAATCTGTGGTTAAACAGACACGATATTTTTAATTTCGCCTTTGCAATTATTTAAACACATTTCATAAAAATGATTTATGTCTGAACCAGCTCAAGTTTTCCTATTAGGAAGATTATATGATGGATTTAGAGCCTTAACAAATCGTCTAAATCCCTTATCTTCCACTATCCTAAATGGTTGATAGTCTAGGGTGAACAGTGTCATTAATTCAGTGTCATTTTTTTTTTCACATTAAGTGGTAAGGTTTTCAGAGAGTAGTAAGCTGAAACCTTTATCTGTTTACCCTTAAAGATTTTGGTGGAAGTGTTTGAAGTCGAGGATATAGAAGTTAAACATGTTGAAAACACAGAATCCATAGTTTCTTTTGAAGAACAACCAGGATTAGAATTACACTGAGATTTGGAGGAGGAGGGCAAATCGATTGCAAGACTTTTTTCTTTCTAAAAATAGTGGATTATGGGTCATTTAGAAATAAAAAATAAATAATTGTCTTACCTGCAAATTATTAGATGCGTTGTTGAATGTTTGGATTATTTGGACGTCATTATTATCATCTTCATCGACTGTTAAGCTAACTGTAGAATGTTTTCTCTGAATATGCCTTTTCATATTAGAAGCTGACGATTTGTAACACATTTTCTGACCGCATATATCACATTTAGCATAGTTAGTATCAATTTGAATAAAGTATTTCCAAATAACACTTCTACATTTACCACTCATTTTGGAATATATGTCTGTCTATTATTACAAAGTCACTATCACAAGATCACGATCGCAGTCACAGAGTCACAGTACTACCAAAAGACAAACTATTATAATAATGTGAATTGTTGAATCTTGAATGAATGCAGAATAACTGAACACTGATGAATTAGTTGAATTTGAATGTTGCATATGAATAACAGAATACTCAAACAATACCTATTATTGTACTCAAACAATAATATTACTGTAGCACACTTATTGCTTCGGATTGCAAGATGCAGATTAAGGAATCTACGGGCAAGTTGGGATAATTCTTTCTTTCCCATGAAAAGCAATAAAACATCTGTTAGCTTGCCCTTTTTCGCTAAAGAATATTGGTGGCCATAAAGTCTTTCCGGTCGCCTCCCCCAGATGTTAGGAGATAGATAGTTTATATAATAAGGCACAATACAGATAAAGTTTTAACTACGTAGTCAACAAATTCATCTAAATCGGTTCTATTTGATCATATAAATCTGTATTTCAGCTTTGTTCCATTACTTTCTGGACACTCTGTATAATTAAATTCCTGATTATATTCCTGAAGCTAAGAGGAATAACGATTCAGTTTTAAGTCTTATCGCCTTTTTGCCTTTTGTTTAGACTACAGCCTGAGTGCACCTGACGCAACTTCTCGATTCTTAGCGTATTAACTGAACCAATTGCTTGGCATACCATTATTTGTACCAAGGAAATATTAGCGTTCTACGAGATAGTTACGTCACCCAATATTTTGTTTAATATCATTATTCGTTTGACAAATATAAAATAAAATCCTTTAAAAAATGAAGAATTGGACACCATGTATCTCAAAAACGGTACACTTGAGAGGCATTGTTTATATAACAAAGTCGTATTATTTTTGATACTTTGTTGCCGCTTAAAATTTCCGCAATGGAAAGCAAGCCACTCTGTATAATAAGAAAACTAATTGATTTTTATTTTGAGTCAACAAAAATTCTCATATGAAAAAGAATAACTGATTGAAAATTCACAAAAAATATTTATTATTTACATTTAAATATAGCATTTTTACTGAATGAATATAAATATGTATGTATGTGCCATCGCCATCTATTAGGTATATGCATAAGATAATAGCTATTTCAATATATAATATTCACCGAACCTGCAGATGACGGTTCGATACGATTCGTTCAGCGTTCCGATCTAAAAGATGAATGAACTAAAAGAAACCAATAGATCTAAATACCCATTCAGGCGCTCAGGTCTTGCACCGTTGCACCTAGTTCAAAATAAAGATCGGAGCAGGTGCACCTGTTCCGAAAAAAAAGCAGGTCCACCCATCCCTACTCTATAGAGCAATTTAATATCAACCATCGACAGCTCGTTGAAGTAGACGAAGAAGGTGGATAAATGAAGGGATTAGCGGTAAAAATTTTGGTGAAAGAATGAGTATCCGTCTTAATAAGATTTTTCTTCGACGGCCAGTCATCATTATGAGATGTATCTTTTCTGCATTAAAAAACTACTTAAAATGTTAAAGTGCCATTTTAAGTAGTTCCTTCATGAAGTCTAGTTCCGAAAAATGTATATCTTATGATGATGGGAAACCTTGAAGTCTTTCGAATACAATCACAGATGAACTGAAAATTGTCAATAACGCCCTTAGTTAAGTGAACTTCGCTTTCGACAGCCGCACTAAAATTTGCCGATCTATTCGTTCCGATAATGTCAATGTCTGCTAAAGTTAGGCAAAATTATGTACTAGGTGTGTTCCAATACTATTAAAAACAAGAAGAAACATGGTCACATTGAAGAAAATACTTGTTTGGGCAAAGTATAGGTTTCTGTTTAGAAGATAAATCCAATCAAGTTTTACTTGCAATTAAATCTGTAGAAGCTGAAGACTTTTAAGACTTTGCAAAATTAATAGAATAGCTGATCAAAACGTGTTGAGGATAGTTTGGTAGCTAAATTGTTGAATAACGTATACATTTTTTATTAACTCAAAAACATTGGCAATTAAATTAATAGTCGCTTCAAAACACTCACTGAGGTTTCGACTAAAAACAATGAATCGTATTGTGGTTTCTGTAAAAAGTGCATAAAGATAACTAAATCAACCAAAAGTGACATGTGGAGTTATCAAACCCTTTCAATGACAACCTAAGGGAAATTCGATATCATTTGGGGAACAAAAAGATATTGTTTCACCATGATATTGTTTCACCTGCCCTTTTATCAATCCTGGAAATGGTTTAAATCAATGAACTAAAGTTCGAGTTAGTACGTCATCCTCCGCTTTTCTAGATTTAGGTTCGTGCGACCTAACCTCAAGATATTTGTCGGAGGTAAAATATTTGGAGCAATGAGTAAGCCAATAATGCTCGTAAACATTTTTTCATGAAAACACCTTTGCTACGTAGTTGTCGATGTTGATAAAATCTTGTTTCACTAGAAAGAAAACAAGACTCAAAACAATGAATTGGATTGGGCAAAGCAATTCCAAAAAAGCACAAAAATTTCAACAGCGTAACTCCTTTTTTTGGGATTACAAAGGTTGTTAATTATCTTCAACACTGTAATAATTAATGACATGCGGAGTTATTAAACCTTTTCAGAGACCAAGTAAGGGAAAAACAAAATCATTTGGGCAAGAGAAAGATATTGTTTTACCATAACACCTGCTCTTTCGTCAATCCTTGCAATGGTTAAAATCAACGAAACTAAGTTGAAGTTGGTCCGCCATTCTGCGGATTTACCAGTTTTAGTGCAAAAATGCATGAAGGCTTCTAGAAGTTGCTCAATAAAAGTAATATTATTATATTAGAGCGCTGCTATGAAAACTGTATGTCAAGACTATGTTGAAAAATAAAATAGCAAAATTATAAAAAAAAAAACCTTTCTGCAACAGGCCGGATATTTTTCACCTCATCTTCCGCATTAAATGTGACAAATCAAAAGATCGATCTTTTACTAATAAATGCTTGGCAAACATATTTGATTGATTCCGAATTTATTTTAATTCCTTGTACTATTAAGCTTTTTTTGTTTTTTAAATTTTTTTAACCCCCAACCCTACCAACCCACACGCCCCAAGGGGGGACCAATTGGAGGCCCCCAGAGCGCCCGCTGAAATGCGTACGCCGCAAACGAAATCTACCCAACCTTCAGATTCGCAACCCGACGATACGACTTTCTTAGATTAGATCAGGAAGTCCAAGACGAAGCATTATCATGGTCCGCAGCGACGATCGTCCCCCGGTACCCGAAACGTCAAAGTGGAGAAGTGTTCCAACCTAGGTCCTTGGGAAGCGTCTTTATGCCGCATTAAACTGTGGTATTGGACAATAAGTCCAGCGGAAACGTGATTAGTTGTTTGAGCACTCGAAGTAAGTCCTGACATGAACGATATCACGCTAAATAAAGGCATGCAAAAGCGTTCTACAAGCTAGACAACTACAAAGCACTTAAAGCCGAATTCCCAGTTTTCCCACTACGTAAGCACTATCCGCCAAGCTAGTTTCCCCACTAACTGCCCAGCTAAAAAAATTCATAAGCACATTGTTAAATCAAAATGAGTCGTTTTGTTAAAAATTAGGGATAAAAGTTTGAAATGTGATCGATAAAAGTAAATATAAAAATTTTTTCAACAAAGCGTAAAGGGTGAATTAAAAGACAATAAATAAGGGCCTTAATAGTAACATCAGAACCAATACATGAGTGATCAAATTACTAAAAAAATAAACGAAAGGCTAAGGGGCACAGATAGTAGGTAAGCATGCGAATGCATATAACGACTAAAACTTGCATTAGCTAGTAAGCGGGCCTGGAAAACGACCAAGTTTTATTATAGAAAGTAGGTAACCGATTCCAAAAATGATCCAGAGGAAGGACGGCGGCAATTAGCTAAGGGGTTTGGGTAATTATTAGAAGTCGACAGTAGCGACTGAAGACGCATGTTGCTGCAAAAAGTGTCGCTACTTGTAAGTAGCGATGGAAGACGGAGGTGGCAACCAAAGAGCACGTATGTCATCTAAAAATTACAGATAAAGATTTGACAAGCGACTGAGGGAACGAAAGAAGGGTTAAAGGGGTAAGAAGTTACTGGAGGGCAAATCGATGTAGGCGATTACTACGAATGACTGCGAGATCGCAAAGAATAACAAAAAGGACGCAGGAAGCTATTAGTGGACGCAGTAAGTTATTATTGAAAATATTAATGGACGCAGGATGCTATCAATGGACGCCGAAAGCGATTAGTGGACGCAAAAAGCAAATAATGGCCGCAGGAATCTACCAATGGTCAAAGAAAGAGAGTAAGCAAAGCAGGAGGGACTGATCGCATGCTAGAAGTCATTGACCCAATAGGACAAGCAAACAAAACGTGGATAAAAATCAACGAGAGAAGATAGTAAATAAAAGAACGCACAAGGCAGGTAAAAGTGAGCGTATAACGAACAAGCAACGCAGCAAGCGGTTATGAGAGAACATGAGATAATCCAGAAATTAGGTATCAAATGAGAGCATATAGCTAGCTGGTGAGGGACGCAGGAAGCAACTGAGCGGACGCATCAAGAAACTTAGGAGTCATAGGAAAGATTGAAGGTCGCAGGTAGCAAATATAACTGAATAGAAGGCAGGTAGAGAGTGAACTGTTAAAGCAAGCGGCTAGAAGAAGCTCAAAGCAATTTAGGGGACGCAAAGTGTGCCCGAACGGGAGCGGCAGAGGACTGGAGGCGCAAAAAGCGACTGCGGGGACGCGGGAAGCGACTGCGGGGTTACAGGAAACGACTGGTCGACGACGGATAGGAGGATATGGAAAATGTATTAAAAATAATTAAAATTTATAAAAAATTCAATTATGAGTATTATTACTATAACTATTACAAAAGCAAACTTTATACCAAAAAAAGGTATTTTCTTTTCGTTTTTGTTCATAACTAAGCGGAAAATCATAAAATAAACTTTAGGACAAAGAACGAAATTTTTTTCGTAGAGTCGTGTAATCATTGCAATGCTTTCCTCTGGAGAGAGTAAAAACTTACATGCGGACGGCAGCTCTTCGTCGGTGAGCACACTGGCTAGTCCTTTGGAGAGCTCGGGAATCTGGTAACTAAGGTAATCGATTCTTTATCAGGGATTTTGATGTTAATTTAAAATATAAGGTAAATGCATCAAAATAAGAAATAAGGGGCGCCAGGTAATTTCGTTCGCCGTTACCTAAAAATATTTTAATTGAAATTACCAAATAGATATGATCTTCAAGACTCGATCACGATTATTGTCTTTAAACTAGTGATGTGTCGGATCGTTAAAAATGTATATCCGCGGATACGGATCTGAATACGGATATTTGGTCTCAAGATCCGCGGATACGGATACGGATCTTCTCTTTCCAAAGATCGATGTGCAATATTTACCGCCGCGTACTGTACTCGATCGTTGTCTGGGCGAGACCTTGAAACGGTAGTTGACGCCATTTGACACTTTGCGTGACAGGCAGGACATGTTTTGATTTGCATTGCGCGGATCTTTCTTTTGTTTTGTTTTTAGTTTAGTGTGACACTGGGTAGCATAGATAACGTTTGTGTTTGGTTTTGTTACATGAGTTAAAAAAAAATGTCTACAAAGAAGTTTAGTAGTGTAATTTGGAATTATTATGTGATTATAGATGATGAATGTGCGAAGTGTAAAATTTGTGACGGAAAGTATTCTCGTAAGGGTAAAGGCACAACTTCTTTAAAAAATCATCTACAGAGAAAACATCCTCAAGAATATGATTTATTCTGTAAAAAAGACTATTCTAAGAAGAGTAGCGATGAAATATCACGCCCGAGAACGTCTTTACAAACGGTAAAAAGAGAATTTAAACAAACTTATTTCAAAGAATACATGGAAAAAGTTAAAATGTGGGATAATACAAACCCCAAATCAATAAAAATTGATTATTTGATTGCTGAAATGTTAGCTTTATCAGATTTACCGTTTCAACACGTAGAAGAATTAGGGTTCCGACGAGTGATGGACCACATTGTTCCCAATTATATTCTAAAAGAAAGTAAATATTTTACGGACCTTGTTTGCAGCGAGCTTTACGATAAAGTGTCATCAAAAATAAAAAAACATGTTACAAGATTTTGAGAAAGTTTCCTTCACATCAGATATCTGGTCAGAATCTTCATCAGGAGTTTCATTGTTATCTTTAACATGTCATGGTATTACCAAAGATTTTCAACGAAAAAATTTCGTTTTGAAATCGAAAGTCCTTGAAGAACGTCACACGGGAGATTATATTTCGCAAACATTTGAAAATATGTTAGAAGAATGGGGAATTCTGAAACAAAATGTGCACTGCATGGTAAGAGATGGGGGATCCAATATGAAGCGCGCCTGTTATTTATCTGAAATACATAATATCGACTGTACAGCACATCAGTTACATTTGGTGGTTAAAGAAGCTATTAAAAAAGTTGATACAATCTCCATGGTACTTACAAAATGTAGGAAAATTGCAGGACATTTCAACCATTCCACAATGGCAAAGCAAGAATTAGAAAAATACAAGTTCGCCTCAATCAAAAAGTTTTAAAAGTTTTACAACACTCGCCGACACGCTGGAATTCCAGCTATTACATGTTGGAACGACTTGAATGCATCAAGGATTCGTTGTCGCTTTATTCTTCTAATAATAAAATAGAACAATTTGATGCCGATGACTGGATTTTAATTCAAGAATTAGTAAAAGTGCTGAAGCCTCTGGAAGACATTACAAAAAAATTAGCTCACAAAACACATGTATATCTGATGTTATTCCTCTAGTACGAGCATTCAATAAAATCTATGACGAGATCCAAGAAAATCTCAATATCGGTGTATCCGCCGTTCTTGATTTTGTGTCTGCTTTGAAGAATGAATTAGATTATCGTTTTTCTGAAATTGATAAAAATGTTTTGTTTCAAGTAGTCACATTTTTAGACCCACGGTACAAAGGTAAATTCTTCAGTGATATTCTCATAAAAGAAATAAAATGGAAATTGCTTACAGACTTAGAAACCGGAGTAAATCTCACAGCAACTACAATGAGTACTGAAGACAAACCAATTACTGTTAGAAAAGAACATTGCCAGAGTCTAGAAGAATCTATTGCTAATATGTTAGATAGTGATGATGACGATAAGCAATCTGAAAATCAGATATCAGATACGAAAGCTAATTTGCTTGTAGAATATATGTCAGAAAAAAGATTACCAAGAGATCAGGATCAGCTGAAGTATTGACAGATTAACATTAAATAGTTTGGAGGTCTCAGTCACATTGCTCGCACATATTTATCATCACCTGCGACAAGCGCTCCAAGTGAGCAATTTTTTAGTGCAGCAGGAATTGTTTATGAGCCACATTGTAACAGACTTTTGGGGGACAAAGCTGCCAAATTACTGTTTTTGAAATACAATTTACCATTACTAAATTTTAATTATGTCTTTTAACTTTTTTTAAATTCATCTAATTGTCACTGTGTTTTTAATCTAATGTTAACACTTTATATGTAACGCAGTATTAATTTACTTAATTAGAATAATCATTTAATTTGAATTTGAAATATTACGAAGATTTAAGTTTTGTTTTTTTTTTCTCGTTATAAAAGTGATCTTATAACTTTCTATAATACTTAAATATTTCATTATTTTATTAAGCTTAACACAAAGATTTAAACTCAATTTATCTCATTATAAAGATAATTGATTTAGTACCTTTGAGTTATGTACTATTGGTTTGGTACTCACTGCGATAAATGTTTGCAATATAAAGGTGCCAAATACGATTTTAAGAAATAAAAAATAATCTGAATGGAATTTAACAGTTTTTCATTGTTACCTAATCACCTATATATAAAATGTCATCTATGAATTAAAAATTAATAAGGGAAAAGATCCGCCAAAAACTAACGGATACGGATCTTTTTTCTCCCTCGGATATCCGCGGATACGGATACGGATACGGATATCCGGCACATCACTACTTTAAACAAACATGTATCTTCTTTCCTTCTAAATGCTATTGCTAATTTAGCATGCAGGTGACAAATTAATCAACGGTAGAGGTGGTTATACTTATATTTTCAATATTCAAACATTACAAATTCAAATTTCGAGGGGGTAATATTCAAAGTTATTTATAAATTCAAATCTAAGAACTAGTATTGTTTAAAAAAGTTGATAGTAGTAATTCCTAAATAATTCAAGTGTCGAGAATAAAAAAGTGCACTTTTTGGGGCGCTATTGTTAAAATAATAAATACTAAAACGAACAGAAACTAATTCAATTACATATGTTAGCAATCGAAAGGGTTTATAATTTATATTCAAACCACTTTTATCAAATTAAGAAGAAATCAAACAAAGTATTAACAAGTGGGCCACAGGTTTACGAAAAACTAGCATACATTTTCATTATATGCAAACCAGGGCCAAAATGAAATTATCTTAATTATATGATTACATTTATAACGAAAAGTTTTCTAATTATTGTCCGAACTTCTTGAATATTGGGTTGGCTTTAATATTCAAAGTAAAATTTAAATGGCAGTACATCAATGTAAAATAAACGAAACGTATCTTTAAGCACCTGGAAGTCTTCTATCAAGATGTTGTGCCGGGAAATGGGGCTCGCCAACGCAGGCCTACAGAAGCATCCAACGCAACTGAATCAAAAACGAAAAGACGGCACAATTCCAATGTAAAACTTTCCACGGACGAAGTAGTTACCAAATTAACCAAACAGGGACGAGTTCAGGTAGAATACTGCCATAATATCAAAAGGTCGCCAAAATGCAAATCAAAGGGAAGAAATGTGATAAACAGAAGGTGGGTAGGGGAGACCGGGGATGGTTGACTAATTTTTTACTAAATGATACATATTTTTCGTGTTTTCATACATACAAACTATAAAATCGCATTAATGGATAGAAAAACTATTAAACTAATAAAGAAAAATAAAACCTAGTTCATTATTTAATATCATGATCATGTTTTGATGCATTTTACAGAACACCAACTCTTAGTCAATCTACCCTGGTTCCGGGGTAGGTTGACTATATGCCCGGGGTAAGTAGACTTACGTATCAATAAGCGACAAATTATGGGAAGAGTCAAGAAATAAATTTTTTTTTTCAATTTAACTGAGCTCTTTATTATAAAGCAATTTTAATGAGGTACAGACATCTTTTATGTCTAACAAAACTATCAACTCTTACTTATATTCACATTAACTCTCTTTTTTATTTAAAAATGTATAACTTATATTAATGTAACAGTTTTAAATTAACTTTTCTTACGCTAGAAATTAAATGCACATTTTTTATTGCTCTATTTAAATAATAGTAATTGCTAAATACTTGTATTTTGTACTTATACATTTTTAAACTAAACTCTTCTTCAGTGTCATTTTAAATCACATAACAATATTTGTATACTTAGAAATATAAAAAAAACAGACAAGATATCAGTCTTCGTTATCAGAAATACAATGTTTGCATTAAAAAACATTAGACTACCTTTTACACATTTGGAATAAGCCCATAACTTACAAGTGATGCATTGAATCCATTCTTCGCCAGAAACACTATTGGTGAAGGAATCAGTGCACTCTAAACAAATCGTGCTCTCATCATCCGAATCCACAGCATCATTTTCATCGACGGTGTCATTAGCAACATTCATCTCATTAACTTTACCCTTTCCTTTTCCCTTTCCTTTTCTCTTTCCTTTTCCTTTACTCTTACCTTTGCTCATTCCTTTTCCTTTTTCTATTCTGTTTTTTGTATCTATTTTTTTCTTCTTAAAAGTTTCTCATTTGTTTTTTATATCTATAAGAATTTGGTTTTTAGGAGTGTCTGTATATATAGTACTTTTACGGTTCCGAATATTTCGTCTAGTACCTAAAAGTGGCGCTGCTTTGGGAAAGGGGCTTATCTCTTCAGGTATTTTAATGAAGTTGAGGGCAGGTTCACATTGTATACAGATGGGGGCACATTTGCTTCTAGAGAATGCACGTTTTCTGGGGTTTTGAGATTTTCTTTTAGTTCCGCGCCATATACAGAATTTAATGTTTCGTCTAAAAGGGAAGGTGACCCATATTCTTTACTCAACGATCTTGTAGGAGAGGGCATTGTGATCTGTAATCTGTTCCGTATTTACAGATGAACATTGCGGTGCCAGAGTGTGAGTTACGGTTACACTATTGTGATCAGAAATCGGAACCTCTTCGACAATAGACAAACTGTTCGATGCATTGAAAGTCGATGGAACAGTAACTGTGGTCACATCACATGCTGAAGAATTACCACTGTCATGGGAATTGGGCACCGGTCTATCTGTCACATAAGAACCACTAAACTCGGAAGTCAGGAAAAAATGTTTTCATTCAATGGCGAAATTCCGGATACTCTGAATCCTGATTGAATATTTTCAATTGTAGCAGCCAATGGTAGTGACGTTTTAAGTAGTTCCGGTATGTCATAAATAGTTATAGTTTTTCCCGGGTGACTAGCTAGCCAGTTGTCACATGCTCGGTTGAAATACTTTTTCAATGGTCCGTACACAGATCTGTCAAGAGGTTGTAGCTTGTGGCTGCAATGTGGAGGGAATGATAAAACTGTCACTCCATTCGCTTTAAAATAATCCAACGCTTCGATGGATAAATGAGAGTCATGGTTGTCCAACAACAAAAGTACAGGTTTTTCTTTACTGGGTTTAACATGTTGCACGAAATGTTTGGCATACTTTATGAAGTTCTCTTCTTTCATCCAGCCAGACGGATTAGCATCACCTTCACACCCTATAGGGCCACCTTTTACAAAATGGGACTTATAATGTAGGCGAGGAAATACAAAAAATGGTGGTACCATACTTCCAAGAGCTGAAACACCTACTGCAACTGTCACCAGTGTACCCCTCTCAGCAGATGTCATTTTACCCAGACTTTTAATACCTCGTCGAGCTATTGTTCTATTAGGTACTTGCACGGTTGTAACACCTGTTACATCAACGTTCCAGATATCACCAGGACTTGGATTCAAACGTTGGTAAACAGTGGTTAAATTTGCGAAGAACATACTGACGTTATGTTTGTTGAATGACGTACCTCTTGAAAGACTTGTTGCTTGAGGTGTCCTGATGGATAAAGAAGAATGACGTTTAAGAAACGAGCCCAACCAATCTTCGCCAGCTAACAATTTTGTTTTCCAAGAATCAGGCATAGCTTTGTCATTTTTTATGGCAAACTCATATGCTAATTTTCGAGTCTCATATGGCGTCAACCCATAATAAATATCAGCGGCTTTCTTCAAATAACTTGCTAAAGCTTCTTCTTCTACATCAGTGAACACTTGTCTATTTTTAATATATACCACTGAGTCCAGCGTTAGTTCTGCTTTCGTCAACTTCGGATTACGTTCAAATTTCTCCTTTAATTTCGTTACATAACGATGTAATGTCTTATAGGGAATGTCATATTATTTTGCTGTTGCTTTAATGCTTTTATTATCAAAAATGATTTGATGACAAGCTCTTTGTACATCATTCGGTGTACCAGCTCGTTCAGTAGTTCTTTTATAGGTCCTCTGTAATAAAACAATGAACATAAGAATCGAATAAAAGATTAATTTCGGAGATTTTTAAACTTCAAATTTTATTGGGGTAGGTTGACTAACTGTTCAACCAGCCCTGAAAGAATTTAGTCTACCAACCCCAGACGCTGTTTTAAGTTTCGATGGCATAGATACCCTAAACGCTTCTATCAACTTAAGAAATAATATCTGAAATATGATTAATATGGACTCATGAAACACACTAACTAATAGCAAACGCTTAAGATGAAATGTGTAGGTATCAGATCAAAAAACATGTAATGTGAAAATATTACTTACATAGCTTAAAAACAAATCACATGTCACTGCTCGAAAACGATGTGTGTCCGCGACGCGACGCTACGTACATCTGTGCGGGGGGCGGAGAGTCATGCGCGACTGCGCTGGGATGACGTAATATTCATATCGTTGGCGAGTTTTTGGCGATTAGTCTACCTACCCCTATAGTCAACCATCCCCGGTCACCCCTACACTTAGGAAAATTAGGAAATATATTTACCTGAGATGTTATTAGGCTCCTTTATTAACTACGAAGATTTATGTTGAATAATTTTGATAATAATCTTAAAATAGGGGAATAAACGGGCATAATTAAAGGGAGAAAAATTAGCTGCTGCCGAACAATAAACGGAACCAAATAACAGCCACCTTGAGAAATGTCGTGCCGCGAAATTTGAAATTTGTGCGCACAATAAAAAACGGAACGATACATCATAGGACGCTTGAATTTTTATTTCATCGAAAAGTAGTGGGCAAGACTTTTCCATTTTTAATAAGGATGTGTGTTTCATCAGTGACAGTACGGTATTTAATGAACCTAAAAATAAAATTACCAATTTGTAAATTATACAGGTTGGACCAAATTTGATTTCCACTACAGGGATCTCGTAAACCATTGTAGATATACAAAGAAGCTTAAATGGGAAAAGTAGTGCAGAATTTAATGCCTAATATTATTCCGCTAAGAAAACATTTGAATTTCAATTTGTCTTGATTTTATTTTGAAAAAACTAAAAATCGCCATTTTTAAAAATCAGCTGTAACCTTTATTTGAAGTCCAATTGAAAAAATTCAAAAACTGTTATTAGTTGTTTTTTGATACCTTTACATTGATGTATGTTAGTTTTTTCTAAATGCAATTGTTTTTGAGAAAATTAGGTCAACTTTGTTATTTCTTATAGACGCCATATAGGATATTATCATTTTCAAATTTGGCATATTTTTCTGATTAATTTGATGTGTGTCATGCCATACTTCAAATGTAGCAAGGTGGGTTTAATGAATTAATTTTTTATTTTTAAACAAAAAATTTATAGTAGGCGACGCAAGTGCCATTGGAAATGACACTGACAGACGTTTCATAAGTTTTTCTGGAGTAGCGGGGTATGCCAGGTGAACTAACCGAGTTATATCCGCTTCGAATTCCTGCAATGTTTCATTGGATTTCTGATATTAGCTGAGAGTGGTAAACATGTTCCAAATGTGTCCGTCCATAAGGGATTTCTAAGCGCTGGGGCAGTAGCTAATAGTCTTCTTGTTCTACTGGAGCCATAATCTGGAATATATCTGTCGCCTCTCCACGCAATGCTAAAATTAGGGCGGTGGCCTTTTCTTTAATAGTCCAGTTATTCACTCGTGCAGCCGCTCCGAACTGATAACGATAGTTGGCCCAAGAGGATTTTCCATCGAACTGAGGTGGCTTCATGTGAATTCTGGATATCCTTATGTCATTAACTTCTTTATGAATCTTACCGGCTATAAGATGTTTACTGTCTATTCCTGAACCTTTGTTCATTAACGCTTGTCCCTCATCATTTCTCGGGTTGGTATTTATTAGTGGCTGATTACTGAGTGTTGCAAATTTTCTTTCCATTTCCTCAATTTTTTATCCACACGTTCTATATTTTCCGATAATTTATTTTCCACACCTTCGATTTTTTTACCCACATATTCTCGGTTTTCCGACAGTATTTCTTCGATATTTCTAGCATTTTTTTTTTCAAATTTCCGCTTCATTGTATTACAATTTTCTAATTTCTGCAGTAACGAGTTAATCTCAGAGCTAGTTTCGAATAGGTACAGTCGCCGACGCCCAAATTTGAACGATAAAATTGCATCATGTAATTTAGCCCTTGAACTATAGTCGTCGCAAAATTTGACATATGTCACATGTACATTTATCATTGACAACGAGCTAAAAAGTTATTTGAAATATCCCAAGACACTTAAGTGATGCTCAAAAAGCCAGACCTAAGCCAAGGGGGAAGAAAATCGATTTCTGAGTGAAGTTGTAGGAGATATAAATATTGGTATTATTTTACTAGAAAATATTAAAAGTAATATGTCTGCCAATATACTCTCTTTATGTTGCGCTGCTGAATAAAGTACAATTTACAACGCTTAGATTCAGACAAAATTTCCATGGAAACCAAAAAAAAAAACGTTCAAATTTGGGTGGCGACGACAGTACGTCTCTGGAACCTTACCTTCCCTTCCTGAATCAAACTTTCTCTGAGTCGTTGTTGTAACACCAACTTTTTAACAGTAGTTTCACAATCGCATTCATTCAATTCCTTCTTCAAATGGGCCACTTTCAGATCTTCTAATTTCACCTTCGTCGGAGACATTTTATTTTTTTTTTACATGCAAAACCCCACACTTGACACCAATTGTTACGAACCTCGGGTTCGAAAAATGCAATTAAATTGATTTCTATGTTTAATAGCAATATTAGATTTATTATTAAGAACTGTAGAGGCTTTTTTTGAAATAGCAATTAATAACATCACAATCTTCATTCCTCTTGTATCCTTAGTAACATTCCCTGCTACCGTAGATTGGGATGCATATCGTTACAATATTAATGATGATCTTCGATATTGAATGAACTCTCTGCTGATCATAATTTGAAACTTAATCCATCAAAATTTTTTTAAATATTATTTGGTAGTACAAAGCGTACTGCATTTATTACCCTATTTTTTTTAATAAAAATAAATGGTGTGGTATATTCCAAAACAAAAATTAGGTATTCAGACTTTCGTTTTAGAAACCATGTAAAAAAATTTCTTCAAAAATCTTTTATGTCATTAAAACTTTCGTACTCCAATCGCCATATTTTAAGTATATCTTTAGGGAAAACTCTTTCTCTGTCGCTGTTCCACTTCGGAAGCTAGTTTAGCTGAATTGCGCAGATGTGGACGCCTGTCAAAGTCCTTAAACCATTCTTAGATTTGTTCGGAACTGCCTACAGACAAAATCCTCGATTTGTCTTTGTACAGTAGCGCGATTTTGTCTACGAGTGTGTACTGGATTTTAGATTGGCATACGCTATTTCTGATTTGTTTGATGAATGTAAAATGCCAACTAGTAAGGATTAATTGCCTGGTATTTTGTTTATTTTGGTGTACAAGGTCAAATTATCTTATACACCTTGGGTTGAACGAATAAAAAGACTAGGAAGATTACCACATATTACCCTTTTGGTCACTCTAGGTTGTATGTGCATGAATACTGAATTAAAATTTAAAAATTAATCTTCTGAGAAGCTCCACGAACAAATTAAAACTGAAGCCTATTCCCCAGCCTTTGATAAATCGTAATAGAAGAATATCACAAAGAAAATCTTTGTAGGCCTGCATATTGATGTAAACAAAGAAAGTATCTCCAGCGGGGAGTGAAGAATAGATCGAGGCTACCTTTGAGTTTTGTGTGTAGGGTGCATGTTATAGGATATATTTTCACTGTATTATGATGTTGGAAACCTTTTCCGTTTTCTCGAATTCGGTGCGCTTAAAAACATAGAGCATCGAACAACCAGTCTTTGATGCGTGGTTCTTTCGCTGCGTGTACGATATATCGCACAACTTCTCAATTATTGTGCGCAAGCCATTTCTACTAATAGATCTTCCGCCAAACCTAAATATTTCTAAGAGAATCTAACACGGCCAAACTGACAACATTCCGCTCTCGGAATGTTCCATTTTCTTTTCTATTAAATAAATATTAGATGTAAAACAAAACATTATGCACATGAACATAAAGGAATATATGTATTCATGAACATAAAAGAAAGAGAACAAAGTTAAGATAAAGATTAAAATATGATGAGCAGCCGGTTGTGACCAGCCGTTTGTTTGTGACCAAAACCAATGAGTGTATATAGTTTTTCAAAATTGTCGAATTTTGCTCATTTTTAAAAATTTTCGAAGAATAATTAACCTTCGATTTTCGGACCCAATTTGTCTACGTTGTGTTTAAAATTATTTTATTCCACTAAATTGTAATCCCAGCTCGTAGAGTCGACAGGGAAGTGTTATCAAATTCAAACAACAATTGACCTCCACGTTTTATTACAATAGGTCAACAAATAAATCAACAAAATTTCAAGTTAGTGATTTTCAAGTGTTCTTAAACATAATTCAACAAAATAAAAGTGAACATGTTTGTTTCAACTTGTTTAAATTTGCTGGACACAGATCTGAGAGAAATATTTCTTTAGAAAATTAAGAGAATTCATTAAGCACAAATAATCTGACATTCTTTGTCTAACTCTTTCGCTCGTATATGGTGCGTCGGTTATTAATTTCCCAAAGTTTATTTTAACCCTAATAATCGCAATGCTTTCCCCAGCTGGGCCATTTAGTTTGCACTAGAAGGTTTTCAAACCAAATGCAGCTAACTTTGTACCTGATTATCGGTGGGCGTTCGCTGGTTAGTTTGTACACAGAGGTTCTCAAACTATTTCCAGGTGTCTGTTTTTTCCCCAATTCTTGTGAGTTTTGTCACTTTATTCAAGCATACTTCACATTGCATACAGTTTTCTGTTAAAGCTTTGAGCTAACAATATCCAAAGGATAATGCTACGAGCAAATGGAGCTCAAGCTTGGAAATGAAGTTATGATTTATCGTAATAAATCAAAGTTTTTTTAAATGTTGATTCAATCTTACTCATTTCTCGTTCTCTCACTCTTTCTTTCTTTCCTTTGTTAACTTGTTCCTTTGTTTTTTTTTTTTGTTTTTCTCATACCAAACTCAATCACTCGAACTTAAACCAGTGTCATAAAATAGACTAGAAATATTGTTTAGATTTCGTAGAAACTTTTTGAGCAGAATTTTCCCTTCTAACCACTACATCTACTTCTACAGCTACTAGTCTAATAAAAGGGGCGTTTCTGGCTTAGAAAGTGGCTAAGCTTGACTTAGCACAAAACATTGAAATTAAAGTTAGAAACTGGCAAGAAGTTCTCATTTCTTTCATCAAGATATTTCCCTAACGAGAGCTGATGCTGATACTGCTCGTTCACCTACGTTAGCACTCCCCATTTGTCAACAGATCTATAAGGCTCTCTTTGGGCCAGGTTGTCTTGTCCTATATTTTTGGGATTCAAGCAACCTACGAAGGAGAATCTGCGAATGAGGTAGCACTAGGTGAATACACCAAAACAAGAACTAGGTAAGAGCTCATTGTGGCTTATGCTTCTAGGATGTTAAGGTGTACAATGCCCACGTTTCTAGAACTTGCAGAACATCATCAGTAAAACCTAAATATATGTGTCTGCTGCCAGTTACCGGACCTTTGTGCTGATGGGTATAAATTATTTTGGAACCCCTGGAAACTGGGCTTCCATCAGCAGAACACTAACATCGACCTTAAGGAAATGAAAATGTTTGTATGAAGCGAATGCGCTTTATTTCCTTTTCGTTTTCTTGTCTTTGTATTTTTTATTTAGTTTTATTTTTGTTTCCCTTTTTAAAACTGAGACTGGTAGTTGCACCAGTCAACGGTAGGGTTCTTGGCCCTATAATAATTTTCTAACAACGACTTTCTCATTCATTCGGTTTGTTGTGGAAGTTTTACATTCCTTTCTTTTTTTTTTGTGTACGCCCCCCAACCCCATATTGATCAAAATTAGGAACAAGTATTTTCTCAAATTTTAGGAAAAGTTAATTAAATCATATAAGAGCGAAAAACCATCAAATAAAATCATCGGACAATTTAAAATTTACTTGCCTACTTATTTCGTAGCAAACATCACACAAATGGCACAAGAACTTCACGTTGAACAGAAAAGTGTTTTTTTTTTGTGTTCATTCACGTTAATTAGAACAAACAGAAGTAATTTCTTTTTTTTTAAACTCCCGTATTTCGTACTCGTTTGCATAACTAGTTTCATCGAAGTTCCGTATTTGACTACCCTGTAAATTTCTTTTAAAATTGGTCTTTCGTTTTATCTTTTTATTCCCCTACCCTTAACTTCTGGGGACCGAAAGACATCCTCTGTATCTCGCTAGAGGGCATGAGAATGCAGAATTTCTACTAATTTAAATATTTCTAATCCAAATTAGCCCTTAAATAAATTTTGAAAAGGATTCTTAAAGTGCAAATCAAACTGCAAACCCATTTTGAATGATGTCGTCCCTTTATCTTGCAAGTTTTACTTCGATAATTGAAATTTAAATAACTTACAATTGTACGTGTTTATAAGGGCGTTTTTTGAACGTCAAATTCCTCCAGTATACCACCACATGGTCTTGCCGAGATATTTGCTACGGTCTCCGTTATTGACATGTTACCCTTATTTATTACTCTACTTTTCAGCGGTCCTTCAAAAATAACCTGTTATTTTACTCAGTTTAGGTATCTGTGCTTGAAACAAACCAGGCCTAACAAATAACCCTTATCTAATTTGTGAACGCTAAGAAATCTGTTTCTCACGCAAAACGTTATGTTACAAAAAATTTTATATAGTACAATATTTGTAGATTTAAAATTTCCAAGAAAATATTGAATAAAATTCAATTAAATAAAACAAACGAAGAAATAGAACAGTTTAGTATAACTCGACTCACCACAGTACTTAAATTGATGAGCATGTAAGGCAAATTAACAAACGAGTAAAACTAAAATCAAACAAAACAATACATTTTTTTAATCGACTTCGAGTGCGGCATCTGCTTTCTCGTTGCGATGTGTATCAGTAACATTCGCTGAAACAAATTTGCAATGTCAGGTTTGTTTTAGGTGTACATATATATGTATACATATGCATTAGGGTGGTCCTTATTTAGAAAATGTTCGAATTTTTTTCCACGATAGTCTTAAATCGGTTCCAAATATATAAAAAAAAATTCATGCCAAGTTATAGCTCTTAATTTTAATATCAACCCGGCCCCCCCGATAGCCAAAGTTTTAAATGGAAATAACATAGGAAAAGTTCTGTTAATACTTTGGAATTTTTTATCCCATAAACCAATAAACATATCATGTCGACAAATGATTATTTTTATAGAAAATTTACCGCTCTACAAAAAAGGTCTCTTGTGATTTTTGGCTAACTTGACTGGTTTAAAAGTTATTCGAGGTTAAAATAAAAGTTCTAGTCAATCTAATGGTTTTTTTTCGTTTTTATCGTCATTTTATGATTCAAAAATGAAAAAAGAGTTATAATTTATATTTCAAACGAATTTTCTTACCTTGACGTATGCTCTGAAAGAAAAGTATTAATGAATTGAAAAAATTTATTATTAAAATTTCAATGACTTGAAAGAAAATACCAATATTATCATTTTTTTTTTTTTTTAATCACATACTTTTATGAAGTTGTTACATTAGTTTTCTTTAGCGCATCAGGAAACATTTGACGATGATCTTTAACTAATTGTAATACAAATTGCATTTGTTTTTCATCTTTGGTATAATGTTTACAAAAATCTTGCACTAGTTTAACTCCTCTCTCAGCACAGTCATTTACAACCGATAGTTTTTCGACAAACCGTAATGCAGTTTTGTAGCTTTCATTTTCAGCCCATTCAGAAGGATGAATTTGTAAAAATTCTGTTTGTAACTCAAATCTTTCAAAAAATGTGATCGATTCTGCAGTTACAAAAAAATCGATATCGTTGTACAATAAATCGTTTATATTCTTGCTTTGAAAGCGTTTTACGCTACATTTTTCACTAGTATAATCCAGCTCTTCTTCCGGAATAATATCAATTGAAATCTTGTCTTCTTCAATTTTTAATTTGGTTTCTAATGGAACATCTTCATCGAAAATTGCGATGATCGCTAACTCTGGCGATAAGTACCATAGATGATTCATAAATCTATTAATTGCTACAGTAGCAAGATTACTGTTGATCGCCTTAAAGTTGTGTAGCTCTTTTATAAATTGTAGATCATGGTACGGAGCTTTTACACTATTAGATGATAAATACCAAGCTTTAACATAAACAGTTGTCACAAAAACACATATTTGTCGAAGTTTATTGTCTTCACCTTTTTTCAACGATAACTGTTCACGAAACAGGTACATTTTCAGCACGTAAATAGCTTTTGCCATCCACCGTGCATGATGGCAAGCTCCTGGCTTACGAAAACTAAATTTTTCTGGGATAACACCAATGAAGACTAGAGTAAGCTCCAAAAACTCTTTGTAATCATCACGAGGCAGCTTTGTTGTCAGAACTTCAGTGGCAAAAGTTTTTATAGACCTAATTTTTTCTACTGTTAACTCGTTTTTATTTCTTGGATCATCTAATCCTGTTTTGCAATTCAGTTTATTCAAAGTTTCCCATTGCTTTTGAAATCTGATAAAAAGTGGAACATTTGGCCCAATAGTATTTGGAAAAATAGCTTCGAACACATATCTTAGGACAATTTCGAAAATGTGATGCCTACACGGAAGATATAATAAATCTCTCTCTAATAATTTCTCCAGTAATGCAGCAGCACCATTTCGAATGCCTAAATTTGAAGCAGTAGTATCACAGGATATCGCTTTGACAGAAGTGTCGAATCCCCAATCCAGCAATGTTTCGTGAATAATAGTAGCTTGTGCCTTTCCAGTCCCATCTTCACTCGTTGGTACACCTAACATAATTTCTTTGCCCTCTGACGTAATTATCACTGGTAATCGATGAACGGTTTCGGTATTTAACAAATTAGGTAATAATTTTCCGTCCCAGTGTACAACAATAGATGATAAATTCAAGTCTTGGAAGTGTTTTTTTATTTCTATTGATTTTGACTCTCGCAGAGTTTGTCGTTGTCTTCGAATAGATGATCGATTGATAATCAAAGAGTTAATATCCACATCTAGTAGGTTTATATCAATAAGTGATTGACAGATAGCAGTTATTATAAATACAGCATCTCTGTCACTTACTTTACATCGATCGAAAGTAGCTACAACTCTATCACTGAGAATATTATAACTTCCTTTTGTTTTTTTTGATTCTGATGATCCGGCAGTAGTAGGAAAGTATATTTCTCCACTAGATGCAGATAGAGCACTTCCCTGGCTAGATAAAAGTTCAACATTTTTGTCTAAAACAAATAAGGACAATAATATGACGAATAAAATATGAACGTGAATGAGTAATAAAAAATCAATTGATTATTTGATTCTCATAATTTACCCAATAATGCTTTTTCTTCATCACTCTTTTTTTTTTTCGTTTTTCAAAATGAGTTTTTTTGTTCAATTTATTAGAATTATTATCATCGTCATCATATTTTGTTTTAATATTTGCAATAAAACCAATTCGTTCATCTGATCTCTGATTAATTAAGAATTCTTTAGAATTTTCATCAATAACTTCAAATACATTTGATGGTGCAATGTCAAATATTTTTTTTAATGAACAAACAAATTCATTTTGTTTTTTACAGCCACGTCACTCCGATTTTTGTGTTTGACAAGTATGCGCCACTCATCGTACAATTTTTTCAATTTATCTCGGCATCTTTGCATATCTTGAACGGGAATTTGAGCTTTTTTCCAAAACACAATAATTTCATCAATTACTGCAGCGATACTTTCTGGTACAGAAGTATTTAAAATACGTGTATGAAAAAAGAACACTTTTAGAGCTTGCAATTTCGATGGTAATTTATTACCCACTATTTGGACGTCAACATCACCAATTAAAAAGACGTTTTGACGTAAACGTGATAGTTCCATATTTGTCTGATGACTTTAAAATCGAATTGATGAAATTTAAGGATTTAATTAAACAACGAGAAAGCATAACTATTAGTAAATATTCGTGAACGATTTTAATAGAGTTGAGATAATAAATATAGGTTATGAGTACTTTAGAATAAATTGTGATGTGAAAAGTTGAAGTAAAATCTAATAGATGGCGGCATAATCAGTTTCTGAAATGTTTTTATCTTGAAATTTAAATTTGAAACCAGATTGTATCAATATTTTTATCAATCAAAATTAAAATCGTTCAATAATTTGCCAAAAATATTTTGTGTATTTTGAAATTGGAAATATAGTTGAAACTTACGACAGTTCAAAAATAAAAAAAAATTAGTGTAACTATTATTTTAGGGTCACGGTCACCTTGGAATTTTTCTGGAAAAAAATCATCAAGATTAAAAATTATAATCCTTTTTTCATTTTTGAATCATAAAATGATTCTATAATGCACAGACCAATAGGTTTGAACATTTATTAGATTCGAAGTTTGGAAACCAAATACCGGTTTCGATCTTGTTAGATCTCGTCAGTTTGGTATATCCAACTCGAATGCTAATAAATGTTCCGACAAGTAAGTACTAAAGCATTCACAAGCGTCAAGCGAGTGACTCTTTAGTACTACCACCTATTGCATAAAATTCTTGCATAAAATGATGGTAAAAACGAAAAAAACCATTAGATTGACTAGAACTTTGATTTTGACCTCGAATAACTTTTAAAGCAGTCAAGTTAGCCAAAAATCATAAGAGACCTTTTTTGTAGAGCGGTAAATTTTCTATAAAAATAATCATTTGTCGACATGATATGTTTATTGGTTTATGGGATAAAAAATTCCAAAGTATTAACAGAACTTTTCCTATGTTATTTCCATTTAAAACTTTGGCTATCGGGGGGACCGGGTTGATATTAAAATTAAGAGTTATAACTTGGCATGAATTTTTTTTTATATATTTGGAACCGATTTAGGACTATCGTGGAAAAAATTCGAACATTTCCTAAATAAGGACCACCCTAATATGCATGTATACATATGCATGTACATGTCCGATCTGATCA
The DNA here is from genome assembly GCA_028583605.1 of Dastarcus helophoroides. Classification (NCBI taxonomy): domain Eukaryota; kingdom Metazoa; phylum Arthropoda; class Insecta; order Coleoptera; family Bothrideridae; genus Dastarcus; species Dastarcus helophoroides. Next base: position 28,385,355 of record CM053336.1, read on the forward strand.
TAAATTTCGGGTAAATTAGATCAAATTGATTCAAAACAAAGGGCTCCCTTTATTTCTTGACTTTTCGACAAATTATCAAGTCTATCTTAGACGGGCGTTGGTTGGATAAAAATATTCCTTTTCTAAACATAGCGAGATAGGTGGACCCAAAGCGATAAAACTGTCAGCGTTTATCAAGGGGCGGAGGAAGGTAGCTATTGATGGCCTATTCTTGATGTAGGGTCGCCCAAAATTCTGTTAAATTTGTTTAAAATCCATGACTTCTAACACATAATACACACACATGTAGATATATATTCTTTTGTATTTAGGAAAGTATGTCTCAATTCAATTATCCTTCATTGGAATACAAACAAAACGAAATATTTTTCCTGGGCACGATGGAAATACTATATATCAAAATATAAAGAGAAATACTGTTGTATAATCGACACCTCAGCCGAAACAGCTAAAAGGATAAAAAAAAAACATCACGGCGCCTAGGTGGCGGCATATTTGCCCATCAGTTTGTGGAACGACCCATAAAGGCCTGAGTTACGATGTTTATAATTGTCACATGACGTTATGATTATGTCAAGAGTGACCTAAAAAGGTCCATGTGTAACAAAAATTAATTCCAACAAGAACTTTGTTAGATTTTGGTTCACATATGTTATTCGTGTATAGTAGGGTGGGCAGAAAATCCGCCTTTTTAGAATTTCGTTTAGTAATAGCAAAAATATTGTTTATTATGTTGTAAAAAAATTTTATGTGAAGGGAAAAAATTTTTGGTCAACATCCAGTGGCGTGCATACAATGAAGGCAAAAAGGCATTGCCTACCCTAGCAAAATCAGAAAAGAAAATATAAATGCCCTCCTACTCCTAAATAAAATTAATTTTTGAGCAGAGGCAGTATTTCGCTTTATTAATATTTTATTTCTCTTTTCGATCATTAAAAGAGGGTACAAACTTTTAAAATTAATTCAAGGTTATTGCAAAGTTAACACGAATACGGTAATATTCCAGTGAACAGTCACACTCCATCACAATATTCCCCTGCATGTGCTCCATAAGCCAAAGGCATAGGTACATTACAACAATATCATAGCGCTTATATGGAGATGTAAAGGCAGCACCTTTTATTTGCTAATGTGTACATTGCAGCGACATCTTTGTTACAGTGGACGTACATTACATTAGAACTTTCCATTTCGGTAAATCCCCTAGATATTAACTTATAATGCAATTTGTTGGTCTTGTTGCCAACGCCTACGTTCCTTGTGTTTTGTAGTGTTTATTTAGTACAAACCGAATTCATTCGTTTTCTTTTTATAACAAGCTTTATTCAAGACATTTAATATATACATAGTGTTGAACTGTTCTGTTACTGTTAGTTTATTGGACTGTTAGTGACGAAAATGCAGTGAAAATGCGATTATGGTGAAAACTGCTTATAGTGGCTAAAAAACTTTTATTGGTGTTCATAAATACGAAAATACCGCTGCAGGACGTGTTATTCCTCTACTTAAACTTGTGTTTGGATATTTTGGTAAAACAAATCTATGATAATTACAAATAGATTATTATTTTCAAAAGAAAAAAATACGTGGACTGAAAAGTTTAATAATTCATAAAGTTTAGTTCCACTTTCAAACTTGCTAATAGGATTCTTGCAACGACTTTCTGCTCTGTAAGTACACGATAATTTTTGCTACATTACATTTACTCCAACGTTTACTTTTGTCTGTATCGGAATTATCGGATATCTATTTGCCTACCCTGTCTCAAATGGCACTGCACGCCACTGTCAACATCTCAGGCTCGCCCATTGCAGTCAAAGATAAAAATGCTCAAAAAATTTTTTGATCAACCTATTTTGATCGGAAATTTTATGCTCTACAAAAAAGTTTCTTACACAAAATTACGTAGGACTTATAGATTTAGAGATAATCCCGATTTTGGTATCAAAATAGTAGATTTTCGCCATTAAAATAATTTTGTTACCTTGAAATCTAATTAAAAGTTCTCCATTCGACAGAAAATTGAATTTTCTATCAAAAAGTTCCTTTGTACAATTTTTTACGAGTGATAATTGTTGAAATAAATCCGATTTTCGTTCAAAAAGTGGCATTTTCGACAGTAAATGAATTATATCTTGGTATAAAATGATCAATAAATCAATTATTTGGTACAAAATTTTATTTTCTACAAAAAAGGTTCTTATATCGTTATACCTTCGATTTTTATCGGAAAATTACAATTATTAGAAAAAGTATCAGTTTTCTCAATATAGTCAAATGCATTATATTTTTCTATCGAAATTAGTAAGTGAACTCAACAATTCAGGATAGGAAGTAGTAATAAAGTGAATTCAAAAGAAATAATGAGTGGAAGGTTATGATTAATACATTGATTTTTACTTTTAATTCATATTTTTACAGAATTTAAACATTAAATTGATTTTTACTGTCGAAAGTTGGATTTTTTCGACGAGATTCCAAAGTCGAACGAATAGCTCCATCTCTACATTCATAACCACAAACTCTATTTGAAACTTCTGTCACAAGCTTAACCGTACGTTCTACGGCTTGTGTATGACAAGGAAAATTTTGAAATTCCGATATGCTTCTCGGACTAACATTATTATTTGCTAAAATTTCTCTTAATTCTTCGGTAGATACATTAGTTAGAACAGGAGGAGATGTTACAGTACAGTGATTCCAATTAATCATTTTGGTATAACCTTTGGCATTGAGCTGAAGAGCTGGTAACTTGAAATAACGAATAAAATGTTTTTTTTTGCTGATTCTAAATTCTCTCTTGCCTTAATAATAGTTTTTAAAGCAAATTCACGAAAATTTGAGTTATCATCAACTAACATCCCAAGAAGTAAATTTTCCGGAAATGCAAAAAAGGCATTTTGTGAGAGACAATCAGTGATATTTTTTTTTCAGCTTTAGGCATATAACGAGATCTCTTGAGCAATTCAAAAAAATGTTTTGGACCTTGATCTATTGTACTATTTAATTTGATCAAAAACCAAACAGGTACATAAACTTTAAGAATATAAAGAACTAATTTTTTCAATTTTGGGTCAGGTTTTTCAGTAGAAATATACAATCTCAAAATTCTATTTGCAGTTGTTAACCACCTGGCGTGACATAGGAAACTAGGGTTTTTATTTTGTCAGTCATCTGAACATTTACCTCTTTTAATGGCTGTAGTAATTGCTAATAAATATTTTTGATCGTTACTCAAATCAGAAATTGAAACAGACGGCAAATCACAATCCACGATGTTATATTTAACAATGGGACGTTTCTCACACGCTAAAAGATTATTTCCAATAGATCCTTTATAACAGTTAGGCCCAGATGTTGTGCCATCGAGAAATTGAAAAAAATGTTTCAACGGTAACTCATTCAGGTGTAATAAACAAACTACCCACTGGAGAGGCCCATCAAATTTTTCCTTAAGACGTCGAATTATTCCACCCTTTCACCCAGTGTTCACAGGACATCCATCGCAACCGACTACTACGGATCGGACTACGGATAGTTTTTTAACAGAAAGTCAAAAATACACTTAGCAATATCATCGGATTGTCCAGAAGTGGGAGTAACGTGTCCGATATAATTCGAGTTTGGTTCGCTGATAAGAGAAATATGCTCTTCTTTGATTAATTGGCGAAAATATTTAGAACCTTTTTTCACTTGAACGGCAGTGACATCTTTCCTACCATCGAAATAAACACTTTCAAATCCAGTATTATTTTCTGCAAGTTTTAAAGCTTTTTGAATTTTGGATTTTTCTTTCATGATTTTATTTTTATCCAGAATCAACTTCTTATCAGTTTTAGTAATTAGTCCTACGTCTATTAAAATCGATGTTACAAGGGCTGCAGTGGCGCGAGTACTTACGTTATACCTTTGGCTGATAAGAGCAGTTTCTTTGAATTCAATTCTAATTTGACTTTGAACGAGATTAGAATCCGTATGTCTTCTTTGTTTGTAGCTTGGTTCATACAATGAAGTTGTTTTCGACGAAGTACTGTTAATGAAAGAAGTCGATTTTTGAGAAAAAATTATTTCACTGAATGATGAATTAGAAGATAAGTCTGAAGGTACCAAATTTTGGTTTAAATCTGAGATACTACGAGGTAAACGTTCTGTACATTCATCATTTGGCTCTGTGATGTTCAAAATTCGTTGAGAGATTTTTTGTAAGCGTGTAGTTCTCTGATCTGTGAGAAATTCATGTTGAGTGACAGGTATTTTTTTTTCTTCTGAACAATTTCAGATACTGAATTCAGTACATTTACAAGAGCTTACATCGAATAGTTTTTTCGAATCAGTCCTGTAATCATTAATTTTTTTGCTGTCCAGATAAAGAAGAATGGCGATTATTACTCACTATTTTTTTAACCTTCAAATATTTTTCATGTTGAGGAATTATTAATTGAATAATTCGTTTAGTTGAGACTGTTGGGATTGAAATCATAGAGAATAACTTCTCTACGTCTGTAGCTACAATACTTGCAATTTCGGAAAATGATGGCTCAAATTGATTCTCGTTTTTTCTTCCTTGTCTTTGGTAATTACAATACCTTACAATGTCTTCCTTGTTTGGTTTGATCCTCGGGTAATTTCTCAGGCTCTCCAATTATAGGACACGCTGACATTTTGAGAAAGTGCTTTCACTACTGTTAATAAAATAAGTATGGAGAAACAATATTAGAAATTTGCAACCGATGTTCAAATTGGTAATTAAGAAATTCCATAAAATATACTTACAAAACAACAAGAAAATAATAATAATTTGATTACAGTTATTTTCTTAACGTTATGTCCCAATTTAAGTAAACTATTAAACTGATCGGAAAATGTCAGGAAACTTTTTTTAAGGTTAGGTGTTGTTATGAAAAGTATTTGAAGATAAAAAGGAAATTTACAGAACGCCATCTGTTGGCAATCGCTAAGACAAACGGGTTGCTCTCGTTGCAGAAGTCTACTCTAGCGCTAGTACTGGATGTACCCTGACCGAAACTTTGAAAAATGTTGTACTAATTTTTATCGGAAATTTGTAATTATTAAAAAAAGTATCAAAGGTAGCTGATTCGATATAAGAATTTTTTTTGTAAAAAATTAAATTTTGTACCAAGTAATTGATTTATTGATCATTTTATACCAAGATATAATTCATTTACTGTCGAAAATGCCACTTTTTGAACGAAAATCGGAATTATTTCAATAATTATCACTCGTAAAAAATCGCACAAAGAAACTTTTTGATAGAAAATTCAATTTCCTGGAGAACTTTTAATTAGATTTCAAACTAACAAAATTATTTTAATGGCGAAAATCTACTATTTTGATACCAAAATCGGGATTATCTCTGAATCTATGAGTCCTATGTAATTCTGTGTAAGGAACTTTTTTGTGGAGCATAAAATTTCCGGTCAAAATAAGTTGACGAAAAATTTTTTTGAGCATTTTTATCTTTGACTGCAATGGGCGAGCCTGAGATGTTGACCAACAATTTTTTCCCTTCACATAAAATATTTTTACAACATAATAAACAATATTTTTGCTATTACTAAACGAAATTCTAAAAAGGCGGATTTTCGGCCCACCCTAGTGTATAGATTATTCGTTTATTTTCTTAATAGAGCGGCTGTTAAAGCTAGGGTTTAAACCACTCTTCTTATTTCTACACGAACTAAAACGCCATAAATATTCTTGCAATTAATATCTTTTCGGTATTTTTGACGGCAATTTCGGCCCGCTGAAGTTATTAGAAATGTATTTTAGCACCCTAACAATCATAAAATTGGTAAACTGAAGTGAAATATGATACCTTTTAATCCTAGACGAACAGGATCAGTTTCATGCAAATTAAAATCACATATGTTCGATATTTTGAAGGGGCAATTAAATACGCCCTAGGTTAATTTGAGAAACCCATGTAAAATCTAGCAGAAAATAATATACACGTTCTTGTAATTAAAAAGAACACTCAATATGTTTAGAAACTGATTAATTTTCAAGAAGGAATTCATTTAATTGTCTACTAAACAGCAAGGACAAAAACTTGACATTGGCGGCCATGGGTGCCCAAAATACTTTTGACGAATAGAAAAAGGAAAAAAAAAATGGTCATTCGCCTCACATTGCGCCCTAACCATTTTTCAAGCGCCTGGGGCACATGCTTTTGCTTGCCCCTGGATATAGAACTTTGACGTTGGCACGATGGAGGTATTCGCCTGCAATGGGTCAACATTAAGTTGTTTTGATGTTGACAGGATGGAGGTAATCATCTACGATGGGTCAACATTAATTTGATTTGGTAAAAAAAAAATATTTTATTGATATAAACACGGGGGAGGCACTCGCCTACGATGGGTTTAATTAACATCAATTAGTTTTAACTTTTCGATCAGTAATGTAACATTCCCGGCAATCGAATTATGCAATACCATAAAAATATAACTCGATAGAATACCTTCAAATTTTCGGTATTTCGGTGGATTATATCAATCGATATATAAACTAGCTGCAAGACAGTTAACACCAATATCTAACACGACCTGGTGTCTCCACAGCATTATAATAGAATCGAGACTAGGTACAAATGACATTTGGCAATGACAGAAGACTTACTGTTGTTTGGGAATAAGGAACGGAAATCATCTGGTGTCCATGCAGTAGGCCAATAGCGCAATTGATCCTTTGAACATTTGAAATTGGTTCGACTGCCAGGCTTGCGGATCAAGTAACGGTCATGGGGTAAAATGGTTTTGATAATATACGGACCGGTAAATTCGCAATCAAATTTTTTAGGTCTTTGACCTCGATTTAGAAGAACTGCATCACCAGGTTTAAAACGTAAATTATTTCGTCACTTCTTATTTTCAGCAATTATGTGTTTATCGGCATTATCTTTTAATTTATGCAGAATTTCCGTGCGATCAACTGGAGCCAGGATGGACTCAGGTTGAGGTAGATCAGCCAAAATGGTTCGAATTTGAGGTGTTTCTCCTTCTTGCCTAAACACCGATTTGAATGGAGAACAGCCTGTAGTTTTCTGTTTTGTGGTATTCATTACTAATTGTACTTTCCATAGTTTATTCGGCCATTCTGACGATTGACTGGATTCCACTCAAAGAAGGTTGGTAATGGTACGCATGTAGCGTTCAACTTGATCGTTGGAGCGATGTGTTATGACATGTATTTGTATTCCAAAATAATCAATGAATGTTTTAAATAGTTTTGCGGTAAAATTTGTGCCTGGAGCGTGAATGATTTTGGTAGGTATTCCAATAAATGATGAATGAGTTTTGTTTCTTCTGCGGTGAGACCATGTTGTGGATAGAGTAGACAGAATTTTGAATAAGCATTAACCATCACGAGGATATGTTTAAAACCATCGGAAATTCCCGACAGAGGACCTAAACAGTCGATATGGATAGTATGGAAAGATTTGGAATTGAGGATAAGAAACCTTGTTTTGGATCAGATCGATTCTTCTTGACTGCACACAACAAACAATGCTTAATATATTTTTTGATGTAACGAGTCATTTGAGGAAACCTAAAATAAAGTTTCATTGATTCTAAGGTTTTTTCCCATCCAACATGGCATTGATCATCATGGTATCTATTATTTGAAGGAACAAATAATGATTTAATTTCCTTGTTAGCAGACTCCATAACACGAAACAAAGTGTTATTGTTAAACTTAAACCTGCGTTTGATATCAGAATCTTCTTCCTTCAAAGATTTAATAATTTGATTACACTCATTATCTTTACTCTGTTCCAATGTCAGCCAATTTTTAAAAATTAACTGAATAAGTTTTAATTTCATTGATCGTTTCTATTGGATTTCTGCTGAAAAAGTCTACATGTGAAATTTCAGTATCTTTTCGGTAGACAATGTCGAAATGTAAATTTTGCATGTATGCCCACCAACGAGCAACACGGGGTTTCAAATCTTTTTTTGAAGCTGTCAGTGTATGTACCGCAAAGATGATGTCAAAAAATAATGCATAAATGACTCACCTGAATGTCCGGTGTTTTCTGCCTAAGGTTTGCCAGGGAAGGGAAAGGAAAATAGGAAAAACCTCAGCAAAAGACTAATTAATTAACCGACCGAAATTTCTATCACTGCCTTCTCTGGTGGCCGCGCAATAATCTCTCGTTTTTCTTTATCGTATAAAACACCTGCTGGCACCAAGAGGTACTTTTTCATATATGGCGCCAATAGTTAGTTTGAATGAATTATAGTCAGTTATTAAAACAAACTTTATGCCCAACAAATACATGCGAAAGTTCTTCAAAGCTTTTACAACGGCAAGTGTTTCCAATTCAAATGAAGGGTATTTGCTTTCTTCAAAAGATGTCCTTTGGCTAAAATACTCAACGGGTCGGAAAGTATCGCCGTGCTTTTGCATTAAAATTGCCCCAAGTCCAATGCTGCTAGCCTCTGTGTGCAATTGTGTTTCTAAAGTCGATTCAAAAACAGACAATAACAGTTTTTCGGTCAAAATGTCAACTATATATTATCTAGCTTTTTCGCAATCTTCAGTCCAATTAAAAGGGACGTTATTTTTGGTTAAATGTGTGATACACGCAACCTTACTCGAAAAAGAGGGTATAAATTTTCGAAAGTAGCTGGCTAAACCTATAAATTGCCGAACTTGACGAAAATTTGTGGATGTTAGGCTTTCCTTAACTGCCCGGACCTTATTTTCGTCAGGGCGTATACCATCGAAAGAAATTTCACGGCCTAAATAGGTTATTTTCTTCATAAAGAATCGACATTTCTGAATATTAATTGAAAATCCTGCATTACGTAAAACTGCCAAAACAGATTTAAGTTTCTCTAAACCGTCTTGTACTGAATTTGAAGGTATTAGGATGTCGTCTAAATATACTAAGGCAACATCATATTTAAAATTTCCCAGTGACAGTTTTATAGCCCGCTGGAAAACTGCAGGGGCATTTGCCAACCCAAACGGCATTCGTAAAAATTTAAACTGGCCGTTTTAGCCATGTAATCGTCAGCAATTGGGATCTGATGGTATCTGGATGCCATATCAAGGGATGTAAAGTAGCGGCCTTTGCCCAGATGATCTAGTTTATCATCTATACGTGGCAGAGGGTAACGATCCTTTACAGTGATTTTATTTAGTACGCGGTAGTCTACGCAAAGGCGATTAGATCCATTTTTCTTCTGAACCAAGATAACGGGGCTGGCATAGGGAGAATTACTTTCGCGAATAATTTTGTTTTTAATTAAATCGTCTGTGATTTCTCTTACTTTGGCCCGTTCTAATTCAGACATACGATAAGGTTGATAATAGACTGTTTTGTTTTCTGTTAGTATTATTTTCAATTCAGCTGTCTTAACGGCTTTTATTTGATTGCCAGTAGTGAGGAGATCCATAAATTCAGATAACAAGTGAATCAATTTTATTTTGTCATCACAAACCAAGTCTGTTACAATTTCGCTATCAAGTTTCAGTGACGTTTTTAAAGAGGATACTTTGGGAACAATCTTTTGGCAATTTTTATCTTTAACCAAAATGACACTATGATCGTAAACATTTTCACCGATAACAATGTCATAGTCAGAATTATTGGTAGGCACAATAATAAGATCAAGTTCTACGCCTAACATCAGGAAATTCCATCCAAGCTTTTGTAAAATAAAATGAATTTCGTAGAGTGCCATCAAATCATTATAAAGAGGTAAAACGGGGAATCTTTGGAAGTTTTAATTAATTGACAAGATATGGCAAGAGATTCTTTCATCTGAGAACACGTAGAGCCGGTATAGACAGTTTGTTTTATAACCAGCAACAATAATTGGTGACGTTTTCAGATCTAGATCATTGCTATTACCACAAAAAGTATAAGGCGCATTAAAACTGAAGTTAACATGCTCGGTCTTAACTTTAACTTTCTTTTTAGATTGTCCTAGCCGTTACGCCGTTTAGTTAATAATGATTGATTTTAGTAAAAATGTATTGAATAAACTAATAAAATAAATATTTTATATGCATGAAATTAATATTAAAAAGTAAAAAATTTAAATATGAATTAATAACAAATAAAATTTTAACTTTCATTGTAGGTTAAAAGAACAAGTTCGTCAATTGAAGATCGAAGTAAAATTATAGAAAGGATTAAAGCTGGTGGATCGATGAATACAGTGGCATTAGAGAATAATGTTACAAGACAAGCTGTTTCTAAAATTAAAAATGCTGAAACAAAAATTCTTAAAATGATAAATCTACTTGCTCCCTGTGAAGGTAGTCTGACGATGAAAAAATATAAAGGGGTAGAAGATAGCATTCTCGATCGCAAAGTTTATGAGTAGCTTTAGTAAAGAAGGAGCATGGGATTTCCAGTTTCTGGTATTATTTTAAAGAAAAAAGCGTTGTTTTTTAATAATCGTCTTGGACGTAAAGAAAATTTCGTAGCTAGTGATGGGTGGCTTACACGTTTTAAAAAAAAATATGGGATAAACAAGAAAATATTTCATGGCGAAAAACTATTTGCGAATGTCAACGGAAGTGAAGTTTTTAAAGCTAAAATGGCTGACATTCGACAAGTCACTGGGACTGAGCTCAAATGTTTATACAATTGTGACGAGAGTGCTTTTTACTGGAAAATAATGCCTGTGTTAGTGTGTAGAGAAGAAAAACAAGCAAATGGTTGGAAAAAACTAAAAAATCGGGTCACCATTTTATTTTATGTAAACGCTTCTGGTACACATAAGATTCCTTTTTTTGTAATTGGAAAATGTGCTAAACCTCGGTGTTTTAAAAACGTGAATCATCTCACTGTTCAGTATGTCTCCCAAAAAAATGCATGAATGACGTGCGACCTGATGAAATTTTGATATTATTCAGTATTCTTGCCTGATGTTAAAAAAGAACATGACCTGGATAATAATCTTAAAAAACAGCTCTGTTAAAAACGACTCCACAGTTTAATGATTTATCTGCAAATGAGATTAATAATTGACTGGATATAGATGCTGATGATTTCGGTTGGCAGGCACTGAGTGATGAGGACATTCTACTGTCAAGATAGCCTGATAATCAAGCAAATGATGCTGTAGAAGAGTTACATGATGAAATTCAATATACGGATCTACAATCAATGCCTACAGGTTTTATTTTAGATAATGCCAGCCCTACTTTTATTGAAGCATTAAGGGGATTTAGGTTATTTCTTCAATGGTATCAAAAAAATGGAGAAAATCCTGATGAATTACAACAACTGCTTCAGCAGCTCCATAATAATCTCCTTAAACAACTAATAAAAGATGAATAACTTTTAAAAGTTCAAGTTCTTAAAAAATATAAATGTTTTTTTCTTGTATCTGTAGCAATAGTTAAAGTTTGATGTTAGAATTACTAATAGCTGTGAAAAATATTTATTAAGAGCTTAGTTCTAAAGATGCTGTTAAATGAAAGTAATTTATCTATATTAAATAATTGTTACATTTTTTTAATTAATATCTACATAAAACCTATATCTAATACTATGTTCTTACATTTACTCACAGCTAAAATGATACAGTGAGTATCCAACAGATAAAACTATTTACTACAACCAACATTTCCCCCAATTTTCATTTGCTTATTTTTATATGCGCTTTTATAATAAAACATGGTAACTGCATCATTTAAGCTGTGAGTCACTGTAGGTGCTTTAATAATACTGGCACACAAATATAAAAAAGTGGCCTGTACATTTGACTAGACCCAGCTAGGGGGATGTATTTCGATGCGCTAAATCCGAATCTGAGATCCGTTTAACCTGCACACCCACAAATTTTGAGTAAATTACAAAAAAATTCTAAAAACGGGAAAAATTGCAGTTATGCAAACGAAAAAAATTTTCTCGAACTATGTAGGTGAGATATGTGTCTTATGTATTTCGATGTGCCGAATCCAAATTCAAAGTTGATTTGGCTCGACAACCTTCCAAATTTAGAGTAAATTGAAAAAACCGCTAAAAAATCTCTAAAAATAGTAAAAATTGCAGTTATGCAAATGAAAAAAAATTGTGGAACTAGATCAAGTATGTTTTTTACGTATTTTAATGCGCTGAATCCAAATCTTTATTTGATTTAGCTGATACACCCCCTAAATGTAAAACAAATTGCGAAACACCCCTTTAAATCGATAAAAAAAGTAAAAAATTTCAATTATGCAAATGGAAAAAAATTCTTAAGCTAGATCAAGTATTTCTCTTATATATTTTGATGCGCTGAATCCAAATTCGAAGTTGGTTTGGTTTTATACATCCTCCATTATTTAGTAAATTGTGGAAAAACAATAAAAATAGCAAAAAAAAAATCATAAAAAATAGTTACGAAATAGTAGATAATATCAAAAAATAGTATTGTTCTTACAGTAATGAATTAAACATGATTCCTTCCAAATTATACTACAACATCTACACATTGTATTTAAAATTAAAAAAACGACTTTCATTGATTTTACATTCTTCTTTGCTTGTATCGCACTCTTTTTTTTCTTCGATTGTTTGATGCAGTAGGTTCCTCTTTCGTTTTCTATTTTTTCTAGTTATTTCTCCTTTTAAAGTCCAGCAAAAATCTGTGATGTTGACGTTCCATCTTTCTTGATACCGATTCTCCATTTTACTCATATCATGTATTTATAAAATCGATCTCCTTGTTCTTTACGGTAGTTTCCAAGGTTTTGAGAAAAGTAGTCAAGAAAAGAGAGTGGAGGAAGTGCAACAAATCGGAAATAATCAGTTTTATTTCTTGTCGTTCTGATAATGACAAGCGATGTGGACGATATATTATAGGCTTTTCAGTAGTACATTCAATAACCATTTTAACAGTACTTGTTTTACCTAATTCACTCGCTTTAAAACAAAAGCGATCTTTATAGGAAATCAATAATTATGGGAGCTTATTTTTTTCCAACTCCGTAAGATCACCGCATTCAAAATCATGCATTGTCTGAGTAACATCTGAATCTGCGATATTTACCACATTAATCAAGTACTTCTCTTTAATTTCTGTAGTCAACTCTTGATCATCGAGCAACTTTGTAATTACAAGATGGTTTGAATTTTTAATCACTAATATTGATGGATGACCGATGTAATTTTGTCCAATTAATAGATCAAAGAATTAATTCAGAATCGTCTAATATTATAATCTCCGTCTGAAGACAAACACCTGCAACATTAATAACATCTGAACATTTTCGAATAGCCGATACTTGAGATCCATTAAAACCGCGTAATTTTATTGCTTGTTCAAGATTATATATTTCTTTGCAACAGAAAGTTTCATCAATGTCAACTCACTTCCCATGTCACTGGTACAGTTAATAATTTTTAATTCTAGCTTTCTTCGAATATTTGTTTTTCGATTTTTGATCTGCAAATTTAACATCCTTAAATTTAGTATTGTCTCTTGCTTTTATTCTACAATTTTCTGCTACATGACCAATTCGATGACAAAAAGCACAGTGTTTATTGCGAAAATTTGAACACTGAGCACGTTTATGTCCCAGTTCGTTGCATCCAAAACATTTTACCTGAGAATTCATTTTTATTTATTATCCTTTTTGGAAAAATACCCTTTGTTACTTGGCTGCCTGCTTTAATTACTAGAACACGGAAAATTTGTGACATATTCAGCCAATTAGACAAAAGTACTGCAACGCGCTGCTCTTATATTCGCTTTGATCGAAACGTCCCCTATCCCTTCAATAAGGCAGTCAACAATTTGTTTTTCGGATTAATTTAATCTTACAGGATATACTTCTTCCGGGATTGGACCATGTCAAAGAACTACTAAAAGTATTCGACGTTTCGTTCACCATCGTAGGGGGAATAAAGAAAGGAAAAAAAATGATGAAAAGAGGAATATGAGGGAATGTGCAAAAATGAAAGAATGAAAAGGCCAATTTCAAAACATCAGAGTACGGTAACTCAGTATGTCCACCATACCAGAGGCGAGACTTCTGAATTGAAAATTGATACAAAGGATAAAAAAGTTTAGACAGAAGAGCACGGTAACTCAGTATGTCCACCATACCACAGGCGAAACTCTTCTGACAGGAAAGAGGGAAAGGGAAACTTTATATACCATTCGTCTGCGCGATCGCTTCCGAAGATTTCCGATGGTTGGTTTCCAGATGGAGGAAAGCATGTAACCGTCGTCTCTGTTGATGTTTTTGGGGAATTTTTGGATTTCAGTGGCCTCCCGTATCTTCCTATTATAGTAACTGGGAATATTGGATATCATTGAAATATTATCAAAGAGAATCTTATATCCGGTCTCATGTTGATGTTCGGCAATGGCTGACTGCGAAAATAAACCAGACCTCAGACATCTTTGATGCTCGGATATTCGCATCTTAAATGATCGCCTCGTTTCTCCGATGTACACTGAACCACAAGAACAAGGAACCCTGTACACACCATTAGAGCGAAAGGATGAAATTTTATCTTTGGGAAATGGGAGAAGTTGTTGGATCTTTGAGGATGATGAAAAAATGGGTTTAATGTTGTGTTTTCTCAATAATTTTCCGAGTTGACCTGTTACTCCATGAACATAAGGAAGGAAGGATTTAGAAAAAATTATTGAATTTTGTGAAGGACGAGGGGTAGGGTGAAGATGTCGTTTAATGACAGTTTCAATGTCGTGCGATTTGTAACCATTGTTGCGGAGGTTGAAACGAATTTTGTTCAACTCGTCTGAAAGATTTATCGGTTGTGAAATTGCTACAGCTCGTGAAACCAGTAAATTTATGACAGAACGTTTTTGGGAAGGGTGATGATGGGACTCTGCATGCAAATAGCGATTAGTGTGGATGGGTTTTCGATAAACGGAATGAGAAACGCGACCGTTTGGTAAACGGGTGACCAGTACGTCAAGAAAAGGAAGAGAACCGTTGTTTTCGATTTCCATAGTGAAGCTAATGGAAAAATGTAAACTGTTTAGGTGTTTCAAAAAATAAATTTAGTGAATCCTTGCCATGTGGCCACATATTAAATGTGTCTTCTACATAACAAAGGCACACCTTAGGTTTTAAATCCGCAGTTTCCAACGCAGTGTTTTCGAAAGATTCCATCAAAATATTTGCTACGACTGGGGATAAGGGAGAACCTATTGGGGTGCCGGAGACTTGTTTATAGAAGCTGCCATTGAAAGAAAAATAAGTCGATGTGAGGCACATTTAAGTTAAATCAGCTAGAGAATCTGCAAATTCTTTACCTGAAAGTAATTGACGAATTATCGTCATGGAGTCCGAAACTGGAACATTTGTGAATAGTGAAGTGACGTCAAAACTTACTAGTATGTCGTTGGGGTCTAGGGTTAATTCGGACAATAAATCAACAAAGTGTTTGGAATTTAGGACGTGTGATGGTGTGTTTCCGGTTTGTGACTTGAGGATGTTAGATAAGTATTTCGAGACATTGTAGGTAGGTGAATTTTTCTGACAATGGGCCTAAGAGGAATGCTGGGTTTGTGAATTTTGGGGAGACCATAAAGACGAGGTGGTTTGGATTCCTTCGGAACAAGATGTCTGAGAGTGTCTGCGGACAAATTTGAGGATTTTAGTTTCGACTTTAATTCACGTTCAATTTTGCTTGTTGGGTCCCGAGGAAGAGGAATATAGGATCCGTCATTCAACAGAGCGTTAATTTAGGATGCATACTCGGAATTATCCAAGATGACAGTTGCATTACGTTTGTCAGCCGAAAGAATAGTGATTGAAGAATCTGTTTTTAGGGTTTTAAGGGCACATCTTTCTTCTCTAGAAATGTTGGACTTTGGTGGTTTGGCATGTTTTAGTATTTTTGTGGTTTGAAAACGAATACTTACGATGGTGGGCGAAACGTCGAACACTTTTAGTAGTTCTTTAACACGGTCCAATCCCAGAAGAAGTATATCCTGTACTGACTCTGGCCGTGGAAGCCTTCGTTATCAAATTTAATCTTAATTTATTCAACATAGCCAGCTTACGAGAACAATAATCATTGAGGTCTTTACCTACCGAAGCATGATAGGTTGCGGCTTCATAAAACAATTTACCCAACGTATTTTTATTTGGGAACATGCCGCGCAGCATTGTTTTCCATTGAGATCATGTAAATTGCATAATTTTTAAACCCTCGTACCATATTTGTGCTGTGCTTTTTAATTTTTCCAATGCAATATCAATGTTTGTAACCACATCCCAATGATAAATTGCGGCACATTCATTCACCTTACACACCCAGTTATCGACATTTTGAGTAAAGTTTGAAGGGTCAAATTCCGGGATCAAACGATCATCATTGAAAGCTGCATATTACATGTGTCTAATTTCAGGTTGTTCGTGAGCAGTGATATTAGGGTAAAAACCAGTGATGCAACGGATCTCTGTTTCTGTGTCCGCAAGTGCGGAAGTTCCGCGCGCTTTTCAACATCCGTTTCTGCTTCTGTTTCCGCAACTTTTATAACGGAGATTTAAACGGAAGTTTACAACCGACGGGCGACGGCTGAGAGTTGCGCATGCGCGGCGCGAGGCGCGTGCGAGTCGCTGGACGGTTGAGCGCGCGGGAGAGGGGTCAGCCAGCGAGCCGCGCAGGCACTTGTCACATTTGTTTGTTTACGTACTTTTTGGTGAATGTAAGCGCGTATTACGCGCTTACATTCACTGCTGCTGTTTGTGTCAATACATTTGTGTCGTGTGTAACTTTAGTGCAATTATGAAACCAAAAACTAGTGTTATTTGGAGCTACTTCGTTGAGATTGACGATGCAAAAGCCAGATGCAAACTATGTGATAAAGTGTACTCGCGAAAAGGCCGCACAACTACCGCTTTAAAGAGTCACCTCAAAGCAATACATGCCGAACAGTTTGCAGAGTTTGAGAAGTTAAATGAAGCAGCTAAACTTTCATCGGAAACGAAAAGAGAAAAGGTCAGTTAATGAAACGACTGCCTACTTTTTTATATATGAATTTATTTATAATTAGTTAGGCAACTGTTAGTCTGTTATGTTCAGTATAGACCTACTGTTTGGATAATTTGAGTACTCACTAAATACTTAACGTGAGCGATTTATGAATAAAAAAACATAATTTCTATTAATGTTATTTAAATAATATTTTAATGTAATTTTATTCATGCGCACTTAGTAATATACGTCGTGCTTAAAGAATAGTTTGCTTAACCATATTTTCCTGCCACAAAATAATACTTTATTTAGCCGATTTTAATTCATAAAATACTCTTGAAAGATTGTAAAATGTTCAGTTACTCAAGTCAGTTGTCCTTTTTTATATTTATTTATTTATTTTATATTGTTGTAGGTTTATTCAACTCCGGCTGAAAATGCTAAAAAACAATTAACACTACAACAAAGTCTGCAAATTAATGATAATTGGGATTCATCACATAACAAATCTCAACAAATTGATCGTATGATTGCTGAAATGATTGCCCTCCAAAACCTACCATTCAGTTTTGTCGAAGGCACGGGCTTTCGCAGATTAATGAACGCTGCTCTTCCGAAGTACAAATTGAGAGACCGTGATTATTTTTCTTCATTTGTATGCGATAATTTGTTGATTGGCTAAGAAAGTCAAAGATCTACTTGTAGAATTCGACAAGTTATCCTTCACAACTGACATATGGTCTGATCTTCATTCTGGAATTTCATTGCTTAGTTTGACTGCACAAGGAATTTCCGAGGATTTTTGCAAAAAGAATATAATTTTGAAATGTGAAGTTATAGACGAGCGTCATACAGGTGCTGTAATATGTACAAAGTTTCAAGCTATTCTTGAAGAATGGGGCATACATCACCAAAAAGTACACTGTATGGTGCGTGACCGTGGTTCTAACATGGTTAGAGCAATGCAGTTGGCAGGATTTGAGGATGTCAGCTGCACAATACACCAGATCCAGCTTTGTATTCGAGCTGGTGTAGAATCTCAAGAGTGGCTTCTACAGCTAACTACAAAATTGAGAAAAATTGCTACCCATTTTAATCACTCCTTAGTCGCCCAAGCTGAGCTAACAAAGATTCAAAAGGAACGCCTGAACCAGTCTGCTTTATCTGTCATTCAAGACTGCCCTACACGGTAAATAAATAATCAGTTAATATTATCTGATAAATAATATTATTTATTTTATACATATTTTGTTTGTAGATAATAAATATTCACCTTATAGAAAGCTACATTATTTTAGCTGAAATTAATAATTAAATTAAATTTGTTTTATTTTCAGATGGAATAGCACATTTTATATGACGGAAGGGTTTTAGAAGCTCAAGGATTCGATTGTCTTGTACCTAAGTGCAAATCCAATTGTTATGATCTCCCCTGAAGACTGGATTAATGTTTTAAAATTTGTGCAATTAATGAGACCATTTGAAGAAATTACTAGAAACTTAAGTAGTTCTCAAGTGAATATTTCTTCAGTTATACCCTTGATTCATGTTCTGATAACAACATTACAACAAGAAGAGATGAAACCTGATACTTCAGAACAATTTCGAAATTTGACGAGAAGATTACGCGATGAATTGAACTCTAGTGCAAGATTTGGAGAACTTACCAAAGATGACAAATACACAGTTGCCACGTATTTAGATCCGCGGTACAAATCTTATTTTTTTTTCCAGCATCACTACGGATCAGGTAGAGGCTAAAATATTAAATATGACGATCAGCCGAACCAGACAATCTAGAGAGTTAACTAACTCCACTTACGATGATAGTGTATCTTGTGTAGTGTACCCCAAAAGGTGCCGAACGCAAATTGAGGATGAAGTCCAGCCGACGTCATTATCAATGATGAATTCATCATTTCAAATGTTAGAATCCATGTTAAGTACAAACGAAGAAGACCAAGAAATCTCGACTACAACTGTGTGTGAGTGACAATCTCTTTTTGGAGATACAGTCACATTTTCAGGAGTACAAAAAAGAAAAGAGATTACCTTTAAATGAAGATCCTCTTGTGTGGTGGAAATTAAATTCACACAAATACCGTAATCTTTTGCCATTAGTACGCCAATATTTGTCGGTACCCCCCAGCAGCGTCGCCAGTGAACAATTATTTAGCGGAGCTGGTCTTATATACGAAGAACACCGGAACAGATTGTTAGGTGCAAAAGCGGCCAAATTACTTTTTATAAAATATAACTTGCCACTACTAAATTTTGAATATTAATAAAATGTTCAGTTGGAAAGTTGCAATATTGTTTTCTATAGTAGATTTCTAATCTAGATTTGGTGTATTTGTATTTGGTACTTAATAAAGAATAATATTTGTAAATTTGTTTTTTTTTTCATATTATTTACACTTCCGTTTCTGCATCCGTTTCCGTTTCTGCTAAAATTTACTTTTGACATCTATTTCTGTTTCTGGTTCCGCTAAGACACTTCCGTTGCATCACTAGTAAAAACATAGTGGAGCCGTTTATCTCGCCGTGCATCTCGACGTTCATCTTGCCGCTCAGCGATGTTAATTTAATTCTGTAGAATTATATGAGTACAAACATACTCAGGCAGTTCATAAAGCTACGCATCTCGCCGCTCAACTCGCCACGACTAGACGAACAAAATAGTTTGTTTTCGGGGCTGCAGTTGCCTGAAACTCATTCTGTGATTGGTTCGCTGAAGAAACTTTGGCCACAAGTGTATAATGTTTTAAGCAGTTATCTTGTAGACCAGCAGTTATAAAAAGCTGCATTTGAATTTGTAAAGAAACAACAAAATTAACATTCAACGAAAAATGATTATTACATTTTAAATTAAAATTGTCCTTTAGACAACAAACTAAGGTTTGCGTAATTAACAATTTATGGGTAATATGTCCAAGGGGGACTGCTACAGCCCCTATATTTACTATCGTCATATACAACAAGTTCTATTGTTATTTGTTATAAATATCCTACAAAATTTCATATATAATAATTTTTACTCAATGTTTATATACTTCAAATTATTTGAGATAATTGTATTTAAAAATTATTTTTTGTTTATAACTGTATAACATAATCGTTCTCAATTTCTGTAAAAGATGTTATGTACAGACCCTTCTGTAATTACTAGTAATATTCTAGGACAAAATATTTGCTACCACGGTTTGATAATCATGCCAACAAATTTTAAACTTGCACCATCCCTATGTAATGATACAGTAATTATTTGTTATTTATCTTAGGGCATTGGGAGAAGTTTTCCTTTAAATAACATTCAAAACTTAATAATATTACAGTCCATTCAAACGAACCAACCAAGTAAGTATTTGATTCACTGCGCAACACGGAACTAATAAGTAGAAAAAAGTAGAAAACTTTTAAGTTAATTTCAATTGTCGGTATCTACTGTATCATGAATAAAGATATAGGGTAAGGTTGCTTAAGTCGTACCCCTAAACCAAAATTGTCTCTAAATTAAAGAATTTCTAACAACATTGTTGGTTGTGAGACTTATTGAGAATTTCAGTAAATACTGTCTTTATTTGTTTAAACGTAATAAACAATAATGGTTACATTTCTTTGAAATAACAAATTAAAAAAAAAGTGTAATTGGTACGAGTTAGGAAACTGGTTTCTTAACTCGTACCTCCTATAACCTAAGTCGTACCTATGCTAGAATCATATTATGTAGCAGTTTAACAAGAACTTATTTATTTGCAATTAATACAAAAATATTTTTTAATACCTGTTGACACCCCAGCACATTTGTCATGCACCCAAACCTTGCATTTTATGCATTGAATCATATTTTCTCTGCTAATTTCATCACAGAGGTTACAATACCAATCCTTATTTTTATTAATTTTTTTCTTTTTGCATGCTCCTGCATCCAGTTTTCGTTTTATAGAATTTTTTTCTATTCCACACATGTTTGAAGGTGATCTTTATACGAGGAAGCCGTTAATTCCATAGTAGAAACGCGTTTACGCGATGTGTCATCCAAGGATGGTACTGGAGAAATAACATTCAAGTTTTTTTCACATTATCAGTAGTCTCAGGTTGCAAGGTAAAAATAAAATCATCAGTGATAATATCAATTGGAAGAGATTCAACATCTATTTGCGAGATCACTTGAGAAGGCGTCTTTGCAGTTGATGGAAGAGATCTGTCTTTCTCTTCCGCGGAATCAATTTCTTCGCATTCTGTATTTTGAACAAAAGTGGATTTTGGTAACATTGAATTGTCATCACTATCCATTGAGAAAGGAAAGTCTTCGTCTCTAAAGACATATCTGTTACATGGCCATAATCCTGTACATCTGAAGCCATTGATGGCGATTTCCATGCGTGCAGATTTTGGGTAAGCAATACCCAATAACAACACAACGTTCGCTTGTTTGATTGTTTCACCAGGATGTGATCGCAGCCAAACTGCCGATGCTTCATTATAATAAGTTTTTAGTGATTTTTAAAAGGACCGATCCAATGGCTGAAGGCGGTGTGTTGTGTGACAAGGAAAGGAAAGTAGTATTATACCATATTCACGAGCAAGTAAGATGGCGTCAATATTTTTTGTATGGGTGGAATGACCATCTAATAGAAGAAGAACTTGCTTTTGCTCGCTTTTCACTAACCGTGTATAGGCGATAAAATGTTGCAACCACTGAAGGAAAAGTTCTGAAGTTATCCAACCGTTCTTCAAGCAATCAAATACACCCCGGGTGGCGCTCCTGTTTTCAAGTGATCACTCATACGTGCACGTTTGTAAATTAACATTGGTGGTACAAATTCACCTACTGCATTCATGGTGCAAACGCATGTGGTTGTCATTCCTCTTCCACCACTTGTTACTGCACCCACTTGGTGCTTTCCTTTTCTAGCAATGATTTTTGATGGCTTGTGTACTGTTGATAATCTGGTTTCATCCATATTTGATTGGCAGTGAACTTGTATTTGTCCAATATTTGCTCGTATTTGTCAAAGAACTTATAAACTCGTTCTTTATTGAAGGCAGTAGCTCTTGCCATAGACGTTGCTTCTGGAATTCGTAGAGCCAAGGAAGGGTTGCCTTTCATAAATTTATAATACCATTTTTTTCCGGCCATCCTGTTGGTGGAGTTGAATCGATGTTTTAATTTATATTTTTCAGCCAACTGATATGCCAATTTTTTTAAATTCTTCACTGTCAACCAGAAAAAAGAACGTTCCAGCCTAGTAGCATGTTCAGCTAATTCCTTTTCCATTTTTTTTGTTAGATCTTTTGGTCTACCAAAGCTTGCATGAATATTTAATCCACGCAAATGACGAAGTTTTGGTTTAGGGATGTTATAAGTTCTATGTACCTCATTAAACCCGATTTCCTTATAACGCAATTTAGTTAATGCCTCCTCCATATCTTCTTGTTTCCAGCCATTATAAATCGTTTTTAACATTTTGCTGGATCTGTAATTATTTACAAAATGGGAAAATCAAAATACTTTTTCCTACGCGGATATCGTGACATGTACGGAAGCTTTAGTCGTACCATCGGTACGAGTTAAGACGTGCATATGAGTACGACTTAAGAAACATGTAAAGTCTGCTTTGAATAACCTCAAAATATATATCAGGTTTGACAAAATCCATGCAGGAAATAATAGACCGATAGATCTATAACACATATTTAACATGCAACATATATTTAGTTAGCTTTTACTTACTGTGGATAATTCCAAAGTACTCCTTAAAATTAATAAACACAGGACTCGTAACGAATTTTTTTACAAAACTGCTCTAATCTTATGCGGCAGGGGCGGACTAATAAATATGAGGACAAGTATGACCTTAAGCTATGTAAATACAGTATTTTTGGTTGCATGTAGCGTATTCTAGTGCATTAAATCACTAAGGTACGACTTTGGCTGCGGTACGACTTCAGCAACCTTCCCCTACTAATTGGGGAAGTGTTTCGAAAGCCTTAAATTTGGGACCAGTCTGGGACAAGTCTTGGATAGAAGTTGCTGGTAAATGTGGTTTCAGGTAAATCATAGTTAATTTGTAACGTAAATAAAATATGGTGATACATACCACCAAATAGTATATGTAGATAGAAAAAACGACTTTATAACTTTAACACATATTATATATATTACTGAATATTTATAATAATTTTGAATATTGTACTAATTTTCCACAATTATTAGAATTACTGCATTATTTTGTTTTAAAATGTAGCATTGATATATTAACATAATATTCTTTAAATAATTCCCTGGTTGAAGAAGCTTCTTCTGTGGCGAGGTTATTCCTTCTAGATGGTTGAACGTCGGTAAGTACAATATCCCTTGCTACGTCACCCTCGATGTCATTTATGATATTTTCCCTATCAATTATTGTATTGTGAAGTACACAGGCAGCTTTAATAATCATATCAGCTGTGCTCGGATGTGTCTCTATTGCCTTGCATAATACCCTCCACTTCATTGTCAAAATTCCAAAACTGCATTCAACAGTTTTAAGCGCTTTGGATAATTTTATATTCAATAGTTGATTGTTTTCATCTAGATTATTTCTTGCATACGGGCTTCATCAGGTTCTTTAATAAAGGGTACGCTTCATCGTCTATGAAAACGAAAGAAGCATTAATGTTTTAATTTGGAAGACATTTCTCATTCGGGATATTCAGCTGATTTGTTTTCATTAATTTGTATAATTGCGAATGTCGAAATGTTCCTCCATCACTCTGTTTTCCATATGACCCCACTTCAATAAAAATAAATTTACAATTTGCATCGCTAACTGCTTGAAGTACTATTGAAAAATAATGTTTGTAGTTAAAAAAACATTGTTCCGGATCGTGTTGGACACTTTATTCGGATATGTTTTCCATCAATTGCTCCGAGGTAATGTGGAAATTGCCACTTCTCATAAAAAGAATTGGCAATTATATTAAACATTTCTTTCGTAGGCGGTTTCATATGCAAAAGTTGCAAGCATTCCCATAATAGATTAGTTACTTCTTTAACGATTTTTGCAACAGTACTAGCTCCCAATCGAAATGAGAACGCTATGCTTTTGAATGTATTTCCAGTAGCTAAAAACCTAAAAGAAGTAAATTAGTCAATTTTAAAATTTTATAATTCTTAAAATGATTGTATTATGATGCAGTTTTTTTATTTGCTAGTTGAAACAGCTAAGAAGACCTGGAAAATATTAAGGCAACAGTTCAAAGTACACTTTGACAAACTTCCCACTTTGCCATCTGGGTCAGCAGCTGCAGATGATGTCGAAGTCTAAAGGCCATATTTTAAAAGCCTGATCTTTCTAAAGGATATTTTTAAAAAAAAAGATCAACAAGTGGTAACTTATATGAAACCGAACAAGGTACTGTTCCTGATATTAGAGTTGATGGCGAAAGTGACGAAGATGAGGAGGACGAAGAGAGATCAATTAGTGATGGTGATATATCTCCACATAACACGGCGTCTTCTCAAACACCCATATTCAGTACTCCAAATAATGATCGTTTCAGATCCAAGGCAGTTCCAAAATACCATAATCTGGGATGTAGAAAGCGCCCAAACCAAACTGAAGTGATAGGGAATAGTCTATTAGAAATAGAACGAGAAAAAATGAAGATGAAAAGGGCTAAAGAAGCTTCAATTACGAAGAAAAACGATGATCACGTGGCATTCTTTACATCCCTTTTGCCGCATGTGAAAAAATTATTGCTTCCAGAGAAGCTACTGTTTAGAACGAAAGTTCAGCAATTGCTAATAGAGAGTGCTTATGGTAAAAAGGAAGAAAGAAGTGATAACATGTCAAGAGAGTCGGCATCCTCTTCTGTACAACAAGAAATTATTTTTAGTAATAACAAATCGTATACTGTAATGCAGCCTAGCAATTTTGATCTTAATTGTTAAAAAAGCTACCCTTTTGGCATCTGTATGAAATAAATTAATAATGACCAAATACAGTCTGTCAAGTAAGAGCGTGGTCGTGTTAATTTATAAAAAAAATTATTTTATGAAACTTTCATATTTTTATATACATTGTACACATTACAAACAATGATGCAATTCGGTCAATAATGTGTCCAGTCACCATCGGCGTCGATAATTGCCTGGCATCTCCGAGGCATGCTTTCTACTAATTTGACGGCGTATTCTAGTGGCAAGGATCTCCAGATCCGACGAATTTCGTAAGACAACTGCTTCAAAGTGTATGTGCGTCTTCCACGAAGCTTCTGTTTAATATATGTCCACACATTTTCAATAGGGTTTGCATCGGGCGACTGCGACGGCCAATCCAATGTAACGATGCCAGATTGAGTCTTCCACTGAGTAGAGAGCTTGCTGCGGTGTTTAGGATCGTTGTCCTCCTGCAGAATCCAATCTTCATTTTTTGTGATGAACCATCGTTTGGCAGATGGCAGTAAAGCCTTTTTGTAGATTTTTATCATTTTCTCGGCATTTAGGTTGTCAGTAAAGAGGTACAAAGTGCCGAATCCCTGCTTTGAGAAGCAGCCCCAAAGATGCACCTTTATTCCATGTTTTACGGTCCGCTGAACAAGCCTATTGGTGGAAGTTGACCAGGTTCGCTTGAGGACAGAACGTGCCCATATAGAACATTCATCAGTAAAAATGACATTTTCAAAATCTCTATCAATATTCTCATGCGCCCAAGCGAGTCGCTTTGTCACATGTTTTTCAGTCAACAGAGGCTTCTTCATTGTGTTGCGCCATTTCAGATCATGAGCACGAAGAAGGGTTCGGATAGTTTCGTAGGATATATCTAAACCTTTTGCCATTAATTTTGCTTGTCCTTGCCGCAATGTTAAAGCAGCATTCTGCGAAAACAGATTCACTATTCTTTTTTCATGTTTTTGTTCACTTTTCCTATCGAACCACGTTTTGGTAAATCATCGACATTTTTAGGCCACTTTATATCGCTGTATCCACTTCTGCACAAATGCCTTCGACTTTCTCATATATTTAGCAGCCGCTGATTGCGACATTTTGGGACCTTTCGGGTGGATGCAAAGGAACACAGTCTCGTGGCGCGACGCGTACTTAGCACTCATGGCGTTTAACGTGATTCTCTTTCAAAAGATCAACGACAACTGAACCTTTGTTGACAATGCATCAAGGACAAAGCTTCTCTGTATCGGCTCGCGAAGGAAATAGCGCAAAATCTTTCATTAACTGTCGGTAAAGTCGACCACGCTCTTACTTGACAGACTGTAAATTATGTTTTTTTTCTTACCTAAGTTTTACTACCAATCTTTCTTCGACACTGATAGGCTGCTTATGTAAATTAGTGTACCGATTTTTGGTTCTACCATTTGTAAAATGTAATTAATTAAATGTTATCTCAGTCATTCTTAAATATTGATAATACCGATCAGGATATCCTTTAAGTTGCTGGTACAAATGATAAAATTCACCAAGTCTAGTCCGGTCTTGATTTAGTGGATGTACATTCCATTTTCGGTTTCCCTTTTTTAATCGCAACCACCGTTTCACAGCACTTGAAGAATCACTGTCACTGTCGGAATCTGTGAACATGTTGACTATCACTCAGTTACAATAAAACTGACTAGCGACTACAGAGATCAGTTTTAAGTGAAGTTCTTCACCATGTTCTCCACCATCTAGGTTAGATGCGCATCAAGCTGCCCGGCGAGATGACCGGCTCCACTATGTTTTTACCCTTTAGATTGCGTACTTAATTTGACTCGCTTCACATGATAACAAGCTCAACTCGATTCCTGGAGTGGATGGGGAACCAGGCTCACTTTCAACAATTGAATTGGATCGCCCTTGTCCTGCAGAAGTGCGAGCCACTGGGTTGGAGGTTCCTTACCATCGTCTTCACTAAAAACCTTTGGCTTTTCACTTCGTTTGAATTGTCCTTTTATTTTAATTGGCACCCGTACCACTCACAAACAATTCAAATTATTCACTAATAGCTTCACTTGGTGGTATCCCATTTCTGCTATGTAGAATTTAGTACTCGAAAGTAATAATCACTAGAATAATAGGTACTAAATCAAAGGTATATTAAATAAATCGGAAGAATAAGAAATTTATACACGAATAGTATAAATGAACTAAGATCTAATAAAGTTCCTATTGGAATGAATCTTTTTACACATTGCCCGTTTCAGGGTCCTCTTAAAAACCTATCACCCTCAGCCCACACTCTTAGGCTAAAGACACACGAAGCGGTTTTCGCCGACTCGGCAGCCGACTCGGCACTTGATTCCATCGGATTTAATGGTTGTGAACACATGCAGCGTCACGCCGAAGCTGTGTCGAGCGTACCGTCGTCCGGACGAGGCGCAGCTAGCGTTTTTATGACTTCAAGCGTACCATCGTCTATACCTGCTTTACGGCACTGTTCACACGACGAGCGGTTTTTAAGCTGTGAATATCTAGCGCAGTTGTCAAATATTGCTTATGTTCAACTTTTGTAATAAGGATATTGCAAATGTTCCTTGTGCTTCTTAGTACCTGCATAAATTTAGATAACGAATAATCATTTTGCAGTGACAGGGAAGATATTCAATAAAATAAAGGGGTAATAAAATATCCAAATGTGTGGGGTCATTACAAGTTGGAAAACCCAATGATAGGGAATTTTGACCATAGTTCTGATAACATCTGATAACATTTAAATTTAGAAAAGGAATTGTCTTTCTTTGCATTACTCAGGTGCAATAAAGTAGCCAAATATGTTGGTATGGGTTCGTTATAAGGTTGAAACTCCTTCGATGAAAAGAAATTGGAAAACCCAATGAATGGAGAACCTGATAACATCTGTAGGATGCTCCTAGTCCATTAATAAACAGTAAAATCAAACTATAGTCTTGAAAGGGGATGCAAAATTATTTACTAGACTTTCGAAAGAGCAAAAGTTCATCATTCAGTTAGTTCCAGTGAGTTCATGGGAATTTTTAGTCAAGATTAAACTTAGATAGTTGAATACAGTAATTTTTTTTTTGATCAACCGACTTAGTGTGGTAAGTTCTTACGATATAAGGCAGTAGATGGTTAGTTACAATATCTGATTTACCTTTTAGTGTTAATTAAATATGAGTGCTCCTAATATCGATGTTGAAAGATTAATCAACGAAGTTGAAGCAAGACCAGCTCTTTGGAACATGCGGGATAACGATTACGCTGATAAAATAAAAAGAAAACGCTGCTGGGAGGAAATTGTTAATTTATTAACTGACGAAAACGTTACAATACAAGAAAAAAAAGATATGGGTAAGTTTTAACAAATTTTTATCAAAATGAAGATAATAGTAAAACATACATTAAATAAGAGTTAGAGTTTTTGTAAAATTATGTACATTAATATTCATTCAAATATATCTATCTTGCCACTCTAAAGGAGAAATGTTGGAAAAGTAATTAGCGAATTTATCTCTCACATCATGAGCTTTTGGATTGGCTCTACTTTTTCCATCATTTGAGATGTCATTCATACGTATTTCTGATATGACGTCGTCATTCCTATTTCCGTCCTTTTGTCGTACAAAATTATGGAGTACACAGGCTGCTTTGATTATCTTTTCTGCTAATTCAATATCAACATTAAGAGGTTTATGAAAAATCCTCCATTTATTTGCTAAAATACCGAAAGAGCATTCGATATATCTTCGGGCTCTTGATAGCCGATAATTGAATATCCTTTTTTCTTGCGATAAGTTTTTGCCTCCATAAGGTCTAAGTAAATTTTCTGATAGAGGGAAAGCTTCATCTCCTACTATTGCAAATGGATATTCCGTCGTTAAGTCATTTTTCAGTGCTGTTGGTGCAGGAATATTTAGCGATTTATTCACGATTTTTTCATATAATCGGGAATTTTTAAAAATTCCCGAGTCACTGGATTTACCATACGAACCAACGTCAATAAATGTAAATAAATAGTTGCTGTCGCACATAGCAAATAGAACCATCGAAAAGTAGTTTTTATAATTATAAAACATGGTGCCGCTATTCGAAGGTTTGTTGAGTCTTATGTGTTTTCCATCTATGGCACCTATGCAGTGAGGAAAATTAGCAATATCTTCAAATCCTTTGGCGATTTCTAACCACTTTTCTGTAGTCATATTCGGCATTACAATAGATGCTAAACGATTCCAAAGAGCCCCACACACTTCATTAATTATTTTGCTCGCAGTTGATCTCCCAATTCTAAATGAATAATGTAAATCGGCAAAAGAGCAACCTATGGCCAGATATCTGAAAAAAAGAAATTATATTGAACAATAATTTTATTATTTTATTTCTTTAAGCTTATATGTACATTACCTGTATATGATGATGTTTTTTACAGAAAATGTTATTCAAAAAAAATGGAAAAATATAAGAGATCGCTACACCAGAGACGTTAGCCTAAGAAAAGGTAAATCTGGCCAAGCACTCAAAAGCAAAGCCCAATATATGTACACTTTGCGGCTTTCCTTTTTGGAAGACACCATAAAATCCCGCCCCACAACTAGTTCCATGGACTCTTCAGAAGACAACGAGAAAACTGAAGATCTTTTCAATATTCAAACTACACCAAGTGAAGATGTGATGTCTGTTTCTTTACAGAAAATTGAAATTGGAAAAAAAAGAAAAATGCCGTTAGTGGAGTCAAAGCTAATTGAAGCTTTAGATAGTACCATAAAACGGCATAAGATCAACAGAAACTCCGAAGAAGATGACGATTGGAACTTTTTAGTGTCATTAGTGCCACAGATGAAATTACTACCTCCCCATTTGAAATTAAGTGCAAGGATGGACATTATGCAGGCGGTTAACAAATATGTGATTATGACCATACCTCCATCCGCACCTGTTTCTCAAGTTTTGACACATACTCATCAACAATATTATCGACCACATGAATTGCATCGGGAACAGTATCAGCAAAAATCGTTTCAAATTGCCACCGATCCACTTCGTAGTAATCCATCGCCAAGTACTTCAGTTAAATCCTATATCAGCGACTTTTCGCCCGAATCAGAAATGAATATGTTTTGATTCCTCTTTTTTTGTATTTTATATGAATAAAAGAATTATAAACTTACCTCAGTGTTATAACTATTTTCTCCTTTGCAGGGATGCTCCGTCGCATCACCGTGTTTTTCTTAGATATGTCCCCTTTTATTAAACTCACTAATTCATTAAATGAATTTTTGGACATCCGTAAATAATTAAAAAATTTTTCGTCATCACTTTCAATTGTTCTAATAAATAGTGTATAAAATTGACTCTTTTCTTTACGCTCCTTAACAACTGGATGTTCCCACATACGACGTTTTTTCTTTTTATTTTTTAATCGACAATATATTAAACCGGCTAAAATTACTAATTCGTCCTCAGAATCCATTGCTTTCAGAACAACTGGCAACACCTTCACTTACACCGCGCGCGTTGGCAGCTTTGAAGACGAGTCGTGTGTTTGCTCCAAATTGGTGCCGACTCGGCCGCCGACTCGGCGAAAACCGCTTCGTGTGTCTTTAGCCTTAACATAATAATTCTAACGTTCTGCCGCAATTATAAACCCCATCTCTCATGGGTCGTTCCAGTAACTGATAACCGAATATGCCGCCACGTAGACGTCAGATGTTTTTCTATCCTTCCGACTGTTTCGGCTGAAGGGTCGATTACAAATAGGATGTTGTTTATCATACATGAAATTTGAAAATTGTAGTCTTCCGCCAACTCTTAATATTATTTGAGAATTCGAAAATGGTGTTAGACCTAAAATGTTACTTTTAGAATGCAATAGTTTGTTCTTGTTTAGATCAGAAGTTTCACGATAAAAGTCTGACATTTGTACAATGTTAATGACTTTGATGATAAAGGCATTATTCAACTCACAGTAGGTGGTCCATAACTTCTGTTATCTTTTGCCAATAAACAATTATTATTGAAACGTAAACATAATGTTACTATTCTCTTTAACCGCGTGACAGAAGAATACTTTTGAATAGGAAAAATGTCTTCTTTGTTTATTGTAAGAAGTGAATGTGATAAATTTCCAGCTTGGCTTGAATGTTTAATAAGCTAGTTGATGAAATTGGCCACTGACTTATATCTTGTGAGAGCCATTCGGGACCTTGTCACCAAAGTGTGCATTTAATTAAGAATGAAGAATGCCTTTTGATGTTAAGTCGGATGGGTTGTTTAAAGATTTAACATGATTTCAATCGGACTTATTACTTAAGTTTTGTATTTCCAAACTCCATCTACAGGATGACTAGTTTATCCAATAAAGAACTATTTGTAAATCACACCAATAATAAACTTTATCCATTGTTAATTTTTGCTGCACATAGCTCTAGTCGGGGTGTTGTGATTGTTTTAAGCGAAGCTAAGCGTGACTTGGATGCTAATAATCTGACAGTTATTTGATTGTCGTTATGTATCGATCTTAGGTAAATACATGAACCATAACCTTGTTCAAATGCATCACAAAAAGCATGGATTCCAATGCGAACTGGGTTTACACATATTGCTTGTCGAAGGTTAGAAATTGATTGAATGTATTTGAAATGATCTTGGAACTTAAACCTGTTTGTATATCTACTGGAACAGATTAATCCCACTTCAATTGAAGTTGCCATGATTTTTAAACAACAAATTTAGCTGCTATTGTTATAGGAGCCAAGAGTCCTAAAGGATCATATAGTTGTGCAATTGTTGATAATATTGAATGCTTTGTAATTTGTTTTAAAGATATTAAGTTTGAGATAGAATAAGAAATTGAATCCTTTTGTGGTTTCCAATGAATACCTAATTTTTTTTTAACTGATCTCCAATTGGCTTTGACTGATTTTCTGTAGAATGACAAATATCTATATTGCTTGAGAATTTTCCAAGATAAAATCCTTCTGAATTTTAAATATTTGTAATATTGGTTTTGGTCGACATTAATGGTTCCTTTGAATTAGTACCAGTCATTAGGTCGTACACATAAAAATATTCTTTAATAATAGGAGACTATAGGAAATTTTAGTTAATTATCAATACCACACTGATATAAAGATCGAATTTCAAGAAATGGTGCAGCTGTGGTGTCATATGTCACCATATTTAAAACATACGATTGAAGTGGATCAGTAAAACGCCTTGGTAACGTGTGTATCCACAATCCCGTATACATTTTCTTAATGTCACTGTTAATACGTAGGGATATGTTCGAACTCTAGCAACAATTGAAAATATATCGTCTTATATTGTGGGCCCTGTACACTGGAGTTTTGTTTATAGGTTTGCCATTTTCTAAGTCACAAAAACCATCAAAAACGACTCGTAATTTTGTTGCTTCGCTAGACTCTTTTAACACAGCATGATGGGGAAGATAAAAGGAAATATCACTGTGATCCGCAACTAACATGTAATACAAGTTCTTGTGTATTCATGTATGAAATCAGTATACATTGATCGTAATTCAGGACTTATGCTAAATCGTCTTTCTAAACCAAAACAATGGAGATTCAGCTATAGAATATGAATCGCCTAATTCATTAAGTCTTTTAAATTGGACTTTGACAACATATTTTCCGTCTGATTCACGATATGTATTTTCTACAAAATAATTTTCACAGAATTTCTCTTCTTGAGTAAATTCTGTTTTTTTTAGACATAAATTAATCTACTTGCCAAAATCTTCAACATTTTGATGCAATTCATTGAGTGTTAAACAAGAAATACTTCCCCTAGATGTAGTAAGCGATGGTTGATAAACTAACTTTCCTGAAATTAGCCATCCTAGTATTGTTTTTTGCAAGGTAGGCATATTTTTATTTTGAATTTGTCCTATGCAGAGTAGGTTGTAGAATAATTCAGCACCTAGTAGCATGTCAATTTGTTTTAGTTTGAAATATGTAGGATCAGCTAACTAAATATTCGGTGGGATTTGTAACAAATGAGGATTAAAACCCTGATTGGGGAGAGAATTTGTGATTTTTGGTAATACTAGACATACACATAAGGAAATTCAAACTCTGTCCATAGGTAGAATGTTAATGAGAGATTTAATATTCAGATCTATTCATCTGCACCGGCCTAAACAATTCAACGAAGCGCGGAACGATCAGTGCTGGTGGAGATTTCAGTAGCACGTCATAGCTTGTAAGGTGTTTTAGTACTTGGATTACTACTGGCTTACAACAATTTTATTAAAATGTGCGTACCACATGCTGTTTGCTCTTTTACACCGTTGTTTTAATCAATGTTTTTTGCCATCTATGGTCAAATACAATTGATATTCTGTGATAACCAAAAGAAATAAACGAAATTCCGTAAACAAAATAAATAATAATTCTAATGAAAAATATAATATAGAAACTCTTTAAATATTACGATATAAGGGGTTCAAATAGGCCGCCAGGTTGTGCTAAACAATATCCCAGTCTGTTGTAAAACTCTCGAGGAGTGTTTTCTAACATTTCAACTGGAATATTGTTTGTCGCTTCGACTATTTTTGCCCTAAGTTCATCCAAATTACTAGCATGTTCATGTTTATGTCGATAAATTTTTTCGGTGATATATCCCCAAAGGAAAAAATCTTTTGGTGATAAATCGGCAGATCTGGAAGATCATTTAATCGGTCCGCTAATAATGCGTTCAGGGAAGGTAATTTCTAAAAAGTTACGTACCGCTATCGCATTATGAGCGGGGCAACCGTCGTGTTGATACCAAATTTCATTAAGATTAATATTCAGCCTTTGAAGAGCACGAATAATTTAAATGTTATATGTTTCTGCATTTAAATTGCCATCAATAAAAAAGGGACCTATAATGTGGTTTCCTAAAATTCCAGCTCATACATTAACCTTTTGAGGGTACTGTGTACGTAGTGAAATCCTCAAATGTTTATTTTCTCTAGAGTAACCTACAGCAACAGATGGATTGTGGTGACCATGGAGAGAAAAAGAAGATTCATCAGTATCAGTGAATAGAATTTGTTCAAGAAATTTATTGTTTCCGTTTGCTCTCTCCATCATTTCTTCACAAAATTCCATCCTCTTCACCTGGTCCTCTGGAAGAATGTCTTGGGTGGTTTGTAATTTGTAACATTTGAATTTGTTGCGCTTTAAAATATTCCTGACAGTTCTAGGTTGAATATCAAGTTCGTCTGAAATTTGGACACTATTACAGGGGAAGTTAACTTCTGCTAAACTACAGACGGGGGTTTCGCGAAGTTCTCTTTCTTCCTGTAATGGCCGACAGGTTGCTCTTTCCCTAAATGATTACATTTTCTACAATTTTGTAGGCACCCATAAGTATCGAACTTATGAATAATGTTTAACATTGTAGATTTTGAAGGAATCGGTCGATTTTCAAATGAAAAAGCAAACCTGTCAATTATCTCTTCTGCAGGACTACCTGAGTAGTGCCATTTAATAATCTGCTTTCTTTCATCAATTGTGTAAACAAACATTTTAATGAAATATCTAGTTTTGAAGGAAAACGAGAAATCGGTTTAAATACTTACACAGAGACGACTTGGCTTTAAGCTAAATGGGGATAATTGAACGGATGCGAGCATGCTGCGCCAAAGTAGGGGAATGCGTTCAGTGGGCGGAGAACACAATGGAAGGGACAGTTCTTAACGTTTTACATGGACAATGAAAAATTTTCCTTATCTGTATGACATTAGTTTTAAATGAGTTTACTCCAGATTGGATTGTCACTGATGTTTTAGGCGAAATTTTTAATGAACCTTGATTGATACCAAATAATTTTAGTTCAAATGGTTGTGTTTCTAAGTATAGTTTTTTGCATATTTCTTCAGTAATAAAATTCGACTGAGAAGCAGAATCAAGTAAAACATTAATTCATGACCATTACCTTTGTCATCAATAAGATTAACCTTTGCTGTTGATAAAAGTATTTGGGAATCGTAGTTAGATGAGTAACACCCTGTAGGGTTTGAACATGTATTTGTGACTTCAGCAGTACTGATTTGTTCAGATTGCTGAGACACAAAAAAACAAAAGTACTATTAATCAAACCTATGTTTACATTCTTCAACATATATTTAATAATCCCAATACATCAATACTTTCCGACCTTTTTGTATATTATATGATGAACCAAAAAACATTTACCAGAGAAGTTTGCACCGTAGATGTGAAAAAAGTATAGATCTACCAGGCAAATAAATTTTCGGACAGAAACGGCATGCATATAAAATTAAAATATTTAAATCATAAGCAGTTCACTAGGGTTGATCCGTTTCTTAGCATTATCCACTTGAGCATAAACTTTTCCATCTTGAGTCCATACTCGATCTCTGCCATATTTTTTAATGGATGCCTTTAATAATTCAGCTGTTGTCTTTGTCAAGTCTTCTTTTAT
This sequence comes from Dastarcus helophoroides, assembly GCA_028583605.1. Classification (NCBI taxonomy): domain Eukaryota; kingdom Metazoa; phylum Arthropoda; class Insecta; order Coleoptera; family Bothrideridae; genus Dastarcus; species Dastarcus helophoroides. The sequence goes on from CM053336.1 coordinate 28,420,673, forward strand.
GCTCATTCCAAAAAGTTTAAAGCATTTTTTTTTTGGTTAAAATGAGTTTTCTCATTTTGTATGATAAAAAACTAATTAAAATTGGACGAGGATGTGTTTTGGTATCGTCTTCTTAGACATTGAAGGTGCGTTTGACAATACGTCATACGCATCTATCAAAAGAGCTGTAGAAAGGCATAGAGTCGATTCGGCGGTAACTCGCTGGATAGAGTTTATGCTCCAAAACAGGAGAATAACAACATCACTAGGCAACATATCGATAGCGGTATCTGCAGCCCGGCGCTGTCCGCAGGGTAGAGTATTGTCACCACTTCTGTGGAGCCTTGTGGTGGATGAGCTGCTAAGGGTACTAGAACTAGAAGGCTTTCATGCGCAAGGATACGCAGATGACCTAACCTTATTAATTAGAGGTAAATTTCTAGGACCGGTATCAGCATTAATGCAACAGGCATGAATATTACAGAAAGGTGGTGTTCAGCAGGGGGACTAACAGTGAACCCTGCGAAAACCAAGATAGTCGCATTCACTAAAAAAAAGGAATCTTAATGACTTAAAGAGGCCTAGTTTAGGAGGATAAGAAATTCCGCTCAGTAAGGAAGTTAAATATTTGGGACTTACCTTAGATACCAAACTTAGCTACGGTGCTCACGTGGAAAAAGTTACTGCCAAAAGCTACTAAGGCCCTAAGGGCCTGCAGAGGCATAATAGGAAAACAATGGGGACTCAGACCAGCCATGGTCCATTGGATATATTCCAAGGTTGTAGTACCCATAGAACATCCGCTTCTTTAATCTGGTGGCATAAAGCCAGAAAAAAGAAAAGTGTTATCAGACTAAGCAAGGTACAAATATTAGTTTGCTTAGGAATAACAGGGGCGATGCAAACAACGCCCACTGCAGCCATGGAAGCACTGATATGTCTGCCCCCATTTCATCTGGTGGTGGAGGCGAAGGCCCTGTCAGCAGCCTACAGACTAAAAAAAAACTGGTACAGAATGAAATCACCTAGATCAACATGCCATACAGAAATATTCAAGCGGATCTGTGGGAACCATACGCTAAGTATGCCATCGGACAGAACAAACAGCATCCCCAACTTTCACAAACCCTACCGGGTAGTAATACCGGAAAGGGGAGTTCAGTTGGTAGAACCAAAAAGAGAGAATGGATCAAACTGGTTCACAGATGGATGCAAAACAAAGATAAGTACTGGTGCGGGAATAACCAGCAAAGAACCAGGGAGTGAATTTTACATAAACCTGGGATCTTTGGCAACCGTATTTCAGGCAGAAGTTACTGCAATTATAGCCTGTGCTGAAGCAATGATCAAGGCGTCTTATAAAAGTAAGAGAATCTTGATCTACAGCGACATAAAAGCAACACTAAAAGCGCTGAGAGCTTATAAAATAAGCTCTAGTACGGACAAAGATTGTGTCGATAAGCTAAAAAACTTGGCACAGCACAATACAGTTATTCTTCGATGGCTTAAGGCCCATCGGGGAATTGAAGGAAATGAAAGAGCAGACCTTCTAACCAAAAGGGGAGCCGAGCCTACTTGTTCGCTTGCCTACAAAGCGGCAAAAGAGGTAATAAAGGAACTACTAAGAAAAGAACACAGCACGCACTCACTGGAGGGGTGTCAACGGTCTGAGGCAATCGCGGAAGTTCATTGACGGACCATCAGAAAAGAGAGCCAGAGAACTATTACAGTTAAGCAAAACTCAGCTTAGGTGGACAGTTGGACTATTTACGGGACACTGCCCTAATGAAACATCTTACAACAATTGGCGTAAAAGAAAATTCTACTTGTAGAATGTGTGGAGAGGAAGAAGATACTCCTTTACACATATTATGCGAATGTCCGGCTCTGGCAGGGGATAGACATTCCAGCTTTGGGAATGCTCTGACTGAACCAAAGACAATAGTGGAGACACCCATAAAGGAGGTTCTGGAATTTTTCAAAAGAACGGGCCTATTATGAGATAATAAGCACAATAAGCGATAGCTTCAGTGCTGCAGGGATGACCGACCCCATAGTAATACTAGTAATAAAATAATCGTCACGGGTTTTTCCCATTCTGTAACACAGTTCTATATCAGTTGAAGAAAGAGTTACTACCATTTTTTCGTTCACCAATTTTAAAACATTTTCCTCGAGTGCTCCGTTACTTGATTCCTTTACTCCATAAAATATTAAATTAATGCGTCTTTAATGTTGCTGAACAGCTTCCTCATTATTTTCAACAATTTCTATTCTTTGTTGGTTTTTGTTAGCTAGTCCGAGCAATACTCTACACTATTTTGTAGTTTTTGTAGTTTTTCAAATTTAACATTCAAACTTTCGCTAATTGCTTCGTATATCAAGCTGGTTTGCTGCAAATTTTTGTGATTGATTCTTCGCTTGCTGGTATATTGTGACTAGATTGTGCAATTTGCTTAGTAACCTGTCTTGTATCCGGCATTTTTAAGGCAGCAAATTCATTGTTATGGTAGAGCTAAATATTACTTGCAGATAAATAAATGCAGGTGTAATGTTAATTTCTAATCAGAATGGTTACCAAAGAATCCAATCAAATGTCCTCACGGACAGTGACTAATCACAGAACATGTATACGTTTTTAGTAATAAATAGTAATTTGTTACTAGAAAAACTCAGTATTTTTGCCAAGAGCCAACAAACACGTGTTGCCCGCGCCACATCAGTTGACCTTTACGTCAGTGGCCAATTTCATCAACTAGCTCATTAAACATTCAAGCCATTCCAGACGCTCGAACTTTATCATATTCACTTCTTACAATAAACAAAGAAGGAATTTAACGAGTTGACGGAAGACTACAATTGTCAAATTTCATGTGTCATAAACAGCATCCTATTTGAAATACAGAACTTGTCCTCTGAAACCAAGAAAAATTAAAAACACAACAAAGGTTGCTCTAACGCGTTTCGAGATTTCAGAGAGAAACTAACATCTAATCTTAAAATTAACCCTTATATACTAACAAGGAAAGGTCGCGAAGTGTCCGGCGCCGATTTTGCTAATTTTTGGATATGTTTTAAAGGATCAAAATCTAAGAGACACGTATTTTTTTTTATCGGCTGATAAACGGTTTTAAGGGTAGTTTTACCCCCTCAAAGTTGGGGCAAAAAATGCAGATTTTGCTGTTTCTCACATACCAAAAATGATATTCGAGTCGTTTTTTTTTTTAAAGTTTTGTTTCGACGAGAAATATAAGAAAAAAAATGTTTTAAAATTTTCTCACCCCCCTCATGGGGGCAAACTACCCCATTTAGAAGTTTTTTAATCATAAAAATGGTAATTACGACAGCAAAATTTTGAAAAAAATATATGTTATTTTATACACCAAAACTAATTTTACCTGTTTTTGGATTTTGTCGAAAAAAAATTTTTTGGGGGTAAACACCACTTACACGAATACGTATATGATAGGATGTATTTTTATGATTTTTGTTTTATTTTTTTTTTCTGAAGCGAAGTATTTCGACGAGAAACTAATAAAATAATTTTTTAAGATTTTTTCGGTGACCCCTCATCCCCACCCTCCACCCTTCCCTTATAGGAGGCTGAGCTATCTACTTAAAAAACCGGAAAATTCGAGATTATTATGATCCATCTACTATCTATATACACCGAAAAAAAGTTTACCAAATTTTTTTACCCCCACCCCTCCTGATAGGGGTAAATTACCCCCTTATGAAATTTTTAATTAACAAGGAAATAGTCATTATAACAGGTCAATTTTGAAAAATAAATGTTATTTTATACATCAAAATTAATTTTACCTGTATTTGGGTTTGGGTGAAGGAAAATATTTTGGGGGTGAACACCCTTAACGCAAATATTTATATACAATAGGAGATATATTTGTGTAATTTTCGGCTCTTATTTTTGAAACAAAGTATTTTAAAGAAGGTAGAAAAATACTATTTTTAAATTTTGGTTCTACCGTTCCCACCCTTCGTTTTGGCATACCAGTTAGCTATCTACTTGAAAAACTGGAAATTCGAAATCATTGCTGTCTCTCTAGATACCACAAAACAGAGCTTAGAAAGGTTTTAAATTTTTGCATTTCCCATTCCAGGTGACTTATCCTTCTGATAGAAATAGGACGCGAGGTGTGACTGGAAAAATTGGGAAAAATTATTTTTATTGTTTCTTGTTGAAATATTTCGTTCCAGGAAAAAAGAAACGAATATCTTTACCGCCATAATAATATGCACTTAAATGTTTTGGTAAATTCCCATATTTCTTGTGTAGGTATATGTAATATACAAAACTTCTAAATTTTTATAAAGTTCAGACAACTGACCGCAGTTTTTATATAGATATTTTATACACATATTTGCTCTAAAGGGTGTTTACCTCCAAACATTTTTCTTCTACAAACCCCAAAAAAATTCAATAAAATAAGTTTTGGTTATAAAATATAGTGTTTTTTTTTTCAAAATTTTACTGTTATAATGACAATTTTTTGAATACTTAAAAACCTCAGAAAGAAGTAGTTTATCCCCTTACGAAGGTGCAAAAATTTAAAATTTTTTTAGGTGTATAAAAGGAGATCGTAATGATCTCGAATTTTCCGATTTTTTAAGTAGATGACTCACCCTCTGGTAAGATAAGGTGGAGAGAGAAGAAGAGAGGTGACTGGAAAAGTTCAAAAAAATTAATTTTCTAATTCGTCGTTGAAATACTTCGTTTCAGATAAAAAACGAATTAAAAATCATAGAAATACATCCTATTAGATACGTGTTTGACCTAAAGGGTGTGTACCCCTAAAATATTTTCCTTCACCAAAACCCAAATAAAAGTAAAATTAATTTTGATGTATAAAATAACATTTATTTTTCAAAATTTAGCTGTTATAATGACTATTTTCTTTTTAATTAAAAATTTCATAAGGGGTAATTTACCCCTATCAGGAGGGGTGGAGTTAAACAAATTTGGTAAACTTTTCTTTTGGTGTATATAGATAGTAGAGGAATCATAATAATCTCGAATTTTCCAGTTTTTTAAGTAGGTAGCTCACCTTCCTATAAGGGAAGGGAGGAGGGTGGGGATGAGGGGTCACCGAAAGAATCTTAAAAAATTATTTTTTTAGTTTCTCGTCGAAATACTTCGCCTCAGAAAAAAAAAATAAAACAAAAATCATAAAAATACATCCTGTCATATACGTATTCGTGTAAGTGGTGTTTACCTCCCAAAAAAATTTTTTTCGACAAAATCCAAAAACAGGTAAAATTAGTTTTGGTGCATAAAATAACACATATTTTTTTCAGAATTTTGCTGACGTAATTACCATTTTTATGATTAAAAAACTTCTAAATGGGGTAGTTTGCCCACATGAGGGGGTGGGAAAATTAAAAAAAAAATTTTTTTCTTTTATTTCTCGTCAAATAAAAACTTTTGGAAAAAAAAACGACTCGAATATCATTTGTGGTATTCGAGAAACAGCAAAATCTGCATTTTTTGCCTCAACTTTGAGGGGGTAAAACTACCCTTAAAACCGTTTATCAGCCGATAAAAAAAAATACGTGTCTTTTAGATTTTGGTCCTTTAAAACATATCCAAAAATTAGCAAAATCGGCGCCGGACACTTCGCTACCTTTCCTTGTAAGAATATTCACTTCGTGCATGATCGGCCGCACCCGAACGCGCATACGCATCCAATCATACACGTCGTTGTGTCACAATTACTTATCTATCGATCTTAACTATTTTTAACAGATATGAATGGCCTTTCATAAGGTTGTTTCCAGCCTTATGGATGGCTAAGCTTTCACATGCATTTAACATATAATTCTTATTAACTACTCTTAAAAATTTAATACTATTATCTATCCTATGATCTAATTCAAAGGCATGTCGAGCCACACTTGACTTCTCAGTTCTTCCGTACCTCAAATGAGCCAAATGTTCCTTCAGTCGGATTTTAAGAGATCGTCTAGTTTGCCCGACATACTTTTGAGGACAATCCCTACATGAAATTTGGTAAATACCGGACTTATCCGTTTGCTCTACTTTATCCTTTAAACTACCCAAAAGCGAATTTAATTTTCCGTTAGAAGTATAAATAACCCGGAAGCCCTGGTTTCGTAAAATGGAAGTGAGACGAATTTAAAGTTTTTGTTTTCATCAGCTCGGAAAGTTGTAATATTCACCAATTCACATTTGAATTTTTTCTTATTAATAATTTTATAAATAATATTTGGATCCATTAACTTCAGCTATATGTTTAATTGTCTTCAACTCCTTTCCGAATCTTTCCCTATTAAGAGGAAGGCTCAGAAGGCGATGGGCAAAGAACTTGAAGCTTGCCATTTTATGTTGTATGCAATGGTTTGAATCAGAAGTTATATAGCAGAATGTACTGGAATCTTTCCTATATGCATCAAATTCTAATCTATGTTTATTCCTAATAACTAAAGTGCCTAAAAATGGTAAAGCTGCTTCTTTCTCTAATTCTACGGTGAATTTAACTGTTGGAAAACGTTAATTTAAAACAATTTACGAAACCAGGGCTTCCGGGTTATTTATACTTCTAACGGAAAATTAAATTCGGTAGTTTAACTCCGATTAGCCCCATCGACAAAATCAGTTTGCCTTAATAATAAGTAGTACTCCATATAAAGGTAGCCTCCACACAAAACAAAAACCTTTTATATTTCTTGCCACACATTATTACATTTTTCACCCCCTTCGACGGGGAGGGTTGATATTTGTAAGGCGCCAAGTTGTATCTTTTAACATATTTAATTGATTTGTAAAGGAAATTTTTATTGACAAAAACTTTTCACATTTGTTTCCACATATTTATTTTCACCCTCTTCGTCGTCGCGGGTTGGTATGTGTATATCTTTGCCACTCAAAAACGTCTCAAGCAGTCAAACTGCCCAAACCAATTTTTGAAAGGTTCGATCTTTTCGAAAATGTCGACTTTTTTTGAAAATTTTAAAATTTCAGAAATTTAAATCTTTTTGAAAATTTCAATTTTTTTTGAAAATCTAAACTTTATTGATGATTTGAACATTATTTTCAAATTTTCGATTGTTTTTTCAGTACTCGATTTTTTTCAAAATTTGGAATTTCTTTGAAAATCCCGATTATACAATATTCCAGTTTTTAATTAAATTTAAAAAAAATGTCAATTTTTTTGGCAAATTTCGATTTTCTCAAAATTTTTTTGACTTTTTTTGAAACCTGCTACTTTTTTTATTTTGAAAGCCTGCATTTTTCTTTGAACATTTTAAATGTCTATATTAAAATTTCGAAATTTTTCGAAATTTTGACCCATTTTTAAATTTTCAAAATGTTGATTTTTTTAAAAAAGGGACTTTTTTTTTCGACCTTTTTTAAAATTTATCCATTTTTCCAAATTTTGACTTTTTTGAAAATTTGTAAATTTTTTCAAAATATTTTTTGAACCATTTTTTTATTACTGACTAATTTTGAAGATTCCCCCGATTTTGTCAATTTTATTTAAAAATTTTGGCTTATGTCGAAAATTGCTTTTTTGAGATCTTTAACCAATTTTCAATATTTTGATTTTTTAAATTTAAACAATTTTTTTTAGAATTTCGACTGATTTTTTTGAAACATTTAACCTTTTATAATATTTCGACGATTCTCAAAATTTTCCTAAATTGTAAAGTAGAAGTGTTTTACTTTTTTTCAAACTTTTTTTGGAAAATTTGGTTTTTTTCAAATTTGCGACATTTTTGGCAAATCCATTTATTTTTGAAAATGTTGAATATTTTTCTATTTTTGTTTTCAACATTTCACTTTTTTGACATTTTTGCCTGTTTCTTGATTCGACTTTTTTTTAAATTAAATGTAAATATTTTTCAAAATTTCTATTTCTTTGAAAGTTTTCATTTTTTGAAATTTTCTAATGTTTATGAAAATTTCAAATTAAGTCGAAATTTTAAAGAAAGTGGAAGTTCTGGACACAGTCAAAATTTTCAGAAAAGTCAAAATTTTGAAAAATATCGAAGCTTTCATAGAAAGTTAAGCTTTCAAAAAAGTTAGGATTTCAAAAAAAAATCACTATTTTACAAAATGGCTAAATTTTCGAAAAATAAGTTTAAATTTTATAAAACAGTCTAAAATTTAAAAAATATCCGAAATTATGAAGAAATGTCGAGATTTAAAAAAAGATGAATTTTCAGTAAAATTTTTTAGAAACCTAAATTTTCTTTGAAAATCCCAAATTCCAAAAACAACTCAAAATTATCAAAAATTTCGAAATTTTTGTTAGTTTAAACTTTGAGAAAAAAGTTAAAGCGTCACAAACCTTAAGAAAAATTTAGGTAAAAAAATGACGAAATTTTCAAGAAAAAAGTCAAAATGTTGAAAAAAATCGACATTCCGAAAAAAGTTCAAATTTTCGAAATAATTCAAAAAAAGCCACGAACTAAAAATAATCCAAAATTTTCATAAAAATCGAATAATAAAATCGATATTTTCAGTAAAGACGAAGTTTTTAAGAAAGTGGACATTTAAAAAGTGAATATTTTCAAAAATGACGGAATCTCGAAAAATTCCCAAATTTGTATTAAAAATTAGGATTTAAAAAATCAATGTGTTGAAAAATAATGTCAACATTTTGAGGGATTTTTATAAAATTTTCAAAATAACTTTTGAAAAGTTGAAATTTTGAAAAATAGTCCGAATTTCAAAAATAATCAAAATTTTGAAGAAATGTGAAAATTAAAAAAAAAATTTGCTTTTAAAGCGTTAGTAAAGTTTAATAGTTATGAATAAGAAATCATTTAATCTTCTAAAAGATCCAAATGTTCCAAAAAAAATTGCGGATTTAAAAAAAAAGAGCGAAATTTGGAGAAAACTTCGAAATGGAGAAAAAAATTCAAATTTTCCCAGAGAAAGTCAAATTTTAAGAAAAAAAAAACGAATTTTGGATTAGTCAAAATAAAAAGGATAAATTTTGAAGATATATTCGAAATTTCGAGACATTTTCGAGGACAAATGGACATTTCTCACAAAGAATCTAAATTTAAGAAAATAGCCAATTCTGAGAACAGTCGCTTGTAAAAAAACCGAATTAAGAAAAAATTTAAGATTTTAAAAAAATGTCGAACTTTGGCGACAAAATTGATATTTTCAGAAACAGGATCGAATTTTCAGATAATGTTGAAATTTCGAAAAAGGACGAATTTTGTAGAAAATATCTGAATTTATAAAACAAAAAGACCAATTTTGAGGAAAAAGATAAAACTTTTAAAAACAAAAATGCATTTAAAAACAATTGGAATTTACAAGAAAAAGATCGAATTTTCGAGAAAATGGTCGAATTTTCAAGAAAAGGATCGAAATTTCGAAAAAATGATCGAAATATTATAAAAAGATATAAAATCGGAGAAAAGATTTATTTCTAGTGAAAATTCGAAATTTTCCCAGGGAAAGTCAAATTTTAAGAAAAGAAGGTCAAGTTTTAGAACAACTAAAATAAAGAAGATACATTTTGAAGATATAGTCGAAATTCTGAGAAATGTTCGAGGACGAATGAATGTTTCGCACAAAAAAAGTAATTTTGAGAAAATGGCAAACTTTGGCAAAAAATTGATTGACAGGATTGGATTTTGGGTTAAAGTTGAAATTTCGAAATAAGTCGAATTTTGTAGAAAATATCAGAATTTAGAAAAAAACAAAAATTTCGAGAAAACAACTAAGCTTACAAAAATAAAAACGAAAAGGAGAATTTTCAAAAGAAAAGATCGAAATTTCGAGAAAATGATCCAAGCTTTGGGAAAATGATCGAAATTTCAGGAAAAAGATATAAAACTTTAGAAAAAGCTTTAATCCTAGTGAAAATTCGAAATTTTTCCGGAGAAAGTCAAAATTAAAGAAAAAATAGTCGAGTTTTGGAATGGCCAAAATAAAAAAGATAAATTTTGAAAATATAGTCGAAATTTCGAGAAATTTTCGAGGACAAATGGAAATTTCGCACAAAAAAAATAATTTTGGGAAAATAATGAAATTCTGAGAGGAGTCGTTTATAAAAAAAGTCAAATTCCGGGAAGAGTCGTTTAAAAAATAACGAATTAAGAAAAAAATTGAAAATTTGAGAAAAATTGATTGAGAACAGGATTGGATTTTGAGGTCAAAACGAATTTGAAAAAAATAAAATTTTTAAGCACAGGATCGACATTTCAAGAAACTGTTCGAAATGTCGAGAAAATGATTAAAATTTCACAGAAAAGATATAAAATTTAAAAAAAAAAGTAAAAATCAGAAATTTTCCAAAAATAATCAAATTTTATCGAAATTCAGAAAACAATTGTAATTTCTCTTGATCACTCGAGTCAGAGGGTGACAAGGCGCCCCCCCCCCCAGCTTCAATCTGGCGTTAGAAAAATCAAATACTGAGATAAACGTAGGAAATTTTGACAAAATTAAATAAAAGGTTTTGTGTCATTTTTTAAAGTCAACATTTTTGGTTGAATATTTTCGGATGGATTTGGAATTGTGTAAAAATGTTGCAATTTTCAAAAATATCAAAATTTATAAAAAAGATGCAGAAAGTCACTTTGAAATAAGTTGAAATTTATAAAAAGATAGAAAATATTAAAGCAGCGAAAGTCTCAAAAGAAAAAAAAGTCGAAATTTTGCAAAATAGCGCAAAATGTCAAAAAAAGTCGACATTTTAAGAAAATGTCGCGATTTACCATAAACAACTTGAAATTGAAAAAATGTCGAAATTTTTGGAAAAGTCAAAACTTAAAAAGGGATCAAATTTTAAAAAAGTAAGAATATTTGAAGAAAAAATAAAATCTACATTTTCAAAAGTAAAAATTAATAAAAAAAATAAAAAAAGTCGAAATTTTGAAAGTCGAAAGTCTTAAAAGTCCTAAATTTTGACGAGAATTCGAAATTTTCTGAATAGTCTAAATTTTGAAATAAAATTTAAATTTTGAAAAAATACAATTTTTCAGAGAATTGGACGTTTTAAAAAATTTTCGGTGTCAAACTTTCCAAAAAATCTAGAATTCTGAAAAGGGAAGGATTAAAAAAAAGTCGAAATTATAAGAAAAATCAAAAATCGAATAAAGTCAAAATCTTAAGGACATTTTTAATAATAATCCAAAGTTTCAAAAAAAGGCAGACATTTTTGGATAAGTCGAAATTTAAAAAGGGATCAAATTTTAAAAAAGTAAGTATTTTTGGAGTGAAATTTTCATAAAAACTTCTGAATTTTTAAAAAGTCGAGGTTTTCAACGGTAGTCGAAATTTTGGAAAATAAAATCTACATTTTTGAAAGACAAAATTAATAAAAAAAAATAAAAAACTATTTAAAAAAAGTTCGAAATTTTTAAAAGTCGGAAAGTCGTAAAAGACCTAAATTTTGACGAGAAGTCGAAATTTTCTAAATAAAGTCTAAATTTTGCAACAAAGGTGAAATTTTGGAAAAATACAACTCTTTAGAGAACTTGTACTTTTTAAAAAAATTTTCGGTGTCAAGCTTTCCAAAAAATCTAGAATTCTAAAAAGGGAAGGATTAAAAATAAAGTCGAAATTATCGGAAAAATCAAAAGTCGAATAGAGTGGAAATCTTAAAGACATTTTTAATAAAAATCCAAAGTTTCAAAAAAGATAGAAATTTTTGGAAAAGTCCAAACTTAAAAAGGGATCAAATTTTAAAAAAAGTAAGAATTTTGGACTGAAATTTTCATAAAAACGTTGAATTTTTAAAAAGTCGAGGTTTTCAACGGTAGTCGAAATTTTGGAAAATAAAATCTACATTTTCGAAAGACAAAATTAATAAAAAAAAAATAAAAAACTATTTAAAAAAAAGTTGAAATTTTTAAAAGTCGGAAGTCGTAAAAGACCTAAATTTTGACGAGAAGTCGAAATTTTCTAAATAAAGTCTAAATTTTGCAACAAAGGTGAAATTTTGAAAAAATACAACTTTTTAGAGAACTGGACTTTTTAAAAAAATTTCGGTGTCAAGGTTTCTAAAAAATCTGGAATTCTGAAACAGAAGGATTATTAAAAAAGTCAAAATTATCAGAAAAATCAAAAGTCGAATCAAGTCGAAATCTTAGAGACATTTTTAATGAAAATCCAAAGTTTCCAAAAAAGGTAGAAATTTTTCGAAAAGCCGAAATTTAAAAAGGGATCAAATTTTAAAAAAGTAAGAAATTTTGGAGTGAAATTTTGATAAAAACGTCGGAGCTTTTCAACGGTTGTCGAAATTTTAAAAAATAAAATGTACATTTTCAAAAAGACAAAATTAATAAAAAAAAAAGATTTAAAAAAGTCGAAATTTGGAAAGTCGAAAGTCTTAAAAGACCTAAATTTTGACGAGAATTCGAAATTTTCTGAATAAAGTCTGAATTTTAAAATAAAATGGAAATTCTTTAAAAATACAATTTTTTAAAGAATTGGAAGTTTTAAAAAATTTTCCGTGCCAAACTTCAAAAAATCTAGAATTCTGAAAAAAGAAAGATTAAAAAAAGTCGAAATTATCAGAAAAATCAAAAGTCGAAATCTTAAAGACATTTTTAATAAAAATCCAAAGATTTCAAAAAAGGTAAAAATTTTTGGAAAAGTCGAAATTTAAAAAGGGATCAAATTCTAAGAAAGTGAGAATTTTCGAGTGAAATTTTCATAAAAACGTTGAATTTTCAAAAAGTCGAGGTTTTCAACGGTTGTCGAAATTTTGGAAAATAAAATCTACATTTTCGAAATACAAAATTAATAAAGAAACAAAAAAAGATTTAAAAAAAAGTCGGAATTTTGAAAGTCGAAATTCTTAAAAGACCTATATTTTGACGAGACGTCGAAATTTTCTGAATAAAATCTAAATTTTGAAATAAAATTGAAATTTTAAGAAAATACAATATTTCAGAGAATTGGACTTTTAAAAAAAAATTTCGGTGTCAAGCTTTCCAAAAAATCTAGAATTCTGAAAAGAGAAGGATTAAAAATAAAGTCGAAATTATCAGAAATATCAAAAGTCGAATAAAGCCGAAATTTTATAGACATTTTTAATAAAAATCCAAAGTTTCAAAAAAGGTAGATAATTTTGGAAAAGTCGAAATTTAAAAAGTAATCAAATTTTAAGAAAGTGAGAACTTTTTTAGTGAAATTTTGATAAAAACGTCGGAATGTTCAAAAAGTCAAGATTTTCAAAGGTTGTCGAAATTTTGGAAAATAAAATCTACATTTTCAAAAGACAAAATTAATAAAAAAAACAAGAAAAGATTTGAAAAAAAATCGAAATTTTGAAAGTCGAAAGTCTTAAAAGTCCTAAATTTTTACGAGAAATCGAAATTTTCTGAATAAAATCTAAATTATGAAATAAAAGTCAAATTTTGAAAAAATACAATTTTTCAGAGAATTAGACTTTTTAAAGAACTTTCGGTGTCAAATTTTCCAATAAATCTAGAATTATGAAAAGAGAAGGATTAAAAAAAAGGTCGAAATTTTCAGAAAAATCGAAATTTTCAGAGCTGAAATTTTCATAACCGAAAATTTCAAAAAATGTTGAAAGAAGTCGACCTTTGGATAGTTGGAAATTGTGTGAAAAAATTTTTGAAGCGAATGTTTTAAAAGAATCGAAATTTTGATATAAAATTCAAAACTTGGAAATAAAATCGGATATAATAGAAATTCATAAAAAAACTCGACATTTCGAATTTTTCAAAGAAGTTGAAATTTTAGAAACCAACAATTAAAAGATTGAAATGTTTGAAAAGTCTAATTTTTTCAAAAAGGTGAAAATGGAAATTTTCAGTTAGAGTGGAAGTTTTCAAAGTAGGGAAAATTTATATTTTGTATTTAATAAAGTCGGGTCGTATTAAATGTGGCCCCATTTTTTTGAAGTCGGAGCTTGGTTACATAGCTACGCCACTGGTTACACGCTGTTCCACTTGCATACTACGCCCATGGTGGCTTAGAGTTTAAACGGTAGAGCTGATTCAGAGTAGGTCAAATGCATCTTTGTCGAAATCTCGATTCCACTAGAAACGTCACCTGTCAGTTCATCTTTGTATGTGTTTTGCGATGTTTGTTTTTCGGACGTCGAAAACAAAGATTTTCAGAATAATAAACACAGTAGAAGTTATAAGATATGGGACTGAGAAGCTTGTATATGCTGTAAGTAGATATTAATGCATAAATCGCGTTCCTGATGTAAATTGTCCAACTTGTGCAGTTATTGTCGATGCTTTTTTAAATTGCTTGCATCTTCAGTTTATCGTGATCTGCAGTTTATGCTGGGGACGCTTGAAGGTTGCCCAGTCGGGGAACCTGCAAACAAACGGCCATTAGGCAGTTATTGCATCAGCCATCAGAGGATACAACAACATCACAAATTAGGCTTATTTAGCAAAAATACACATTCATTGTTTGCAATTTATAAAATTAGTAGAAGACTGTGAATGTTTTTTGTGTCTAGATCGTTTTTGTATTGTGTGAATATTTATCGTACTTATGCGTATGTGATTAATTTTTTAATTCTTATTGTTAAATTTACCAATGAATTTGAGGTTAGATGGCACACCCTTTCCAGGAATTTATAAAGAGAACCAGCAAATGGATTTTCAACCAAATACTAGTAACTCGAGCTTATCTGCTAACTTCTACGCTTTAGGAAAAATGTTTCAGTAAGTGGTTTTATTGTTTTTTATTTTTTGTTTTGTAGTCCTAGCATGCAACTTAATTTGCAGTTTCTCTAAAAATTTCGTTCTGTTTGAATATTTAGACTTTTTGTGAATACTTTTATTTTCATTTTGAACATTTTGAAATTGTTTTTGGAAATTTCCACTGACTGAAATTTCGATATTTTGAAGTAAATATTTTTTTAGGTACGTTAAGTGCGGAGAGGGGGTAAATTTGTGGTTTTACGTGACCACACGTTACCGTCAAGCGTGACCAACATGCCTTAATGTTAAAAGTATATTCTACTGTTCATTTTAGAGCGTATTAAAGTATATTTCACTATCAAAAAATATTAGATGCGTTTCCACACGATACGAGCATCCACCATCCACAAATATAAAAAGGTAAGACAGTTTGGCAGAATTTTTTTTCAAATATTTTCAATATTGACTGACTTGTTCAGTAGTGTGGGTTCGAACTGCAACACTACATATGAAGGGGTTAGAGCAAAAGGGGGATAAGTGATATTTTCTTGTTTTTTTGAGATATTTGTAAATACTGAAACTTAAGTGTTGGAATTCACTTTGAAAGCGTGAGAGCAAAAATCTATCCGTGCTTATTTTAAAGTGAAATATTGGACACCCTCGAATGCTTTATGAGTTTCTGTGTATCTTTTATGAACTGAAATCTGATGCGGGTACATCAACTTATTTGGAACACTGGTGGATGATTAATTCTAAGAACGCTGGTCAGTCTCTTTTTTGAAAATAGGTTTTAAGGGATTAACGTTGACATGTATATTAGAAGTGTATCATAAAAAAGACCAGATGTATTTGGGAATATTACGAAAAGATTTCGTTTCGACTGTAAAGTTGAGATATAATTTCATCACAACAACACACACACACCTTCCAGGCACGTAGCCAGGATTTTCGTATGGGGGGGGGGGTTTCAACTCCCCCCCCCCCTCCCACTCTTCAGAAAATATGACAACATACATCAATTACTTTCACGTATTTGTTTCTTTTATTTTATTTTTTTTTCATTTTGTTAATTAGTAAAAGTGAAGAATAAAATCTAGTGACCTTAACATTATATAAATTTGACAAATAAAAACGTAAAACTTACCAAGGAAAAATTTCCTAATATCTATTATCAGTTTACGTATTTAACTTATCACCGATCAAGAATCGACTTTTTTTTTGAAGTAAAAACTACAAGAGTAGAAAGAACATCAATTAAAAAAAAAATTATTACGGAATGTTGACCTTTTCTTCTTTAAATCCCGAGATTAAAGTCAAAATTTCGACTTTAATGTGAAAATTTCGAAAAAAAAAGTCGAAATTTGGGGTTTAAAGTCGAAATTTCTAAAAAAAGTTGAAATTTCAATTTTTAAATCGAAAATCTTACAAAGGCGTAGGAAAGGACATCGATTTAAAAAAAATGTTGTGTTTAGAAATTTCGATTTTTTTCTCAAACTTCGACTTTTTTTCTCAAAATTTTGACTTTTTTCTTGATATTTCGACCTTTTTCGCAAAATTTGAACTTTTTGGAAATGTTACAAAGACGCAGACAGGAAATCGATTTAAAAAAATGCTATTTTTAGAAATTTCGACTTTTTTTCTCATACTTCGATTTTAAGCTCGAAATTTCGACTTTTTTCCTGAAATTTCGATTTTTTTCTTAAATTTCAACTTTTCTTCTCAAAACTTCGACTTTTTTCTCGAAATTTTGACTTTTTTTCTCAAATTTCGATTTTTTCCGAAAATTTCAAAATTTTTGTCGAAACTTCGTTTTTTGTTTCTCAAATTTCGACCTTTTTCTCGAAATATTTCTAAATTTCTTCTTTTTTGTCGATATTTCGAAGTTTTTCTCAAATTTCGACTTTTTTCTCGAAATGTCGACCTTAAACTCAACATTTCGACTTTTTTTTTCTCAAACTTTCGACATTTTTCTTAAATTTCGACCTTTTTCTCAAAATTCGACTTTTTTCTGAAAATTTCAACTTTTTCGAAATGTTACAAAGGCGTAGAAAGGACATCGATTGAAAAACATGTTATCTTTAGAAATTTCGACTTTTTTTTCCAAACTTCGATTTTAAGCCCGAAATTTCGACTTTTTTCTCGAAATTTCGACTTTTTTCTTAAATTTCGACTTTTTTTCCCAAAATTTTGATTTTTTTTTTGACATTTCGACCTTTTTTGCGAAATTTGAACTTTTTGAAAATGTTACAAAGACGCAGAAAGGAAATCGATTTAAAAAAATGTTATCTTTAGAAATTTCGACTTTTTTCTCAAAATTCGACTTTTTTCTGAAAATTTCAACTTTTTCGAAATGTTACAAAGGCGTAGAAGAGACATTGATTAAAAAAATGTCATTTTAAGAAATTTCAACTTTTTTTTCTCAAATTTCGATTTTAAGCTCGAAATTTCGACTTTTTTCTCGAAATTTAGATTTTTTTCTTAAATTTCGAGTTTATTTCTCAAAATTTCGACTTTTTCTCGAAATGTTGATTTTGTTCTCAAAATTTGATTTTTTTCTCGAAATTTTGACTTTTTCTCGAAATTTCGTTTTTTTCTTCTTAAATATCGACTTCTTTCTCGAAATCTTGTCCTTAATATCGAAATTTCGACATTTCTCTCAAAATTTCGACTTTATATTCAAAATTTCGACCTTTTTTTATCGAACTTTGGACTTTTTTTCGCAAATCTTGACTTTTTTTTCGAAATTTCGTCTTTTTGCTCGAAATATTTGGAAATTTCTACTTTTTCTCGAAATTCCGACGTTCTTTTCAAATTTCGAATTTTTGCTCGAAATATTTTGTCGAAAGTCGAAATTTCGGCCTTAATCTGAAAAGTTTAACTTTTTTCTCGAAATTTTGTTTTTTTTTCTTAATTTTAGACTTTTTTCTCAAATATCGACTTTTTTCTCGAAAATTTAACCTTAATATCGAAATTTCGACATTTTTCTCGAAATTTAGGCTTTAAACTCAAAATGTCGATTATTTTTCTAGAAATTTCGACTTTTTTTCTCAAATTTCGACTTTTTTCTCGGAATTTCGACTTATATTTTTCTCAAACTTCGACTTTTTTTCCTAGAAAATTCGACTTTTCTCGAAATTTCGCCTGTTTTCTCGAAATTTCGACTGTTTTCTCGAAATTTCGACTTAAATCTGAAAAGTTCGAATTTTTTCTCGAAATTTCATCTTTTTTTCTCAATTTTCGACTTTTTTCTCAAATATCGACCTTTTTCTCAAAATTTTGACCTTAATATAGAAATTTCGACATTTCTCTCAAAATTTCGACTTTATACTCAAAATTTTGACATTTTTTTATCGAAATTTCGACCTTTCTTTATCAAAATTTCGACTTTTTTCTCAAATTTCGACTTTTTTCTCGGAATTTCGACTTATATTTTTCTCAAACTTCGACTTTTTTTCCTAGAAAATTCGACTTTTCTCGAAATTTCGACTGTTTTCTCGAAATTTCGACCTAAATCTGAATAGTTCGAATTTTTTCTCGAAATTTCATCTTTTTTTCTCAATTTTCGACTTTTTTCTCAAATATCGACTTTTTTCTCAAAATTTTGACCTTAATATAGAAATTTCGACATTTCTCTCATAATTTCGACTTTATACTCAAAATTTTGACATTTTTTTATCGAAATTTCGACCTTTCTTTATCAAAATTTCGATTTTTTTCGCAAAGTTCGACTTTTTTCTCGAAATTTCGTTTTTTTTTTCTCAATTTTGGACTTTTTTCCCAAATATCGACTTTTTTCTCGAAATTTTAACCTTAATATCAAAATTTCGACTTTTTTCCTCGAAATTTCGTCTTTTTGCTCGAAATATTTCGAAATTTCGACGTTATTCTCAAATTTCGAATTTTTGCTCGAAATATTTCTAAATTTCGACGTTATTTTCAAATTTCGACTTTTTTCTCGAAATTTCGGCCTTAATCTAAAAAGTTCGACTTTTTTCTCGAAAAATCTCAATTTTAGAGTTTTTTCTCAAATATCGACTTTTTTCTCAAAATTTTAACCTTAATATCGAAATTTCGACATTTTTCTCGAAATTTCGGCTTTAAACTCAAAATGTCTACTATTTTTCTAGAAATTTCGACTTTTTCTGAAATTTCGACTTTTTTCTCGGAATTTCGACTTAGGTTTTTCTCAAACTTCGACTTTTTACTCGAAATTTCTACCTTTTTCTCGAAATTTCGACTTTTTTTTTTCAAATTCCGACTCTTTTTCGAAATTTTCATCTTAATCACGGAAGTTTCAATTTTTTTCTCGAATTTTCAACTTTCATCTCGAAATTTCTAAAAAAAGAAAGATCAAAATTTGCTAACTAAAAATAGCAATTATTGAACGCACCCTACTACAAACTGTCAAGATTGTTGGGAATGAAGAGTGGTGGGACGCAACTGTCATCTGCCTAATTTGATCATAGTGTAGAAATTTTGACTTATTCGAAAAAAATTTCGATATTAAAGTCGAAATTTCGACATTAGTCTCGGAATTTGAAGAAAAAAGTAGAAATGTCAAGAAAAAAGTCGAATTTTTGAAAAAAAAAGTCGAAATTTCGAGTGTTAAGTCGAAATTTCGAGTTTAAAGCCGAAATTTCGAGAAAAAAATCGAAATTTAAAAAAAACCGAATTTTTGACAAAAAAAGTCGAAATCCATAAACATTTTATTTTATAATCAGTGTCCTTTTTACGCTTTTGTAAAATGTCGAAATTTCTAAATATAATTTTTTTTAATCAATGCCTTCCTATGCTTTTGTAAAATGTCGACTTTAAACTCAAAATTTCGACTTTTTTCTCGAAAATTCTACTCCATGCATACATATGTCAATTTGAGGTAATAAAAAATTGAAATTACTGAACGTACCCTACTGCTAAGTGTCAATATTAAATTGTAAAAAGGTTGGTGCATGTATTGGGAAGGCTTGAGCTCATTGCCAATTTTTATTAAAATGTCTACATGGCTATTTTGTTTATCATAAGCTCAATAGTTGGCAAATTCGAAAATTATTTACATGCTTAAATATACAATCAGCCGTTTTTCTACTGATATTTCAATTCGTATCATCGTAAATTTTTTGGGGAATATTCATTTCGGGGAGGGTCCGGACCCCTTGGACCCCCCCCCTGGCTACGTGCCTGACACCTTCTGAGACCTCTTGTATAAATAAAGTCTCACAAATTAAAGTGTGGTGTTTCATTGAACTAAATCGTTCACACACCTTATTTCCAATATTAAGCATGTATTCGAACAAAAATAAGTAAGTAAGTGCTTTTGGCGAGTTCTAACGTCATGTTTGAATCATTATACCTACTTAGCAATTATCAAACACCTGTTGGTGCAAAAAGGGCATAAGATTACTTGTACCAGTTTTGCACTCTAAAGTGGTCTAATATTTTAAAGATAGATGTGTTATTCTGAGATGGTGGTTATACTGATAACGAGTTGTTAACGGGCGTTTAAATTGATTTTTGTGTGCTAAATCAAATGAACTCAATAAACTCAATAAAATTTAGTTTGTATAATTGAAAATGAAGAGCAAAGAGACGGCAGAATATCAGTAAATCGAAAAGAAATGAAAATAAGAGATTATGAACAGAAGGGAAATTGTACGTAGGACACGAAGTGCATCTACTAATAAAATTATACGTTATCTTTTCATATAATTCATTTTACTAAAAACTTGTACTATTATTATTACAAAATTTTAAAAAAGGAATAAACCCTGGAAACCAATTTCTCAAAAGTAGGTAGGACTTACTTGTACCCTTTTTGCTCTAACCCCTTCAATTTCTTAGTTTTAAGTTGTCACTTTTGTCGACAGTCTGCAAGAGTGCTTATTTTTTTTATTCTTACCTTTTTTGAAGAATTTGACGTCTGTTGGAAACATTGAGCTTCTTTCTAATTAATTTCAAAGATGTTTTATTTGCAATTTTTTGAAATTTTCACGTAATTTGCAATATTTCTAAAAATTTCGTTCTTTTTGAATATTCCGACTTTTTGAATATTTTTACAATTTGAATTTCAAATTCGCAATTTTGAAATTTTTTTGAAAATTTCCAAATTTTTTAAAAAACTTCGAGAATTTTGGGTGAAAATCTCAACCTTTTTCAAAATTTCGACCTTTTTTTTTTAATTGTTACTTTTTCAATAATTTGACTTTTTTTGACAATTTTCAATTTAAAAAGAAGGACTTTTAAGTTTCTTTCAAATTATTTTCAAAGTTTAGATTTGTTTTATTTGAAAATTGTTAAAATTTTTATGTGATTAGCAACGTCTCCAAAAATTTCGTTCTTTTTGAATATTCCTACTTTTTTTGTATATTCCGACTTTTTTGAATATTTTTATAATTTGAATTTTTTCTAAGAATTTCAAATTCACAAATTTTGCAAATTTTTTGAAAATTTCGAAATTTTTTAAAAAACTTTTCAAGAATTTTGATTGAAAATCTCGACCTTTTTCAAAATTTCAACCTTTTTTTTTTAATTGTTACTTTTTCAATAATTTGACTTTTTTTTGACAATTTTCAATTTAAAAAGAAGGACTTTTAAGTTTCTTTCAAATTATTTTCAAAGTTTTAGATTTGTTTTATTTGAAAATTGTTAAAATTTTTACCTTATTTTCAACGTCTCCAAAAATGTTCTTTTTGGATATTTTGACTTTCTTTGAAAATTTACGTTTTGAAAATTATGAATTATTTTTGAAAATTATCACATATTTTTGAAAATTTTGAAATTTTTTGACGAAAATCTCGACCTTTTTCAAAATTTCGACTTTTTTTAAATTCTTTTTTCAAGAATTTCGAATTTTTAAAAGGGAAGTTTGAATTTATTTCAAATTATTTTCAAAGTTTACATTTTTTTTTATTTGAAAATTTCTAAAACTTTCACGTAATTTGCAATGCCTCAAAAAATGTTTACATTAAAAAAAAAATTCTCAGGAATTTACGTTGAACATTATTGTTATTTATTCTAAAGTTTTCAGTTTTAAAAGTCGCGATTTTTTAAAGAATTTAATTTTGTTAACATTTTAATTACAAAAAAAACCATTTGTTTTAAATTTCATCTTTTTTTTTTGTTTTAAAAATTTTGTCTTTTTAATTTAGTTCCTTTTTAAATTTCTAAAATTTTTAAATATTTTAACTTTTCAAAATTTCATTTTTTTAAGTTCAACTTTTTTGAAAATTTTGAATTATGTTAAAACGTTAATAAAAAAACAATTTTTTTGAAAATTTTGACTTTTGTAAAAATAGGTTTTTAGCTATTGATATTTAGCCTTTTTTTTTGTTTTAAAATTTAGATTTAACCTCAAAATTTCGACTTTTTTTGAAAATTACGATTTTTTTAAAGTTCAACTTTTGACAATTTTGATCTTTTCAAAAAATAGATTTTTTAAAAAGATAAGAAAAAAAATAGATTTTTTAAAAGTTTTTATTCATAACAAAATCGATTTTTTTAAAAATGACTTTCTTGAAAATTTTGATTTTTTATTTTTGCAATTTTTTATAGACTTTTTAAAACGATTTTCTTTAAAATGACTTTCTTGAAAATTTAGATTTTTTTTTATTTTTGCTGGGCCGAAGAAATGTTAAATAAATTGAAAAAAATCAACAAACCATGAGAAATTTAAATATTTCCAAACTGGGCCGCAGAAATGTTAAATAAATTGAAAAAAACGTGTAGCTATGACATACGTACCTGGGCAAAAATTTCACAAATATTTTTCACAACATAACGCATTCAACACACGAGTAAAACAGCTGACGCTTTGTCCGGTGGCCATCTTTTCTTGCTTAAGTCAATATCGGTTATGAAGGGATCTGCATTACATTAAGAAAAGGCCTTATTTTGTTGAGCATCAGATTCCGCCACAGTACTATAAGTGGTTGAGATTTAAAAAGCAACTGATGCACTTACCCCCAAAACGCACTTCACCCTATAATAGAAAGCGGAATTTAAAAAAAGTCGAAATTTACAAAAAGGTTAACATTTTCACAAAATTATGAACTTTTGAAAAAAACGTCTAGATTTTAAAAAGTTTGAAGTATTGACAGAGTTCAAATATTCATAAAAGATGAAATTTTAAAAAGGCCAAAATTTGCAATTGAGTCAAAATTTCATCAAAGAAAAGTACAATATCTTCAAGGAAAATTGAAATTTACAAAAGTATGTTAGGCTTCGTTACTTTATAGATACGTACGAAGTTTCGACCATTTTCTTTGAGTTAATCAGTTGAAAATTATTATATTATGTATAATAATTTTGTTACAGATTTGAAGCAATTAATTTCTTGCCTGGAAATGTGAAGATCTTGATTTAGAAGACTTCCGTGTAACTCTGTAGCAAGGACGATGTGAAATAAAAGAAAAAATAAGTAACATGAAGGTCAGATAAAATGGAAGCTCTTGGTCGAACAGAAATGGGGTCCACGACAAAAGTTAACTATTGGACTCAGCTGGCTGCAGCTACTATTTAGTAAAAACAAAAATAATGTGAAGGCAACATTTTGCATAAGCAGAGTCTCTACAATCATGTATTGGCTATATGTTGCCAGTTTTTTTTCCATTCTTTTACAGCAGTTGTGGCGACTCGTAAGAGAAACTGTTACAACCATTCGCAAGAATTTCCACCAGATTCTTCCAAAGTATTGCACTTTTTTTGCAATCCTGCACTTTTTCTACATTCTTTGTTCGAGTACTCTGTTTTCAGTTGCTATTTGGCATATTGTAAGTTCGAATTCATTGGAAATGTGTTCCTTAAGAGAAAGATTGTTTCTTTGTTCATCGTAAGGTAAAACTTTGCAAACAAAATATTTTGTGTAGTTTTTGTTTTCGAAAAAGGGGTAAGGTATTTTTTAGCAATGCAGGACACTATGTTGCAATGTTGCCCTGCAGTCAGAACTTCTGATAGCCTGGGTTGAACTGCCTAAGCTCCTCATCTATGATGATGATCAACTCTTCTTGCATTATCACATTGGCTTATTCCATGGCTGTGATATTGTACGGGTTTATTATCCATTGAGGAATTTGTAAATTTAAGAGGTCCTCAAACCTCTTGGTAAAATCCTTGTGTAATGCGTCCAAATGAGTGACATGATAAAATAACATCGTATTCGAGCATTTCCGGTCATTTTGACAAACTGAAACTGAATATTCTTTTCTGCTTAAATTTTATTCTCACAAAGGCCGATATTTTTGTTTTAATCAAGTTGAAATCGTCACTCTTTATCATTTTCTCGGCATTTAGGTTGTCAGTAAAGAGGTACAAAGTGCCGAATCCCTGCTTTGAGAAGCAGGCCCAAAGATGCACCTTTATTCCATGTTTTACGGTCCGCTGAAGAAGCCTATTGGTGGAAGTTGACCAGGCTCGCGTGAGGACAGAACGTGCCCATATAGAACATTCATCAGTAAAAATGACATTTTCAAAATCTCTATCAATATTCTCATGCGCCTAAGCGAGTCGCTTTGTCACATGTTTTTCAGTCAACAGAGGCTTCTTCATTGTGTTGCGCCATTTCAGATCATGAGCACGAAGAAGGGTTCGGATAGTTTCGTAGGATATATCTAAACCTTTTGCCATTAATTTTGCTTGTCCTTGCCGCAGTGTTAAAGCAGGATTCCGCGAAAACAGATTCACTATTCTTTTTTCATCTTTTTTGTTCACTTTTCCTATCGAACCACGTTCTGGTAAATCATCGACATTTTTAGCCACTTTATATCACTGTATCCACTTCTGTACAAATGCCTTCGACTTTCTCATATATTTAGCAGCCGCTGATTGCGAAATTTTGGGACCTTTCGGGTGGATGCAAAGGAACACAGCCTCGTGGCGCAACGCGTATTTAGCACTCATGGCGTTTAACGTGATTCTCTTTCAAAAGATCAACGACAACTGAACCTTTGTTGACAATGCAACAAGGACAAAGCTTCCATGTATCGTCTCGCGAAGGAATTAGAGCAAAATCTTTCATTAACTGTCGGTAAAGTCGACCACGCTCTTACTTGACAGACTCTAAGTTTTAGGTGCTGACGTTTAGTACAGGCGGGTAGCGTCTTGGAATACAATTTACCATTAATTCATGAAACACTTCTTTTGTTCATCAATTAAGTGTTGGCAGTTTGGGATAAATATGAATATTCCAACAAAGGTTTTGCCTTATACAAGTTAATTTTGTGTCAGTTGTTTTTTCTTCCTCCACAGACATTTCTTGTGAAACATCTTCCGTGTCAATTATTATTTCTAAATAATAAGATGGTGCAATGTTGTGCAGTTACAAAATTTTAGTATTTTAGGAACAACAGGAAACCAATTCTTAATTCCTGTGCGTTTTTCAAAAGTCTTATTGAATAAGTCAAAACTCCAAAACCATCCATCCTTTATGATGTGGGGATTTTTATTTGCCACAAGAAAGTTGTTCACATTTTTCTGTTGGCATAGATTTGGTGTTACTCTGGGTTTCGTTGGCGGAACCCAGGGAATTACTCTGGGTTTTGTTGGTGGAATCCAAGGGGCTACTTTGGTGTTCGTTGATAGGGTAAGGTGAGGCAAAGTACCATTGAGAGCAGTAACTGCATTTATATCATCCGAAGTTAAGTTTAGAATGTGTTTTTATAAAAGGAAAACATTAAACTAATTATAACCGAAGAATGTTCTAGTTCTATTGCGTGTCCCATTTCATAAAGTAAAATACTTATAAAACTCCTTTTATCATTATTTATAGGAGAAGCAGTTCCAAAATACCAATCTAAATGTATTTCCACTGCTCTATCTGTAGGATCGGTAAAGTAAGCAGGAAAAAAAGAATGCCCAAGAAGGTCAGATCTCAGATTGGTACAGGGTTTATTTTCAAAATGAGATGCATGAGTCAAATATTCAAAAGAAATATAAATATCCGGATTCTGATCGTTTTTTAGAAAGACATATCCGGGCATGTGTTAAAATCGAAAATTTCAGTATTTTTTTAAATTGTATTGTAACGCCTCCAACATTATTTTTTTTTTGAAATTAACCTTTCACTATCAAAATCGTTGTAGGCGATTCCGTACATTTCATCCATTTTATCTTTTTTTAACTTCTTCTCCACTAGACCTTTACAGAAAAAACAATTGTCTATTCTGTTAACCAAAATTAACGAAGCTTCACATTTACTGCAATTTCTAATTATTGGGTTGTTCGGAAAGTAATTTCGTTTTTTTTTTGTGGAAATGAAAGACAGTTTTCGTATAATAAACAAATACTTTATTAAATTATACCGGGTGTTTTTTTTTTTTTTTTAGTTGGGAGGTTACCTTTATATGGAGTATCACTTATTATAAAGGCAAACTGATTTTGTCGATGGGGCTAATCGAAGTTAAACTAGCTTTTAAAAATATTGTTAACTTCCTCCCACTTCCGGTTATACCGGAAAAAGACATCAACTTTGTTATTTTAAATAACAACCCCCAAATTTTATACTTTATTTGGATTTGACGTAGAAAAATAAGATGAGTTTACGTATACATGTTTATTGCTATCTGTGATAGTTTTAAAGATATTTTAATTTTTCAAAAGAAAATGGTAGAAAAGAGGGTTATTTTGACTCTTCGTATCTTTTTTATTATTTGCAGTAAAAACATGCAATTTGGGTTGCAGTCATGGAATATTATGGAGACTGTAATAACGTAATCAGGTTTTACATTTATTACACAGGGTGAGGGAAATTTTGTGATCTTTATTGTTTTTGTTTTATTCAAAAAAACTCTTTTTTGTTTAAATGAGAATTACAGTCAAACCTGTTTTTGTGCGGTAGATAGGGACCGCAGAAAAAAACCGCACAAAAAAAAATATTCAAAAACTTCATAAATAGCTATAAGAAATAATTTTTCACAGCATATTAAAGAAATTTTTTTTTATGCGGTAGAGAGGGACCGCATAAAAAAAGTCTCACTTAGAAAATATGTCAAAGCTTCCCGAAATAGCAAGAAAGTGCTTTCCAAACAAAATAAATAATTAAATTACACATTGAAACATTTAAAAAAATTTTAATTTCTAATTTTAAACAAGGAGAAATTTTCAAAATGTACATAATTCAATACTACTCGTCGTAGTTCAAAACGCGCATATTTTTGCGATGAACTGGTTCGTAATCGCTTTCGTCACTTGAAGATACTACAGTTGATTTATTTTTTGTTAACATGTAGTCGGTGGTAAGTTTTTGCGACGACGGTCGTTTGGTCAGCTGTTTGTAAACGTCGCGATAGCCAATTCCAAACTTCTTTGAGAATTGTTATCTATTTTAAGAAAATGCTTTTCCAATTTGCTGCAAGGCTGGATCCCTGCATATATTTTATCCGCTGTAATAGATTCCGGTTCTTCTTGTCCGTCTTCATGATCTGTTAAGTTATTGATAATGTCACTATCATTTACGGTTTCGTCCTCAATCATTTCAATAAGATCATTTTCGCTGAAAGAGTCAAAACCTTCTCCGCAGATTTGATGTGCTAGAACAATGATATCTGATGATAAAGTGGACGTGTTGTCGGTTACATTTCTATTAATGACACATTCAGGCCAGACCGCTTTCCAGCACGAATTTAAAGTGTGTTGTTTTATTTGAGTAATTGCTGCAGTGGCGTGGTTTATGCAGTCTAAAATCGAAAACTTTTTCCATACTTCAGTCAGGCTTATTCCATCGTTTTCTAGTTTTTCCAAAATGTATCTGAAAGTTATTTTCACATAGTGTTTCTTAAAAGTTGCGATTATGCCCTGGTCCAATGGTTGTATAAGGCTAGTCGTATTGGGTGGTAAAAACACTACTTGTACATTAGGATGCTCTAAACAAGGATGACCGGGTGCATTGTCAACAATTAACAACACTTTAAAAGGAAGACCCATCTCTGTCATATATTTTTCAACTTCTGGTACGAAGCAATCGTTGAACCATGTTGTAAAAACAGCTGATGTGACCCATACTTTTTTATTGGCCATGAAATGCACTGGAAGTTCAGCTAAATTTATGTCTTTTAGCGCGCGTGGGTGCAAAGCTTTATTTATAAGAAGTGGTTTTAACATTCTTGCACCAGATGCATTACTACAAAGAAGGAATGTAATTCGATCCTTTGCAGCCTTAAAACCACTTGCAGCTTTCTCAGACTTGGCGATGAACGTTCGACTGGGCATCTTTTTCCAAAATAACCCAGTTTCATCTGCATTAAATACTTGATCTGGGCAATATCCACCGTCATCAATAATTTTGGCTAGGACTTTGCAATAATTCTTAGCAGCTGTTTCATCGGCGGATGCGGCCTCGCCTTGTACCTTCACATTGTGAAGTGCTTGTCGTCGTAAAAATCCAGTTAACCAGCCATTGCTGGCAGAAAATTTCAGGTTTTGAAAGTGGGATGAGCAACTAGACGGTTCTAAATCCTTCAGCTGATTGAAATATTGTTTAGCTTTCTCCTTAATTAAATCTCCGTCGATGGGGATTCGTTTTCGAGTTGAGTCGTTAATCCAAAATATGAGGGCCTTTTCCGTTTTCTCTATTAAAATATTTCTAGAATATGATATTCTTTTACCACTTTCGTTTGTTGCAGAATTTTTAGATTCATTTATTCTACTTGCACGTTTTTGTATTGCTCTTATAGTGGATTCATCTAATTTATATTCTTTACCAAGAACTGTGGATCCTTCACCATCTGCTAGTCTATTTAATATTGCAATTTTAGTTTCTAATGTAATTGTCTTTATTTTCACTTTTTTTTTGGTTACGATTATTCATTTTAAGGGAGTACTTATGACTAAAAATAAAATAAAAATCATAAAAAACTATATCTAAATAGGGAAAACAATTAATTTACCTTTAATCTCACTATAAAATTAAACCTGTCTTAATGGTTAAAAGGTCAGCAATTAACTAAAGTTATTAGATGGCGCAGTATGTATTGAAATTGGCTGATGCAATACATATATGCATAAGAACATTGAGCATGCCTAATGAAATAGGCTGATGCAATAGATATGAAAATGGCTGTTGCAATGTGTACATACACACTGATAGCAAAAAAAGTGATGCCAACACAGTTCAGATTGACCTAACCTCTCGGCGAAATTCAATGTGTCGATATTCATACACCGCACAAAAAAGAATCGCACAAAAAGAAGCGCACAAAAAAAGACCGCACAAAAACAGGTTTGACTGTATGTATTTTTAATCATTTTTGGATTCCTCACGTAAAAAAAGAAGAAAAAGTTGTATAACTAATTTTTTAAAATTCTGCACCGTTACAGAGATATAATTTAGAACAAAAAAGAAAAATATATCTTTTTTTTCTCTAGTAGCAACTTGGTAGAAGACAACAAAATTTTCAAAAAAAAAAACAACAACAAGGCCTAAAAATTTCATGTTAAATAACATTTAAAAGATAACCTTACAAGACGAATAGGTTTTTGGCTAATTGTTAGAATACTTATTGAAAAATATTTAGGGAACCACGAATGTAAGTTTCGTAAAAATGGTTTGTTAAACAGACTTCTCATTTTTGGAGTAATGAAAATCAATAACAAATGTTCAAGAAAATTCGTCCTGTAACTATTATACTGTTAGATTAGAACTCAGAATGTTTAAGCGTTAAATTTTATAATGAAAATCGAAATGGAAATTTTTTAGTGATTTTTTTACTACTGCATGACAAGCATATTGCTAGGAACAATCGGATTTGCTTAAAAACGTTACTGAATTCGAAATCTTAAAATATGCCTTTAAATGTATTGAAACAGAAGATCATCCTTGTTCTTGATGTAAATTTTTTGTCAATTATTTTTATTTTATTATTTATTATGATTAATTCTTTAACCTTTTATTGTCTACAGTTAATTTCCTACTTGCACAAAAAAGAGATGTTTGATTATTTCTATTTTGAGATTTATGTAAATACCTCTGTAACGGCACAAAATTTTAAAAAATAAGTAGTGTAACTTTTTTCTTCTTTTTATGTGAAGGATCCAAAAATGATTAAAAAACATATAGTACCCATTTAAAAAAACAAAGTTCTTTTTGAATAAAACAAAAATAGCAAAGATTATAAAATTTCCATCACCCTGTATAATAAATGTAGAATCTGATTACGTTATTATAGTTTTTATAATATTCCTTGACTTCAACCCAAATTTCATGTTTTTACTGCAAATAATAAAAAAGATACAAAAAGTCAAAATAACCCTCTTTTCTGTCATTTTTTTTTCGAAAAATTAAAATATCTTTAAAACTATCAAAGATAGCAATAAACATGTATATATAAACTTACCTTATTTTTTTACGTAAAATCTAAATAAAATATAAAATTTGGGGGTTGCCATTTAAAATAAGAAAGTTGATGTTTACTTCCGATATAATCGGTAGTGGGGGGAAGTTAAAAATATTTTTAGAAAATAGTTCAGCCCCGATTAGCCCCATCGACAAAATCAGTTTGCCTTTATAATAAGTAGCACTCCATATAAAGGTAACCTCCCAACTAAAAAAAAAACGCCCAGTATATTGGCCGTTCTGGTCCAACACCTTTTGCCATCTTTCTGGTGATAGCATAATTCCACGCTCATAAAATTGTTGGTCTTTGCTGGAAAAAAACTGATCGAGGTAGTTTTTGACCTCATTTGAGGTGAAGGTTTTACCGTCTAAAAAATTTTGGAGTGACCGGAACAAATAATAATCCGATGGTGCCAGGTCTGGAGAATATGGTGGGTATGGCATTGTATCCCATTCAAGCTGTAAAAGCTTTTGGCGAGTGACCAAACTTGTGTGAGGTCTCGCGTTGTTTTGGTGAAACACTACACCTTTCCTGTTGATTAGTTCTGGCTTTTTCTGTTGAAGTGCATCATTCGGTTTGTCCAGCTGATGACAGTAGACTTCCGAATTAATCGTTGCGTTATCCAGTAAAAGCTCAAAAAAAAACGATTCCTTTAAAATCCCTCCAAACAGACAGCATCACCTTTTTTTGATGAATATCGGCTTTGGAAATGGTTTGAGCCGGTTCATTTTTTTTGCTCCATGACCTCTTGCATTTGACGTTGTATACAACCCATTTTTCGTCCTCAGTGATGATACGCTTCAAAAACCGATCATTTTCGTGACGTTTGAGAAACGAATCGCAGACGTCAATACGGCGACACAGATTTCTCTCTGTGAGAACATGGGGAACCCATACATCGAGCTTCGAGGATAATCCCAGGCCCTTCAGGTGGTCATAAACTGTTGAATTCTGATCTCACGTGTTGTTATTCGCCGGTTCGCATCAACTAATGCCTTTATCGCGTTTTTATCAGCTTCAACCGGCCTTCCCGAACGTGGTGCATCTTCGACATCAAAATTGCCGGATCGAAATTTAGCGAACCAGTTCTGGCACTGGCGTACTGTCAACACACCTTCTCCATACACATCGGTCAATTTCTTTCTGGCTTGAACAGCATTTTTACCCTTTCTGTAGTAAAACAGTAAGATATGTCGAAAATGCTGCTTATCGCTCTCCATATTTAAAAGGGCACCAACCAAAAACTACTGCTTTGTCCCGAATTACACACTTTCGGTAATCTCCCACACAGACATTAAATTTGCTTTTGTCGCTATAGATAACTTTGCCCCAGTCATGTTTGGTCCACGAAAGTTTTGATTTGGCTCAAATGTAACGATTCTTTTTTTGCTTTTCCGTCAGCAATGGTTTTTCTTTGGCGTATACTCGGAAGTCAAAAAATAGAAGATTTATACCGCAAGGAAGTACCTATCAAACATACCTTATAAAAATTAAGACCGCTCTTGTGGATGGATATATTTGCGACAGCATTCTCTGGATACATTCATCCTAGTTTCTCAGTTCCATCTTGCGGTTACTTCCCGTAGTGTATTTCTTCTTCCCGACTTACATATTCTAATTAAATGCCTAACACTCCTTTGAGAAACAGCTTTTGGACAGCCTAAGCTTTTACCGCGAACTACAACACTGGCAGTCTCACCGTATTTCTTAATTATATTAAATACAGTAGTAGTTGCTATAGCCAATTCACTGGAAATTTCACGCTTTGTTTTCCCTTTGAGGTACTGATAAATAATAATTTCTCGCACCTTTGTATCAGTAGGTTTTCCACGTACCATTATTGTATTTTACTCGTAATAAAACTGACGGTTGTTAATAATTAATACCCAAATGACGCGTGACAATTCTTGTTTGTTTCATTTTAAAGCCTCCTTCGCGTCAGGCTGATAAAACTCAAGAAACGTGAGAAAAAGCAAAACATGTTCCAATATTTAGTTGTCAGCATTTTTCGATTATCAAACAATTAATTAAATAGTAATCAACATAAAATATCTAATTAAACCGTAAAAATAAGTCCACACATGATCAAAAATGTTGTTAATTTCATATGTATGTCGGAACTGAAGGGTTGAGGGTTTGCCGGTCATCCATTATTTTGGTAATTTAAAATAATAACAAACACCTTGACACGATTAATTAGTTTTATTGCAACAAACACTACAACGACCGATACAGCGATCCACGAGAACCGTAAATTAATTATTATTTAAAACTAGACTTTAAACAATAAAATAAAAGAACAAAGAACTAGCGATCCGGAGCCGGTTCCGATTGCCTTCAGATCTCTCAATTCACTGCCTCTACTTTCCGCAACCAAATCCCTTTTTTCCCCGGCCCCGTTCCACTCAACGTGATATTTCATTTATAAAAATATCAGTGGGTTCTTTGTTCCTTATCCTAGACTAAACATTGAAACAAACTTACAAGACCGATCTCGGTCCCCTAATTTATTGACTACGTGCGGGCCGGCTTTTCGACCTGCTGGAGTCATATAAGATAAACAAAACTTATTACTAGGAAACTATCACATATCCACTTAAAATAACACGGCTTCGTCGACATGTACAATGAAAAAAAATGAATAAAAGAATTTCCATAAACTGGCGTTTTATTCGCAAAGTAACTGCTTGTTTCAACATATAGTTGTTGGGGCTCATAGAGCCATACCAATTCGCCCCTTACTGAACCTCCATGGTTGGCGTTTACGTCAGATCTTGTTTTCATCCGGTCCGTCCCAAGTTGATCTTCGTCCGCATCAGGGCATGTGTTTCCAATATCGCTTCCCTCAAGCCGTCTACGAAATCGTCTCCCTAGAGGTCTCCCTTGGTGATCCAAATAACAAGTCACGCGAAAGCCGCAGTTGCCTCCTGAAGCTCACTTTTGCGGGAGTTTGACCTGTAGTTTCCTGAGTTGCCGCGAAATAGGCCATTAAAAACAGTGGTAGTTGTCGGTTCCAGTCTCTCTGATGCTTGGACACGACCTTCGAAAGATGTTCCTTCAAGCTCCTGTTAAATCTTTCCACCATTCCATTAGACTGGATGAAGAGGTGTCGTTCGAGTTTTCTTTATCCCAAGAAGACTGTACACGTCTTGGAGGACCCCCGAATCGAAGTTCCTTCTTTGGTCCTCTTTCTTGGCGTTTGGTCTTTAAACATTGCTAATATCGCTTGCAATTGTTGTTTCATTTTGACCGATTTTAATCTCGTTTCCATAAAGCGTTCTAAAATGTTCAAAATTTTTCTCGACGCTCCCTTTATAAATTATTTTTCTGTTTATAACGTCCGTGATAAAGTCTAAATTTAATTATCACTGCAAGCTGCGATTCACTAACGCAATATTTCGAAACCTCTCTCTCCTTTGCAACTTCTACTCCCATCTTTTCTGTTATATTTGTTAATAGACTATGCAATTCTTGTTTCTCTTTATTCCTTCTCTGTTCTTCTTCTTTCTCTTTATAAAAGCTATGTCCACATAAGAGCAAAGACACTATATCGAGAATTTCTATATAAGTCCACAGGGTTAGTTCAACATGATCAAGTTGTGCCATTATCTCAGACGCATCCAGTGTCACTAATTTTGATAGATCCTCACAAGTTTCCAGGTCTTGATCCTCAAGGAACTTTATACAAAATATTCCCCATTCTAGGTTAATTTGGATTCCAGACTGAATCCTTGACACTGCTAGGTGTAATTAGGAATACCTTTGTTCCATGTACTGCACAATACCATTCTGTAAAGGAGCGCGGCGATGTACAAATTTTGTATACAATCTCTGGTGTAATTGTGTTCTTATGGAATATCGAGGTAAATTGTACCAAACTGCAGATGACTAGTGAAAATTCTCCTGCAAGTTATTAATTTCGCCTGAGGAAATTAGTTTTTAAAAACTTATTTTTACTTTAAAATTGCAGAGAGGTTTTTACATATGTAAACTAATTTTATCATGCAAGAAGAACCAGTCAGACTGAATAATAATATGTTTGTCACTCTTTTATAATATTTGTAACACTAGCGACGTCGCAACGTCTTGGATTACGCTGCGGCGAGGATTTTCTTGCCTTTAACTTGCATGTTGCACGATAGAAATATTCTTTGGTATGTATCCCATTTTCATTGTTGTCTTCCGGGTCCTTTCTATGTGAGTACACCAACCACACACAATGGATTGGTTTTAGGATCGTAGGGATCCACATTCAAGGTAATTGAGGTACAATGCACTAGAGACTCGGTGAACTAATGATTGGAATACTCTCGTTGACCACATGTGCAGGAGCTAAATGTGATATTTCCTCCATTGTTTTTGAATTGTTCAATATTGTAGACACCTTTTAAAAACCACTTGCCCAAGTGCTTGCTGACTGTGACATCACTCCTGCTGCTGCTAGCATTCGAATCCTAGCTACTGCATCAGCTCTTGTCTTGTATACAAAGTATATGATATATATTGTTAATGCCAAGGACGCATATGCAGCAAGGAATTTAGTTAAGTCTGGTAGGAAGTCTGTTATAGGTTTTAGTAAGTTTGTGGACTCCAATGTCTGATGCCTACTTTCCCAATCAGCAATGGCATCGTCCTCTGTACAAAACTTAATTTCTCTTAGAGCGTCAGGGGAAATTAGGGTTGATACGTTCACAAATCCGTTATGCATTAATATCTTAGCACTGTCTATCACAGGTTTTCTAATCGACAATTTAGCAGCCTTTTCTTGGAACTTGTAATACCGATTGACTCCTTTGTCCAGATCCGCTAAAGACACCATTTGTCTGACATCTGGGCTACAGGCACTACTGTAACGAGTTAGACAAAACACTAGACGCTTGGCGAAGGGTATCCCCACAGTGGTTGTACGATTCTTTGAACTCCTTTTCCTATAACCCGGAAGGACGGTGAATAATGTGGGCTTGTTAAGCTGATCAATTTTTATGGAATCATCAGCTTCAGAAATACAGGTTTGGGTCATTAATTGTGGTTCTTGGGATGGGGATACTATCCAACTGCATAATCCAATGCTTTTTATTATGGTGTGAATATTTGGAGGGAGCTTATAAGTCTTTAACAAGCAGGTTGTATTTCCGATTTAGTAATGGAGCTAGGACACATAGATCATCTGTCCATCCCAATCCTCCATCTAAACATGTATGATGTGTATTTGACCCACAAGCTAGGTATTCAGCCACGGTCAAAGTATACCAGTGTGTGAGACATTCAGGAAATATGTAATACTGGTTTTCCAAGGATAGCTGCATCGAGCAATTATGCCTATAAACTGATGTCGAAGCCAGCTTGTAAACTGTTGATTGTTCTCTAGAATTAATCACCGGGAGTTTGTAGTCGTAAACAAGCTGCACCCCATCAATATATATCTGTGCTGACTCATGGGCGAAGAAGGGAGTTCGTGAAATGCCAGTGACTAATTAGTAACTGATTTAAGTGATTACATGCAAATTTTCAGGATTCAGGAAGACATCGTCGCGTAAATGACTTCATGATGTCATCCTATTGCGTATACATTGCCCTGATTTGGACCGTCAAAGTTACCTGAGAATCCAGAACACCCTTTCCCCTTATTAAATTTTTATAGAAGAATTCCTTACTACAAAAATATATAACTACGTTTCGCTACAATATTGTCATGTTTTCCATCGATAGTTCCCACTCAATTAACAAAATTACATTTTTTTCAAAGTTATTTGCGATCTGTATCCACTCATCTTGCGTCGACCGAAACCGTTAAAAATAACACTCATTATTGTATTTGCGGAAAATTCAAGATATTGAAGAAATGAATGTGAGTAATACATCCACAAGTTCACTATTAGTAACCAGCGATCGTAACCAAACTTGAAATATAGCTCTACAGGTCTCTGGTATTATTTTCCCCAATGATTGCGGAGAAAATTAGTGCTAAAAATTTTAAATCTCCATAATTCCTCCCAGTGGCTAAACAGCGAAGTGTCAATCCCTCATGTGGTGATATAGAGGTCCTTAAAATCACATCCTTTCAGTAACTTAAGTAGGTAATTATTTTTTGAAAAAAAAAAGCACGAAAGTCGCAAAGTAGAGGTAAAAAAAAAGTGTGATGGATGAACCTGGTGACTTTTCAATGTCGGTGTCTTTAATTTCTTTGAAGGGTCAGCAGGAGATATAAAGTACATTGTTTGGAATAAGGAAAGTGAAGAGCGCCAAAGGAGAGATGCCTAGATTTTTGCGACACTGCACACCGAAGTTCTCTACCTGCTGAGAGATAAAGCGATACACCGTTGACGCTATCAAACATTTTATAAAAGAATAAAAGTAGATCAGCAGTGTTAACTGCTTTGGGATCCAGATAGAATTGAGAAGTGGGTTGCAACTCGACACTAGTCCCGGCACAAAGATTCATTGCAGTTCCTACTGTATGACTAAAAACTTGTGTGCAATTTTTAACTCTCATTTTTTTAATTTTGTTTGGAATAATATGTTCATCTGTGATTTTATAAAATTGACTGTAGGTTTGTCCATGACTTTTGTCGAGTTCATATAGTCGCATCACGTGTGACTAAGAGGCAACTTTTTCTTTACTATCCTGAACAAAATGTAGATTATGATTTAATAAATTATTGCGTATGCCCTTCATAAGATGCGGAAAATCATATAAATGAATAATTTCTTCATTGTCGATTAAATAACCGCGAAATCTATTTTCGATGTTATTTAATAGACAATGTCTTGTAGTTTCATTTAGAAGTTGATTGATTGCAGCTTGATTAGTAGCTCCTTGATCACATATAGATGCTACTATATTCAGACCCGTTTCCCTTATTTGCCGAACAACTTCTTTAATCATTCGTACTAAGTCAGCGGTTGACGTAGATCCTTCACAAAAAGTGTAACAAATTGGCTGTTTCCACTTTTTGCGAATTCCCTTTACCATGAATACTAAAGCGTGATCAGCAAACTGGGCTCTTCTTTCACTTCCACCAAAATCGACAAAACCTTCAACAACATCCAACCGTTGATTATACTGTAGACCTGGTTGTAAAGATATTTCATCAAACAAAAGGACACAATATCTATCAACAGCTTTCATTTTTTCTACAGAATGCTTCAAATGCAGAAATATATTTCTATTAATCCAGCAGTCAAAAGGTATTTCATTAAGCAGTTTCGTTAAAATTTTGGGTGACTGTAGACTAAAAATTTTAGAAAGGAATCTGTATGCTTTGCCACTCTGTTTTATAGATTGAGAAAAGTATTTTATCACTTAAGGTAAATCTTCTTCCTCGTGGTTTATACTTTTGAGTACGCTGTAGAGAAAGGAAAAAATTGAAAGTGATATCATTAACATCTTTTAAAGCTGTTATCGTCTTTTTCGGAGACAGGCAAAAACGCAGACGGGCACGTGCGGATTTGCTTCAAAATTTTTGGTTGGAGACGATCTTCTTTAATCTACGTACTTCATTAAATAATAATTTTTCTTGAAGCGTCAAATGATGTCCCCTTGTAACTCCAATTTTTCAGAGTAAACTTTCTCTTTTGGTACCTATAACATCAAGTTGTAAGTAATCACAAATATAATATTTGATTTTCAAACTAAATGTAAATTAAATTAAAAAAATAAAAATAGAATAAACATAATGTTTGGCTTTTTTTTTAAATTACCAAAAATATTTTAATTATTATTAAAATACATTGTTAAATACTAACTTGGTAGGTTCAGGGTTGGTAATGCAAATTTATTAAGTTTTTTCGGCCTGTCCTTGCACATATTATGAAAATGCAGATCGCACACAGGCAAGTTTTTAAGAATTTTCTTATCTTCAACTCCAGAAAGCCTACTATTCCCCTGATCTTTCAATCCAAATGTCCCTCACACGGTTTTCTGCTGGTACAGTATATCTAAAACCATTTTACTATTGTATTATCTTCAAAAAACACCACTTTCGAATTCAATAAAAAATTATTAATTTTACCTACCTTACAGCTGTTCTATTTTCGTACCCGTAAACACAGTAAGGTCTCATGGTTTTGAATTGTAATTATCAGTAAAACAACACAATAACTGCACTCAAATTACAATATCGAAAGATTACGTCTTAAAATAAAGAAAGAATTAATGAAAGACAAAATTTGAATAGATCAGCAATTTTAAAATAACCTTCCAGCAATATTACCAATCTTCGACGGAATCCAACCTTTAAGTCATAATCTCCCAGAAAGATAAGCAAAGTGACATCTATTTATGGGAGTCATAAATGTTAAGAGCGTTCGACATTGACACAGTAAATGTCATTGTCACTTTAACAATGTATTAGAAAGAAATGCATATATCGTTGTTGTGACATCAGCGCTATCTCTTCTACCTCTAAAAGCTCGAAGCGTCCTTGCGCATCTGTATTTCACATTCGCCGCCTGACGCTAATGGCACCATGCGGGACCTCTCCTGCTGCCATATGATTGATACGTCATAGATCTGTTATGCATGCGCAATTGGCACGGGTAATTACGATTATTTTAAAGGGAAAAGATCGGGAAACTTACTTTATGGATGCGCCTCGTACGTTTCAAACTTTTATTATAAATAATATTCTAAATATTAGTTATATCTTGTTAGATCAACAGTTACTTCGTTATTTTGTCGAACTAATTTTGGGTTATTTAATTTCTGACAGTATATTTTTAAGTACTTCATCATGTCACTTATGTAAAAACTTATATTCCTTGTTACGACTTAAAACTGTTACGGAGTTTTTCCCCAGTGAAGGAGTCGTGGCTAACTATTTATAATTTACTAGAAAAGTGCCACTATCAAACTAGGAAATAATTTCTTTCACTATCGCCGGCTAGCGTTGGGGAAAGAGCAAGAGCCTCTTCTTATTACACGCTGGGAGGCGTACACCCCTGTGAGGACTCCTCGTTTGGGCCGATGTGATACTCTAGTGAGTGGAAAACCTTCCAAAAATTGACAAGTCCGGAACTCAGGAGTGAAAATATTTCAAAGTCCCAGATTCCGCTTAAATAGAATTAAGCTTGGTAATTGCGCGGCACGACGGCTAAAGAATACCTAAAAGGGGCGCCAGGTGATTTTGAATCACGCAATATACCCATCGGAGACGTCGAATAATCACCAAAATGTACTCAAAACGGAAGCTGGACAATTCACTCCCAGATGGCGTAGTTCCCGTTCTCGTTGCCACTCTCTGTCTTCTCTGTGACCTACCTTATTGAGAGTGTTGCTGTCTATGTTCTAACCTTACAATTTAGACAGACAGGAAAATAATTTTTAGAAGCAATAAAACAAAATATTTCAAAGGCAGAATAAGTTCTAATGTAGTGCACGGTATTTTACACTTGATAAAGTACGCACTCAAGGCACGTGTATCTTTCACAAACTTTCTTATTTTGGTCTTAAATTACTGACACGATTTATTGGAAAGAAAGTGTGCACTTTGTTCCGTACAGCTGTTTACAAAAGTTGGTAAACGTTACCTTTAATATATATATTTAAAATATTCAGTTCCTGTGACGTTTTAGCAACAAGAGCAGAGAAAAAATAAAGAACAACAAAAATTTGAAAATCACCCACACAAAATTAACACTGGCTGGACCCCAGCCCACCAGAACAAGCTACGTAAGCAAACGAAAAGGGGCGGTAGGTAAAATTTCAAACTGAATTATACTTTAGGTTACACTCCAAAAATCTGACATCTATGGTTGGGACAATCCCCAAATAATAATATAAAAAAGGGGTACTTAAGTGATCGTCGTGAAGGGTCCCAGGTCGAAAGGGATGCTGATATTTCGTGCAGCTATTGACTCGATTTACACGAACTCCCTTCGCCGAAGTCCTCGAAGCCCACACTTGGAGGTTTCCACGTGACGATGACCACTCCTTTGGAACTCCTCGTGTCCCTTTTCAGGTCCTGATTGGCCGATCAGAGATGGATCCAAAGTTTCGGAAAAACAACCAAGATGCACTTGGAAAATGCTGTAACCTCACCTTGAGAAGGATGACACCCAAGTGAACGACAAGAGAGAAGATGGCCGATTTCCCCCACACCAAAACTGACAGAAGATATGCCAGCACTTATAAAACCAACCAATGTATGTTTGGTGGCCTAGCCACAAGCCCTATTTCTAAAGGAAATTTAAACCGTAACAATGGCTTGTCTTAGAAAGGCGTTCTGGAACACCTGGAGTTTCTTCATCTGATTATCCGTCGCATGTGACCAAGCTACAGATGCGTAGGTCATCGCTGGTCTAATGATTGATTTGTATAGTAACACTTTAAGTCCAATGGACAGGTTACTATTTCTACCAATCATCGCTTGCAGCAGTCCCTTCAGCATTTTGGCTCTAGACACTGCATAATCGATGTGTGCCTGGAATGTAAGTCTTTTGTCAAGAATTACACCTAGATACTTTGCCTGAAGTCTCCAGTCGACGTTTTGCCCATGAACATTTACATGTCCATATGGTTGGAGTCTTCTTCGAGTGAAAAAGAGAGCTTGGGTCTTGTTTGCGTTGACTTGGATTCTCCATTGACC
The DNA here is from genome assembly GCA_028583605.1 of Dastarcus helophoroides. Taxonomy (NCBI): domain Eukaryota; kingdom Metazoa; phylum Arthropoda; class Insecta; order Coleoptera; family Bothrideridae; genus Dastarcus; species Dastarcus helophoroides. The sequence goes on from CM053336.1 coordinate 28,461,201, forward strand.
GAAGCAATCTAGTAGACTCTATTGCCTCCTGAAGTCGCCTGGTGACCACCTCTGGACTGGAAAAGTACGCCACTAAAGCTGTGTCGTATGTGTAAGTTGCCAATAAGGTGTGGTCGATTGTTGGGATTGGTTCTCGGGAGGTCTGCTGTGAACAGAAAATACAGCAGAGGTGACAAGCCAGAGCCTTGAGGCACCCTCTACTGTAGTCTAAGCTGGTTTGATAGTTCCTGTCTCACCTTTGCTCTGAATGAGCGCTGGTCCAGGAACGAGCTTACCATTTGAACCATTGTTACGGGTATTCCAAACTGGTGCATCTTGAAACTAATTCTTGGTGCCAAATTAATTATTATATTATATATTAAAGTTTCTTCAAATTCTGTAAACTGCGTAAATCTTGCAGAAAATTCCCGAATCAGAGATTGAATTACCATAAAACTCTTTCGTTAATGACTCTTTATTTGGCTTTTAGTGACATTCACTTTCAGAAGAAAAAAAATTGTTTATATTCGGAAAATATTTATATGAATTTGAAAGAATATCACGATTAAAAATTTGTAATTTGACTTCGAACGCTTTGATTAAGTCAAACATTATAATGACTATTTTATTAACACCTTGTAGTTTTATATTTAATTAATTTAAGTGAGAGCATAAATCAGTGAAAAAATATAAATTTGCTAGCCATTCTACATCCAATAATTGATTGTATTGGTCAATAATGTTCCCATTATTTAGAAAAAATTGTATATTCTTCAAACAATCTACAAATGTTTGCAAAACATTTCTGCGACTTAACCAGCGTACATTATTGTATAAAAGTAAGCTATTGTACGACGAGTTTACTTCGTTTAACAATTCCTGAAATTTTCTTTTATTTAGTGCCGGTGCTGATATAAAATTGACTAATTTTGTTACAAAACTCAAAATATCATCAAACATTTTTAAACCTGTTTTGGCAGATAACGCTTGTTGGTAAATAATGCAATGAAAGTCGAGAATTGTGTGTCCAATTCGTTTTGTAAATAAATTTATATATCTATTTTCTCGTCCAATTAAGCTGCGGGCACCGTCAGTTGTAACTGACACAATTTTAGAGGACATATTTCTCTTTTTTTCAATGCATCTATAACTGCATTACAAATGTCTAATCCTTTTGTTGTTGTTAATGTTGATAAACTTATTAACTCTTCTTTAATATTGTTTTGAACAAAATAACGTACAAAAATTGCTAAGCGATCAGAGTATGTTACGTCGGTAGATTCGTCAAGGCAAATGGATATAAAATCGCAAAACTTTATATGAATTTTTTGTTGAAAATTTACATTTTCCGCCATACCCAAAATTCTCTCTTCCACTGTATTCCTAGCTGTCGGCATATCTTCTTTAATTCTTTGGATAATTTTTTCTTTGTTTTCGAAATCATAAAATAAGTATGGTGCACATTGCAGCGAAGCATCCTTTAAAAATTCGCCTTTATTAAAAGGTTTCGCATATTGAGCAATATTTTTTGAAACTTGATAACTAGCAGCAGTGGTGTTTGATTGAGTTCCAATATATTTCATTATAGAAGTAGTTTGAGCATTTTTATTTTTTAAGGCACGTGATATATACTCCTTTTGCTCTTCTACACTTCGATCGAGAAGAAATTTATAGTTGGTTTCATAATGCCGCTTTACTGAAGATGTTCTACAGACTACAGTTTTAGAACAGAAAATACAAATTGCTTTACTGTCCTATTCAATCATACCGTATCTATCGGTCCACCAAGCTTGAAATTCTCTGCTACTACATATTTCGGATAATTTCGATTTTTTCATTGAACTAGCCATAATAAGAAATTCTAAAAAATATATATTTTAATAATATTGTTATAAAATAAATAATTTATTCTGCATTCGTTTGCAAGAACCTATTTCGTCACATATTAAAGTATTAAAAATATTACCAACTCAAGAAAATAATAAATAATATAATAATTCAAGGTAATTTTAATAATTATTTCTATAATTGAATGATATTTAATGATAAAATAATTTCTCATAATATTAAAATATTTTATTGTTCAAAAATAAGCAAAATAAATCATAAGTTTAGTAATTTTTAATACCTTCGGGTTGTTACAGGTTAAAAATTCAGTCGTGACGCACTATGCAGAATATAAAATATGAAATAATATGTAAAAATATTTACCTGAAAATAACACTATGTCTATTTACAATAAACGGTTATATTTTTTAACAAGTCACTGAAGTTTCAAAGACGACGGTTTACTAAAAATGATTAATGCAGTATGTCGTCTGTTTCGAGCCTGCAACGGCAACAACATGCAATAACATTAGAAGGCGAAACTGGATATGCAAAAATTTTTATCTAATGCGCATCTTTATATACTTCGAGAGAATTCATGCGATATTTTAATAATAAAATGTATAATTTGACGGTTGTGGTGAACCTACTAAGATAGGTATTCAGTACTACAAATTTATATCATAGATTATAAATTAAGTGTAATTTTTAATTCATTTCTATCAAAAAAGATAACTTATAAAAAAAAATGTGGTTTTGTGCTTGCCATCAAAATTTCCAAACGTGCCACTTGTGCCATTGGTTCGCCATCCCTGGTCTATATATTAAAATATTTGATTTGATGGAGTTGTATCTTCATGATTTGTTTTATGCGTATACATCTCCTGCAATAATAATACGATTTCTTAACTCCAGGATGTCGTCATTTACACGAATTTCTGGGATATCTACCTGGTTTACGATGTTTTGAATTTTATTATGTTCATAATCAGCAATAATTGTATATATGAAAGATTGATACTTAGCTCTTCTTGACCACCCCTTATAGTTCTTTTAAAGTTGCTTCACCGTTAACCTTGATTAAAAGTTTTTTTGCAACATAGCTCAAGTTTTTGTGTTTGGTACTAGAGACAACGCTTCTTGAATCCATACCATTGGTTGTCTCCGACTATAATGACGGCAGCTCTAAAGTTTGCCAATTCGTCTGCATACAGCTCATGCACTCTTACCCAATCGAAGTTAGAAAATACTTTGATAGCTCTTCCTGTAACAGATAGAGCTGTCAATCCACTACCAGCTGACTGCATAACAGACAACTGCAGTTTTAATGCTGGCACAGGAAGCATCTCGGTCCAATGATCATGATCATGATCGTGATATCAGTGATTAGATCACCAAACATTGAGTAAAATATGCGACATGCATCCACATCAATCCTCAAGTTTGTAATTTGTAAATCAGTCATGAGACCGTTACTGATTTTATCAATGAATGCTTCGGACATTGTTCCTCTTTTAAGGATGGATAAATAAACATGAACAATCATGCTAACCCCTCCAATCGTAAAGGGTGGTCCGGCTCGAAGAGCCAAAAGTCGTAGGATTTTCATTGCTTTATTAAGTGTGGCGTTCACACCTTCATTCGCCTTTATGTGTTCCCACTCTACTTGAAGGTGTGAAGGTGTCTTGCTCATGTAAGTATTTGGTCATTGATGCATCACTTATAGTGTTAATAACGTTATTTTGAAGCAAATGGGATACTGCATTTACCAGAATCATTCCGGTACGATCATGAGGGGCTAATTTATCTGATGCAATGTAAGGCCCCATAAGGTCTACCCACCCACCTACCAACACGACAAGAAGAGTGTATCAAATAATTAATCTGTCCGAAGCCAAGTATTATAGAAGCCTCTTATCATAGCACGGTCCGAAGGCTCTAGGGTCATTCGCCATTTTTAACTATCCACTCTAAAATCTAACCAACAAGAAAAACAAAATACTCCGTCAATAGGAGTTTAAATATAAGAGATATTGTATCTTCCTCCTATTCTTTTTCTTGTCGTCTTCGTTCTTCGTCTTGTTCTTTGTTGTCTTTTATGGAAAATCGACGTGAACTTCACTAAACTGCAAAATACTAAGGAGACTTCTCCAGCATGTTGTACAAGAGCCTCATTTTTTGGAATATAACCCATCTTCATAGTAGTTTTCCTCATCAAATTCCTGGTCCAGCCATGTGAATACAATAGCCAAAACAATGCGCAGGAATCAATATGAGAAGTATCCTCAACAATACACTGTGCTGCTGGAGGCATTGCAAAGGTACAGGGTTTGTATCATTATGAGTGTTATTTGTAATATGTACAGGGGCTAAAAGGTGGATCTCATTTGACAATTGACTGTTATGCTTGATGTGGTTAGTGACTATCAAACCCACTTGCCCATGTGCTTGCGGATTGGGATAGAGCACCAACAGCCATCATTCTTAATCGGGCCGCATTGTCCGCCCTTGTTTTATACACAAGAATAGCTGCACAAGCGGTAGATATCACTGAAGCATATACAGCTAGAAATTTAATGAAACCAAGGAGTAAGTATGTGAGCGGCTACAATAAACTTAAAGCCTCTATAGATTGATGTCTTGAGAGCCAGTCTGCAATAGCTTCATTTTCAGTTTCAAAAGTAATTTCTTTGAGGGCTTCTGGGGACATTAATGTAGAGACATTAACAAATCCATCGTGCATCAAAATTCTGTCACCATCGACAACAGGTTTCTTGATAGTATATTTCTTGTAGAGCTATATTGAGTTCTGTAATATCGATGGACTGCAGTATCCAAATCAGTCAGTAACCCCTTTTGACAGATATTTGTGATACTGGTATAAGGATGAAATCCGGATTCAATGAGTTAGTCGTCTGCCTTAAAGTGTCTCCGCAAAATATACTAGATTCTGCAAATTCGACCTTACAGCCTGGCATCAGTGTGAACAATGTTGGCCGATCAAGTTGACCAGTCTTAATGGAATCATCTCCTACTGTCTCAGAAGTACATGTGTGTGTCATTAATTGTGGCATTGCAGAAGGAGAAACTATCCAACTACATGTTCCAATTCCTTTAATCACAGTGTGAGGTAGTTTAATCTGTCGCATTAAACACTCACTTGGGTTGTATTTATGATCCAGAAGGGGAGCTAATACATATAGGTCTGGACCTCCTGTCCATCCAAGACCCCCATCTAAACAAGTATGGTGAGGATTATTACGTCATCCGAGATATTGATCAACTGTCAATATGTCAGTGTGTTTTGGTCTCAGGTATAATGTGGTAACGATTATCGAGCGATATTTGCATTCACCCAGTTGTTCGAAACACCTTCGTTGATGACAATTTGAACACTTGTTTGTTCACTCGCATTGATAACAGGGATCGTATAGTCATAACCAAGTTGTAGACCATCAACATAAATCTGTGCCGAATCTTGTGTGAAAAATGGAGTAGGGGAGATGCCTGAGACTAGCTGATAGCCAGATTTAAGAGTAGATTGCATTGTTTTAAGGTCTTGACATACTTGATAAGCATTGATAACTGTTTTTGGTAAGCTTTGCCTAGTGAATGAACGCATAATGTCATCATATTGTTTGAACATGTCACGGACTTGAGATCTTAATGTCACTTGAGAATCCAACACACCTAATAATAATCCTTTAGTCAAAGATAGAATCGGTAAGAATTTAGAGTTTTCACGTAAGTTTTCCAGCCTGTCATTAATCACAACTAATTGCTCAGAAAGCTCATTCGAAACTTTTGCAATGGTCTGTAGAGTCTGGCCTATCTTTTGAAGAACTCGTTGGAAATGTTCATCCATAACCTTAGTTATTGATATTATCGACGTTCTGTTTTGAGCAATGATAACAGTATGTTTTCTCTGTGCATCATTCAACGAGTTGACCCCTTTTGCAACTTCGTTGAGCGCAAAATTTTTAGCAATATTCCAGATTCCTCCTTCAAACTTGGGGAGTTTATGAGGGTTTATGATATTTACTGTCTCTTCGTTGATGTCAGGTTTTTTAGATACTGATTCAGATTCACGGCGATGCCTGCCATGATAATCGTTTCTATCCTCACTAGAGTCATATGATACAGTGCGTATTGTAAGGTTTGGTCGCTAACGCACTTGAATGCGTTAGCGACCTTGCTGTGGAAGACTGGCGAATGTGTTCGCGATAAGGTTTAATATGAATGAAAAATAAAAAAATAAACAAGAATTACCGAACATCCTCCCCCTATTTGTTGATAAATAGGAATTTATCAATAAATAAATTAAGAAAAAAAATGAGAAAAAAATTAAAATAAAGAAAATTACAAAAATGAAAAAATATTTACATGAATAAATATTAAGTATTAAGCCTCGGGAAGAGGACAAAGTTTTGTGAGAGATCTAATATAAATTTCTCGGAGTGCGCACCTGGGCAACACGATTTATACCATCTTTGCCCTTGCAATTATCCACTTCATAGGGGGCAGATTGTCTTATTTTAAACAACTAGTTGATCTTCCTTTAGGTCATAATTAGAAGACAACCATTTGAAACTTTGTTGTAGAGTATGCAAATATTCCGTATGTCAACGGATCCAGAAATCTTTATGTAATCGTAACAACTGATATCTTTCTAATCGATTAATTTTAATATTACTCAAATCGGGATCAGGTAAACAAGTTAAGGGATTCAATGGTAAAAAGGCCCTGGACTTAAAACCGTAAAATCGTTTGGATCTTTGGAACTTACGGCGAAAAGCGAGCGCGAATTTAACAACGATTCAATCTGAATTAAAACAGTATTTAACTCTTCGTAAGTAAGAATTTGAGACCCAATGACTCTGGCCAAATGCGTTTTAATTGACTTTATGCCAGCTTCGGACAATCCTTCAAAATGAGGAGATGATGGTGGATTGGAGATTCACTCAATTTTTTCTTCAGCAGCGCATTTTGCTGTAACATTTTTTAACCAAAAAATGTTATTGCAAAAAGCGGATATTTATTACGGCGAGTGGACTGTATTAGAACTTATAAAAAAATGAAAAAAATTTCGGTATTCGCCTACCTTTCTTTGTTGTGGCTTGCATTTTGTGATCGTTGTCCAAGGTTAAAGGGCCCATCTTATATTAGTAACTACGGCACAATTGATTTTAAGCGCATTCAAGTGCGTTAGCGACCTTACTTTTTTTTTAAACATAAACCAACATATAACTAAAGGCACAGGCTCTAAATTATTTATAACTTCACTAATCTACTAATATCCCATAATTCGGCACCTATATGTGTTTGGTTAAAGCAAAGTTAGATTTAGGAAGCAAAGTTATATTTATAGTGAAATTCTTACATTAAAAATTTTGAAAGTTCCAAAACACAAAAGCTCAATAGGCTTATTGTGATGAGCATGTATGCGATTTAATGGTATAGCAACCATATCGGTAGTAAAAGATGCTAGGCTATGAAAGTTTGATTTTGCAATTAAAGCTCTAGCTCCCAAATTTCAAGTATTTCCATTTTCCCAATGAGTAACAATTTTTACGTCTTTTCTTTTATCTATAATTTCCATGGTTTTTCCGAATACCGCATTATTCATTTATGTAAAAAAGTTTTTCTTAAACTCGTTGGTCGCCAAAGTTCGATAATGGGTGTTTAAAACAATAAAACTTTTCAACCAATATGATTGCTTAAATTCTAGTAATCTATAAACTGTTTTAAGTGCTAAGCCTTCTTTTATACACTGTCAAAGATTTTTATAATGAATAATATACTTTTCCTTATTTTCCAAATTAGGAATTAACTTGGAATATTTTCCACCTGGGGGCACTTTCTTTTCAATACAAAATGGCAAGTCATTGTGTTTATCGTGCAAATGTTGCGGATATTCCAAGTCTACTTCAAATATATAGCCCGTTTCTGAGTCCTCAGTAATATCCATAACATTTACCTTACTAACATCCTCCACCCATTTAAATCCCGAATGTGGTAAACGTTGCATCATTGCCCAACCGTACAAATTATTAGCATCAAGGTATGTAATGTAAGAGCTTGGCTGGCTTTCATTGTAATTTTCCATATAATATTTATTGGCAACACTGTGCCGATGACTACTTTGAGCAATGCCGCCCCTTATACCACGTTTTATAAAATTGTGCATTTCATAATCGGTGAGCAATTCCAAATTAATTCCTGTACACTTTAGCATTGCCTCCTAAGCTAACCCTGGAGCTGTTCAGAAATGACAAGGATCCAGATCATATATCCTTTTGCAAATTTTACGAAAGTTTTCAAAGATGTCCGTTAACAACAAAACGTCGGTAATCAAATATAATTCCAGGTATTCCCAAAAATTTTTCATGTGAAATTTTTCCCACACATTTTTTGCATGGTTGAAATCCTCATTAGAGCATGCCGTTTTCGTTAAAGTGCTTTAAAATTTGTCTTGGGAAGGTAAAGAAGTCTGTTCTAAACGTTCTCATGAATCAATGTATTCATAGGGAAAAACACCTTTACGTTTTATTAAATTAAACTTTTCATCATCAGCAAACATATTCCTTACCGCATTTAATTGAGCAGCTGATAAATTACTAGCTAAAGATTCTAAACAACTTTGCATAAACCGAGCAGAATCAACACAAATCGATACTTTCCAGATCACTTACCTAAATTCTCTTTGACAGACTAATGTATGATTCTTTATTTAAAGGAATTATTTTAATCTCACCCTTGATTTCATTAAAAGCTTTAAGAAATGGGGAAAAATTTAGGAACGCGATATCGCAAGTTACATTCCGAATGAGCCGGACCCCCGTCATTTCCAGTTATATGACAATGATCAGCAACTCTATTTACACCTAAATCCTTTTTACAAATGTGGCATACATGTAAAGTACCTTCTAAACGTTTTTCCTCAGTCAATTGTTTCATCGGTTTTGGTTTCATAATAATATCCTTGTGCAGTCTCGTAACATCACTTACGAGAGAGTGCACAAATTTTGACGGCGAGTGGGGTCCTTTGTACACTACCTTCTTGTCCAAACTGAAATCGTACGAGCACTTGATGTTGTAGGCAAAGGCACGCGGTACATGCTCATGCGTGGTTGTAGTCGATGAACCACCGAGCGGGTTTGGTAAACATGTATCTACTACTTGTAAAATACACTCAAAGTCTGCGTAAATCACAAATGGCACGTTTAATTGTTTTTCGAAATTTTCAAACTTTAAAATGTTCTTATTCGGGGAATGCATCGTAATTACGATTCGGCTGCAGCTCCCTTTATGTTTGGCTAAAAATTGTAGAGATGTAAATGACAACAAGCAAAAGTTACAGAGATAAACCCTTCGATGACGAATTTGCTTTGAAACTAATCGGGAAAGACTTTTAATCCAAATATAATAGGCCAAATTATCCTGTTGTAATAATAGCAAATTTATTTTAATGTCCCTCTCTTCTCTCGTAAGGTGGTAAGGTCCAACATCTACATTTAGAATTAGGATTTAGAAGTTCAAATTTGCTGACATCTTTGACATCTAAAGGTAATTCCAATCCTGTAAAATTCAGCGTCTTGTTGTTTTCCAAAACTATAATATCGGATCCGATATTTTGGATATTGTAGCTTTGTGGCCTATCTGTATGTGTTGACTTGGGATTAATTGCAGAAATCACAAACCATTTAAAGCAAAATTCATCTCTGTTTTTCACATTAATACATGCTCCTTTTACAGCAATTTTTTGGGTAACCCTATATACTGAGACCCTTTTATTGGTGCGTATTCGTTTATATTTATTTCCAAGTGGCTAATGTCTACCAAAGTCCAACCACTGTCTCTCTTGAAACTCGTCCATTTTTGTTAAAATGCTTTGCGACATGTCATCATACGTTTCTTTTGCATTATCTTCATTATAAACAATCCGCATTTTAGTTTGAAAAGCCTTAACAGATGCTTTCTTTGATTCTTCTGACATTTTGACGTACACTGCATTCAACTCCATGTTGTATTTAAAGCACGTATGCTTGAAAGTTCTTAAAATATACAATCTTGCGTATCGTTTAGAAACTTTTTGGCATCTAAATTAGATTTATCACGATTTTCATACAATAGTGTCTCGATACGTTCCTTAAAACTGGTTTTTAAAACCTTCAACTGCCCTCTGTGAGGAACTGCAACTTTCAAACGATGACCAATAGTATTTTCGTGGAAATATCAGATTCTTCTCCACATCAATTCGACACACTTGGCATTTTTTCATATATGAAGCGGTAGAAGTAACGGTATTCGAGGATTGAGAAACGGTCGAAGCTACATCCACAGTTTTTAAACAAGATGGAGTAGCAATAGATAGTTTACCAGGAGAAACGGTTATCTTGCCACCAGACCGATCAGCTCTAGATAGAGGCATTAAAAAACATATATACGAAATCAATTAAATTTTTTAAAAAAACTAACAATATAAACTTCACTTTTATCTAAATCGTTCATTTTCATTTTGTTGTTCGCCAATAATTTTTCCTGTTTTTCGATCTCTTGAGCTAAAGACAATTTCCCGTCACGTATATTCTGCAACCTCATTTGGAATTCGTGTTTCAGTTTCGCCACCATTAATTTCAAATCAGACAGCGAATCTACAGGGGCCTCAGGTGTTACAGCTGATGATGATGATGGCAAACTTCTTGTAGAGCCGCCTCCTCCTATGGACTCCATCAATAGGTGCATATCTTTGCCACCTCGCGAATACCGTTGCAGTCCTTGGGCACCCTCATCTGACAGCAAGCTGATTATTATGGATTCCAAATCTAACTCAGGTTGAGGTGAGGGTGCCTGGGGTGCTGGCGGCTTGATCGTTTCCGCTTCTGACGTCTGCGTTTGCTGTTGAGGATGGATATTTATATTCAGGTCAGGTCAGGGGATCTAGGCGGCCATAATTCTGTTCCTGCTCTGCCTATCCAGTGATTATTGTAATTTTGGTCCAAATATGCACGTGCCAAAACACTAAAATGCGCAGGGGCACCATCGTGCATAAACCACATTCGATTTCGAATTAAAACGGGGACATCTTGTAACAGCACTGGTAAATCATTTTCAAGAAAGTGACGATAATTTTCTCCATTTAATCTTCTTGGCAGAAAAAAGGGTCTAATTAAATAGTCGTCAACAATTCCTGCCCACACATTTACCGAGAATTGTTCTTGGTGATTGTTGTGGAAGTTTCTAATTGCATTTCGGGAAAAACTGGCTTCATCAGTAAATAATACTTCTCTGTCAAATAGTGGATTTTCAACAATTTTTTGAATAAACCATTGGCAGAAATTTATACTAAATGGTAAATCCCGAGGCAGTAAGACCTGAACCCGTTGAATATGGTAAGGGTATAACAAAAAATCGTGAAGTATCCTCCAGACTAAAATATGGGAGATATTTAAATTACTAGCAATTTTCCTTGTGCTTATTTCGGGATTTTGCTCAACTGAATTAAGAACAGCTATTTCAGTTTCTTCTGTTCTTGCGGTTCTTTGTGCCCCTTTTAAGTGATGATCGGGTTGTTTAAAACATCCCTTCTCGCGTAGTCTTCTATGAACGCTTGAAAAAGTTCTTGCATCTGGCACAATTCTTTGCGGAAAACGCTCTGCATACAGTCGCCTGGCTTCAAATGCATTTCCATCCGCAAGACCGTACATGTAATGAACATCGGCAAACTCAGCATTCTGAAACATATTTTCTTATACTTATCAATCACTCACATTCAGATAAAGTATTGAAGTGAAAAATTTGACACTTGGTTGTAAACACAAAACTAAATCTCAGTGGCATTTTTTTTCCAAAAATGTTTATCGACCTGTTTGTGGGAACGCCACTGGTGGAATCAGAACAAATGTTTTTTTTGTCAAAATACTTGCTTTTATACCCAGATATCGTGTACTGAATATCAAAAAAATATCTAAACCAGTCTCAGAAATATTGAAGAAAAACCGATTTTTTCTTCAATTTTTACCGCCCTGTATGTCGAAAATGAAGCGTTTCCGGACCTATGTTAATATGAAAATTTTGTCTTAAAATCCAGGATTATCCCCCTGCCGGTTCAGCATGCAATTATGAAACATCCTGTATATGGAAAATTGTAAGGACAAACTTTTTACAGTTATGGTCGCAGAATGCATGTATCTTCCCGAAAGCTTAAAAATACATATATTATTAACACCTTTTAATTTTTCACAAAAAACATAGTTCCAGCGACCGGTAACAAATTTCTCTCCGACGAATATATAGGTAAATTCAGTATGTGAAAAAAAAAATGATCGCTCATAATGACTGCATTCTTTATACTTTTGTCGAATCCAATCCTTTGATTTTATATTTTTAGCGTTCAATGGAATGATGTTTTTTATAATGACATTTAAGCTATATATGTCGATAATAGTCTGTGGAATGTCTTCTTGTTCAGTGGAGACTTCTTTGGTGCTTACGTTCCAACTATGTTCACTAAATGATAATGATTCTTCTGTATTATCCTTACTACAATTTTTCACTTTCTTTTATTCACTAAATTGGTTTACATTGATGGAATGTGCATTAATTTTAGAATTTGAAAAATAGTTACGTAATTCTTTGAAAGCCTCTTTACTTAGTTGGAGTTCTTTTGGTAGAAGGTAATTAGATACAACGTTAATTTTTGCCTGCTGTACGTTGTTTGACGAAAAATTTACTATATTAATTTCATCATTGCTAAATTTCTCAGATTTAAACATACCCAAATCGTTCAGTATATTTCTTTATCTTGTATCATTCATTTTCAATTCTATGCATATGTTTGATAACAAAGAGTTTTCTAATCTCGGGGATATTTTGATAGCGTCAGGAATATTTTTACCAATGTTGTTATATCTATCGTGGATTTTTCATCCCTGATTTTACGATTATCGTCCATTTTCTGGTTTGTTAATATATGTTTTATTTGAACATTGTGGTGAAAAATGGAATATATTTAATGGTCCTTAACTTTCAGTTAAGTGCTTACGTTTAACTTTTAAACGATTATTTGTCATAAGCAAAGTACACACCAGTTTTAAGTAGTGTCCAAAATCGATCAGCAGGAAAAATAATTAATACAAAACTTCCTCGATAACTTTCCAAATTTTTAAATACAAAACGGGAAATTGACATTAAAAAAAAAAAGACAATCACATTGGTGGGAGTAAGTGTTGCCGAGGGGCGACTTTCCACGGCGCCGCCCAAGAAAAGGAGAAGGAGGACGCAGGTTACCCACCTCGCCTCGGATCCTGAGAGAAATCTGTTCGGCTAGCCCCGAAAGCTACCCGGAGAGAACTTCCAACAAGGAGGCTCGAGGTAAAGATGGTGTTTTACTCGCCGCTGCCCCCCCTTGCCGTAAGAACTCCCTAGGAAACCCCCGTAAGGTTAGCCACACCAGTAACTCCGGAACTCAATCCGAGGTGAATCCCCTGCCTCCAAGGGCAATCCCCCCTCCCGTGATCTGAAGGACTTAAAACTAAGTTGAAAAGAGGGCCTCTGACGGCCCACTGGAGCAAAAATTGACACTGGTTGGACCCAAGCCCACCAGAACAAGCTACGTAAGCAACCGAAAAGGGACTGTAGGTAAAATTTCAAACGGTATTATAATTTAGGTCGCAATCCAAAAATCTGACACATCTAGGGTTGGGACAATCCCCAAATAAGAATATAAAAAGGGGTACTTAAGTGATTGTCATGAAGGGTCCCAGGTCGAAAGGGATGCTGATATTTCGTGCAGCTATTGGATCGTTGACACGAACTCCCTTCAATGAAGTTCTCGAAGCCCACACTTGAAGGTTTCCAGAAGACGATGACCACTCCTTTGGACCTCCTCGTGTCCCTTTTCAGGTCCTGATTGGCCGATCAGAGATGGATCCAAAGTTCCTGATGACCAGGATTCAAAAATGAACCCGTCAAGGATCCCAACCAAAAAAAAAAGCCTATAAGGATGAAGAAAAATAGGATTTACCCTTTCAAATACCGAGGGTTGAGGGGCACATGCTCATACCTTGGTTATTAGTCGGCTCTGCCGCGTGCTTGGGAAGCACCTTCCTTCTTATTCCCGAAAAACCGGAACCATCTGAGGTTTTCGTCCTAACTCAGTAACACCATGAAATACAATCGCCCCAGACGGTCCGAAGATGGGTTACATTAAATCCCTTACCGGAAAACCAACCAAGATGCACTTGGAAAATCCTGTAACCTCACCTTGAGAAGGATGACACCCAAGTGAACGACAAGAGAGAAGATGGACGATTTCCCCTACACCAAGACTGACAGAAGATATGTCAGCACTTATAAAACCAACCAATGTATGTTTGGTGGCCTAGCCACACGCCCTATTTCTAACGGAAATTTAAACCGTAACAGCCTCCTCCAAAGTTGATCATCATTCATTGGTTGAAACTCGTGTATGGACGTAATTTGAATTGTGGCGAAAAAAACTGTTCTAAGGTGCTTATTACCTCTACCCTGGTCGCAGCAACGATGATGGTGTTTTCCAGGGTCTTATCTGGAATATTGGCCACGAAGAGGTGGGCTTCATTTACCTCCAGTTGAATAATTTGCTTGCGATGATACCAAATTGGATGTGCCTTATTTCTTTTGGACTGACGAGGCATTTCCATTAAAATTATATCTTATGAGACCATATTCCAAAAGAGTTCTTACGAACAAAAACCGATTTTTTATTTATAACTATTAAACTTTATTAACGATTAAAACAACAATAGATTTTTTAATTAAACACTCGGCAGGTCTTAGAAAATATGTGAAATAACATTTGGTATGTTAGTGTCAAAGTTCAAACTTTGTGAGGGTTCGACATTATCTTCGGGGGACACGGCAATAACAATTATAAAAGCTGTTTGCGTTTTATGCAATTAGAATCAGAAAAATAAAGGATGTGGTTACGAACCACAAGTTTTTATGACGGACGGCTGATGTACTAGCTGGACTTGTGGATAAAATACAAAACGAAATGGGATGAAATATAACCGCTGTAATTGCACTAAGGCATTACCTTTCTGGTTATATTCCTTAGACCAATGTTTCGTTGACTTGGCGATATAAATAATGTTGTCTAAATGACTTATATTTTTTCGCATTCTTGGGGACTGCCGATAGAACGGAAAGCTTAAAACAAAGAAAAATGTAGTGTAGTCCGAACTTAAACTAGTAACCAGATCAGAATATTGTACTTGGAAAATAAATTCTGTCAAACTGACCTATCTTTTTATACTTATAGTTTAGATGCTTGTATCGTGTGAAAACGAATCTAATATTTATTGGCAATAAAATACACTTTAATATGCTCTAATGTTAACAATAGAATAGACAATATGTTATTTTGTATTCTGTATTTACATTATATACAGTAGAATATACTTTTAACATTAGGGCCTGTTGGTAACACGTGATTGTGACGCGTGATGGTCACGCAAAACTACAAGTTTACCCCCTATCCAAAAATCGCTTAAGCAGTTTTCATTTCTTAAACGTTTAAATTTTCCAATAGATTGCAACTTTAAAGAAAAGTCGAAATTTATAGTATAAAGTCAAAATTTGAGAAAAAAATGAAAATTTTCAAAAAAATGAATGATTTTGACGACATTTCATGTTCAAAAAAAGGCCAAATATTCTAAAAAATACAATTTTTCGAAAAAGTAGTAATAAAAAAATTGAAATTTAGTGAAAAATAAAAAAAATGTAGTCAAAGACAACTTTATTAAAATATTTACTTACCCACACTAGACGGCCTTTGCCTTTTTGCAGGTGGTCAGGAAAATCATCATTGGAGATCGAAAAAAAAATGTTTTAAGACAACACAATTACTATATATAAATGTTATGGTGCGAAATATTAACAACGCTAATAGCATTTACAATCTTAATTGTTCATGCTTTAAAACAGTTTCCTATTTTTGTTTCTGGATCGCGACGCCCTTAGCGATTGGTCTAACGCTTTGAAGTCTCCAAAATTGAAGGGGGTAGTTTAAAAATATGTCTTGTACCATCATTTTTTTTATTAATCAATATTTTCTCCCCCTGAAGCAAATCCAGCTGTTTGAGAGAGCACACATGTTGTTTAAACGACAACATTAACATGCTTCGGCATCATACTTAGCGTTCTCTCATATATTCGAAATTTTTTCACTAATATTCTGAACGTATTTTCGCTTACACAACAAGTTCTACTAAGCCTGCAATTAAAAATGCGATTTTCCTCATTACTGGCTGTTTGATGTCCTGGGTAGGGTTTCGCAAAATTTTGTGAAAGAGGAAAAGCTCCGTCCCCACTATCACGCGAGGCAAAATTACATTCGTTTCTGGTAGAGCTTTATCTGCTGGTATTTGCAGTTGACTGGTTCGCAATAATTTTCCAAGAGTCGACAAATAAAAAATGGCACTATCGAATATTTTCCGTAAGAGCCGACATCTACAGCAATAAATTTGTAGTCATCTGATACTAGGTCTAGCAACACAACGCTGAAAGATTATTTATAAGCGAAGTAGAATGAACAAGTAGACTGAGCTTGTATTATTACGCTCGCATAAGATTTGGAAAATTTCATCGTTGCCAAAATCCTTTTTCTACTTCTTTCCACATAGTTAAGGCATTTCCCGGAGCTATAATTGGTTAAATATATCTTTATAGGTATTGTAAACAATTTCTCTAATGGTGCTCTTCCCGATTCGGAAAGTATAAGCTCTAGATTTAAATGAATTGCCATTCGCTAAAAATTTGCAAAAAAAATAATTGTAGTCCCTCTTTCAGGTGACATTGGTAAATAAAATTGGTGCAAATTGAATGATAATTATTGAAAGGCCAAACAGTTAAGGAAAACTAAAAATGATCAAGGTGTAAAACAACCAAAACCAAAAAATTAAAAAAAAAAGAATTGCCCTTCCTGTACAGTCGCCTTGAATAACCATTATCGTTGCAAGCAACTAATTTATCAGTTGTTAATTCTGATGAAGAGGATGACGCCGACGAACCTTAAAAAACTATTTGGATCTGCAACCTCTCGCTTAACAGTTTTTATCCACAAATGATAAAGACGAGAACAAAAACACAGGTTGATTTTTCTTTATATGAAACCGAAAAAAAATTAAGAAAAACAAATTTTAAACCACAAAAAAATCAATTCTCTATGGTTTCTAACAGAATTCTATGTTTATCTGTGTATGTCTAAAAAGCTATTTCTAGATTTGTTCAAACATAAATAAATTTTAAATTTTATACAATAAAAGGATGTAAATGTAGAACACACTGGTCGTTTACTGTTGACGGTTGTCCATAACAGTTTTAAAATGACCAATGTCCATCTCTTCTAATGTCAGATTGTGGAATAGGTTTTGTTGGACCACGTTTTAGCAAATACTTTTTTCTTAAACACATAATTGTTGCAACTTCTGTCTTGAAAGTAAGCGATTCCCTGTTTTTTGAATGGGTGGAAGGTGCATTCCCGCTTGTATAGCAATACGCAATTTACTAGGGCCATGTCCAGAAAATGAAAAAAAAAAAAGTATATATTGCTTTGATCTTATTGCTGTTCTATAATAAAATGCTAACTACTAAATCTACCCCACCCATAAACTTGTTACAAGTTTCTGCAATGAATAGACAAGCAAACGCATTATATTTGGTTTTTCTGTTAAACTGTTTCAAGTGGATGCAAATGTATTGTATATACCAAAACAGACTTGTTATCTAGCCATTTTACAGCTCTTATTTCAGTCCCATTAACTGTCATTTGCTTCTTTTCAATATATCCTTGCCTTTGTTTTTTCATAGAAGATTATGAGAAAATGTGAGCCCCGGAAACCTAGCTAGTCGAACAGTACCTAATTGAAAAATTGCTATTGCTCCCAGATCCAAAAATAGTTCCAGTGATGAAAACCAGTTGTCAAAGAAAACTAAATAATTTTTGTTGTGTGGTGCAATTTCAGTCAAGGTCAATAGCACATTTGAACTCGCATCAACATTAGGATTAGGATTATGTGTATGATTCCATTTACATCACACAAAACATAAATTTTGTAACCCCATTTATGGGGTTTTTTGGGGTTTTATTGGCGCAGCCCTGATTTGCCTTTATATGGAATAATTTGTTCATTTACACATAAGAACTATTGCGTGGGTAGGACTTGCCATGTTCTTCAATAATCATTCCATAAGCGGTCGAATTTTGAATAAGCGATCTGTTTAAGTTTAATTGAATTTTCTGATAAAAAAGTGCTGACAGAATCGAAACATCCATACTCATTCATCTGCAGGCATTGAATCCAAAAATTGATATTTTTCAACATAGCCTCCATTCTATCTTGTACACTGAAAATGGTGACACCCTCGCCTTGTAAAGACATATTTAATTCATTCATTTTACAAAAAATGTCAAATTTCAGACTAGTTGATAGGTTAGTTTCGATTTGGCAGCCATCCGAGTCAGACGTGTTTCGTGATTTTCGCTAAGATGGAAAAAGTGCAGTATCGTTCGGTAATTCGCTTTTTGTTTTTGGATAGAAAAAAATGCGAGGAGATGAAAGCAAAGTTGGATGCTGTTTATGGGGACATGTCGCCATCTATGACCACAATTAGATATTGGTTCAACGAATTTAACCGTGGGCGAACATCCGTTTTTGATAAGGAGCGACCAAGACGCTCGGCAGACGTGGTTCTTGGTCAAAGTCTTCCAAAACTGCGGCATATACCTTATTGACATTATAGGCGTGAGTAGACATATGCAACACATGCACTATTGAGTAATATGTTCGTAGCTTGACCATCAAATATATGTCTAGCGTAAATTGATCTAACAGATCTAAGTAATGCACCTGTAATATGAACAAACTCAAAAAATGAGGGTTTGCTACAGCTGAATATGCAGATTTCAAAACCAGACCTAAATCTACCTGATATGGGAAATAAGAGAAGGGGTCATCTAATTCCTCTTCTTCGGACATCATCTTGTCAATTTCATCTCCAATTTGGTTAATGTCCAGTCCATAAGGTCTGTCATTTTCCCCATCCCTAAAAAGTTGATAATGTATCCATAAGACATTAAGGCAGCGCAATCCTTAAACCGGGATCCTGTAGTGCTGATTCTGATATTGGCTAGTCTACGACCAGGAAACTTGTTGAAGAACATATCGATGACACCTACTAGACCGTTATAGCCACGATCATTCTGCCATCCCCAATACAAATCAGATATCTCTGATATTTCTTGTCCTCCAGAGATAGATTTTATCCGTTCCGTCATCCGACCAGCGATTGCAGTTTTATTGTCAGGGACCTTTGCCCTTATCAGTCTATATATCCCTGTAACATAAACTGCCATCCATTCGTCATTTGATTTAGAAGTGACTGTCCTTTCTGTCTTATCTCTTCTTTTCATTTCAACCTGGAAATTGGCTAGATCACGAGGGGTAATTCCTTGATTTCTTTCACCAATTGAGACTCCATATGAATTCCAAGGTTCTATTAATTTGTCAGAAATTTCAGTCAGTCAGAAATAGTACAAAAAAAGTTTTGCATACATCGATTGATATATTATTGTCTAAAATGGACGTTTTTAATACTCCTCTGACTCCCTGAATGTCTTCGAAAATAAGAGTGATAGGCACTCTTCTTTTTCTTGCCGTCGTTCTTCATCGTTTCGTCTTCGTTCTTCCTCCTGTTCTTTTTCTTGTCGTCTTCGTTCTTGTTTCTGTTCTTTTTCTTGTCTTCTTTGTTACTCCTTTTCTTTTTCCTCTTTGTCTTTAAACATTGCTAATAAAGCTTGCAATTAATTGTTGTTCCATTTTGGCCGATTTTACTTGACGCGCCTCGTATAATTATTTAACAGTTTAAAACGTCCGAAATAAAGTTAACTGCGGCACCTGGCACGAATGTCTTTTGGGTAATAAGCACAATCCATGAATAATCCCACTTCTGACAGCAGATGCTACGGGCTTTATCGGTTCGAATTGATTAATACGTGAATTGCATAATACCCACTTTATTTTCAAACTCAACTCGGATCACTACAACTGAACAATTAACTCAATTATTGACGTCTAATTGCTAACTCACTACTTAACTACACGGACTCTAACTGACTGACTCGAGGGAAAGCTGACCGCCTTATATAGTTTTGGCTCCCGGCTTCTAGAACTTTTCGGCAGATAAGGTTTATCGTTTGCCAAAATTTCTCGCGGCCGCTTTCCCCTTATCAGATCTTTCTAGAAACTTTTCTTACTTAGGGTAGACCGAGGCGAATCGGATCAAAATAAGAAATCCGTTAATATTTTGAACAACGCATAGACACAGAAAAAAAACGATTGGCGACTTACGAACCCATCCCCCCCGCATCTCCCGTAATCGGTAGTATTTGGTTTCGACTGGTCCGTCAGTGTCAGCGCTTTTCGAGAGTGAGTCGGGTGTTTGTGTGCGTTACAATTTTGGCGCTCATCTAAGGTACGTACTTACGATTTCTTTGCTTTATTCTAGGGATTTGTGTTAAAACTTTGAATTATATGGCTTATATTGATTGGGTAGAGGTCTATTTTACAAAACATTTCAGTTTTTAAATAAAATATTATAGGTTAATGTGTAAAAAAATTATTTCATAAGTCTTAAATATGGGGTTATTCGGATCGCGTCATCGGGGGCGAATTGGTGGAGAATGGTCGCAAGAAAAAATGAGAGAAGCTGCAAATAAAGTCCTGACCAAAGAGTTAACCTTACGTTGGGCTGCTGAGATTTACGAATTACCATACACAACTTTACAAAGAGTCTGCTTTTCCAGAGGTGTCATTAAGATACGTGATGGTCAGCCAGTCTTAGATGAGAATGCTGAAAAGATTTTAGCAGGCCGTTTACTGCACTTAGCGAGTCGTGGCTTCGGAATTACACCTAAGGCGGTTCCTAAATATGCCTTTGAATTTGCAGAACGTCAAAAAATTAAACAACAAATTTAACAAAGAAGTAGGAATGGCTGGTCAGGACTGGTTTCATCGCTTTATGAAAAGAAATAAGAAGTTGACTATTCGGAAACCAGAAGGATTGTCAAGAGCTAGGATTGAAAAAGTGTCCGAATTCTTCAAGACTTTGGAGACAGTAGTAGATAAGACCAAACGGGGATCCCGCTTAATAATCGACCACCCAACATTACAGCCCAAAAAGGTGCAAAAGATGTTGTCAGTGTGACAAATGTTGAACGAGGCGAAAATGTAACCGTCTTAGCCTGTATGAATGCAGCAGGTCAGTACATACCTCCATTTGTTCTGTTTAAAGGTGTGCGGAAACGAGATGATTTTCTCATCGGTATGCCACCTGGTACTGAAATTGTTATGACAGAAAAGGGCTGGGTAAATGAAGAAGCATTCAAATTATGGTTACAACATTTTAATCGCTACCGTACCCAAGGAAAAGTTATCTCTCACACGAGCTACCCAGTGGTAGATTTATGTGACTCTTTAGACATTGAGCTTGTTCTTCTTCCTCCACACACGTCACATGCTCTACAACCGCTGGATGTGTCATTTTTCAAACCGCTCAAATCATATTATCATCAACAAGCTACATCATGGCAACCTGCACATCAAATCAAGGGATCACGAAGGTTGCTTTCGGAGGAATTTTCAAACAGGCTTGGAACCAGGCTGCCACTGTTGGAAATGCTGTAAAAGGCTTTGAAAAGACTGGAATATTTCCATTAAACGCCAATGCGATAGCCGACGACAAGTTTATCTGTGAACGCGATTTAGACATTGTGGAGTCCCAAGTAAAACCTTCGAGTACACAACAAATGCGATCACAATACCAATCCTCAAGTACTGAACCAGTACAGCCAGAACTAGTTAAAGATATAGCGCCGTTGCTATCCACTAGTTCACAACAATTTGATAAAGCCCAATCACCCAGCACTTCTGGAGTTATTAAAAAAATTCTTCCATCACCTTTGAAGACACCGCCAGCCGCAATTAAGAAACGTCGTAGAACTACAAAACCAATTTTGCATTTGACATCACCCCAGAGTAGGATTAATCTTCTAGAAAAAGATGCTAAGAAAAAACTTAAGACTGACAAAAAAGCTATGGAAAATAAGAAAAATACTACTGACGACAAAGAAAATATGAACAAGAAGAAGAAGAATAAAAGAACGCCTGGAATAAAAATCAAAGGTTCATCTGCAAAACAGAGAGATTGGCATTGTATTTACTGCTCAGATAAATTTATTCATCCACCGTCAGAGGATTGGATTCAGTGCAATGCCTGCGAAGAATGGTGCCACGAAAAATGTGCTGATATGGGAGGGAAAAAAGGCCCGTACATATGTGATTTATGTGCTTGTAATTAATATTGATCGCATTATTCATTATATTTAAGTTTTATTAATGATTCCAAAGCTTATAGTGTTAAAAACATTTAATTTAGTTACATGTTATTTATGATCCCATTCGCCCCGAGAATTGGGGCGATTCGGACATTTCTGTCTTTTAAGTTTTTGGTTAATATTTTGGAGAATTTATCGACAATTTAAGTTTTGAAATGTTTATTGCGTAGCTGGATTGTTACCGATTACCATTTTGTCAATAAAAGTTACATATATTTATTTCACTTTAGAATGACTTTCATATTCTTAAAAAAAAATTGATCCGATTCACCTCGGTCTACCCTACTAATTTCTACAATTCTATTCTGTCTATTTAAATTGCGTTGCAATATAATGGCATCTAAAGGGAGTATGATTTTTATTAAAGATTTTAGCCAAATTTTGGATTTATCAAATTTGCTACACTGCTACAAAAGAGGTTAATAAATATCCGTGCTACCCCATCGACATCTCTTCCACATAACAAGTCGAAGCTCAAAAAAAAAAAACACAAAGTCGCTTATGCAGGAATATCTCCAACTTAAATTGTAGTTGCAGCAGATACAAGTACATCCTATGGATGTATCATTTTCTTTTGTAGCTGCAACCGTAAAAACATTTCCGGGGCCTGCTCAGATAAAAATTAAACAACAAATTTTTAAGCTCGTAACGGACACACTAAAGTGGCACTGATACATTCCACACTAATAGCTCCAGTCTCAGTGCCTTCCCAATATAGTGTCCAAGGTTTGTTAAATCTGTAGCTTTGTTATTTAGTTTATATTAAGCTTAGTCAGGTAATTTATTCAAAATAAATATTAAGTTAAAATATTTTAAGATATTTCCTTCTCTTATTGATCACTTTTTTTAGTAACTAGTTATTGGTACATAGTAATGACAAACAAATACTGACCTTAGGCATGTCATCAATCTTTCTTTAGTTCCAATAGGATTACGAAACTTAAACCTTTCTTGAGTAATATTTTTTCTTATAGAATTCAACAAAGATGGAATTTACTAAGCGCCATTCTGAAGTAATCAAGAAACTTTTTCTCATCGTTCATTAGGTCTGGAAATAAATGAACATACTCTCTAAAAACATTCCATTTTGCATATATTTCATGAATCTACACTTATTTACGTTTTCTTTATTTTCGAAAATGTTCTTCTAAAATAATGGCTAGCTCTTCACCGCTCGAAGACATATTTGCAACTGAAGCTAATCTCAAGAGTTGGACACTCTTTACTCCTACCATGACAACTTTTGTCATGTTGCAGGGTACAATTATCAACATAGAGATCAAAAAAGACGGTCGACCCTATATGTAGTAACTTTACTAATTACATTTTACATTGTTAACTGGCACTAATTGTTGACAGCTTTTTTTCTTATTTTATTGTTGTTTATTTACTTCCTATGTTATGACATAATAACGCTGCAAAATAACTACACATGTTGTAAGTAGGAAAGAGTGTTGTACCTTGGGTCAAGTTTAACTTTGTTTAAATTTGAGCAGTTTCTCCATTTAGTTGCAAAAAACTAATAATGCTAAATATAAAAACTATTTCGATTACCAATTATGATTTCAAAATCTATTTTATAGTTAATAGTTTCCGTGAAACAGGTTTTCATAAAACCTTTGCAAGATTGTAATTACTAGAGTCTACCTGAAATTGTAGCCCTACAGCGTGACATGCTGTTCCCCTCACATTGCAGGGGGTTGGAGGCTTGAACAAAATATCTTCGTTTAAGAAGTCAACGGTTTCTGTGGCATCATTTAACTTATATTTTTCTCAGAGGACTTTTGTGAATACAAAGTTATCATTATTAATGTTACTATTTTCAATTAAAGATTCTAGATGTCTTAGTTTTTCATTCTCATTCGCTACTATATCAGCAAATGTTTCGTAATCGCTGCTGCTAGAATGGAATGAGGAAACTTCAGAGTCAGATTTCTCCAGTGATATTTCTTTTGGTGTTTGGACTAGTAGTCATTTAGTAACTCTCTTAACATCCTTTGAATAAGGTGTTTTTTCCTTAGGAATTATTTCTTCTTTCCTCGGAGAATCTGAGAATTAGTGATTTTCCTCTTGGACTACCCCCTTTAGATTTGCCTTCAGGTGCCTTTAGATATAGAGGTATTATTTCGGGTGTAACTTGATTGTTGTGACATGGCGAGGAAGGAAAATTATTTTCGCTGATACATGAGGCAATCGGAGCTTCACTTTCTTCCTGTTACTCAGCTGAAACGATTTTATCAAAAGGACGCTGTCAAAAACTCATGATCCTCAAAAACATTTTCATTCACTGGATACATTACCGGTTACTTCAAAACAGATTTGAATGTTAGAAATTGTAAATGCTTTCGGAAAGGCTTTGGCGATAAGTTCAGCTGTCTCATAAATACTTATGGGCCGTGCTGGATTTAAAACCATCCCTTCACCACAAGCCACATTATTATATGTTTTTAAGAGTCTGAATACTGTCCTACCGAATACTGCCCTGTGGCCTTGTATGAGGATGGAAAGGCAACATAACGATGCCACTACTTTTGCAGAAGTAGATTACGTTAATATTGACATGACTAGTAAGGTTTTGGTGGAACGGATTGGTTATCTTCAAAATTGAAAATACAAATTTTGTCCCCTAAAATCAAGAAAGTTTAAAAAAATACAAGAAACGTTGTTCTAACGCGTTTCGATGGCGAAGCTATTATCTCCAGAGACCAAGTAACACCTAAAATTAACCGAAGGCGCATGCGCATCTAATCATACACGTCGCAGTGTCACTATTCGTTATCTATCAACTTTAACTTTTTTTAATGGAGATAAGTGGCCTAAAGGCTCAATGCATTCATAAAGTTGTCTCCATCCTAATGGCTAAGCTTTCACATGCATTTAACATAGAATTCTTATTTACTACTCTTAACAATTTAATATTATTATCTATCCTATGATCTAATTCAAAAGCATGTCGAGCCACACTTGACTTCTCAGTTCTTCCGTACCTCAAATGACCCAAATGCTCCTTCAGTCGGATTTTAAAAGATCGTCTAGTCTGCCCGACGTATTTTTGGGTACAATCCTTACAGGAAATTTGGTAAATACTGGACTTGTCCTTTTGCTCTACTTTATCCTTCAAACTACCCAAAAGCGAATTTAATTTGGCATTAGAATTGTAAACAACCCGGAAGCCTTCTTTTCGTGTAAGCTAGGGTTGAAGTAGAAGTGGGATGTATTTAAAGTTTTTGTTTTCCTCAGCTCGAAAAGTCTTACTAATTGACACAAATTTTTTCTTATTAATAATTTATCGTTATCAAGAATTAAAATTATTGGATCGTCGAAGGTTAGGTTAGGTTAGTGTAGGTTTAACATGATTCTTAAAATATATTAGTCTCAAAAAAATAAATTTATTTTATTACATCTATAGACTAGAAAAAAGAATCCGGAACATTGCTTTGTTGAACCTTGTGCACTCAGTAGATGGTACCTTGGTCCGATTTAAGGTACGATAGGCATTACTGACCCTAAGTACACGCGTGTGTCACCGGAAAGATTTATATAATTTTCTAGGTCATGGTATCCATGACAAACAAAATACATGCATAATTAAAGAATTTAGGAATGTGTCCTTTAGAACATTTCCCAAGAAAGTAATAGTACCTGCCAACAGATTAGATGATAGCAGATAATGACTATATAAAATATTTACTTCACAAATATGATAACACAGAAACCTTATTAAATTACCATATGCTTACAGAATTTTAGTTTACACTAACTGCCATCTTTTGCATGGAAAATACCACTAGAATTTTATGGCCAGTCACAGATCCTTCTTAATATTTTATTGGTCCGAGATACAAGCTTACCCAAGGTACGACACTATCCCCTATATCCTTGAATGCCATAATAAAACAATGCGTCAACCAAACAATATATAAATTTGGTTAAGTTCACAAATGACAACTGTAAATGACAAATATTTTTCAAAAAATCAGTTTTTAATTTGTAGTTCCCGGATTTCCCTATTTCTCTCTTCCTCATATTGGATTTTCAACAGAATTAATTTTTCTTTTTTTTTAAGATCAATTCTTCGCTAGCGATGGAGCGTTGCAAATTTATTGGTTCAGTTCCTTAAGCTGCAATATCTCTATACTTTTTATTTAACTTATATGTCAGTTTGCTGCTTCTGCCGTAGTTTTTTTGTTCACGGGTTGTTTCAAAGAAGATGGTTGCCAAGATGACCATGATCTAGATCAGTGTTCCGCAAACTTTTCATGTTCAAGATAGATTCAGGAAATTTTGAAGGTACACCATATGAAAAGCCAATTTTTATTTATTATTTATTTAATATTAAAATCAAAGAAATACGAAACAAAATGTTAAGGTGAAGTGTGAGTTTGCTTAACTGAGCAAAGGCGATTCAAACTTGGAGCAATCCTCGATAGGGCTGCCCTCATCTCTTCATCGATTGCCCTCAGGCGTTCCTTTTTTTAGATTTAATAATACTTAGAGTTGAAAACCCTAATTCGCATAAATATCTCGTGGCAAATGGTAAAAGTATTTCAACAGCACGCCCTGTCTTCTCATGTCGCTTTAAAACTATATCAAGAACATTCATTTCTTTTGGACTAGCTCCATATACATAACATTTCTGAGCAGAAGATGTTTCAGTGATAGCACATCACGCTTTGCCATCAACCAGGGTCATTGACATTTCATTTTTGTTTTTTTTTTTAGTTTAATCCATTAGCAAAGGGTAACCCCATTATGCCTTCAAAGCACTGCCAGTAGAATGCGGAAACAAGGATAGATGGCGATGAACCGCCTTCCTAAAAAAGGATATGTTGTAATTTTTGGGGAAGATTCCTTTCGCTATCGAGTTCCATAACTTGAAGGTTCTATAGAAAAAAAAGAGTCACCGTAGACAGAAGTTCTCACTATGTCAAGATGGTTTCATTACAATATCTCTATAATGTGTTACCATGTAAATTATTTACTTGATCTTCAATGTCTACACGTTCTGATCTTGATAAATCTTGAGATTCTTTCTTAAATTGAATTCCAATTCTCCTGCAATTATGGGTAGATGCTGCTCTATGATTTTTTCATAAAATATTCCCAGTTATTCCACTTGTTAGTTAAATGGGTACTAATGATGTAACAAACATATCGCAATTTTAAAATTTTGCAGACATGACTTACTTGTACTCACTGCCATCCTGATATTCTCTTTCGGGCGTTCAAACAGTTCCCGATAGTGTTTTAAAATGGCCTCATCATCCGGGATATCCTCCACGAGGTCCATCCCCCTTCCCTCAATAATGGCTCCTGCCAGCGCCGACCTTGCCTTTCCGTAGAGTTCTTGGGCTTTTTTGTAGGCGCTGGCACGGGGACCACTGCCCGTGGTGGTCTGGGCATAATGCTTAGGAGGGGGTTTACTACCACCAGCTCTTCTCGCGCGAGAGGGGAGGAAGAATTCCTTAACCCATGCGTCCAGAAGGTTTTGGGACGCAATGGGATCCTCCTCCCTTATGGCATCAACCAGCTTTGCTACTTGCACAAGCTGGTCGTCCTGGAGCTCGGCGAGGAGCCTGTCAATAGCCTCGAGGAATGGGACTTGCCCATCCCTCGACACTCGCCCCGGATTTAACTCCGCGGCTGACAGGCTCCTCCTCGCTCTCCAGGGAGCAGAAGATGTACTCTGCTGTACAGAGCTGGTGATAGTTGGGGGTTTGGGCCTCGTGGCTGACATCCCGGACGGGCCTGCCTCCTGTGAATGGTGTACTCCTGGGCTGCAGGAGGGAGGTTTTACGGGAGGCCGAACGCATTCCACTGAGGTTCTCAATGAATGCGCCGGGTCCGGAATGGGGGGGTCGTGGGCCTTGGGCACTTTACTTATCTTTTCTGTTGATTCACTGTCCCGGCACTCTAAAACTACAGCCTCCTCCTCGCGGATAGTTGGCGGTGGTGGTGCTGCAGTTTTGGGCTGACTGCCGGGTCTGGGCCTTTGGTGTTGGGGATGGTGTGCGGCCTCATCCACGCTGCGACTTCGGGTTCGTTGGGCGGGTCCGGGTTCCTGGGTATTGTGGGAGGCCTTGGAGGACTTTGCTACCTTTTTTGTCACTCGGGTAGACAAGGTGGTGGTTACAGGAGTGTCGGTACTTTTACTCCGAGTGACTCGTTGGAGAGATGGCGCTGGTCCTGTTCTTGCAGCTGGCTTGACGGGTCTGCTGGCTTGGGTGGTGGTGATGTTTACCGGCGGAGAGTTTTGGGGAGAAGGGATAGGTAACCTGGATGTTGTGGGTATCCTAAATGGGTTGCCTCTTTTAGTGAGGTCCGCCTTAGCCTTTGCCAAATATGTGGCATAGGCCTCCTTCCCCCTACGATGCCGTATCTGGTCCTTCGTCAAGCCAGTTGCTGCCACCATCTCTTTTATGAATACGCCGTTTCGACTCTTGGCTTCGATGACCGCCATTTTCTCGAAGAGAGTCGATTCGGCCGGAGGTAGCTTATCCTCCAAAGCTTGGTTGTATTCTATGGGGTGAGCTCTTCTTTCGTGCTGTCGCGGATGCTACCCCACAGAACACACATCGCCCTCTGTCCCTTTGGTCGCAAGTGGACTGGTGTAGGGAAAGTGCTCGTGTGGTCGTGCAAGGCACGCCACACTTACATCGAAGGCTAGGTGCCATGGCTTCGGAGGTTTTCCTCGCCTTAAAATCAGGGTTATGGCACCTAGCAATTAAAATCTCCAGTGATGGCACTGGTCGTACGCACTATACCGCTTGGGCCGTGTTTAGGCCTGCGTCGCGGAACTGGTAGACTCTCAAAAGTGATATGGATGTTCTGGGGGTAGGAAAGCGGTTGGGGGTGAAAATGGGGATGTTTTGGGTTAGGGGTGGTTTTGCGGTGGAAATGGGGTGGGGGATGAAAATGGGGATGTTTTGGGTTAGGGGTAGTTTTGGGGTGGAAATGGGGTGGGGGATGAAAATGGGGATGTTTTGGGTTAGGGGTACACTTTCGGTAACGAGTTCCATAACTTGAAGGTTCTATAGAAAAAAAAGAGTCACCGTAGACAGAAGTTCTCACTATGTCAAGATGGTTTCATTACAATATCTCTATAATGTGTTACCATGTAAATTATTTACTTGATCTTCAATGTCTACACGTTCTGATCTTGATAAATCTTGAGATTCTTTCTTAAATTGAATTCCAATTCTCCTGCAATTATGGGTAGATGCTGCTCTATGATTTTTTCATAAAATATTCCCAGTTATTCCACTTGTTAGTTAAATGGGTACTAATGATGTAACAAACATATCGCAATTTTAAAATTTTGCAGACATGACTTACTTGTACTCACTGTGGCCGTTACTACCAACAAATTCCCACATTATCAACATAACTACTTTTCCTTTGTCTTCCGAGAGCAATGTTTTAAAAATATTTTCGTCAGACAAAATAATGCTGCCTGCTGTATGGCCCAAAAGAGACTGAAATTTTATTTCCATTAGTGACTGTGGTAATGGCATACCTGGAAAACGATTAACCGACTCCGGAGCCAAGTCGGGAAATGCAAAAACAACCTCCTGAGATGGAGCTATGCGGAAGAAGATGCATGCGTATGCGGAGACCCTTAGACAATGGAACACCTCCAGTCCTGCCATCCTTGCAGGTTTCATGCACCATCCGGGATGTGGATGTGCAACGAGAATGCCGTCACGTGCGCTAGGGATTGGTGTGACATATGAATGCTCAAACACGATTAAATAAATATACTGTAGTAATAAAAGATTTCAAAGATGCATAACACTTCTGTTTAGCGCACAGAACCTTATGATAACCAGGGTAGATAATAATGTTTCTACTTTTTGCCTGTAGAAGGATTGTCGTATATTGACTTTTACTGAAGCTACTATTCACCATTACAGATAATGCATCATCTTCGTTGTCGCATGTATCACGGATTCTAGTTGCCATGAAAGGATGTGTCTGAGTGGCTTCTCTTAATAACCAGGCTACATCTTTCATACTACTATCTTTTAAAGTTTTCTGAGCCGTGTGTATTATGCCGAAAGTTAAGTCACCATCTAACCAATTTGAATTTTTTTTTTCCAAAAACCTTTCTCTATGTCTATTGTATTTTTGCCACTTTTCACCTAATTTAATACATGTATAATTCTAATTTTTCTAGTAACTTCTCTCTTCGTATCTCTTTCTAGGTCAGTCTTTTCCAAAATTTGATTTGTAACCATGTGAATTCGTTCAGTGGAATCACCTACTGATGATGTCCGAAACTCGAAAATTTCTCTTATGGACATTATAACTTCCCCAGATCCTATAATAAATATGAAATAAATTATATTCTTGGAATTTGGAGTTATTGGGTTGATGCATTTCGTAGAATAGTGCACAATAAAAACAATTATATTAGGCGAGAACTTGTCACTCCGAATGTTGCTATTTTGGCTGCTATTCACAAGCTGAAGATAACCGAATTATTATCAACTATTTATACGTACGGTTACTGGAACTATTTAACAAGGTACTCCAGGTGTGTTTGACCTAATTGGAAACAGTCGATATTTGGCATTTTTGGTTCTCGTTAGAAAAGTTTGCAGGAAGATGAAATTACAAGTTCTCTTGATCAAGCTTTTTACGGAAACTATTACAGCCGAGATGTTTGAGCTTACTTTTGGCCTTCGCCAGATGGTTTGGATATTTTTTTTGTTCACTTGGTCTACTGTTAAGACGGTAAGATAACGCGACATTTGTGATTTTCCTAATGGAGATAGCTCGACCCTAGCCAGAAGCAATGTGCCCAGATTTATTTACTATTTGTGGCTAAACCTAGTTTCCAATATTAACAAAATGAACTAAATGTCGCAAATTTGATCTGAAATATTTGTATTACATTAAAATGTTTAAATGGTTACTTGAGTATAGATCATTTATTGAAAAAAAGCTTACTCTTTTTTTAAATTTATTGGTAGTTGCTCTTAACACAGAAAATGGCTTAGACCTAGATTCCTAAATAAAAGCCAAATATCTACCTTTCTTCAATATTTGTATGTATGACTTGAAATAACCTCTTTTTCACCAACACATTTGCAAGATAAGAGCAGGAAGCGCCCGCATGCGAAAAGACACGAAAAACATACTAAAATCCGACAAACTAAACAAAACTCAATTGATCTCAGTTGATGAAAAATATTTGAAATTACTGCTAATCTCTAAATTTTGCTTTATGGTTCCATTTATTCGTATGATGTTTGATATAGTTTGCCCCACTCTTATAGAAACAAAAATTAAAGAAAAATAAAACTCATAATTTATTTACCCACAAGAAATAATTAGATCCCAAAACCAAATAAAAGATTATAAAAAAATAATCAGATAAATTATGTATATTTAACGCATTGGTGCAAGGAAAAGTGGATCTGAAAAATTCAGGACTATCCATAATTATGATCTCCACGGTTCAAAACAGGATTATTCATGTAAAATAAAGATATTATTTATATCGCATATTTGCGATTTTTGTGAAATAGACGGGTTGTCGCTGGTATTGTCCGTTTCGGTTTTCCATATTTGAGGAAGTTTCTCGATTCGTAATTGTTACCTCTTCCTTCTCGCTTTGTGCAAGATTAATAATAATTCCTTATTTCAAGTTCCGTCGCCTTGTCCTTTTTCATTGCCTGCGACGTCGTCGAACCTTTATCTTCTAATGGCTGCCTCGCCTCGATGTGCCCTGTTTTTCAGGGGACCTTGGGGCGAGTGCTCCCTTTGGAAGTAAAAATTAAATTATTAGGCAATCAAAAGGAATAATTATTGCTATTAGAATATAAAACATTTAAACACTTATTCATCCTAATAGATTTCTAAAGTAATTTAAAAATTTTGCACGAAAAAGATTATTATATTCATTATTAACAATGCCTTCTTCCAGTCGTACCTCATAATCTTTACTTATCAAGAGTGCTTCATTATCTTCAATTTTATTGTTTCTGGCAATATTATATAAAACTGCTGTTGCAACTATTATACCATCTATACTATACCATCGCTATCTTACACCTCATTCTAAGTGAATGGAATGGAAAACGTCATTTCCAAATTTCAAATGTCCTTTCCACTACACCTCTACTTTTAATTTGTGACCCATTGAAAATATTCTCTGTATCTTTTTGAGGATTGATAATGGGTGTCATGAGGTACTGTCTTAAGGGGGTATGCACTATCTCCTAATAGCACAAGATTTTCAAATTAATTTCTTTCAAATCTTTGTTTAATATTTGAGTTGTCAAAAATATTGGGATCATGCGAAAAGCCAGCCAGCGAGCTACGATATCTCGAAACTTGTAATCTGCTTCACAAACTCGCTGAACATTTAGTGAGAAAAATCCTTTTCTATTTCAGAAAATTTCCAGCATTTGGTTCACCTGTAATTTATAGTTTTTTAACATCGCTTATATATAATAGTACTCACACTCACCTGGATTTTGAATTTTAATATGCGTACAATCTATGGTACCAATAATTGTGGAAAAACGGGCAATTTGGATCAATTTTCTTTGCTTGCCAATTCTTTCTTCCCGTGTTGAAGGCATATAAATGGACGGTTGCCTCAACCTGGCTAGTTGAAGAGTAACTCGGGATATAATTTTTGCCGTTGTTGTTTTGTGTATTTTCAAAGTTTCCAACAGACACGTAAAAACCCCCAATGGCATAAAACGTGGTGGTTAATAAAATTTGTTGTAGAGGTGGTATGGGGTTGTTTTTGTGGAAACAATTTTCATTGGTTGTCATGTAAACCTCTACCTAGGTATATACTGCACAATGCATGCAATATAGCAAATATTTTTTACCTGTTTGCCTAATATAAAGGCCCTTCTTCTGTTAGAGCATTGTTTAATCTTTTAAGTGAACCGCACCCCTTTAAAGCTGAAAATATGTCCCCGCACCCCACTGAAAAATGTGTTTCGATATTTTAGTTTCGAAAAATACATTTTTTGCAAAAATGTGTGTATTTAAAAAAAATTGAACATTTTATATATCAAACGCAAAACAATATTATTTTTATTAATGGCTTGGCTGTTGTTGCTTATTCATTATAATATTTGTGGAAGCGAGGCTCTTTTTTAACAGAGACATGCGTAATTCATCACTTGCACTTAAGCCATTTCTCGCTTTGGTTTTTATCTGCAAAAGCGATGAAAATCCCATTTCACACAGGTAGGTAGTGACAAATGGTAGTAGTGCCTGCAATGCTCCATTAGCCAATTGTGGATAAAGTTCTAACTGTGTACACCAGAATTGCTGTAATTCTAATTGTTCGAATTCCATTAGAATATGTCTACTGCGCCGCATTTGAATAAGATTATAGTTTTTGAAGTCATCATCCATAGAATTTAGGTTATATAGAAATAGATCCAGTATCTATCTCCGAGTTTTGGTAATACTTTTAGTAGAAAAATATCCATTGAATCATTTGCTCAATGGTTTCAAATGTAATTTAATGTCAGGTATAATTGTATTTTTTTCATTTTCTACAACAAGTGAATCAAGCAAGGGAAAGTTTGCGAAATTTCCATTTTCAGCTTGACGTATTCAAATTTCTAGTTTTTACGATTGGTGTACAATTAGCTAAAAAAAATGCTAAGTGTGACATGTAGCTTCTCTTCGGTTTGGTAGTGTTAAAGCTGACTCAGCTTTAACACTAAACCTACCAACACCGGTCAAATTGACCTTTTTCAAACTTTAATAAAATTTATACGTATTAAAGGTTACAATACCGCTGTCACAGTATATGACTTTTCCTAAAATATGTATTTGATATATTCTTCAGTATTTATTTTCAGATTTCTTTTCTATTTTCCAAGAAAAATTTATCATGTGTCCTACCTACCGCATTCGGTCAATTTGACCGATAGAGAAAATTGCACTCTGTTAAATTAGTAGGAGCTAAATGCAACAAAACTAGATGCATTTGTTGCTTTACTATATGCCCGTGGTGCATATGAAGTAAAAAAATCCATATTTTTTTGCCTCATATGCGCGTGTCACATTTGTGGAATAAAAATTGGGAACCCGTTTTTTTTCAACAATGATCAGTAACGACTTTACCGAAATTATGAAGGTAGTACGATTTGATAAAAATGTTTTACAAAGCATTTACATACAAATCAAATTATAGTAAATTTGCTATGATGACTACAATCTGGGACCGATTTATTGAGAATTGACAAAATCTTTATAAACTTGGTGCATACATTACTGTTGATGAGCAATTGTTTTCGTTCAAGTCTAGATGTAGATTTATATAAATATATATGCAGTAAAAACAAAAGCAAAATAATAATAATAAAACAGTTCTGGGTGGCGTGTGGCATCTCTAACAAGTAAAGTGAAATCTGTCTAATAAGTCGAACCCCCCATAAGTCGGAACCTGTCTGTGGCAAAATATATTGAGAGTCCCGTTTGCTTTCCGAAACATGAATAAAAATATTCTTGTTACAAAACGTATAGCTATCTGAAGTGAAATAAAACTAAGAACCCGTCGTTTTCTGGCTTAGACAGGGTGGACTAAACATAATAAATGGGTTTTACTACTTGGGAAAAAATGAAAGATAAGAAAGTTTGATTTCACTTGGGGTTGAGGTGTTCGTTGTTCTAAAGCCGACCTTTACAGGACATGGAAGAAACATAACAACAGATAATTTTTTCATCAATGAATCATTAGCCGAAAAGCTACTTGCAAAAAAGGTTTCACTTGTTGCAACAAGCAGTAGAAATCAAAAAGAGTTGCCAAAGTTGGTCAAAGAAAAAAAAGATAAAATGATTAGACGTTCAAGCAAATTACTCTTACAGTGTATAAAAGTACGCAAGCCAAAAAAATGATTGTCCTAAAACAATAACACATAAATACCCAGAACTATTAGAATTTATAATGATACAAAATTTGATGTACGGGTGGCAGATCAAATGCCAAGGAAGTACAGTGTGGAGTCAAAAACTGCTAGGTCGCCAAATCAGATATTTTTTAACATTTTCAACCTAGCTGGAATCAATCCCTCAGCTTTGAATAAAGAAACGATAGGTGAAAACAGGCAACAGGACAACAGGAATTTTTATTCCAGATAGCGTCAACACTTGATGCTGTATATAAAAAAATCACAAGAAAAAGCGAACATCACCCACAAGTCCGAAAAACTTCTCAAATAAAATCCTGTAAAGATTATAAAGCTACAAAATTTCGTTCGAAGTGCAAAAAATTTATGTGCGGCAAATGGACATTGTAGATTAAAATAATTTCTAAACGATGTATTGAAGCCGAATAAGATATGAAGATGTATGCATAACACTAAAAGTAGATGTATAAAAGTTAAATGTTTATTATTTATTTTCTATACAAATAAATTTAGACATACAATAGAAAACCTTAAGTTTGGTTTCTTATGTGGGAAATATGAAGTTTTAGTCTTTTGAGGTTATAATTAAAATTATATAAAAATTAATCTGAAGGAAATTCCATCAAAATTCTTCATTCTATACACATTCAACAATAATTCAACCGGTATTTGCCTTGAATAATAAAATTAATAACATTTTTAATTACCGGTCAATTTGACCGAGCGCGGTAGAAATAGGTATACACAAACTGTCGGTAGGTTTAGTGTTAATCGTTCCCTATGAAAGTAATCCTGGCATTATTACATTAAAAATATTAACAGTAAATTAGAATTACCTGACATTGTTCTTTCTAAATCTTACAAGAATTTTCATAGCTTTCAAAAATTCATAATCACAAATTTCAGGATCATCTGTAAGGGGGTTTGTGGAGGCTTCAAAAGTATGCACTATAAACTAGTAACAATTTTATTACGTTCGTTCCCCCTAACTGTTTTCATCGGTAATTTCTCCCGTCCCCACCTCCGAAGCGCGGCAATGTCCACTCATTGTCTCGCCCCCGCCGCGCTCCATCTCTTCCTTGGTAGCTGGTCTCCACAAGGTGAGAAATCCGTATGGGGTTACAAATCTGTATTGAACCAGGAAAAAATAGTTTATACTTTTTGGCCCGTTTTAAAAATGTGTTAAACTAAAAAAAATTTATTTAAATTAATATTTTCGAAATATTTTCTGTTTTCTGCAAATCTCCAATTAGGATTTGAAACTTTTTTTAACAAAATTAGGGTTTGAACAAAATCCGACTTTTTAGAAAATCGGTTGTTTGAATTTAATATTTACTATTGGAAATGGGTTGTGTATGAACTATTTAGTTCAATAAAACACCACACTTTAATTATCGAGACTTTATTTATTCAAGAGGTCTCGGAAGGTGTGTGTTGTCGCGACGAAATTATAATCTCAACTTCACAGTCGAAAAGGAATCTTTTCGTAATATTTCCAAATACATCTGGTCTATTTCATGATACACTGCTAATATACATGTCAACGTTAATCCCTTAAAACCTATATTCAGAAAAGGGACTGACCAGCGTTCTTAGAATTAATCATCCACCTAAAAGTGTTCCAAATAAGTTGAAGTACCCGTATCAGATTTCACTTCGTAAAAGATACAGCGAAACTCATAAAGCATTCGAGGGTGTCTAATATTTTACTTTAAAATAAGTACCGATAGATTTTTGCTCTCACGTTTTGAACGTGATTTCCAACACGCCCCCTCAAAAATTAATCGGGTTCTCTAATTTTCATCAACTTCATTTAGAACTACTTAACACCTTATTTTGTTCCAAACCAAAAATACATTTTCTTGTATCTTATTCAAATTTATATAATTAATGCATTATATTTTATGTAGTATATACATTTCACCTTATTCTATCAAATAACAAAGCATTAATACATATAATACACACACCTCCTTTGAACCTTCTGGGGAAATACAATTACATGGTCCAACATTTGTTGCGTGGATTAGGAAAACCCAGAAAAACCTAACCAGACCATTATTCTACATCTACACACATAATTTTAATTTAATGTAACCATCATCCTACTCTAGACCCATTCCACTTCTGAACTGGAGGAATTTCACACTTGGCAACGGCTTTGTTAAAGCGTCTGCCAATTGGTCACCTGTAGGAATATACATTAATTTTATTTTCAATTTTGTTAATTCTCATTCCCAAGAAAAGTTTAATTTCTTTTAAATCAACCATACAAAAAGTATGCATTAAATACCCTTTAAAACTTTTCATTGTATCATTATTTGCTGTAATAATGACCAGATCATCTACGTTAAGTACAACATAGATATTTTTATTAATATCTTCTCTGTCTAAAATATAAATGCAACGGTCAACTTCAGAATTTTGAAATCCTTTATTTATTAATGTCTGTTCAAATGCCTCAAACCAACATCTAGCTGCTTGTTTTAACCCATACCAAGCTTTATTTAATTTACAGACTTGATTACTTTTACATTCTACACCTTCTGGAACTTTCATGTAGATCTCTTCTTTAAATTCGCCATTTAAAAATGCTATTTTCACATCCATAAGCGAAACTAATCATGAATATAAAACTTGATATTCTTTTTACTGGTGCAAATGTTTTATTGTAATCTATTAAATATTATTGACTAAACCCTTTATCTACAAGAGGAGCTTTATACTTTAACGGATTAACTTTAACGGATTACCAAATTCATCGTTTTTAATTGTAAATACCCACTTAAACCCAACGATGTTATTATTTTCCGTTTTGTCTACTAATGACAAAGTATTATTAATTAAAAGAGAATTTATCTCTTCTTTTATAGCTTTTTCCCTTTTCTCTTTATCATTCCTATTTTTAATTTCATCATATGATTTAGGAATTTCACATACAATAGAATAGCAGATGATAAACTATCATCAAACATATCGTCTTCATTATATGATATCACTGGACGATTTTTAATCCTATCACTCTTTCTTAGTTCAGGTAATGTGTTTTTCTTACTTTTATTATTTTGAGATGAAGTCTCAATACTAATAGTTTCAATACTATTTTCAACACATTTACTGTCAAATTTAACCCTTTTATTTGACTTATTTTCATCAACTACTTCAAACATTTCATCTGATTTATTACTATCAGATTTTTCTACTAATTTTTAACTTATTAGTTTCATCTTCACCAGAAATATTAGAATTTTGACTTTCTAATTTAGGTCTTGATAATTCAAACATTTCAGCTGATTTATTATTATCAGATTTTTCTACTAATTTTAACTTATTAGTTTCATCACCACCAGAAATATTAGAATTTTGATTTTTTTTAATTTAGGTCTTGATATTAAGAAATTTGTTTCGTCAGCTGTTATATCTCTGACTATAGCAAATTTTTCACTTTCCACGTCCCACACTTTATACCCATTCGGTTCATATCCCACCAGTATTCCTTTCCACGACCTTACGTCGAATTTTAATTTACTGGTTTTATTTTACGTACATAAACTGTACAACCGAATACCTTTAAAACTTTAATTGTGGCTTCTTACTATGCCACATTTCATATGGTGTTTTATTTACTTTCAAGGCTTTTATTGGGCTCAAATTAATGAGATACGTAGCAGTCAACACTGCTTCTCCCCAGAAAACCTTTTCTAAACCTGCACCGTTTATCATTGTACGGGCTTTTTCCGTAATGGTTCGCACCATACGTTCCGATACACCATTTAACTGTGGGCTACGTGGAACCGTTAAATGATAACTTATACCTTTCTTAATACAAAGACCTTTCATTTCATTTGACGAATATTCTCGCCCATTATCACAATACAAATTTACTAACTGCAAATAGAAATGAGCTTCACTTTTCGCAACAAAATCTCGAAAGACTGAAAGTACCTCTGATTTAAATGTAATTAAATATGTCACGCAATAATGCGTAAACTCGTCTACGAAAAGTAGAAAATAATTTTTCTCATTTATAGTAGAAGGAGTGATTGGACCACAAACATCCGTATGGACAATAAATAATGGTCTTTTCACATGACTTTTGTCTTTAGCTCTGTTAAAAGGTAATCGGGCTTGTTTTTCTTTTATACAAGCTTCACACAAATTGTCATTAGGCATTACGTGGTTAATTTCACTTATATCATCGAACATTTGTTTGTTCTTTATTTCCAAAAATTTTAATTTTCCAATATTACCTAACCTTTTATGCCATAATTCATAATTACTTTTTTTTTTTTCAGAGCTACTGACTGTGTTTATTGAATTTGTCATGTTCATTAAAACCATAAATTCAACTGCAATTAAATTATTTAGTGGCTTACCTGTCATTACGACCTTACCACCTTTATTTATTATGATACCATTTTGATTGAAAATGATCGTCATACCAGCCTGCTGCATTTTCCGCACCGACAATAAATTGTACAGTACCTCGGAACAATACAGTACTTCTTCCAATTCTCTTGGAATGCCCAAATTGGTTGTCACCTTCAACCTTCACTTTTTCTGTGCTGTGATGAAAATTCCACACACTGTATTTTTCACCATCAAAGGGTTCAATTATTTTTTGCACTTTTAACCTTTCATTATCTTTAAGAAAGTTTATCAATTGCCCACGAATATAAACCCTTTTAACACTGCACAATTTTATCACAAATATCCTGGGCCCATAACCTATTGGAAATGGGGTGTGTATGAACTATTTAGTTCAATAAAACACCACACTTTAATTATCGAGACTTTATTTATTCAAGAGGTCTCGGAAGGTGTGTGTTGTCGCGACGAAATTATAATCTCAACTTCACAGTCGAAAAGGAATCTTTTCGTAATATTTCCAAATACATCTGGTCTATTTCATGATACACTGCTAATATACATGTCAACGTTAATCCCTTAAAACCTATATTCAGAAAAGGGACTGACCAGCGTTCTTAGAATTAATCATCCACCTAAAAGTGTTCCAAATAAGTTGAAGTACCCCTATCAGATTTCACTTCGTAAAAGATGCAGCGAAACTCATAAAGCATTCGAGGGTGTCTTAATATTTTACTTTAAAATAAGTACCGATAGATTTTTGCTCTCACGTTTTGAACGTGATTTCCAACATTTACAAATAAAACAACCGGTATTAACCACTATCGAATTTTTGAAAAAAAATTAGAATAGGGTAAATGATGTTATTTAATTTATATAAAACAATAATATAAAAATATGAATCGGTTATTTTGGAAACACCCTAAGTTACATTTTCCAAAGTTTTCAGGAAATGGATAGAAAGTTAAATTTTGACAAATTTTGATGTTATTTTTTGAAACCGATTTTAGATTGTTTGGATGCATTTAATTTGGTACCAAAGAAGAAAAATGCAAATTTATAATATTTTTTTGGGCCTTAAAATTTATGTTAAAAAACTGCACTTGTGATGTTTCTGAAATAAAAAAGTAATTTATTTTATTTTTTATTAAGAAAATACTTTATAAAATGTGGTGTTTATCCTATTATTTATTTTTATTGTCGATTTTTAACTTCTTCTGGTTTAGGAGCATGAGTACTTAAAATATCTTGTCCTTTGAAACCAAGAACGATTAAAAAACACAAAGGTTGTTCTAACGCGTTTCGATAGCCAAGCTATCTCTATAATCTTCCGAGAGATATCTCTCTTCTCTCTATTGACTTTAGGGGCAAGATTTGTATTTCAGTTTTTGAAGATAACCAACGACAAGTCCGTTCCACCAAAATTAAAATATCTTTATAATACTTCTGACATTTATCAGTCACCCAGCGTAACAGTCTGTAAGTTATCCAAATTGACTGCGCTTATTGGTAGTCGACTTTTGTAGGTCTTTTCAGTGGACAACTTAATCATTTCATTAGCTCTTACACTCTTGAATTTTTTTTGTATTTTTGAAATATATTTGGAATCACGCGATGAAATTAGTTGTTATATAGAAAATACTAAAAAAAAAATTCGGCAGTATAACACGAAGGATTCACAGGAGATGCACAATGGTATGCTTTGATAGTGAACCTAGAAAAAAATAGTTTATTCAGACAAATTTATTTGGAGTGAAAACAGAGAATTTCTATTTTTAGTTAAGCAAAGGTAGACATGTACTTCATGCATTTTATCCGTGAACGACTTTCGCAATTATCAGCTCTACACTTTTCAGGACGTTTCAGGTCATCGTTATAGGGCCAGAGCTGAAATCCATCACATCTTTCATCTGGGCATGGAATTGGCGCTGGTTTTCGTTTCTTAGATGGATTGGGCATTTCCTCTTTATCGTCGTTTACGGTTTCTTCAGTTTGTTTTTTCGTTCCGGTCATTCACCATTCACCAAGAGACGGACGAAATTGTAAAGTTTTAGGTTTTTTGACATTA
Source organism: Dastarcus helophoroides (assembly GCA_028583605.1). NCBI lineage: Eukaryota > Metazoa > Arthropoda > Insecta > Coleoptera > Bothrideridae > Dastarcus > Dastarcus helophoroides. The sequence goes on from CM053336.1 coordinate 28,502,773, forward strand.
CCAGCTTCCTCTTCATATTCCATCCAGCTATTAACAATTGCCCTATCGAACAGATGAAATATAACCCTAAGGGTCCATTTTTATGTCTTGAAAAATATTCGATAATATTCTATCATTGGATCACAAATTCGTTGGTTGTAAGTGCCAACTGCATTTGGCCATTTTATTTCAAAACGTTTTTTTTCACTGTTATCCCATCGTAATACAGTACCTTCTGGTTGGACCCCGTATGCTGCGGACAACAGCATTACTGACTTATGGTTCATCCATTTAGTAACACAAATTTTTTTATTGGTTCTCAATTCCTCGGAATCGCCACGATTCGTTTGTTTGTCTGATGAAACCTTACATGCCTTCAATCGGTTGGAAATGATTGTGCCAGAGCCATCAATGTTCAAGTAGTTTTTTCCATCAAATTTATTGCGGTAAAATACCTATCGAAAAACATGGAACTCCCTGTGGCGGTGTTTCTGCCAACCGTAGTACCACCGATGGTCCTAACCCAAGACTCCTGTTAAATAACAGTGTTGATGTGCCTTAATGGATTTCAAAATCATGTATGATTCCTGGGTGACTTGTAGCAACAAATAAACCAATTTGTCTGGGTTTGTTTTTAACAAACTGGGGCACTGGACACTTTCCGAGGAAAGGTATCATCTGCTCACCTATTGAATAACATTGTACATTTTTGGGAATGGAACGACATCTGTTTCTTACGAGATCTATGATGGGCCAAACTTTCCACAACTTATTTTCTTTTTCTTCAAATTATCTACAACATGGACGTTTACACGCAGCAAATATAGTCTGTCTCGTGGCAATGAAAGGAAATTTGTATTTGGCATTCCAATACATGTAGATCCTAGACAGCTTGATGCAACCCATGGCAGCATGCAATCCAAAGAATTTTTTAATCTCTTCGACTGTAACCTTCTTGGAGGACCTCGTCGACTTGCATTTCTTTCTCTTCCACATCCATTTGTTCTGTGGTAACAGTTTCATCAACAGCTACTATTCTTTCCGGTTTCACAATTGAATCAACGTGTGCCTTTTCGATTTTTTATTTAGTAGTACTGGTAAAACCCGTGATGTATTTTATGCGAGAATAGCGGTTTTCTTGATTTCTAGATGCAGTCCATATAACCGGTTTTATCAATTGCAAGTTGTTCTGGTCTTTGGTTCCCACTCAGAGGTTTAACATCGTATTACATTTCCCACATGCAGTATGCGGTGTCCAGTTTGCAATTCGTAATTCTAATACCGAAACAAAATAATTATTATTATTTCCGAAATATTTCTGTTTTCCCCAAATCTCCAGTTCGGTCTTGAAACTTTTTTTTTAAAGAGAATAAACCGAAATTCGATTTCGGCCGAAAATCTAGTAGAGTTAATTAAATACTTATCTTCGTATTTTGTGCGGATCTCCCCTTTCCTTTCTTTTCCTTATAAAATTAAAATAACCGGATATTTTTTATTTTGATCAAACTTCGTGGAAAAACAAATAAAACCGCTAATACACAAACTAGCTCTTTTCTTTTAATTTTGTAGCTTTATGCAGACCGTAGCGAGGCAGATGCAACCGCAAATCAAAAGTTGAAAAGGCGGGCCCAAAAATGGCGATGATGATCTTTTTCTTTTGTCATCAAACATATTTTATGGTTCCAAGGTGTTTAAATTTCGTGTCTGAAAAGAAATATCGCCCCGAGACAATCTTTTTTTGGTCTTCAAAAATATTTTTAAGTGGGGGGCACCACATTTGTTTTTTCCGGCAATTAATAACATCTTGCACAGGACCTGTTGAAAGCTAGCTGCGGTTTTGGCTTTATGCACTGTATAGATTAGATGAGTAAAAAAGGGAGATAACTGAAATATCAATGTGCAATTTCGATTTGGTTGTCTGATAAATTCAGGCACTTTCTATCCATGTATTTTTGTTTCTGGACAATTTTGACTCTGGGGCGCATACTGTCTAAGATGTTCCTGATATCTGCGACAAAGGAATTAACCAACATATTCACATTAAAGATACTATTGTTCCAATCAATGTCTTTTAGCTCTGGTTGTAACTTATCACGATTATAATTTTTAAATGATCTTTAATATTTTATGATGTCAGTAGTTTTTTCATTTGTTGGTTTAGAGCAATTGACAGGATGCAATTGTTACTAATTTTAGATGTTAGATGTACTCTATGTTGAAGATGTTTGTCATTAGTTCCTATATAATCAATCAATATCTGGCTCCTCGAAACTATTCTGATAGGTGTTTTCACTATTTGGGTCATTCCATTAGTGTGTGTGTGTCACTGATTATTCTGTTTCCATAAAAGGTGTGTATATATGCCTTAAATTAGTGTTACCAGGTCGAGAAAACACTTGAGTTTTTTAAATGTTCGAGAAAAATATGAGACACCACCAGCAACGCATTAGACCAATTTAGTGTAGTACATTATATCTATAGCTTTTTTAACGACATCTTATGGTCATTTTACACAATATGTTTAAAAAACCTAGTGCTGGTAACATTTTGATTCCAAAAATAAAAATAAACTTAATGCGTCCACTAACTTGCCACTTTCACCCAAATTATAGATTCTATGTGATTTCAAACTAAATATATCTTATTAAAACAATAAAAAACAAAAACGTAAAAACATCAAATTAAACCGGCTTCCGAATGATCACCTAATTCACCTAAAGAAATTATACTATTTTCCTAGTAATAGGTAATCGAATTAGGTATTTATACTTGATGATTCGGCAACCAGAAACCTAAAAGATGAGAATTCTAATAAAACATGATATGAGTTGTATAGAAACATATGAATTCGAAATTAAAGCGTAACATGAGTTTGTGTCCCAAAGCATGAGATCTTATGCGAAATCTGGCAACACTACTTCGTTTATGTCTTTCAGTTATTCAATACAAGAGTAGATTACACTAATCAGATCCTAGATGGCGTCAAGACTTATATTTTGAAATTAAATACCAAAATAACTTACGTGGCAAACCCATATTCAGCCGGGGACGTTTAGCCCTAGCTTGGCTTTGCTTCTCATAGTCATCTGACGATCGCTTTTTGGTCCCTAGCGGTACCGCTAGGAATTAAAAAGAGAAGTTGATGATAGTTGTTATTCAAAAATTCCCTAGCAACTGCACTAAAATGGGCAGGTGCCCCATCGTGCATTATCCACATTCACTGTCTTGTTACGAGTGGAACATTTTCAAGTAACACGGGTAACTCTGTTTGCAAAAAATGTCTATATGATGCTCCTGTTAACCTATGAGGTAAAAAAAACGGTCCAATTATAGAGTCCCCTATTATTCCTCCCCAAATGTTAAGTGAAAAATGTTGCTGATGTCTCGACTGAATAACTGCATTGGGATTTTCAACTTGCCACTGATGCATGTTGTGTAGTTAAGTATCCCGTTTCTGGTAAAACCCACTTCGTCCGTAAATAATATGAGCGATGGAAAGTTCTCATTTTCAGCGATCTTATGCAATAGCCAGTTGCAAAATTCTATTCTTGGAGGATAATCAGCAGCAAGTAACCCTTGCACTCTTTGAAAATGATAGGGAAAATTGGTAAAATTTCAAAATTCGCCAGATAGTTACGTGATTTACTCCTTCGGCTAAAGCAAGTTGTCTAGTGCTGACACATGGATCTTCTTCAACTCGCTGAAGCACACGCTCCTCTAAATTAGCAACTTCTGCGTTTGGCCTTCCAACACGTTCGCCTTTGAAAACAAAATTTCCTGTTTCACATAAACGAGCATGAATTTTCTGGAACAATTTTTCTCCTGGTAGGTGTCTATTAAGAAAACGTTCAGCATAAAGCCGTCTTGCTTCAGCACGATTACAATTTGCAAGCCCGTACATTAAATGCATATCGGCCATTTCTTGATTTGAATAGTCCATTTTATCAAAATAATGAAAAGTTAAAAAACTACTACACTTACTATTGACAACAAAAACTGCTAAAGTTTACAGCTTACGACCAAATTTTATCAGTGACACAACGTCAATCTCTGGCAGATATTGTCAACTACAATTGTTTTCTTTACGATCAGTTTGCATGACCAACTTATTTTTTCTTATACAAATTAGTTAGAATTTCGAAGACGGGATAGGATTATTTAAACGCCTTTTTCTCGGAAACGGTTACTTTTAGCGACTTTGAGAAAGAGTACCTTTTTTGTATAAAAAATGTTGCTTTTTACGATTATGGCACTTTTGTGTCGAAATATTGCAATACAAAAAAGTTACGGCAAAAAATAATCGCGGGCCAAACCCTACACACCACGCTACTGCTTATTTAAAAAATATGTTACATGAGAATATGCCTAATCCAATTCTTTAACTGCTTGCCCAATTTCATGACTTTGCTACTAACCGTTAACTTTTTGTAGTAAAAAAACCACTTTAGGGGCGCCATCTTTAAATGGTCATATCTCCGTTAGGAGGCAATTTAAAGAAAAAAATGTATTTCAACATTTTTCATATTTTAATGTGTAGAATATGCTCCTGAAGTAGCGGCCCGGACTTTTGTAACACCCTGTATTTTCTCGCATTTTCGCAATACACTTGCCTTAGCCAGAATGCGATGATTCATCTATATATGCGACTGCATCGTTAGAAGACGATCGGTCTTTAGCACAGAATATTTGTGCGGTTTTATTTTGTCACAACCACATCGTTTATCACGGTATAGCTTGGGTCATTATCGAGGATACTGAATATTTTACAGCAGAAAAAGTCATTTTTTTTTTAAACTTGCGTAATGTTTCAGCCTTGGTGATTTTGGTAACGTTTATTGTTTTTAAAGCTTATACCTATAATTCAGATTCATCCTGAACAAGGTTTCTGCTTAAATAATTAATTCACATAAGCCATTTTATTTCTAGGAAGGTATTCGATTGTAACATCATAGTCCTGTAATTTAACCCACCTGCGCGAGGGTGTACATTTTTCTTTAAAGCAGTCGCTCGAACTGAATTGCAGTCAGTATATACTGCAAAATGTACTCTGTACAAGTAAACATGAAAATGTTCTACTGCTTCCACTACGAATGGTACCTTGATTCGTAATCGGTAGTACGTCGGCTATAATACGCAACAGGTCGCGAAACACCATTTCATATTTGCAGAAGAACGCCACCGATACCTATATAACTTGCGTCCGTATGAAGTTCACAACAATTAGGGTCATACATGCTCAACATGGGCGAATCTGTCAATGTACTTATAAGTAATTGTTTCACGTTCTCTCACTCTTGAGTCCATTTTAAACAGTTTTTTTGTAACAAAGTCGTGATACCTAACAAAGAGAATCTCTATATGAACCGACGAAAATAACCGGCAAGTCCCATGAATTTGGCGTACATCTTTACTATCACTACTTTACTTGGTTTTTGTCCTTGACATAAAAAGTGCTTTATTTTAACAATTGAGGTGCACTGATTTTGAAAAAAATTATTAAAAAATCCAACATGTCACGTTTCCAAAATATTTATTATTTTTTATTTTTAATAAAAATGCTTACAAAAGTACTTAATAAAATAAAAATGAATTACCTTAGCCTTTTTTTTTTTAATTTAGTTGAGTATATGTCTATTATAATAGACCATCAATAATCACTTAACATGGTCTGGCCCCAGTAATCTTGATAATTTTGCTCAAAATATTTTAAATCCTCATAAAAAACCCTCTATGTTCGTCATTGACTTGTCCAAGGTTTTCAGGGAAGAAGTAGAGGTGCGAGTAAAGAAACTAAATTTTCAGAGATATGTTGACAAGCATTCGTTGAAAATTATATAGTAGGTCGGCAATTTATATTATATATTATATTATTATTATATATTTATAATTTTGGTTATCAAGTCGTAGCGAATCCCAAGCAGATCTTTCATATCCGAAAGACTGTTTTCAACTTTTTTTCATCTTTTAATATTTTTTTGATTTGTGGTCCACCGCTGCTTTTAGTTTGGCCCCAGAAATATTAAGAAAACGGGGTACAAATGGTTAAAAGCTACGCTTGTTTTATCTAAAGGCTTGAGAAATTTTTTCGCCAATCCCAATTTTATGTGAAGCGGCGGTAGTACAATTTTTTGTGGGGATATGAGACATTCATGTTTTATATTCTAATTTCCAAGGATATATTTTTTTGTAGCTGGCCAGTCTATATTAATATAACGACCTTTTTTGGCCCGTGAATCCCACAAACACAAAAAGGAACAATATTCATATCCATTTTCCGCAAATTTTTTTGTGGACGAAAACTAGACACATCAGCCGACTGCACGATTCGTGTTGAATTAGGATATAATGCGATTAATATGATTTTTAAATATGTGCAAAGCTGGCTGAGAGCATAACTGAGATGTGTCTTGTGGCCATCTACAAATAAAATTATTGACTTTGTAAATATGGTTGGAAAACATTTTTAATGTAATCCAAAAATATACCAGATTTCATCCAATTATTTTGGTTCAAACAAATTCTCCAGTCATCAGGTACACTATATAACGCATTTTTGGACAGTTGTTTATTGGGAAAGGTGGTGTTGTTATGTCTGATGGCGAAAAAGTAAATATTAAGGTAACGTTTTGCTTGGCTTCTCCTAGGCCCACATGATAAATATTTTTTATGCTTTAGGTGCTAAAGTTTTTCTAGTTTATCGCAAAATTAAAAACACATTTTTCAGATTTTTTTCCTTATTTATGGGTCTGATTTGATATTTTTTTTAATTTCTTGTTTGGATTATATATAGCTGACTGGTTGTATTCAAGTAAATATTTTTTTAATAAATTAATTTATTTTTTAAAATTGATCTCTCAATTCCCTTTACATAACCAGTCAATTTTCTTGCGTTAAAATAATTTAAAGAATTCGGGTACACTTTCACTTGTCTGTTTATTACTGATAAATTGATTTTAGGTGTTTTACAATTTTGACTACTAATCCTTAGATATTGTTAACAAATATAGATATGCATTTTTTTACAGCAGCTGGGTTCTACGTTAATGACAAAATTTTCATCCCTAAATATTTCATTCCAAATAGGTTCAGGTATAACAAAACTTCCTTCTACCTCTAGGACCTGTAAATCTTTATAACCAGTATTAAAAGGGTACCCAGCATTTGTGGCATTTTTAGGTTTTATGGAATTATTTTCATTTTTTAGAAAGAGATCTTTTATAGAGTTCGGTATTTTACTCTGCTCCGCCGAAGAATCTAAAAAATTTTTCGCTATTATCCAAAATGTCATTTGTATATTTAAATTTTTTCGGATGTTCTGTGGAATTCTTCTTCAAGGTTGAAGCGAGCAGCGTCAAGAGTGAGAACGCAGTAGTGATTAAGTTTTAATACAAAATTGAAAGTATTAAAATTAATTTTTGGAAAGTTTAATTCTTTAAATAATTATTAATTTTGCATTTGTTTCTAACAAATTAGTCACGATCATAGATGATCTAATGTAGATAATAAAGCGCATATTTCGAAGACTTATTATTCAATACTTGATCAATAATTAAACCTTTCGACCATAGGTATATAGGTATATTTTCAAATTTAAATAGTTAACGTCTCCTAGAGAACGAAACGGATACTTTAAAGGTTTAAATGTCATTCGTGATCTATTAAAAGTATATGAATTCCAAAGATTAAAAAAAATTGCTTAATATTTTGCATACTGAATATTTGTTAAAAAACCTACCTTTTTAATTTTTATTACACTTTAAAACATATCATTACTTTTGGTGAATAATTTTATTTCTTGACTATTTTTAATCAAAATTAAATATATAGAAAACGAATAAACAGATATTTTTTTAAATATAATACTTTCATTATACCACAGAGGATTAAAAAAGAATCATATAAAATTATTTAAGTTTATTTAAAATATGGACAATATACATACAGTCATCATATACTGTTTTAGCTTCCATTTTTAAAGCTTCTGCAGCTTTCTTCATTTTCAAAATTTGTCGTTCGATATTTCTTCCACGTTGCCGCCTTTCGTGGAAACTCCTCTCAAACTGCTTCCTTAGCGTGACACCATTGATGTCAACATCTTCAGTGAATCTACGGGAACCTTTTCTACCTCCTTCTGCTGCTCTTTCCCATGTTCCATCTGATGATCACAGGGTCCGTCATCATCAGACAGAAGGCTGATGATATCGTCCAGGGTCTAAATCTCCAAGTTGACTCAACTCAGACACCTGAGACTGCTGGAGCTGTTGTGGCTGCTTGGACACCTGGAGCTGTTGTGGCTGCTTGGACACCTGGAGCTGCTGCTGTACCTAAAGCTGCTGTGGCTACCTCGAGTTCTGTAGCCAGAACACGATATAAAAAATTGATTTTGAAAAATAAGGTGACAGGTAACGGCAAGGGAGGACTTTTTGCTATCAGAAGATTACATATCGGTTGTTACGGCTACATGGTTGATTTGGCGAGAATAACTTTTCATCGCTCCACTTATTATTATGAAATACAGTTTTAAATAAGTCAGAAAAGGACATCCACTTCGAATAATTACACAGGCCCACAAAAAAAAAAGTGGTGTGTGCTGGGTGTCGGACCCACATAGTCCGGCGTATTTTTTCCCGCTGAACACGAATCTGTAGTCTAAATTGGGGGTCAAACTGCTAAAAGTAGAGAAAAACCAAAAAAAACCGATAAAAATCACGATCTCGTATTTTTTTCTGTTTGATATTATCATTCTTATAATTTTCGTCTTTTCCTGACCCTTTTTTCTTCAAATGACCTGTGAAGTGGATTTCTGCTACGTTTTGTTCCTTTTTCTTGAGTTTCTCTGTGTAGCATCCAACAGTAATCTGCAAACATATTTATTCCCCACTGTCCCTGAAACCGCCGTTCAAACTCTTTGAGATCTTGGTGAAATCTTTCTCCTTGCTCTTCACTGAAGTCTCCGTTATTCTCCGGGAATTGGTCAAGATGCGAATCAGGGAAGTGCATTTTCAAATTCATTAGGCAACCTGAATGCTGAAAATTTCTTATCATATTTGCCACAATGCTTTTGTAATCAGCATCCTTGGTATTGCCTAAAAATTTGGTACACACTTCCTTGAAACTTAACCACGATGCCTTTTCTTGGTCATCCATGACTGCAACAAACCCTTCATCTTTGAATAACTTTCGGATTTCCGGTCCATCGAAGATGCCTTCCCTTAGTTTAGCATCAGATTTTTTTTTTAAACACAGTACGCAGGTACGTAAAACATTCACCATCTTTATCAAGAGCTTTGACATACTGTTTAATTAAGCCAAGTTTTATATGAAGAGAAGGAATGAGAATTTTGGCTGGATCAACAAGCGGTTTCTTTATTATATTATGTGATCCAACCTTAAATGAAGATCGTAAAGGCCATTCTTTTTTTACGTAGTGATTTTTTCGATCCCTACTGTCAAACATACACAAATAGCATGGATATTTTGTGAATCCAGATTGCTGTCCAAGGATCATGGACAAAATTTTTAAATCACCACATACTTGCCACTTATGTTCTTCGTACTTTATTTTCTTTAGGACAACTTCGAGGTTTGAATACTCTTCTTTAAGTACAGTGGAGTGGGCTAAAGGTAGAGGAGCGAATTTGTTGGTGTTGTGGAGAAGGACTGCCTTAAGACTCTGTTGAGACGAATCAATGAATAACCGCCAATTTTCTGGCTCATATAAATTTGGCTTAAATTCATCGATAAGTCCTTTTACATCAGTGCAATAGAGTAAATCTTCATTTTTTTTCAAAATATTTACGGAAGGCTTCTTCTCGATTCCGATAAAACGAAACTTTAGTACCTTTTGTCAATAGATTTCTCTTTTTCATATTCGAAGCCAATATTTCAGCCGCTTCTTTTGAGAGTTTAGCCTCTCTGAATAAATCATTCAGATGTTTTTGATCGTATTTTTCCGGCTTCCGATCTTCACCAATAGGTCTGTATTCTTCATTGCTCGAAAACTCTTCTTCCTCAGATTCGCTAGAAATGTTTTCACTACTAGTATCAAACTCTTTATCAATAAAAGCTGAATTTTCAGGATCGACGTCGACTTCCATTGTGTCTAATCCACTAGTCAGACTGTCTTGTGACGTGTCATCTTCTAAACCTTCTATGAAGTTTGCAACTGGTTGTTGAACACTTGACACAGAAGGATAAGAAATTTTATCCTTATGCATTCGGCCCACAGTGTTGACATTTGTTGTGCAAAAGTAACAATTACTTGCATCAAGTGGCTTTTTCCATATCGCTGGAGTTTTAAATTTAAGATTCGCCTTGACCTGGTGCTTTTCAAATCTATTGATCATATTATAACATGAGCCACAAACAAAATTGGGTATCCAATTTTTGAGATCGAGGGAAACTTTCATATTGAAGCACTTTTCATACAAAGTCACGAAACGATCTGTTAGTTTCTTTGTATTTTTTATCCCTATGTACTTTGCACAAACGTAGCAAAAAGCATTGGGATTTCCAGTACATTTGTGATTGCCACGAGTACTAGAAGTTCCAGCAAAATTTTCAGTAGAAGAATCCATGAAAATAAATAAACCCCGCACGCTAGAATATCTAGGCCTAAGTATGAGGGCTTTCCGACTTTGACAAGGACAATGTCAACTAGTCGTCGGACACACTACGGCATCATTCTCATATTCTAGCGCTTCCCTGCAAAACAGCGCGCCTTCGCTGGCTTCGATACGCCGAAATGTTGACTAGCGAATCATTCTACACATCCCGATAGAGGGCAGTTGTCATCGTAGTCCAATCATTCCGGAGTAGCAGGTTTCTGCCGGTAAATGTACCGATTTAGTTAACCATTTCCTTATTTTTTGTCAAAAACAAAATATCATCTATGTGACACTTAAATAAGACACAATAAGTAGTGAATTAACGTATTTGCACATTACGGTTGGATATTACAGAGAGAAACAAGTAGAAACTGCAAGATGATAATATCATACAGAAAAAAATACGAGATCGTGATTTTTATCGGTTTTTTTGGTTTTTCTCCACTTTTAGCAGTTTGACCCCCAATTTAAACTACAGATTCGTGTTCAGCGGAAAAAAATACGCCGGACTATGTGGGTCCGACACCCAGCACACACCACTTTTTTTTTTTTGTGGGCCTGTGTTACCAGAGAATCTGGGTATTGTTATTTTCTGCAAATTGAAATGACTTTCGTTAGGTTAAATGATTAAATTATTGGTAACTCCATTGACATTCGCGGCAGCATTTTCTGTAGTACAAGTAGAGTACCTAATTCTTGAAGTGATTCGCTAACGAATCCGAGTAATTGATCACCATCAAACCAATGAAATTGATACTGGTTTTCTTCTAACGTCCATCCATTGTTTTCAGGAGTAAAAGTAGTTTTCATTGGCATTATTCCATATGCTAGCAAAGTAATTAGCTCGGAGAAATTGTTGAAATAACTCAGTTTTGCATGGTGGTAAATTGCTTGCATCGAAATTTTTTAAATTTTTTGGATTGAACTCTTCGTTAATATCAGAAACAGTGTAATTATTTAAAAACAGCTGAAGCCGGGCAGCATCAACGTCGAGTGTACCAGAAACATAAAAATTTCGCAGATAAATTTTTGTATTTGGTTAAAAATATCTTGTTGAATGTTTTCATCGGTAAACGAGTCTGGATCTCCTAATTGTATAAAAGTTTGTTGATACTCATGTTTCTTCATCATTATATTAAATAGCCTTTGTTTACCTCTTTTGAAAAAAAGCAGGATTAAAGTCACATCCAGTCAATGCATGAAATCCTAACAAATTTCTATACAAAGGCGGTCCCAAATGCTCGTAAATCTTTGCTAAATCAACGTATCTTTAGTTATTGCCAGTACCTGCATATAACCATACATTCGGATCATGATTTTTCAAATTATGCACATGTCCCAACATAATTATCGCAATATCAGTATCGAAACATCTTATAACAAAATTTGCTTGAGCGTTTATATTACAAATATGATAAATAATTTTAGTGTCAGCTTCTTCATGTTCTGGACACGATAAATTTTCATCCACATTTGATACAACTTTGTTATTTTCAACGATGTAAGAATGACATTGTTTGAAATTGATATATATCCGTTTATTTTCAACAAATGGTACCGTTTCGTCAGATGCCCAATGCTGAATGAAAAAATGCACGAGAGCCTGTTTAAAATGGATTTTTTTCAGTTCTTTTAAGAAATCTGACGGTCTAACTTGATCGGGGGCAGCAATATTAAAATCCAATTGTATAGATTCTTGGCGGAGAGATCTTTCATAATCTTTAATCGAAGGAGAAAAATATTGATCAAAAAAACGTCGTATCTTATTGCTTTGAATTGCGTTACCATTAGCAGCATTTTTTTTTATATAGCTCCAAAAGTTTTTGGGACATTTTTCTTGGTATGTAGCAAAAATAAACCGTCAATCAATAAAATATCTGTTCGATCAAGCGGATTGTGCTCTAAACCTTTTTCTAAGGACTTCATCAAGGTAGATTTCTGAGTTTTACAAATGGCTCCATCAAAATGGCACATAGATAATGGCACTGGAGTAATAGGATAAGATAGAATTTTGGCTATATCTACTTTGTGATCTATAGATGTGCCAAGTATACACCAAAAAAGATCTCGTTGAATCCGTACCTCTTGCACTTTACCACCTATTTTTGTTTTTATTTTTTTTAAATAATCCAATGTAACGTTTTTCACTGAGATAACCGTTTGACGTTTAGAGTCACCATTTCTTTCAATATTGATCAACAATTTTTCTACAGACTCCGACGCAGCTTTACCCGTGATTACAAGATTTTTCTGCACTTGTGAGTCGAATGGATTTATAAATAAATCAAAAGTTTCGATAAACTTTTGCAACTGCTTAGCATTAGTTTTTATAGCATGACTAATGAGCTTGGCCGAAACGTCTTGCTCTTTCTGCAAACCTAAATCTTTGTACACTGAACTAATTATTGTGGATCTGACATTATGACTCCGGGCCCATCGTTGACGTGCAGAAATTAAATTCGTGAAATGTATTATACCAGTGAGTTTCCTTGCTGCGTCAGCGTTGATTGTGTGTTCAAGAACAAGATCGATTGGTTGTTTAGAAAAAGGCATATTGGTTCTTCGAATGCCAAAACAAACCTTCTTGGAATTCTTCGTACAAATTAGGATGAGTTTCGGCTACGTTTAAAAAATTTGCGCAGTATCTAACAGTCCAACGAGCATAATTTGGTTGGTTACAGATGGAAAATAAATTTGTGATCTTTGGTAGTACGTACTTGAATAGATCAAAATCTCCAACTCTCTAATAGTTGACAAGGTTTATGTAGATTAAATAAAACTGCGGTGTTGTTCCATGCTCGCCCTTCAGACTCTGTTGTTTATAAATGCAATAATTATTCAATAGTTCCTTTAAATCTTCACTCTCAATTTCAAAAGATGATATCGGAGTATTTTTTAGTCTCATAATGTCCTCAATAATTGTATCAGTAACCTGTAGGTTGTTAATATCTAAAAAAAGATTTAAAATGTAAAATCCCTAGACCCACTGACATCAATGGATGAAGCCTTTTACACCGATTGAAGTGTTTTCCTTCCTGAAATCCAGCAACAGACCCCAAAGCTAACAAATTACTTTGCACCATGACGTTGGACAAGCCGCAATCCACTATAAATTTTCATATAACTTTGAGGTATGGCATAATATGGAATGGCCCCAAATGCATAAATAGATTATCAAACCCGGGTGCTTCAGTAGCCTGAATTTGTAAGGCAACTTTTGCTATTGCAAGATCATAAGTTACTTGAATGCAAGATTGTTTAAGCTCATCGCAAATTTTTAAGCTTTGCTCCATTGTTTCCAAAACAACTGATGTATTAGTGGGCGATAAATTTATCGGAGTGAGATAAGAAACAAGTTGCTTTGGATTATTATCATTACTACTGATTAAACAATTATAACCTACCCACATTGGAAGATTTGGTATTTGGTAAACATGGCTTAGCATTCAAATTATATTAATGTCCTTATATAATTGTAAATTTACGGGAAGTGTTTCTTCAGCTTCATGAATGGAAATTTGTAAATCGTCGGTCATCTTGGGTTTTTTCGTGTGTGGTCTACCTTCTACCTAAGTAACCTCTATTGTTTTTCGTCGTCTTTTTCCCAAAGTTTCATGTTCTTCGCTAGTGGCAGAAGACAAATTTGGAGTTTCTGATTGACATGGAGTATTTGAGTCCTCGTTTTGATAAATTATACCAACTGTGTCATGTAACGTGTCTTTTCCACTTTTGGTTTCCACAAACCGATCAAAATTGTCAAACGCAACTCCAGATTCGGATTTTTTTTAATAGCTTCAGGACACTTAGAGGATTTTTGCATTGTGTAATAAGTAGTTTTAGTTTCTAGCTCCTCTACCCCTGGATAGCTAATGCAATGCCCATATCTATGAATGATGTCGATTATTTTACGACTACTTGTTAAGCTTTTCAAAACCATTCCAAGTTTGATATGCTTTGACGTTTTACATTTACCATTACAGATAACATATACAGCATCCTCACTCAGAGATTGAACTTGTCGTATACATTTTGAATTTGTTTTTCTTTTGCTGTTACTACCAGCGATAAGAGTAAAGTAAAATTGCGATAAATTATCCGGCACTGATACTTCTCCTTCTGTCAATTCTTTTACTGATACATTCCTCGGCAATTTCTTTCTCTCGACTTGCAATACCGATTTTCTTAATATCAAAGCAGCTTTATTAAGAATATCTTCATCCTTTAAAATTTCGAACAAGTTCTCACCAATAGCAGTCACATGTTTAGGAGCTAATAACTTCTTATTTTGACACAATAAAAATTTTATTTCTTTCTTAAGTTCTTTGTTAATTTTACTCTCAAATTTGTGTGGAGTGAAATTACCCATCACTTCTTCAGAGTTTTCAACTTCCGCTTTAAAGAGCTCAATATAATGTCTGCGGAGATACGTACGAAAGTAACACCAACCTTTCTTTATAACATTTTCTTGTATAAAATTACAAACTTGGTTGAAAACAGCTTGATGGTGTTGACGAAGATCATGTCAGGATGTTTTAGATGTGTTTTTCTTGGATGATATTTTATAAGAATAATCCAATTACATTTATTGTGATAATATATAATTAAATCGGTAACATCTTGAACTTTTTCAATTAATTCCGCTAAGTCTTCTTCATCATTCAATTTCTTTAAAAAAATCGTTTTTATCAGCTGCATGCATTGGTAGTCGTTTTAGTTTGTGTCTTTTAGTCTTTTGGTCACAATATCTACATATGTGATTTTCACCAGCACTTAAATCACTTTCAAATGAAACATTATTAGAAGGGGAATCAATAACACACTCAAACGCCACAGAAGGTTCTTCAGAATTAGATGAGACCGGTTCGATTGATTTTAATTCAATAGCTGGCTCAGGTATTACAATCGGTTCTGGTACAGTACTAGCTGGACTTGAGTTTGATGCTACAGCAGGATCCGGAGCTAGAGAATCAATTAGTTGACTTGAGGTAGATGCTGTACATACATCATTATGAGTGATATGAATACCTGGTAAGCCTGATGTCGATGCTATAGATTTATTTTCAACAGTACCCGATGAATTTTTTCGGAGCATTTTTTTGTTTTTCTGAGATTGGAAAGAAATATTTTTTGGCAAAGCAGTAAAACAGCAGTAAAACCGCTGTCGTACAAATCATCCGGTATAACTACGTCTCTGAATTTTAGGTTATGAATTGTTCGTTGTTTTAAAATATTTTGGCACTTTTTAAATATCTCTTCTGAAAATAATATTAATTTATCATGAGGTTTTTTACAAATGTACACTTTAATGATGCTTCCGAGGATTCTTCCATGATATTTTCTATTAAAAATAATTTAATATCACTCACAAATTACACGATATAACTGACAACATGTGGTCTCATAAACACGAACTATTAATGTGTACTATACGGTGTGCGCACATGGTATATACACATACACAGTAGACTGAAACAGATTGTGAGTATATATTAATAAGGGCAACCAAGTTACCATGGATGTCTCACTCACTCTGAAACGCAGGCATAGTGCTCTCGCGCTCATACTCATGGTTGAATAATTTTTGTGTTTAGGGGATGTTTGGTCATTACAATTCGTCTGAGTGATTAAATATAACTTTGTAATAGTTATCTTAATAACATATTTAAAAATCAGACATTTAAAAATAAGTAAAGTTCATTTATTTTTTGTAGAACTTTAAAGCGTCTGACAAAAGTTCTGGCCCATGGAAAGCGTCTGACACTTTTAATTTTACTTCAGAATAACATTCTACAAAATAAATTTAAAAATCAGTCATACAAATTGAAGTAAAGTAACTCTGATTTTTAGTTACCTTTCTCACTTGGTACCTGCCCAGGTGAGCACGCAGGTATTAAAAGTACATGTAGAAGACCACTTAGAACCGAAAGTTCTATGCTTTTGAAAATAAGTTATGTCAGATCGCTCTGGGATCTTGGGCTATCGACCGATAATAAGAATTCTCAAACTCGATACGATCTTGATGCCATTGATCTGCATCATGTGCATCTGTGTCTGTTTGCAAATTCTCTTATCTGGTCCTGTATGACATCAAATTGCTTCATGGTTCCCAGTATTAATGTAAAACGCTATTTTAAATCATTCGAGGAATCTCTGAAATGGTCTAAAAAATGTTTCAAACCTGGTTAATTTCCCTTCAAACCTTCTACGCTCTATTTGTAACTGCGATAATCTCATTTTGAAAAATTGAAACTTCCGGTACGAACAATCAATACGTCTTGCCCCTTTTTAAAGCATGCAAACTTAATTCTACCAAGACTGCTAATTTTTTCAACATAACAAATTAACTAACAACAGGAATTCCAAGCATCAAGGAGGAGAATCACTTACTTGTTTCTTGATGAAACTGGATCAATTGTTGCTCCTGTACTAGAACCCTCGTTCGTAGATGCGTTCACAGAGTAGCCATTTCACGAATACTAATTAAATTCTGTTTTGATTCTGATCCCACCCTAAGTTCGAAGGTGAATCAGACTTGAATGACCAAATGTTTGGGGATCACTATCAGGTCATAACAGCTCCGATAACGCGTTTTTGGGTGACTCCCATATAAGAGGTACTTTCGACGTCCATGATAAAATAATATAGATTAAAAACAAAATTGTTATAAATGATTTAATAATCTTTTGAAGTAAAACGTCTACTCTACTTACCATAAGTTTCATTATTTCAAATTACTTAGTTTTCGCACAATCGCACTTAAACCTTCAAAAATGTCTCTCTCCTGGTGTGCCCCTTTGCTGTATGTACAGTAAATTAATATCATCAGATAAGTCTAAATAAATCACAATTCTTCATTACACTGAATTTCATAAACTAGCATAATTAACAATTATAATGTAACAAGTAAAATTACTAAACAATGTTTTTTTTTTCGTAAAAAATAATCAGGACAAATTTTGTCCCGCATTTTTCGCACTTCCTTCAATGGCATTTGAAATCTTATAAAATACTATGCATATACCTTGTTCTTGGGGATTTTAACTTATGTATGATTGACAATCGACAAAAATGAGGGATCGAAGTCGCTCAAGACATTCATGTGCTGTCATTAGCTGTCATTTTATTCGCGATACTCAATTGTGCGGGTGTGAACAGTGAACGCAATATCTCCCCTGGTAAGTTTTAATTTTAAATAATTTATTTAAACATTTAAATTTAAATGTACATATTTACGGTACTTTGTGGGTACATTTTCATGCTTTTTAAGTTATTTATTTACATTAGATTCATTTAAGATTGTCTTTGTTTTCTAAAGAAAACATCTTTCCCCCGTCATATCTCCTCTGGTTTTTCAGATGCCAGGGAAGGAACCAAGCGATTAGGAGAGATATGAAGACGTAAGATCAGGCTGTTTTTCTTAAGCTTTAACATAGTAGAATCGTTGAAATATATGAATTTTCTTACAGATGCAAGCAAAAAAATTGACGCGCGAAAAACGCCTGGGAAAAAAGCGTTTACCAGAAATGTTACGATATCAGTGTATAAAAAATGATCCTGAAAAATATGCACAACAAAAACAGAAATAAAAGAAAAAATACGCAAGGAAAAAAGAAAAAGGAACTGTTAAAACTGTAAGTCAGATGACGTGTAAAGCCGGAAAATTAAGAAGGGAAAAAGCGAAAGATCGCAGATTTCATTTAAAATCGCAAGGTATAAGTAATGAGCCCCCACCACCTCCAATTTCAAATAATGAAAAGCTTACACTTCATTTAAATAAAAATAATAACCATACGACAAAGGTCGATATTTATAAGAAAAGCAAAGTTATTTTTAATAAATAAACAGAAGGCTGAAATAAAAAAATTGAAATCTACACTGCAATGTTACAAAAAACGACTACAAAGAGCAAGAAAACGTGAAGCACAAACACCAAATACAAAGATATATGAACTAATAGATTCGCCTAGTTCTATGAAAAGGAGAACAGAAAATAAAATCTTTAAAGGAAATAAGGCCAAAATAAAATTTACAGACCTGAAACGACAAGTTAAAACAAGTTCAGTGATATTCAGAAAAAAAAATTTCATGAAAGAAGATTCCAATAGCAGAGTATGGGCAGGAAAGAAACAATTTGTAACTAAACATCGAAATTGTAAGCAAAAACAAATTATATTGGACACTTTACTACACTTGCACAAACTTTTCGTTTAGAATTCTGGAGTAACAATTTTGTTATGTGCAATTTTGTAGACATCGACCATTTTGAATCATTGAGCCGGGTTACAACAAACGCGACACTTGGCTATGTATAACCCATACAAATATCGACGTAATAATTACAGCTCTATACCATGCTAATATAATATCCGTGATAAACCATGTGTCTCTTCTAAATTCGATCTGCTCTAGCAGATATAGATATAAGTGCTTATCAAGAAATTGTCAGACATGTAAAAACAAAGGCCTTCTTTGTAAAGAATTTGATACGTCTCGTTTACTTTTATATAAAAAATGGCAAAACATACGTCAAGATATTGTAGACTCTAAATCTAAGAAAGCACGTAAAATAACGAAGTGCGTAAAAACCACATTGAAAATTCATCCACGGAACTTGATTTTGGAATTGGAAAATACATTAGAGCATACGAAATAAATGTAGTTCACGAGTTCATGGCTTTAAAATCAAAAAAGAAACTCTTACCGATAAGGAGGTGTCACAGTACTTGATCCAGTTGGCACTACTGTGCGTCACCAGCCATACTTGTCAATTAAGACAGACGCGCGTGTTCTTGTAGACGCTCGAGAATAAAGAATATAAAATTGCAAATCATCTCATCAATATTGTTGTTACATGTTGTCAGAAGTCAACATAAAGGGAAATCACGATGCCAGACAACGGTGCCGATAATAGAACTATTAACGCAGTAGAAGGACTCCGCCCTTTAAAACCATTTACTATCGTAGGAGAAAATCTCGCAACCAGTTGGAAACAATGGTTATTATGCAATCGCGGTTTTTAACGAGTTTAACCTGACACCAGATCAACAAGTAAACCTTGAAGTGATTAAAGCGAAGTTCAACGCGTATTTCTTACCAAAAATTAATGTATCCTTTGAACGCTACAAATTAACAATGCGGTGCAGAAAGACTTTCGACGAATTTTTCAAGACAATTAAAAACCTAGCGAAGACATGTGAATTTGAAACTCTGTTGGAGAGCCTGCTTCGTGACCAAAGCGACAAAGTTAAAGAAAAATTGTTTTCTGAAGAGAATCTCACGCTAAATCGAGCCGTTACAATTTGTCGTGCTAGTGAACAAGCAATTACAGCAATTGGAGGTCGAAAACAACGCCAGCAGCGTACACGTCATCAAAAATACACGAAAAACAAAAGAAAAATCAGCTTCTGACAACAAAGAAGAAGAGTTTGATTGCATAAGATGTGGACAACGACAAAAAAAGAAGCTGCCCAGCATATAAAAAGCCATGTTCCAGCTGCGGTAAAAACGGTCATTTTTCTATACAATGCTGGAGTAAAAAAAGAAGACTCAGCCAGTCAAGAAAAAGAAAAATGTCCACTTATTAGAACTTGAATCGAACGATGACGACGAGGTCGTACAGGTCGAAGACAAGAAATTCAAGATAAATTTAGACACAGGAGCAGACTGCAACGTATTGTCTTCAAAACTGGTTGAAAAATTAAATCACAAGATACTACTTTCAAAAACCAAACGACACATGGAAATCACAAATAATAAACTGAATGTTGTAGGTGAAGTCAACGTCAGCTGTAAAATTCACGGCGTTACACCGATCCTCCAAGGTTGCAAATGAAAAACTCATGCCAGTTCTAGGTCGAAGCTCATGTAAACATAGACGAAGAATTATTCAAAGGGCTTGGTTGTCTGAAAAATTACGAATACGACATCGATTTAATAGAAAGTCCAAAATTTGAAGTCAAGCCAGCTAGAAGAATACCACATTCGCTACGAGATGCTGTAAAAACGGAACTTGACTCGAAGGTAAAATTAGACATCATAGAACCGCTTGTAAGCCCAATGGTGATGGTCAGCAAAAACAACAAAATAAAAGTGTGTATTGACCCGACAGACGTCAACAAGAATATTTTACGAAGACACTATCCATTGAATACCATTGGAGAAATTACAACAAAATTAAGCGCGCCAAATATTTCACAGTACTAGATTGTAAACGTGGATTCTGGCGGATCAGAGTAACCCAGCGTCCACAAAAATG
Source organism: Dastarcus helophoroides (assembly GCA_028583605.1). Lineage (NCBI taxonomy): Eukaryota > Metazoa > Arthropoda > Insecta > Coleoptera > Bothrideridae > Dastarcus > Dastarcus helophoroides. The sequence goes on from CM053336.1 coordinate 28,523,614, forward strand.
CTTGACTTTTGCTACGCCTTGGGGACTATATTCATGCAAGAGATTACCATTTGGTTTGGCGTCGGTGCCTGAAGTTTTTCAGCAAATAATAAGTTCGTTGCGATATAAATAACGTCCAATCTCGATGGCTGATATCCTGATCTTCGCAAAAACTAAAGAAAAACTCGAAGAAGTGACTAGCCAAGTATTAAGATTCTCAAAAATTCAGGACTTAAACTGAATAAAGAACAATGCTTGTTTGGAGTCCAGCGAGTCAAATTTTTGGGACATATTCTAACAAAAAAATGAATCTAAATAGACCCTGAAAAGGTTTCTGCCATCCAAGTCTTAATTCTGTTAATTCATCCAGCATGAGACTGCCTATCAACTCTTCACTCAATTTAAAACCACTTCTTCCAAGTTTCTGAGAAGTATCGATAATTTGGTTGATGCAATACTCCATTGAATCACAATTTTCAAACCTTAGGGATATTAATTTTCTTAACAAGCCAATCTTACGTGCAAATCCGGAATCTTCGTAAAGCCTCTTTAACTTGTCCCAAACATCGCTTGCTGTTTTTGAATTTTTCATATGGATGACCAGCGATGGGTCCAAGGTTAAAATTAGTTTCGCTTTTGCCTTGCTCACTAAAACGGTATCTGCCTCTGAACCATCGATACACTTCGTTAGTCCTTCCAAGACGAATACGTTTTCGACCGCGAATGCCCTTTCGGCATAATTCTCGGGCCCCATAAACTATTTAGATAATTCACTGCCGCCATTGTAACCTTAATTGACTTTCCCTATGCGATACTTCCAAACTACGAAATGGTATTAAGCCGCGCGTCTAAACTATGGGAAATCCGGCTGAATTCTGGGTGCTTTCTGACGCCCCCGGGCCCATAACATGTTAAGAGTGAGCAGGGAAAAGAAAAGAAGGAAATAAACAACGACGTGTATTTGGTTAAAAGCAGTGAACGATATCCTCTGTCACTTTATTTTAAAAAAGAGCTACCAGCTATATCAAATAAAAGACAACGTTGCCAAATGTTGTTACGGAGTTTTTCCCCAGTGAAGGAAGGGTGGCTTAGTATTTATAATTTCCAAGAAATTCTTCTAAGTGCCACTATCGAGCTATGAAATAATTTCCTTCACTATCGCCGGCTAGCGTTGGGGAAAGAGCAAGAGCCTCTTCTTGTTACAGGCTGGGAGTCGTACACCCCTGTGAGGACCCCTCGTTTGGGCCGATGTGATAATCTAGGGGGTGGAAAACTTTTCAAAAATTGCCAAGTCCGGAACCCAGAATCCGCGTAAATAGAATTAAGTTTGGTAATTGCGTGGCACGACGGCTAAAGAATACCAAAAAGGGGCGCCAGGTGATTTTGAATCACGCAATATACCTAACGGAGACGTCGAAAAATCACCAAAAGATACTCAATCACGGAAGCTGGACAATTCACTCCTAGATGGCGTAGTTCTCGTTCTCGTTGCCACTCTCTCAAAGGCAGAATAAGTTCTAATGTACGCACTCAAGGTACGTGTATCTTTCCCAAACTTATTTATGCTGGTCTTAAATTACGGACACGATTTGTTGGAAAGAAAGTGCGCACTTTGTTCCGTACAGCTGTTTACAAAATTTGGTAAACGTTACCTTTAATATATATTTCATATCTTAACATTATCGGTTAATGAGTACAAATTTTAGGTTCCTGTCTCGTTTCCGCAGTAAATAGAGCTGGGGAAAATTATTAAATTATTAAGCTATCTAAATTAAGGCACTAGGGTTCTAAAGTCAGATCCGAGGATACAAATATCGGGTAAAATAATTAACAACGAGCAGGTAAAAGAAAGGCTAATTTAACTAATGTAAAGCTTAGAATCAAAAAGAAAAGAATTTAATGAGACAACTGGGATTAAAAATTGACATTAAAAAAAGAAAAAGACAATCACATTGGTGGGAGTAAGTGTTGCCGAGGGGCGACTTCCCACGGCGCCGCCCAAGAAAAGGAGAAGGAGGACGCAGGTTACCCACCTCGCCTCGGATCCCGAGAGAAATCTGTGCGGCTAGCCCCGAAAGCTACCCGGAGAGAACTTCCAACAAGGACGCTTGAGATAAAGATGGTGTTTTACTCGCCGCTGCCCCCCTTGCCGTAAGAACTCCCTAGGAAACCCCCGTAAGGTTAGCCACCCCAGTAACTCCGGAACTCAATCCGAGGTGAATCCCCTGCCTCCAAGGGTAATCCCCCCTCCCGTGATCTGAAGGACTTAAAACTAAGTTGAAAAGCGGGCCTCTGATGGCCCACTGGAGCAAAAATTGACACTGGTTGGACCCAAGCCCACCAGAACAAGCTACGTAAGCAACCGAAAAGGGACTATAGGTAAAATTTCAAACGGTATTATAATTTAGGTCGCAATCCAAAAATCTGACACATCTAGGGTTGGGACAATCCCCAAATAAGAATATAAAAAGGGGTACTTAAGTGATTGTCATGAAGGGTCCCAGGTCGAAAGGGATGCTGATATTTCGTGCAGCTATTGGATCGTTGACACGAACTCCCTTCAATGGAGTCCTCGAAGCCCACACTTGAAGGTTTCCAGAAGACGATGACCACTCCTTTGGACCTCCTCGTGTCCCTTTTCAGGTCCTGATTGGCCGATCAGAGATGGATCCAAAGTTCCTGATGACCAGGATTCAAAAATGAACCCGTCAAGGATCCCAACCAAACAAAAAGAGCCTATAAGGATGAAGAAAAATAGGATTTACCCTTTCAAATACCGAGGGTTGAGGGGCACATGCTCATACCTTGGTTATTGGTCGGCTCTGTCGCGTGCTTGGGAAGCACCTTCCTTCTTATTCCCGAAAAACCGGAACCATCTGAGGTTTTCGTCCTAACTCAGTAACACCATGAAATACAATCGCCCCAGACGGTCCGAAGATGGGTTACATTAAATCCCTTACCGGAAAACCAACCAAGATGCACTTGGAAAATCCTGTAACCTCACCTTGAGAAGGATGACACCCAAGAGAACGACAAGAGAGAAGATGGCCGATTTCCCCCACACCAAGACTGACAGAAGATATGCCAGCACTTATAAAACCAACCAATGTATGTTTGGTGGCCTAGCCACACGCCCTATTTCTAACGGAAATTTAAACCGTAACACTCCCCCCCTACTAGGAAGAGGAAAAGCTCCCAGCTTTTCCGAATGGACTAAGCTGGAATCAAAGAGAAGGAACCTGAAAACCATATATGTATCAAATTGAATATCTAGAACCTTATGGGAACTACTAGAACCGGGAAGAGGGAAGAAAAACAACCAAGCAAAAATAATCAAAAAGGGAAAAACAAGGAACTGCTCACCAACTTAGGCAAGTCGATCCAAGAGTCATCACCAATAACGATAACAATCTAAACCCATGGCCTACTGCCAAAGAAAATCAAAACAAAACTTCAAAGCCTAACGTCCAAGACCTGCTACAACGGCCTCGACCAAAGCCAACTAACGTTGCTAAACCAGAAAGTATCCAAAAATCACGACCCTCTTGGTCAAACCTAAACCTAATCATCCAAAAATTTCAGCCTGCTTCTAAAATCCAATGCGATAGCAGACCGAAAACCAACAAACTATACTAAATACTAACTAATAACAAATGGTGATAACAGTTCGAGAACCGACTTACAAAGAAAGTTTCAGCCTCAAAAGTCCAACTACAGAAATAATTTCAGGACCAAAATCATAGGAACAAAACAAAAAAAACACTGCACTTGGTGCTGGTTCAGAAATTCGTAATTAATCAAACGAATTATAAGGAAAAGGGAAAAAAATTCCAAAAGACATAGCCGGGCAAAAGAGTTGTTAGAAGCTTGAAGTGGTCGTTTCGTTTACGGTTTTCGTTGGTTGATATTTTCTTCGTTCTATTCCAAAAGAAATGGAACCGCGGCAAAACAGAAGTCACAATTTGCAGTGCACAATTTAACTTGAAAATAGCTTTATCCGTATCACAGTCTAATACAGCCACTAACGCATCATCTGCAAATAAATTTAAAAATGCAAAATCAGGTACATGTAAAGCAATATCATTACTATACAACAGAAATAAAATAGGTCCCAAAACTGTACCCTCGGGAACACCATGTTCATTAATTAATAAGACTGAACTCTTTTGATCTATACACACTTTTTGAGGTCGTTGAAATAAATAAGAAGTAAACCATTCTAATGAGAGGTATAAAATATAAATAATAAATATAAGACCATGTGTGTGTGCGTGTGTGCGCGTGTGCGTGCGCGTGTGTGTGTGTTTAGTAATTTAGAATTACTTGCTACCTTTTCAACTAATTTTATACGACTTTGACTTGAACTCGACTCATGTGTTTTATACATCTTTGATGTGTGACCTTTTTTCTGCACAAAAAGCACTCCCAACTTTTGCTGGACAAGTATTTGCGTTGTAGATTCTGTCACACCTATTTTTTCCATTCATCATATCGTGCTATATCCTGATAAATGGAAAATTCATCAGGATATAGCTGATGAGTTCCTCTTTCCCAATCAAAATCTGTATAGATCCTGATGGATAGTCAATCTTAACATCACAGCACGTTTGCATTTCAAACTTTTTTTCCTTAATGCCATTTGTTCTAGATGCTTTCATTAGCATTTCAGTATAACTTGGTTTGAGCATTCTTAATCGTTTTTCCGCGAGCTCCATATTTAGTGCGATTTTTGTAGCATTGGCAAAAGTTTAAGTATTCTCGCATCGCAGTTTACCTCGGATAGCCCCACTATTTAACTCGCAAAAAAGTTTATTTCTAAGAGCCTTATCTAAAAATGTTCTAAACTCCCATGCTTTCGATAGCTTCCTTATTTCAACAACAAACTGAGCTACTGACTGTTCACTTCCTTGATTAATTTTATAAAATTCGAATTGTTCCGCTGTTACAGATTTTACTGGTGCATAGTGACTTAATAAAGTGTCTTTTTATTTCTTTAAAAGTCATACTGGTAGGGTTAACAGGTGACACCAAATTTTTCAACGTATTATATACTTCTGGACCAATCAAAATATTAAATAATGTTACCTTTTTCGCCTCATTGATTTCATTACAGATGAACGCTTGTCCATCCAGGTCATAGCAAATATTTGTAGAACTATCGTAGAATTTTTAATATCTGTTATTTTTTAATCGTTAATAAAGTTTAATAGTTATGAATGTTCTATCCTTTCGATGTAAGACGTAAAATCCCCTTGTGTTTGGCGAAATTGCTTGATCCTTCTTGTTAGTGCCATAACGACATCTAGGCTATGTTTACTGCCTTGACTTTGAATCTTTCTTCAATTTGGAATTTCCTACAGACCTTGAATCGACGATCTCGCCGCCAATTTTGCTATGTATTTGCTTCGAACTACACTTAAGACGCTGAAAGACACAAATTTTACTTGACTAATGTATTTAACAAGTAGAGGTAATGCAAAAAAATGTTACACCTCTAAAACCCGAGAATTGTAACGACAAAATGTTACACGTCCGGTGCATAAAATAATGCCCGAAGCACAGAGCAATAATATACGAATCAGGTACTGCAATCAATTCTCATCCCTAAATATTGCTCGACTTAACCTAAATTTCTTATCTTAAAAAATTTCCTCAAAACTTCTATCCGGCAATTAGTTCCATACTCAGTATTAGAGAATATTAAAAAATTATCAATTTAAATTCCAACGAATTTCTTATCATTACTATGATTTTTTATAAAAACACAATGCTCTAGTTTACACTTAACAAATGTTTCCTCTACTCTTTGATATCAAGCAAGTGATGATTGTTTCAAGCCATAAACAGCCTTTTTTTATGTTAAAACTTTATTTGAATCTGTGATAGGAAAAGCTTTTGGCAAGTGCATAAAAATGCTATCTTTTAGGTAACCATTAAGAAAGGCTGTTGTGAAATCTAAATGAGTAATGTCCATATCTAACTGTACACTCAAAGCAAATATTGACCTCAAAGTCGAATCTTCAAAAATTTAAATACAAATCTTGTCCCCTGAATTTCAATTTTTGAAGATAACCAAGGACCAAAGTCAAATGTCTAATAACCGGAAAAAGGTTTCTTAATAGTCTACACCGGCTTTTTGCGTAAAACTTTGGCTATTAATCGCTCACGATATCTCACCCTATTGTCACAATCGAATTTCTTAATACCCATGTACACTGCACTCCTGTACCCTGTTACGGAGTTTTTCCCCAGTGAAGGAAGGGTGGCTTAGTAATTATAATTCCCAAGAAATTCTTCTAAGTGCCACTATCGAGCTATGAAATAATTTCCTTCACTATCGCCGGCTAGCGTTGGGGAAAGAGCAAGAGCCTCTTCTTGTTTCAGGCTGGGAGTCGTACACCCCGTGAGGACCCCTCGTTTGGGCCGATGTGATAATCTAGGGGGTGGAAAACTTTTCAGAAATTGACAAGTCCGGAACTCAGGAATGAAAATATTTCTAAGTCCCAGATTCCGCGTAAATAGAATTAAGATTGGTAATTGCGCGGCACGGCGCCAGGTGATTTTGAATCACGCAATATACCTAAAGGAGACGTCGAAAAATCACCAAAAGATACTCAACACGGAAGCTGGACAATTCACTCCTAGATGGCGTAGTTCTCGTTCTCGTTGCCACTCTCTCTGGGACCTACCTTATTGAGAGTGTTGCTATCTATGTTCTAACCTTACAATTTAGACAGACAGGAAAATACTTTTCGAAGCAATAAAACAAAATATTTAAAAGGGCAGAATAAGTTCTAATGTTCGCTCGGTATTTTTACAGTTTATAATGTACGCACTCAATGTACGTGTATCTTCCACAACTTATTTATTCTGGTCTTAAACTACGGACACGATTTGTTGGAAGGAAAGTGCGCACTTTGTTCCGTACAGCTGTTTACAAAAGTTGGTAACCGTTCCCTTTAATATATATTTCCTATCTTAACGTTATCGGTTAATGAGGGCAAATTCTAGGTTCCTGTCTCGTTTCAGCACTAAATAGAGCTGGGGAAAGTTGTTAACTTATTAAGCTATCTCAACTAAGGCACTAGGGTTCAAAAGTCAGACCCGGGGATATAAATATCGGGTAAGATAATTACCAACGAGCAGGTAAAAGAAAGGCTAATTTAATTAATTTAAAGCTTAGAATCCAAAAGAAAAGAATTTAATGAAACAATTGGGATTGAGAATTGACACAAAAAAAAAAGAACAATCTACCTAAGTAACCGAACAGGGGCTGTATGTAAAAACAAAAATTCAAAAAAAAGATTATAATTTAGGTTGCCAGCCAAACATCTGATACATCTAGGGTTGGAACAATCCCCAAATAAGAATATAAAAAGGGGTACTTAAGTGATTGTCATGAAGGGTCCCAGGTCGAGAGGGATGCGGATAATTCGTGCAGCTATTGGATCGTTGACACAACTCCCTTCAATGAAGTCCTCGAAGCCCACTCTTGGAGGTTCCCAGAAGACGATGACCACTCCTTTGGACCTCCTTGTGTCCCTTTTCAGGTCCTGATTGGCCGATCAGAGATGGATCCAAGGTTCCTGATGACCAGGATTCAAAAATGAACCCGTCAAGGATCCCAACCAAACAAAAAGAGCCTTGGTTATTAGTCGGCTCTGCCGCGTGCTTGGGAAAGCACCTTCCTTCTTATTCCCGAAAAACCGGAACCATCTGAGGTTTTCGTCCTAACTCAGTAACACCAGGAAATACAATCGCCCCAGACGGTCCGAAGATGGGTTACATTAAATCCCTTACCGGAAAACCAACCAAGATGCACTTGGAAAATCCCGTAACCTCACCTTGAGAAGGATGACAACCAAGTGAACGACAAGAGAGAAGATGGCCGATTTCCCCCACACCAAGACTGACAGAAGATATGCCAGCACTTATAAAACCAACCAATGTATGTTTGGTGGCCTAGCCACACGCCCTATTTCTGACGGAAATTTAAACCGTAACAACCCATACTTAATCTGTCTACTACATCCCACGTATCATTGTCACTGGATGATTTCAACTCTTCCTTTGTTGCTTTCTCCCACTGTTTCTTTTCAGGACAGAACAAGGCGTCACTGAGCATGATTGATTTACCTGTCATAAGTTGTTGTTGCGGTAAATTTGGTTTGGGGGTTATTTAAATTGGTCCTTGTGGGAAGGGTGTGTTTTGTTGCGGCATTGGTCACATGGGTCGATTATAATACGCTGGTGATTGCTGGAAAGTTGGCATGTTTTGAAATTTTTGTTGGGCTATTGGTTTTTTATTTGGTATGTGTAGTCTGAGTAAGACACAACAATGAAGTTAACTGTCTTTATTGCTACATATACTAGATTATAGTAATAACGACTAAGTTCCAATGCGTAAGGTAAAGCGTGTCGAACATCGGGACTCTTCGACTTGAATGTTCCCGTTGGGTCGACCCCGCGAGCGTAGAGGTGTGAATTGTAATCAATTATTTCAGTCCAATATGTAACTTCCACAACTTTGGGATCAAATTCTGGTATAATTGACACATTCAATGATGAATTTGGTAGTTCATTCCACGATAAGTACTGTTTATATTGACTTACATATTGCCTTTTTCTTTTTGGGGTCTTACGCTTTGATCGGCTTCTACAGCGTTGCCAGATGAAATTTTCTGTCGTCCCTAGATTTCGTTTTAAAAATCCCTAGATTTCCCTAGAAAATATCTGATATATATCTGGTTGCATAATAACATACATTTTTTTAAAAACAAATTTATTGTGAAATGAACATTTTATTTTTATATATAATAATGTTAAGCAACGAGCAACTCTCATAAATATATGATAATAATACGTAATACACATCAACGTTAACTTTCTTTAAAAATAAACTGACAACATTATTCACATATTTTGCTATTCATTTTTTTTTAAAGTCTAGTAATATTAAAGTCAAAATAGTTTTGATTCTTTAGTAAACTTTTTGAATGTAGTATGTCACATAGAGTTTTTGTAGATAATTTATTTCTTATCTTTGTTTTGTTTATTTTGACAACTAAAAAAATTCTTTCCACAGCTGCACTCGAATGTGGCAAACACATAATATCTAATACAAAATTGGATAACGTTGAAACATTTTATTTTCAAGACTGCGTCAGATTTTCCAAAATCCCTAGATTAGTAGGAATATTTTAGAAACTCCCTTCTCCCCTTGTCAACGTGAAAAATCCCCAGAAAAGGGGAAAATCCGTAGACCTGGCAACCCTGGGCTTTTATGGCCACTGTTACTGCTGTTGTTGTAGATAGAATTAGCACTGTTAGAACTGCTCGATTCAGAGGAGCTGGAAGACGAACTGGAACTTGAGACAGCTCGTTTGGATTTCTTTTTGCTTTTTAGCATTTTGCACTGAACACACCACTATTATAGGTCCACAACCACTTCTGATGTAGTCTGAGTAAGGCACAACAATGAAGTTAACTGTCTTTATTGCTACATATACTAGATTATAATAATAACGAATAAGTTCCAATGCGTAAGGTAAGGCGTGTCGAACGTCGGGGACTCTTCGACTTGAATGTTCCCGTTGGGTCGACCCCGCGAGCAAGCAGGTCACACCATCCCGCTGGATAAACATATCGCCCGTTGCGTTGCCGCCCACATATAGAAGAAACGTTGCCCTGTCCTCCTTGTAAATATCCTATGTTATTTTCCTCCTGAATATACTGTATAGCGATGGACAGCGTCTGAGGACGCAAAGCTCTTTCTTATTGGTTCTTTTAGACCTGCCAAGAATGTAGTCAAAGCCTGTTTTTGAAAAAAATGCCTCTTGTTTTCTTTTATGATATCATTGTATGTGTGGAGTTCAATGTGGTAGGAGATGGTATTAAGCAATCCCATACATTTTTCGTAAAATTGAAATGGGGTTTCATTTTGTTGTCTTAGATTGACTAAATCTCGCTTAAGAGAATTTTCGTCCCTCTGATCTCCAAACTGTCTAATTAAAATGTCCTTAATTTCATTAAATTTTTTGTAGCCTTAGATCGAAACTACTTTTTTGGCCCCGCCTTTTAATTTATTTACTGTGCCTTGCAATAAAAGAATATTTTCTATACAATCTTCAGCCTTATAAGACTGATTTATTAATACTACTGCTACTTTAATAAATTCTTATAGCTCGTTCGGATTGCCGCCGAATTCAGGCAAAATTGATGGTTATTTCACGTCAGATTCCCTAAATGCCATTGTGATTGGTTTAGAAAAATTGTGATTAAATTATTACTAATTGTCAAATTACTGAATATATCTCCTAAATCTAATACCTCGCCAGGTTCGCCTAGAGAACTAGCGTTTGGTGATTCGCTTAAATCCAACTCTGCACTAAAATCTTCTAGGGAATTGGTTACAGAGGAGTCTGACATGCACTTACAACAGCACTAGGAGTTCGTCTACTTGCATCTTTCGGGTCGTCGTCCGTCTCAGTGGCTTTCTGTTGGTCCGTTGTGGAACTCACAATGTTTTTCGATCGCGATTTAACGTTCAAAAACGAAGAGGGTTCTTTTGACGGAACTGTATCGCGATCCTACCGACTGCGCCAGATATTAATTTCGCTTAAGCAAATTAGTTTTTAAACATGTATTTTCACTTTAAAATTGCACAGAGAGATTTTTACATATGTAAACTCATTTTATCATACAAGAAGAAACAGTCCGACTAAATAATAATATGTTTCTCACTCTTTTATAACATTTGCAACACTAGCGACGTCGCAGCGTCTCGGATTACGCTGCGGCGAGGATTTTCTTGCTTTTAACCTACATCATACTGATCGTTTACAAATGGCTGCATCGGAGTCCTATCTCCGGATTTATCATCCTCTATTAGGAAAGGGACCCATCAAAACTCCCCATAAACCCTATATTATTTTGCTGCATTTCTATAGGACTGTCCAAATATGTAAAAATATACAGGGTATTCTATTTTAAAAAATAGTAAGTTTATATCAACACTCTGTATATGATTGGTACAATAAAAAGAAAATAATTTTAAAATGTGCTCCTTATAGATGTACACTAGGGTTTCCTTTATATGAGTGAAAAATTTGTTTCCCAGATATCGAAATGTATACTCCCCTGATTCTTTTTAGACTACCTAGACTTATTCAAATATAAAATGTTATCTTCCTATGTTAACATTGACCCGTGCCGATAGGGCCTTGAAGATTTTGAAAATCGCTAAATAATGTAACCGTCGCAATGTAGTTAAATCAAATGAAATATTTATAAATTATTAAAATAATAATAATAAAATAGAGTGTAACGAAATATAATTATGGAATTATGGATTAAGAATATAATAATATACCGAGTGTACTATTTAGTTTTGGCAAAACTGAAATGTAAAGTAAATTTTCCTAATTTTAAATGTTTCGGTCTCAGTCAAAAATTTAGTTTCGATCTGCCTCTACTAGATATCAGTCAATGAAAATACTTTAAATGAAACACAAAAATAAAATTATGTCAGATATATTTACAGTGTCCACATATTAGATTACAATTTACTCTGATATATCTCTACCTCGATCCCCATCATCAAAGTTGACGTAACGTCGGTAATCGAATTACCCGAAGTTATATGATTCGAGGCAGCTTTGGGTCCAGTCAAGTCAATCACATCTAACGATAAAGGCTGGTTCTGAAAAAAGACCATTAGAACCCTACTTTGTAGATAAAAAAATATCAGACTAAATTATGTATAATTAATATAAAAGCTGCACATAAATACAGCGTAAAATGGAAAGATCAGACGACTTACCTGAATATTCAGAGATGAATTTTCCCCAATCTTCTTTTTACTGGCGTCTAGATTTGACGAAATTTCGCGTTTCCGTTTCTCGCTTTTGGTACTACTTCCATCAGCACTGAAACTATCCTGATCCTTTTGGAGCTGTTTCTCTTACTATTTTCAACTCCATTTAATTTCTTTTTAACCTTTTGAACGGCGCCCTGGGGATAATGCCCCAGGAATGGCGACCACAAAGCAGCTGCACAGATTAATTCCCACACCCATTTTCGGCTACAGAATCCCAGCGGCGGGCCCCAAACTAGCAGTGTCATGCTAGACAATTTTCCGGTGCCGGACCCACAGGTGCAGCCTAGGACGATTCCGCATCGTCCACGCACCCGGGTCGGTCGATCTCACCTCGTAATCAGCACCAAACGGACCGCGCATCCTATGGTCAGTATCCGGCGCCGACATTGTTGGGTCACTTGACCCGCCAGCCCGGCACTCCACCGGTCACTCGGCCCGCAGACGCTTCTTACTAGAGTTCGGCCGGCCCGGCGTCGTCCCTACTAGGACCCCCTCCCAAAGCCCCACGAGCCGGCGAACTCCCCCACCCCTCCCCCCGTCAGGCGTATACTAGACCCGTGTGACCTCTATCGTCTTCTTGTTAAGACGGAAGGCCGATTTAGCAAATACCAATCTCGAGGCGACGACTTCTGCCAACGTGTCATCGTCCTCTAAGTCCAAGCTGCTGGCAATCTTCGCTACAGCCTCTCTAAACGACAGTGTGTTTTCTAAAGGCCCCAGTAACTGTCCCTGTTTGGCCTTGGACAGCCGTTTCCGTAGTGTCCTGGCTTCCTCGGACAGGCCTCCCATGCTCAGTTGTTTTCCCACATCCCTGAACTTGTTCATGTCGACTCCGTAGTAATTTATCAGGATGGACTCAGCTTCACCGACAGTCTTAACAGAGGGGCCGTGGGTAGGCGTACTCTCCGGCGTTGGCGCCGGGGACGCAGAAGCCGAATCTGTGGGAGGAGCATCACTACAGACGGGTAAAATAGGAGGTTTTTCAAACCTGTTGTTGTGATCCTCGATGAAGGAATTAAACTTCTTTTATTGTTAAACTTGGTTATTTTAATTGGTACCCAAAAGTACTTATAATTTTACATAATGTATAGAACTGGATGATCTTAATGTATAATGAAATAATGACACTTAATTAATGATGAATGAATAATAATAATCCCGGCGAGAGTTTTGCATATTTTTATAGCAAAACTCTTATCGGCGTTTTGTAGATAAAAAGGTGTTGGAAACTTTCATAAGCGACACTTGTGGCGTGACAAAGTTATATAATGACATTTCTTTGAATCTAATCAAATTAATTGCTCTAATTTTGTTATTCGCAAAATTTGGCAATTACGAACCAGAAAAATAAAGTAATAAAAATGTTATCAATAACATGTTTAGCACAAAAGTATTGAATCATATTAAATGATGAAAATAGAAAAAAATAGATTTTACGGCTGTAATATACAGGGTGGTATCCCAACACTGTCTCCAATGCAGCTGAACACGTCACGTTCTTTGGGGACCATATACTGGTTCCAATCGTGTTCGATTGGCTTGCATTCGTCAGTGAGCCCCATAAGAGCGATGGCCTGCACCTTAAAATCCGAGAAAGCACCTCTTACGGAGCCTATGATCTTTCCCCTCAACTTGACACCATCACGCAATGCGTCAGCTATGGTGCTGACCTCTCCCTCAATCTGCTCATCGAGGATATAGATCGGTGTGGGGTTAGTCCTCAACTGAGAATAGAGCGTGATGAGGGTGGACAGATAAAAAGTCCAGTCATCCAGTTGCTCAGGAGTGCAACTGTCGCGAAAAGGAAGGTTCCGCACACTAGAGGCACGACGTTCGACACGTTCTACGGCCTTCTTCACCGCCAGGTAAGTCGCCTTCAATTGTGGCAACGCGACTTCCACTCCCATGCGGTCCACAACTTCGGCTTGGGCCTGCAATGTCTCTGGATCGACGCCCGGCCAAATACTGAGATTGCAGTGGAGTTTCAGTCCTGGCCACCACGCGTTGGATTACCGAACAACCGATGGTGCCCAGTGTATCGTCCCTGGTCTTCAGGAGGGACGTCTTGCCCTACAAATATCTCGAAATTGCCGGTCCAGTTCCGTACGACGACTCCATGCCTCTCTTTTAGCTGATCTTCATACGAGGTCACGGAGACGCCCAGCACCCTTGCCAACATGGCCCTGTCATTGTTCGTTATAACGGTCGCAACACTGTGAACTGCGATTAAAGTGCCGATCAGTTCTATTTCCACGGGGGTTGCGATTATTCAGAGATGAATTTTACCCAATCATCTTCTTTTTATTGGCGTCTAGATTTGACGAAATTTCGCGTTTCCGTTTCTCGCTTTTGGTACTACTTCCATCAGCACTGAAACTATCCTGATCCCTTTGGAGCTGTTTCTCTTACTATTTTCAACTCCATTTAATTTCTTTTTAACCTTTTGAACGGCGCCCTGGGGATAATGCCCCAGGAATGGCGACCACAAAGCAGCTGCACAGATTAATTCCCACACCCATTTTCGGCTACAGAATCCCAGCGGCGGGCCCCAAACTAGCAGTGTCATGCTAGACAATTTTCCGGTGCCGGACCCACAGGTGCAGCCTAGGACGATTCCGCATCGTCCACGCACCCGGGTCGGTCGATCTCACCTCGTAATCAGCACCAAACGGACCGCGCATCCTATGGTCAGTATCCGGCGCCGACATTGTTGGGCCACTTGACCCGCCAGCCCGGTACTCCACCGGTCGCCCTGCCCGCAGACGCTTCACACTAGAGTTCGGCCGGCCCGGCGTCGTCCCTACTAGGACCCCCTCCCAAAGCCCCGCGAACTCCCCCTCCCCCCGTCAGGCGCATACTAGACCCGTGTGACCTCTATCGTCTTCTTGTTAAGACGGAAGGCCGATTTAGCAAATACCAATCTCGAGGCGACGACTTCTGCCAACGTGTCATCGTCCTCTAAGTCCAAGCTGCTGGCAATCTTCGCTACAGCCTCTCTAAACGACAGTGTGTTTTCTAAAGGCCCCAGTAACTGTCCCTGTTTGGCCTTGGACAGCCGTTTCCGTAGTGTCCTGGCTTCCTCGGACAGGCCTCCCATGCTCAGTTGTTTTCCCACATCCCTGAACTTGTTCATGTCGACTCCGTAGTAATTTATCAGGATGGACTCAGCTTCACCGACAGTCTTAACAGAGGGGCCGTGGGTAGGCGTACTCTCCGGCGTTGGCGCCGGGGACGCAGAAGCCGAATCTGTGGGAGGAGCATCACTACAGACGGGTAAAATAGGAGGTTTTTCAAACCTGTTGTTGTGATCCTCGGTGAAGGAATGTGAACAAATTTGTGAGCCACCTTACATTTTATGGATATAGTATATTAGAAACATTTTACTTAATAGATATTTGTGGTTCTAAAAAAATCAACACTGTTGGTGTTAAGGATGCATTAGTTCTGTATGTCTCATTTAATTTAATAGTGGAACGCACATTGCCATTTAAAGAAAAATTAGTGCTTTAAGTTACTTGGTTTAGTTGACCTTAATTTTGCCAGTTTTCGACATCATGCCTTTTACACAAGATTTTGACCCTAAGTACAAGGTAGTAGTTTATTACAGTTCGTGTTAATTCTTCATTATATTGGGTACAACTTACGAATCTTATAGATTTAGACAACACGTTTTTAACGATATGCTGAAATTAAAAATAATTTAGTTGACCTTCTCCGATTATTTCCAGAATCGACTCTTCAAGTGTCGAGAGAATCTGAAGTAAGTAATTAGATGGATACTTCAAGTACCCTTCATCTTGTCAGTTTCTGAACCGTCTTTCTTTTGTTGCCGATCTCACGCAATCTAAACATGTTGTCCATCTTTCAATTTTGCGGACAACAAATCCGGAAAAGTAGGCTTGGACGTATGAATTTACTTTGCACACATTATAGTCATGAAAATGGCGAACGCCGTATTGTTCCTGATTCATCTCCCCTCGTTTGATGATTTTCTATTGACCTGTTTCGTTTGTCGGTCTGTCGTCTTTAATATTTAGAAGCGTTTTAAAAGTTTCTAAGCCTTCTACATTTGATCCCTTTGGAGGCTTTACTAGAGAATAAAACTTTATTAGTCCATATATCTCAATAAATGAAAGTGGATCTGGTTGATCATGAGACCCACAATATCCCTGAATCATCCTAAACATCCCCTAGAAATAAGAAAAACTGCGGTTGCTTCAAGCTGGAAAATTAAAAGGATAAAAAACTATACACATATTTACGTTACGGTTTTTTATTGCTTTGATATTTAGATTCTTTTAACATTCTTATATTTATTTTTCATGGTGCACTCTTGTTGGTCGGAAACATTATGTTTATTAATTTTATTTAACATTTCTGCGGCCCAGTTTGGTAATATTTTAATTTTTATTGTTATATTTCAAAATCTGTTTTAGAATATTTCCAACAATAAAAATTTAAATATTACCGAACTGTGTCGCAGAAATGTTAAATAAAATTAATACATTCTTATATCTATTTACCGTTTTTTACAACTAGGGACTTATTTTGGTTTTTTTTAACACGTTTTGGGTGTTTAAAATATGTTTTGACTAAATTCAATTAAAAAAAAGCGCTATAATACTTCAGTTGCACTTATGATACTGTACCTCAAGAGCATCTTTATTCGGTCGAGCTATCATAAGGAACTGCCACTTGCTACCTTTTTTCAAACATTGCATCAGTTCGACTGCAGTCTTAAGACTTGCGGGGAAACCAAAGCGAGTACTTTCAGATAAAATTGGGTAATTTCGTGCCTTGGAATCAACTTCCCACTGCTGCAAGTATTCGAGAAATTGCACTATTTCCTGCAATAATTTGCTCATATTGTCAAACTTTAATATAAACTTCATATGTTTATATAGAGTGTGCCTTCGGGAATCGCAGCGACCGATATCTAAATAATCTGAAATTGGGCAACTTGGCAAAGTCGGTGAGGCGAACACAATTGAAATATCCGTAAGGTTCTAGCACCCCCGGTTATACCAACTTCGTTATTTTAAATGAGAAACTCTGTATATTTTTGTGTTTTTTGGATTCTTAAAATTTCAGATAGCTACATTTTTGGAAAGAATTTGCGGAGCCTTGCATCTGTCAATTTTTTTTTAAATTTAATTATGTCAAAAATTCTAACTTTTAAGAACAATGTTGGTTATCCAAAGCGTCCTTAAAATATTAAATGGAGTCCAAAAATATAGAGTGTTTAAAATAATGTAGTTGGTGTCAACTTTCGGTATATCTGAAAGTACTAGAACTTTGTGAATATATTAGTTGTGTTGGTCTCATCACCGACTTTGCTAAGCTTTCAAATTCTCACATTTTTTAGGGGAATACTTTGCCAAATATCGGCGATTTCGGTTGGGGCAGTGTATAGTTCCTTATAACTAGTTGAATCTTCTGTCAATACCTTTTGTGGGCTCCTAGATATCATAGTCTTTATCAAATTGGCAATTCTGGTCGCAGTCATGTAGGTTTGGATCGTATTTTCGGTAAATTGCCATTGCTGTTGCAACGTTTTTCGAACATACCTACAAAACAAGTGATATTAATATTTGCAAAGGAAGAATTGTCAAATACTTACGACAACTACTTTGCGAACGTGCATTTTGTCAAAAAAAGAAGGATTAAGAAGATTGAATGTTAATTTGTGAGCTATTTTTATCCCAAGTTGTTTGGATCCATCGTCTGTTCTAACTACAGCTCGAAAATTTTCCTTCTTTATTTCTTCATCGGGTGTCTTGCAGAATAAAATATATCTTAGTAAGAATATTAACGATGCACATATAAATTTTACTATAATAAATTCCTTGGACATAACGAAACTTCGTAGATTTTTCACCAAGTGCGAAAAATCAGAAATGAACCATACGCGTCGTGATTCAGATGATTCGGTGTTACTATCACAGTTAACTTGGTTCCATAAAGGTCGAAACATTTCCACATGGCACGATTCCATGTGGCACCATCGGTTGTGACGACATCTACGAAGAAACCAATATTTTCCATCAATATAATGCATTCCAATATGAGTTGGGATGGCAGATTTCCTAGAATGGCAAATTTACGGAGAAAAGATGCTATATTTTGTACCCAGTTTCCTCGAAAGGGCTGAAACATGAAAACTAAAGCGTTATCTGCCCTAACTTTTCTTTGACTCTTCGGAGTGTGCTCGCCCAAATCAGTGACGCCCAAAACAGATAGATTTGTTGTATCAAAAGATACACCTTCGCCTATTTTCATTTCACAACAACAAGCACGCCTGTCAAAAAATTTGTAACTGGTTATTTCTGAATAGTTGCCACAATGAAAAGAAAAGCAATACCGTAACCAAAATTTCATTAAAACAATATTTAGATCGTCTATCTTCCGGCTTCAACCCATTGCCTTTTAAATGGAGCGTTTAAAAAAGTGCATGGTCAAAACCATATTGTGGCTTAATTTTTTTAATATACCTGTTTAATGTTACAATAGATGATACAGCCAAAATATTATGGTTTTGCAAATGCAAATATGTTTTCCTGCTTTTGATGCGTAAAAGTTGACACTCCAAAACCAATCGTCTGGTATAACGAAGTCCTCATTTGTCTTTTACATTGGCTTAAGCATGACTTGCCTTGATAGCCTCCTGCTTTTGCAATGGGAAATCTTTTATCATGTCTTCTAGCTTTCGCTGGTGAAGTTTACAACAGCGCTTTAACAAACTATTCAATTTTTTTCCATAGACTCAGCCTGGAACAGAAAGTTGCGAGGGTTTGCAAATTTGACTTAACTTGAAACATCTAGACATAGCAGCATTAGGGGAGACCTAGGAAAGTTGAAACAATTTGCACATGTTATCGCATATCTTGCAATCGCAAATAGAGGTTCGGCTAAAACTTTATCACTCTATCGATTTTACAGTCGAATAATCGTTTTTATACTAAAAATGAATTCAGGGATTATGTAACCTTTGAAAATATAATTCAAACGCAATAGGACGTTTTGTGTCAACTCTCCTCATATTGAGGTAAGTTGAAACAGTTTACTATGTTAGTTGAAACAGTTAACTAAGTGAATTGAAACACCTAAGAATTGTTACTAAAAAAGAATAAAATAATGCTAAAATACTTTATTGCAAATTGACTTGAACTTTTTTATTCTGTTCTGATAAACAATTGTGGCATATGTACGACATTTTTCTACCAACACAGACTTCGAGTGATCATACTTTGCACTCTAGGCTTTGTACCCACTTTTCGTTTTATTCTTGTCATGTCGTCGTACAGAATTGCAGTGGACGAGACGATCATCCCTATTTTTGACCCAAACTTCGAGAATATAAGTGCTTGCGACTGGATACGTAAGGTCGACGAATTAATTTCATTTCACAACTGGGATAACATGACCGCGATAAAACTTGCGACTAGTCGGTTATGTGGAAATTCTCGTCGATGGTACAATTCTCTGCAGAATGGTTGTATTAATTGGGACGAGATGAAGGAATTATTAGTGCAGAACTTTCCTACCCGCCTACATTTTGGCCGATTACTAATTGAAGCAGCTAATTACAATTCAAGTCCGGGACAAAGTCTTGCTGATTATTGTTTTGAAAAAGTCGCTAAATTAAACATGCTCAATTTTCCAATTACTGACAAGTGTGTTGTAGACAGCGTTATTAAAGGTATCAAGGACGAACATATTTTATTGTCTGTCGGAGCTGCAAATTTTCAAACTATTGGGGAACTTGCGAATTATCTGGGACATGTAGACACGGAGACGTCTAGTGGTAGCGCAAGTAGCCGCCCTTCAGGAAGCGCGCTCAAACCGATACAGCCGCATATGCAATCAACTTCGCGAAACGACTTTAGAAAGTTTCAGTCTTGTACCGGCGAAGTCCGAAAAAGCGGGAAGAAAATTAAATGTTATTGTAAAGGAAATCATGGCGTACGGGACTGCCCTAAAGCTCTTATTCAATGTAAACACTGCAGATTACTTGGTAACGCACATCAAAATAATTGTCCCTTGCGTCATCAATAGGGTAATAAAAATTCTGCTGGTGCAACCATAAATAAGGTGGAAACAAAAAGTGACTCTGGTTCCCGAAATAATATTTTCTTAAAGAATGCATTGATCAATAAATTTAAAGTTAGGTGTTTACGCGATTCTGGCATCACGTGTACGCTTATGAGGGTCTCGGTCGCCCAACGATTAAAGTTAAACCTAGAAAATCACACAGTGCCGATTGCTTTAAATTTTTTTATGGAAAACCAAGTATCGAGTAACACGATAATTAAGATACACATTAAAATTGAAGAAGTAAATGCAACTGTACGCTGCATTATTTTAGATGACGATAAATTGAACCACGACTTAATTGTAGGAACAGATTATTTAGGGCAACCTCACGTTATATTAGTAAAACTAACGATCGAGTATATTTGAAAGCTTTACCGCCGTTGATGATTAATAACGTCAATAGTGTACCAAGGGGAATTCTGGACCACAAAAAGGCGGGAAATTCAAATTCTGACGCATGCGCAATGGACTCCAGGTATTATCATATTTCTAAGGTGGGATCATATAACTTTAAGGCAATACGTTCAAGGTAATATGATAGCCAAAACATTCCTAGAATAAATAGTCATAGAATCTTAAGACAATATCATAATTGCAACTTTAGCTTAAGGGAAATGAACTGAAGTAAAACATACAAAGCTAGTGAAATGACTGTTCCGAAGGTCAAAGTTATTTTTAGAGCATTTTCGCTCATTGAACACATTGTATAAAATAGCGTAGACTCATAAGGCGAGCAGGTAATTAATCCAAGGCAGAATGATGTAAAACTTGGCGGGCGGGGAGATGTAATAGGACGCTCACTGCAATTATTACAATGCTTTGTTCTCGGATTACCGAAGATTTGCCTGTCCCTTCTTGTTTGCCTAAGTACGTAACTTGAATTGAAGTGTATATAGGGCGATAATGAACGAAAATTTGCCTGTCATTTTTTGATTGCGATTGTTTGCTATAAACAAGGAAACTTCCGTAACATGTGTAGGTAATCCCAAGCTACTTAGATAAGTAAGTGGTGACATAAGAATCCAATTGCATAAACTTCTTTTCTCATACTACCGAAAATTTGCTGCCTATCATGTCATGTCTACTATACTTGAAGTTGAAACACATTTTATTTACCTAATCACGTCATCTGAATTGAAGTAGGTTGATGTACCAACAAAAATATTCCTGTCATTTCTTGTTTGCGATCGTTTGTTATAAACAAATAAATAAACGACCGTAACATATGTAAGTAATCCGAAGCTACACAGATGAGCAAGCGTCGCACATGATACCAGGTGCCATCCGAATGTAATATGACATATCCTATCTCAATTTGAGAGGGAAATGTGCTTTTAATAGTTAATATTTTTATTGCAAAAAGTGATTTTTTTTATGTAATAAAATAGTGCAATAAAGTAATGTGCAAGTAATCCGAAGTTGATAGACTGAAGTCACGCGCACTTACTATTCGAATATAATAAGACATCTATGTAAAACGAATATATTCTTAACAATTAAGTTTTTCATGGCAAACAATTTTTTATAAGTAAGGAACCAAACGATCATGACATTGTAATGGATTTTCAGTCGTAGATACCTCAGACGTGATTTAGTAAATATAGTAGATATGGAATAATTTTGTAGAATTAAAGAGATTGATTTTGTATACTATAATATATTAATACTGTAACGCAATGTAAATAGATGAAATAGGATTTAGAATAGAATTCTAGAATTTAGTAAATAAAAAAAGTTTATAGAAGGCTCTGATAAGGGAAAAGCGGCCGCGATAACAAAACAAACGGCAGATAAGCGTTCCAGAAGTTTCGGCATTCGATAAACCGTATCTGCCGAAAATTCTGGAAGCCGGGGGCCAAAACTATAAAAAGGCGGTCAGCTTTCCCTCGAGTCAGTCAGTTAGAAGTCAGTGTAGTTAGTGGCTTAGTAATTAGTAAATAAGTAGTAAGTTACTGTTCAGTTGAAGTGTGCCGAGTTAATTCAGTAATAAAGTGGGTCTTATTCGATAAGTGTAATCAATTCGAACCGATAACGCACGTAACAATACTTTTAAATGATCTTTATTATAAACTTGCTTCTAACAAAGGTTTGATCAGACTGACTCTTCTAATTCTAAATACAATACATACATTTTACACCCTGATCCTTTTTCGCGACGGAGTTTCCGCCTACTCTTTAGTTAGATCTTACAAGTGGCGGAAACGTCTAACCCACAATAAGCATAAGTAATTTAGATGAAACGGATGTAACAACTTTGGTACTTAGAAGGACCTGGACCCAAGTGAGTAGGGTAGGTACATTACACCTGCCCCCGTAAGAAAAAGAAAATATGGAACAATATTTTCCTTAAAATAAATCATACATGTAATTAAAGATGAGAAGGAAATTAGCAGATGTATACAAAAATGTCTGAAATTTAAGATTACATAATATTAGGTTAGTAAATCAATTATATTAATTAAAAATAAAATTAAATTAAAACATATTAACTATCGATTATTATTATTATAACAAATATTACTACTCTTTTATCAACAAAAACTACATTATACAATGAGTTACAAACAAAAATACATATATAAATAAAAATAAAAATTACAATCAAATGAGTAAGCTCTTTTGCTGAATTTAAAGGAAATTGATTCTGCGTCTAGGTCATTATTCGGCTCTGAACTCCTTTGCATTTCGATCGGCAGGGTTTTTCTTTTGAACATAAATTAAATGTCAAGCAATTTTTTTTTCAATTATAACAAATGGTGAACAGAAAGAAAATTATAATCCTGTATAAAATATAACAGCTCAAGCTCAAGAAAGTGAAGAAAAATATGTAATTGATTTTACGAAAAGATCTAGTACTCTTACAACTGCTTAGTTCATTTGATAAACATTGTTTCATAATTTGTTTTAATTCTAAATTCAAGAAATTATTTTGGATTTGATCAATATAATTTTTGAGGTTTTTCATAAAATATAAATTTGTAGGTTTTTCTTTTTCGTTTAAATGTTCACCTCGTTTTGATTTCAAAAATTCTAATCGTTTGGAATTGCAATTTTGATTCTTGGCGCAAACCTTAACATTAGCAATATTTTCTCTGTCTGTCTCAATGGATTCTAACTTAATAGAAATGTTATTAATTTTTATTGGTTTATTCGTTCGGTTCAAAATAGTCGTAATGGCTGTATTATCATTTAAAAATCTTACAATGCTTTTAGATAAGTATATACCATCTTTTAATAATAATTTTGGAACGATACCTTCTTTTATTGTGGGATTATCCACATGTATTTTAATAAATTGTTCGCATCTAGGTTTTACAATATTTAACAAATTCATCAAATTGAAATTAGAAGCAATCGAATTATTTGAATTGGTAGGCATAATAGAAATAGTAGGAGTCGAATTGTATGAATTAGAACAAAAAGTAGATTTGGGATCATTTGAATTGGCAGAAGTAGCAGAACTTGGAAAATTTGATTTACGTGAATTGCTGGAAAAAGTACACTTTGAATTGCTAGAAATAGTAAAGTTTGAATTAGTAAAGATAGTCGAATTAGAATTATTTGAATTAGGAGATATGTAAGAATTCGATTTGTTTGATTTAGTAGATATACTAACATTCGAATTGTTTGATTTAGTAGAAATCGAATTATTTGAATTAGTAAATGTAGTAGAATTTGAATTATTACAATTAGTAGCAGTAATATTCTTCAATTGATATAAATCAAGTAAATTTCCATGTCAATACTTAACAATTTTTCTTTACATTTGATGTCACAGTTGCCCAGTTGTTTAAACTGATGTTCAAAAAATGCTAACTCTATCTGATATAGAAATGTTGTGCAATCCTTCTCTTTCTTTAAATGAGGGTCAAAAATTGCTAGCTCTGCTGAATAACTATGTCCATGTTATGCAAAGGGGACATGGTCATGCCCTGTCTTTGTGCATTCGAAATGCTGTCTCAGTCCTTACTCTTATCTTTGATCATTTTCCTGACCCACGCTTGACGTACGTTTGACTTCGTTGTGTACGCCATACGATATGTGGACAGGTTCCAGAGCTCTGGATGTCCATAGTGAAAGATGTTATTTCGTGTGTTGTGCCATTCACGAGGCACGTCTTGATAATCGTTAAAGTCATACGCGCAGTACGGCCTTCTTCCTACGATTTCATCTTTCTTGACGAGGAAGGTGGTGATTAATGCTCCGATTGCGAAACGTCTGTCTGTTAGAGTAAAACCTCTCTCCGTTACTGTTTGTTCACAGTAGTGCGCTGTTCTTGAGAATGGTACATCCTCTTCAGTACTCCTCTTCTGCCGGAGCGTTTGCGAGATGCTTCCTCGTTCACTCTCGTGGACTGCTGTCCCGAGTTTTATCTGCGTCTCCGCCATTTTAACGAAGTCGCTAACTTTCTCTAATAATGCCCTATTCACTTGAAATTTTCCTTGTGTAGGGTGAATTCCTTCTTCGTCTACGCCTGCTGACTCGAGCAACTGCTGTTGCTCCGTGCTGAGGACACTAGATGGTGCCCATCCTTAGAAGTTTGCGGTTGGTAAACCTGCCGCTTCCTCTGCTGGTCGTAGATTGTTGGGTAGGTGCCAGTTCCTTGGCTGCTGTGGATCTCTAGTATATACCACATCGTTACGAATCCTTTCGGCTAGCACCGCTGGCGCCGCCATGGCTTCATACATGTAGTGAGTTCCTGCTGCCATACGACCAAAGTCACCATTTCTGTTTTGGCCACGCTAGAAATTTTACGCAATAGTCAATTCCGGTTAAATCTTTCACATTGCCAATGGACCTTAGGTACTCTTCAATTGGCGTGGGAAGTTGTCTCCTCGCAGATATTCTAAGAATCGATCTTCATCGAAACTTTCCTGCCCTCTGTGTTTACGGATCGCAATGAGTCTTGCATAGCCTAGTGTCCATGCATAGTAGGAGGAAGCTGACCTGGGAACATTCTTGGAAAAGTTCCTTGCTGCTGAATTCATGGTATCATACACCTGATCAATCAGTGGGGCCAGTCCTTCCATAGTCACTGCGAACGTGCGTCTTGGAGCGTAAGCAACAAGACCTTCAAGTCCTTCGGCCTCAAAGTCTTACCACATGGGGTCGTATATATTGCACACCCACGACGGTTGGTCGTGGATTGCTCTATTGTCGGATGATTGATCAAATAGTTCAAATTTTATTAAAGACCTATCGTTTTTTGGAGAAAAATTAAACCTAGGAATCTCGAATCCTTATAACCTTTATATATATTGTAGGTCGAGTTTCTCTTAAGTTCAGTGTAAAAGAGTAAGACATAATTCGTTTTTGTTTTCGAGAAAAATTAATTTAACGACAGGTTTCTTCTTTTTGTTCATAAGAACTGTTTTATACTCTTCGTTCAAATAATTTATACATATCAATGGAGGCAAAATTATGACAAGCATGTCAAAGCTGACACGCCAAATTCATTTTTTTTTCTTGTATTCAGGGGATAAGATTTTTATATAAATATACATTATGTTTAAACAAAATTAAATAACTTTTATTAATTTATTTTATGATTTTCGTTAGTTTTCTCTTAACAATTTTAGATTTTTCTTTCATATCTCTATTTAACAATCGTATTTTAAAGTACATTTTGCACCTAAAGAAGAGATGCTTGGCTTCTGTACTTACATTAACCGATTGAGCTAAATTTACCAATGTTTCTAAATAGTGTTTTGTTAATGTTAATGAATTCCCATTAAAATTGTTAAAAATATGATCAAGTTCATTACATTTGGTTAAAAAAAATCTGCGTTTGGTTTTAGTAGACCGCCTTCAGAAAGACGATTTACCCAAGAATATGTCACTTCATTCTTATCCGGAATACAGCCAAGTTTTTCTTTTTTTTTGTAACTTTAATGCAATAATGAACCCAGCCAAATTTTATAAGCCATCCCACTCCAATTCTTGAACAGCTTGTTCGTCTTCCTGAATACTAGCAATGTGTTCAGAATCGTTAGGTAAATTGAGAGATTTGCCCAGAAACAATTTCAGAGTCATCAACATCGTTTAACAGGTATTTATCTAGATTCGAACTACCACTTATATTTGCAATAGCAATGTTTGGATCGTCCCTAATGGTAGCAATATTTGCTAATTCTGAAATTATTTCATCATTTCGCCCCATAAGGTAATTTCTTAACCTATATTTAAATTATAATGCGGTTGGATGATCATATAAACCTCCAATTGCTCGTATAATAGAAAAAAGGCCTTCTAGAGGATCCTGGTTCAAATTATACGTAAGTAAATATTTTATATTAAAATCCGCCTGCGTATCAATAAAAAGTTGTTTCAAAGATCTTATACTAATAATTATACCGCGCTGAAATGGTAACAAAGTATTTGATCCCAGTTTTTTTAGCTCGTACATGGTTTTTTTCATTTTGTCCAAAATTTGGTTTTGCTCCGTAAAGCCAAACCATACGCTTTTACATGGTCTCATGAGTCGTTTTGTGGAACTTTGGCATTAAAAACATCAAACCAGTCATTGGTAACTTTTAGCAGCTCTGAACATTCAAGTCAATTGTTTTCAGTTTTAAAGATACCCAATAAACCTAGCCTTGAAATAGCTTTGGATATGGTATGAGAAAACAACTTGGTTGTAAATTTGACTTTTTGCCGTTGGATACCCTTTACTGTTAGGAAAGCAAAATTAATTTTATGAGCTATATTTAAATCTAAACTCTTGGTACTTTGAAGCAAATCAACAACTGGTTTAGACGTTAAAAATTGACCATTTAATAAAAAACCAGTATAGATAAGTATATGAAACAATGTGTACTGGTTTCCTTTCTGTACAAATAAGATTCAAAAGTATGTTTAATGATTAAAATGTATGAGAATCGAAATAATCTATTTCTTGATCAAATGTGAATTAAATTGAGCTGTATTTTCAGTTTAGTTTATAAATAAATTAGAATAATTCATTTACTTATATAGTTTTCGTATCTAATACAGATTCAAAAAAAATACTACATTTTATTTTATTTCTAAAATGTTCCTGAAAAGGTTGCCGAGAGTAGACTTAATAGACTTCGCAAGTTGTACCGTTTATTTGCTTATAAAAATTATAGAATTCAAATAACATCGCTTAACGCCATATGCCGCTGTGTTTTGATACAGAAATTTGTCTCCCCGTGACGTCAGACGTGCGAGAAAGAGATGCCCTTATCTTATGCGCGTGAACTTATCTTCTTTAGTTATAGTGTCATGGCCGCGACCACCCTTCCCCCACCACAGTTTTCTTAGTTGGTTGTCTCTGAGTGGTCAACCCTAGAAGGCACCCTGCAGATTTAACGAAAAAGAAAAACACACTCGAACTTGACCTAAATATATAACATGTTTTTTTTGGTTTTTGTTTTTTATTTGTTTCTTTTGGTTCTTTTTTCTTTGAAATTATAAAACTTAACAACAAAAACAAAAAGCAGGAATTAAATGTGTCCCTTTCACTAAACTATCGCAGTGTGACTGTGTCACAATTTGTGGCTGACGAAAGCGGCTGCTGGGGGGGGGATGGAGTGGCATGCGCAGACTTGAGGGTGTTTTACATGAAATTAGTTTTATGTTACTGTACTATTAAATTAAAATTATGTACCCGTTACGGGTACACCTTAATCCAGGGGTCGGTAACCTTTTTTGGCCGCGGGTCAAAATCAACCAAAATGCGAGTATTAAAGAGACGTTTGGGTCAGAGATATTTTCGTATTAAAACAGCATTTTAGTAAATAATAAGATATATTTTATTAAGAAAATAATTACAAACATAGTTGCATAAACTTTATTTATAAACTTTCTCTACAATATCAATGGCTCCCCCGATGTTGAACTTGTGACGTCAATTTAGTCAAATCTGGTTTATAGTTAGTCGTTTTAAGTCGAACACAAGCATCTGAATTTTCAATAGTTAACCTGTTCCTGTTTTTGCTTAAAATAAATTTCATTTGTGAAAATATTTGCTCACATTTATAAGTGGACGCGAATGTGGACAAAATGGCAAAGCCAATTTTTTTTAATGATAAACACCTCGTAAGAAGTGATGCCCAACATGTTGATATCATGAGAAAATGATTATCTTCTATATTTTCCAAATCGTTCTGCAATATCTTGAATTTATCCGTCCATAATGTTGAACTTTTAAAATCAATTATTTCTAAACTAAAATTCTCAATTCTTAAATATTCAAAATACTGCAAATTTATAATATTTTCTTCTATTTCATCGGGCTTTATTATAAATGTAAACATTTCTCTATGTTTCTTAAGACTGTGAAACCGACTTTCATATTCACTTTTAATGACCGAAATCCATGTTTCGAACATGAACATGCGTTCATCGATATTTTCTTTTTCATATTCCCTTTTTAACAAGGGAAAGAAATGAAATTTTTTAGTTTTTATGTCAGTTTCAAATAATATCAATTTTGAAGTAAAACTCTTCCATTCCTCATACATTTTCAAAATTGTGTGGTTATTTCCTTGGAGTCGTACGCTGAAATCATAATGGTTCATTATGTCTGTTAAGAACAAAAGTCTTAAAAACCATTGTTTATCATTGAGTTCGAGATCATTTTCACCGTTTTTGTGAAGAAATATTTGTATATCATCAAACCACTACAAATCTATTAAGAACTTTGCCAAGACTTAACCATCGTATTTCAGAATGTAATAACAAATTTTCATATTTCGATTCAATTTCCTCCAAAAAAGCTTTAAAGCGCTTGTGTATTAATGCTGATCGCGCTATTATCATGTTTACGATCTTTACAATTTTTTCCATTACATCCTTAAGTTGTTGTGTAGATGCCTTTGCAAATAAATTTGCTTCATGTATGATACAATGAAACGATAAAAGTGAATGGCCAAGTTCATTTTCCATTAATTTTACAAATCCAACAGTTTTTCCTCTCATACTTGGAGCACCGCCAGTTATTATGGAAAACAATTTACTTTTTAAATCCAATACTTGCCCATTTTTGAAATTTGTAAATTCTCGTACTTGACAAAAAATATCAGGGCCTTTGGTGGTGTCATTCATTGAAGCGAGAACGCATAGTTCTTCATTGACATTCGAGCTATTTATTGATGCGAATCTAATAATTATTGCAAGCCTACCAATACTATTTATGTCGGTACTTTCCTCAACTGCAATACTAATTATGTCACAAGATAACAAATCATTTTTGACCTGTTCAAAAAAACATGAATAATTGAACATCGATATATTTTTTAATGAAACATGGATGTCTCAAAGATCGGGATTCGGTAACGATACATGCTTTTCTGATATTTTTTAAATATTTAATTGCGGGTTGAAGAAGTCAAAATAACGAAGGTGTAAAAAAGACATCAATAAGAAATAAAAATTTTGAATTTAACTTTCGATTTTTTTTTCTAGAAATTCGGAGATTTAAGAAGTTGTCGACTTTAATCTCGAAATTTCGACTCTAAACTTGGACTTTCGAAATTTTGAAAAAAAGTGGAAATTTCGACGTTAATCTCGAAATTTTTATACTCTGTGGTTAGGCTTAGGTTAGACAGATGAAAATTGTGCCCTCTTATTGTATTGTAAGCAACCAGAGTTGGCCCGCATTGTTTATATTTCGTGGCGCCAATCACCAGGAAAGAATTCCAATCTCAGCTTGTCCCGGCTGCGGGGATACTCTCCCAGCGTCACTCGGGCCTGGCGGAAGTGGATTGTTAATTCGATATTCCTGTTCAATTAATCGATACATCGTTACCTGTTTTAACACTCGTTTAATTAATATTTTGAAGTGTGTGTTACCTTTTATTATCGTTATAATTTGTGTGTCGCTACCGTTATTGGTGTTTAAATTATGGAGGAGGAACACGAATCTAACAGTATAATATTGACAGTTGGCAGTAGAGTGTGTTGACTAATTTCAATTTTTAATAACCAAAAGCGTTGATATCGGACCAAAATTTTATCATTTTGGTCCGATACCAACCAAATTAAAATATATGTAGAAGAAGGCAACTCCATCATAATATTTCGAACGATACAATTCGTTTTGATGGTTGTAGATGAGAAACATCCTCAATATTCCTCTAGGGTAAAACACACAACGGTATCATTAATAACATACCTTTGAGATGGTGCTCTTTGATATTTTCTTGTTGAGCAGCAACATTTTTTAGCAGCAGAATCTTCTCAGATGGCATCCGCAGTAATGGTTTCCGGTAGAAGCAGTAAGGCTTGTTAGGAGTGATGCCAGTTTTAGAATTAAAATAGCAGGCAGCAGAAAAATAAATAAAAATCAGCAGCAAAAAAAAAGCAGCAGAGCTGTTTGGAGGTTATAGATCCAATCGATTCAAAACGTAAAAGGACACAAGCAGCAGCAGAGCAGTTTGGAGGTTATGGATCCAGTTGATTCAAAATGTAGGCCACGTGCAGCAGCAGGAAAGTAAAAGGTGCAGTTCAGTCAAAATTAAAAAATGGGTAGCCCATCCCTATCCCAAGCAACCATGGAACTGAACACTAACTAAATAAATAAATACAAAGCGTGTCTTATCGCAGTGGAATTGTCCATCACTGTTCATCACATACACAGTAGTCAGCAAAAAAAAAAATTAACGAAAAAAAACGCACACGAACCTAACTTAAATATATAACAGGTTTTTTTGTTTACATTTTTATTTTTTTGGTTTTTTGTTTTTTGGTTTTTTGTGTTTTTTTTGTTTTTCTCGGTTCTTTTTTCTTTGAATTTGTAAAACTTAACAACAAAAACAAAAAGCAGGAAACAAATGTGCCTCTATCACTAAACTGTGTCTCTATCACTAAACTGTGTCTCTATCACTAGACTGTGTCACTATCACTAAACTGTGTCTCTATCACTAAACTGTGTCTCTACCACTAAACTACCACAGAGTGTCTGTCACAATTTGTGGCTGACGAAAGCGGCTGATGGGGGGTGCGATGGCAGGCGCAGACTTGATGGTGTTTTACCTGAAATTATACTTTTTTTTTTGAAATGTCTAAGACATTAGAGTCGAGATTTCCAAAAAATAGTAGAAATTTTAAGATTCAAGTCCAAATTCTTAGATTAAATCGAACTTTTGCCTGTAGTTTTGAAATTTCGGGAAAAAAATCGATATTTGGAGATTAAAATCGAAAGTTTAAGATATAACTAGAAATATCGCGTTTAAACTTGAAGTTTCTAAAATATTTTTATTAATTGATGGTCTTTCTACGCCTAATTTCTTCAACTATTTGTTAAAACATGACAATTATTTTCCTTTCGCATTTAAAATCCATTGTTTTCATTTATTTTTTTCATCAAATTTTGACTTAATACTCAAAATTTACTTTTTTTAAACTGAAGATTACGTCTGAAGATTAAAATTTTCCAATAAAAAGCTAGATATTTCGAGATTATGGCTTTACATTGAAGAAAAACTACAACATTGAAATGTTAAATTCAAAATTTTAAGAATTTCCACTTTAATCTCAAATATTTGTAAAATCTAAAAAGATAAAATTTTCCAAAAATTTAAATTTTGCAAAAAAGTCGACATTTTCATAAAACACTTTCTAAAAGTCGGGCAAAATTTTGTAAAAATGTTAAGCGGAAAAAATCCAATTTTGAAAATTTTGTCAAAAACGTTATAATTTTTTTACAAACAAGTTTTCAAAAAATTTAGATTTTTCGAAAAAGTTGTTATTTTAACAGACAATTTAATTAGACGAACTTTAGAAAAATATCGAAATTTTCATAAAAAAGGCAAAATTTTCAATAAAAAGGTTTCCAAAACTGTAGAAATTCTGAAAAATTTGGTATCTAAAAAAGAGCTGCAATTTTGAAAAATAGTAAAAATTTTCAAGACAATATTTGGATTTGAAAAAATGTAATTTGCAAAATAAATTGTTTTTTGAAAAAAGTCAAAAATTTCAAGAAATTTTAAGAAATTCTAAAACTTTCAAAAAAAATTCAATTTTTTTCTAAAAACCAGAATTATCAAAAGGCTAAAATTTTTGAAAAATCGGTCTAATTTAATTGAGAAAATATATACAATTCTGAAAAAGTCAGGAATCAAAAAAAATGTTAAGAAGAAATAGCCAAACGTCTGAAAAATTGTTAATATTTTCAAAGAATCAGAATTTTGAAAAAAGTGAAATTTTAAAATAAAGGCAAAATTTTCAATAAAATTGAAAAATTTCAAGAAATTCTAAAATTTTTATTTAATTTTGTTTTAGGGTAAGTCGATCAGTAAAGGTACAGGTAAAGAATATTCTTTATCTATTTTCAAGCTTTATTTTTGCTTCATCATCAGGGATTCTACAATGGTATACTTATTCAGCAAGAATTAATTCCTACTTGGATTTTACTTACAGATTTGAGATTAGACCTTTGTGAAGTGCTAAACATCCTACTATATATTACATTGCATTTGGTTACTTAAGGATAATCATTCCTGTTGTTACATTGCCAAATCTACAAAATTTTACATGTGTTTTTTCAAAATGTTAGGTTAAGTTACAATAAAATTTGTTCTACCTACATGTGTTTATCTTGCTGTTGCACATTATTTTTTTTCTGAACCACAAACAAAAATTAGCATAACTCGTCCATTCTGACTTAAACAATATAGTGTGATGACTATACTTTTGCTGTGCACAAGAGTGAGAGACCGGCCACAATGATGTGTCTTCAAACTTGTGCACATTCACAGGAGGGAGACCGACCAACTGATGTATCCTCTTCTAGGTGGGAGACCGACCACATGATGTCTCCTCACCTTAAACTAACATATACCAAAGGGGGACCGACCACATGATGTCTCCTCTCTATCTCTTACATTGGTTTGGGAGACCGGCCACATGATGTCTCCTCACACCCATACCGGAGGGAGACCGACCACATGATGTCTCCTCTCCCAGGTGGAAGACCGACCAACTGATGTCTCCTCACCTCAACTTAACTACCCTAGAGGGAGACCGACCACATGTCGGTCCTCTCTAGCTTACACCTGTGTGGGAGACCGACCACATTATGTCTCCTCACACTCAAATAACATACTGGAGGGAGACCGACCACATGATGTCTCCTCTCCCAGGTGGGAGACCGACCAACTGATGTCTCCTCACACTCGGACAATATACGAGCAGAAAACCAATCAAATGATGTCTCTCCTCTTCCCTACTCCTATGTGGGAGACCGACCACATGATGTCTCCTCACACATGAATAACATACGAGGGAAAAACCGATCAAATGATGTCTCCCTTCTCTCTATCTACCTCTCTTTTATCCGTATGGGAGACCGACCACATGATGTCTCCTCACACTCTAACATACGGTGTCTTTCAACTCGTTCACACTCTCGTAAACAATACAACACAATTATCAGTTACCTAAATATTTAGCAAACAGGCTCAGTCTGCTCCTCATTGTCATCATCCAGGACAATTTCACCTTGTCTTTCAGGAACTCTTACTAACTGATCATGAGCAAATTTAAACAGCGGGTTTTTACCTTTACGGGAGACTTCCCACTTCGTATCTATCATTATCTAACACTTTTACAATTTTAAATGGATCTCTATACTTTTTATCCAATTTCGTTAACATGCGTTCATTGCATTTACTAAAAACAAATTCGCCTTCCTTAAAAGGTTGAACAATGGCTTTTCCCACATTAAAACGAGATGTACCTTTAGCGGCTGATAAATTGATATTTTTATCTGCTTGTTTCCTAATATCACCTAAGGTGAGCGTGTCTCTGGTTAACATTTCCGAATGAACAATCTTCTGCAAATTTAAAGAACGAATCTCGGTTCCAAACAAAACTTCCGCGGGACTAAAACCTGTAGCTCGGTGCTTTGTACTTTTCGAAGCCAACTAGACCTCTCCTAAGGAGTCCTGCCAACGTTCATTACTTTCGGATTCAATTGAAGTCAAAGTATTTTTTAGTGTCTGCATAATTCGCTCTACTTGACCATTGGCACGACTTGTGCCGTGTGCTATGACATGCAACGCTATATTGTGAAACGAACAAAAGTTGCGAAATTCACTACTAGTAAAACATTTTCCTTGATCA
Source organism: Dastarcus helophoroides (assembly GCA_028583605.1). Lineage (NCBI taxonomy): Eukaryota > Metazoa > Arthropoda > Insecta > Coleoptera > Bothrideridae > Dastarcus > Dastarcus helophoroides. Next base: position 28,557,653 of record CM053336.1, read on the forward strand.
CAAATAATTCGAGTAGGTGCCCCAAATAAATATGCGGATTCCGTTACGCATTGTAATACTACATTAGAAGTAAGAGATTTAATATTTCGCAACAACACAAATTTTGAAAAAGCATCTATTATTACAAAGACTTATTTTTTAGAATCACTTTTACCGGTTAATTTGCCGGAAATGTCTACATATATCGTATGCCAGGGTATAGGGACTTTAGGTAGGGGATGCATTCTCATCTGTTTTGGCCCACCCACAATCTTCAAGGATTTGCAGATTAAGCAATTATCTACAAATTTTCTAACAGTACGTGCCATTTTAGGGAACCAATATAGCTCATAAATTTTGTCAAGTGTCTTCTCCCAACTAAGATGCTTCAAGTCTGTGTGTACATGATCATCGACCTAGGAACGATAGGTAAATAAAAGGTCCTATTATTGCGTTGTATTTTACGATACAAGAGATTGTTACGAATGTCGTATGTCTTTGCCACATCTGGGTCCAGCTCGTTAGATTTCAATTTCGTGATGATTTGTAAAAGCTCATTATCACGTTTTTGTTTGACAGAGAGCTAGTCTTTATGCAAGTCTACTAATCGGACACAACGGTCATTTTTAGGGGCTGGAAGTTTATGGACTCCGACACTTTAAAGTTCTGGTATCGGATTTATTGACAGAAAGTCTGCATGTTTCATGCGTTTGCCTGGGCGATAAATTAGGCTAAAACTGAAAGACTGTAAAAATGCCCACTAGCGATGAACACGTGGGGTCAAATCTTTTTTTGCCAGGGATGCTTTCAGAGAAGTGCAATCTGTTACAACGAGGAAGTGTTTCTCGTATAGATAATGACGGAAAAATTTAACAGACTTCACAACGTCTAAGGTTTCAAGTTCATATGAATGATAACGAGACTCAGCCGGGTGGTCCCCTTACTAAAATACGCAATAACATGAAGCTTAGGTAGGGCCTTTCTTTTGAAACAAAATTGCCCCATACCCTTCACCACTGGCATCTGTATGTAATTCAGTCGGAAATTCAGAGTCAAATATGGAAAGAATTAGCTCTGAAGTTAAAGCACTTAAAAGCTGTTGTCTTGCCGCCTCATGCTGGGGTAACCATTTAACAGATTTTGAGGAAGAACTGATTAATTTGTACAGTGGCGTAGCTATTGTCGAAAACTTCGGAATAAATTGACGAAAATAAGACGCTAAACCCAAAAACTGTTGGACTTGTTTCACAGTTTTATTTCACCTGCTCTTATGACAAACCCAAGATATTCAATTTCAAGCTTAAGAAAGCTACATTTTTTCAAATTGAATGAAAAACCAGCTTCCGTTAAAGTTTGTATAGCGGTTTCAAGGCGTTCTAAGCCTTCGACGATTGAACTCGAGGGTATTAAGATGTCGTCAACGTAGATAATGGCAAAGGTATTGCAAAGATTACCTAGAGCTTTGTCAATTGTTCTTTGGTACACAGAACACAACTTTTTAAGGCCAAATGGCATCGTAAAATATTCGTACTGTCCGTCTGGTGTAACAAAGGCAGTTTTTTTGATAGAATCACTTGCGATGGGTATTTGATGAAAGCCAGAAGCCATGTCTAAAGAAGTGAAATAGCGGGCCCCGTGGTGTAATCGATTGATCTGATCATTAATTAAAGGCAGGGGGTATTTATCAGAAATTGTATTCTCATTCAGCTCACGAAAATCTACATAGAGTCGATCTGAACCATCTTTCTTTTTAACCAAAATAACAGGACTGGCAAAAGGTGAACAACTGGGTCTGATTATATTAGCGTCCAACAGGTCGTTAATTTTAGCTCTGACTATTTCGCTTTCCGCGGAAGCTAACCGATAAGGCCTCCGTTGAACGAATTTTGCAGGATCTTTTAATCTTATTTCCATTTGTCCTGTAGTGACGCGACCAGAAGGAACACCAATAACAAAGTTTTTGTTATATTTCGTTAACAATAATCTAAGGTTTTCTTGGGCTTCGTCGATCAAATCGGTATTTACTATGGAAAAATCAATTGGCGCAATTTCGCACTGTTGATCATTTAAAGTTCGTTCTAGAATCAGACCAGATGGGCTAAAGTGTACTTCAATATTTTGTGCAATTAAATCTCTCCCAATTATAATCTGGTTTGATATAGTCCCATCGGGAACAACATGGAATAACAATTCAATAAACAAATTCTGAATTCCTACTGTTGTTAGAATTTGAGTCGAGCTAAAGGACGAGCCGCTAGCAATGCCCTTTAAGGAAACAAAATTATTAAATCTTTTTCCGCTAAAATGACCCGCGAGATTTTCTCGGAGCCTGTGTCAAATAAAAAAGGAAAAGTCTCACCATTTCTCAGTCGCAAATTTCCTTCAGGCAAGGAAAGAGTATCGCAGACATTAATTATTCTCTCTTGGTGCTGCTTCCGTTGGTTATCCTTGATGGGGCAATGGGAGGAAATGTGGCCAGTTTTACCACATTTAAAACAGGTGATGACTGAAGAGCCTGTGTTCCGGTTGGATTGGACTGCAACGGCAGATGATGACTTAAAGGTGCACGTCCTGGATTTATGACCAAACCGAAGGCACTTATGACATCTTCCAGAAAAGGGCAATGGCGTTAATTTTCCTGGATGATGTGGTGACATCGTATGACGCTTCAAACTAGTATGATGACTAGGAGGATATACGAGCCCAGGCTCATAATAGTTCGGCCGGTAATAATTTGTAACTATATTTTTGAAGATAATATTAAACTTAAAACAAAGGTGCAAAATTTAATCAAACCTATTACAACTATATTCAAATTTATACTTTTAAGTAGCTGAAACTGAAAATTATAATTAAATTACGTAAAGAAACAAATCAGTATAACAAAAAATGTATTTCACGTGGTGGGTCATAATAGTTCGGCCAAAACCTAATATTGCGTTAGGTCGCCTTTATTAGCAATAACCGCTTTAATTCTACTGGGCATTGTATCCACAAGTCGTGCACATTCTTCTGGTGGAATATTATTCCATACATTTTGCAAAGTAGCTTTTAATTCGGGTACTGTCCGCGCTGGATTTTTCCGAAGTTGCTTCTTCATATTGTGCCAAAGTGTCTCGATTGGAGACAAATCTGGACTAGAAGACGTCCATTTTAGAACAGGAATGTTATGCTCTTGAAACCACGTCTTCACAGTTTTCGCAGTATGGCAAGGTGCACCATCCTGTTGGAACATAAAGTCACCGTCATCGGCTGCACATTGTGCGATAGACGGTAAAAAACTTGCTTCCAATATCTCCTTATATTTTTGGGCGTTAACAATTCCATCGATGAAGTGTAATTTGCCCACTCCTTTTGCAGACATGCAACCCCATACCATAACTGATGCTGGGAACTTTACTTTTTTACTAGACAGTCATTATGGAATGCTTCGTTGGATGTTCGTAACACCCTTTTACGGGAGTCGCCCACACAAACATCAAATTTGGACTCATCACTCCAAATTATATTGTACCACTGTCGTTGAGTCCAGTTCTGATGTTCCCGAGCCCACTTTAGTCTATTGCGTTTTTGTAAAGTTGTCAATAGTGGCTTTTCTTTTGCCTGTTAAAAAAAATTGGATGCCAACAGTTTCTACCAAAAAAAAAAACGAATAAATTTTACCTTATAAAATTTATATCCTATTTTTCTAATGGTCCTTTTTGTTGTAGACAACGAAAAATCCTTGGCTGTACTTTCTCTCCATAAAACAGTAATCTCTTTAGTGTTAGATCTCCGATTTGTTTTCACAATTCTCCGTAAAGTTCTTTTATTTGCTTCTGTAATTGTAGATGGTCGGCCGGTTTTAATTTTTTGATCAACTCCATTAATAGTTTTATATAAATTGATAATGTCTTGAACGGTAGAACGCGGCACAGAATGAGAAACTGAAATTTGACGTGCCGAAATACCCTTCTTATGGGCATTAATGATGGACAAACGAAAATCTTTACTTAAAGGCTTACCGCGAGGCATTATGCTTTAAAAATGATTTAGAACTAATACTGACAGCTGTCTTGTTGATATATTTCATAATTGCTTTGTTTTAACTAGTCAGCTCGATTTCATCGCAACTACGATAAGCCGCCGAACTATTATGATCCACCACGTGAAATACATTTTTTGTTATACTGATTTGTTTCTTTATGTAATTTAATTATAATTTTCAGTTTCAGCTACTTAAAAGTATAAATTTGAATATAGTTGTAATAGTTTTGATTAAATTTTGCACCTTTGTTTTAAGTTTAATATTATCTTGAAAAATATAGTTACAAATTATTACCGGCCGAACTATTATGAGCCTGGGCTCGTAGCGTCGGGCGTTTGATGAATTTTCCTTCCATTATGTTGCAAAATGTTGGAATGTCTTTGGGCAAGCCTGTTTGGAATCTCCTGCGGGCGTATTCGAATCGATTTGAGGCTTGAAAACATCCGATTAGAACTGCAAGTGCCTCATCACTTTTCCTTTCTCGAATAACTGTTAAAGCTGTCTGGATCCTACTCAATAAATCCTCCATGGTAATGTCTTCAGGTGCGACGTCTGTTTGCCCCAAAATAGCTTTTGAGAGTTGCTCAAGGGGGCTTACTCTTCTTTGGTATACTGCCAAAAATTCTGAACCGAGTGTTGGCGAGGTTTTCTGAGTCGGCTTTGCTGTCATTAACCAGTTAGAAGCTTCACCCTCCATTGCTCCAGATATTGCAAGTACAATCTCAATATTACTTGGATTGTAGGTTTCTACCCAAGCGTCGATAAATTCGCACCATGATTCGGCACTTATATTAGCATTTGGGTTGAATTTTGGCAGACTCACCTGGCTTGTATTAACTGGTGTGCGTGCGGCAACTGAAGATGGTGGTCTTTGTTCCATCTCTTTTCGCAATCGTTGAATTTCTTTTAGAAGTTCACTATTCTGAGTTTCTAATTGTACTGATCCCACTTCTGATGTCAGAGACGTCTCAGGTGGCTGCGTGGACGTTTCGATTCTCGCACGTTTACGGGGTGACGCTTTTGATTTACCACTCATAATTGCACAATTTATTGTTGTTGGCACAAATAACAAACTTAACTTAACTTAACTTAAAATGGTCTATAATAATCTAAATGAGAATTGTCAATAATGTAATCGGTAACTCTTAGAATTAATCGATAGAGCTCGGCAGTCCGCAACCCGCACACCGCGTATCGATCGTCACCGCAATCTGTCTCACCAAACGCTGTGCTGGTCTCGTTCCACCCGCCAAAGGAAAAGGTCCCTGGGTGCTCCAGATTCGTTAATGCTCTAAAACCAGCGGCGTATCCGCCGACAGCTACGAGTCGCTTCGATCGATTCGTATATTCCCAAGGCGTATCTAAATTTTAAGTCAGCGGTTCACCCAGCCTCCAAAACATCGGCAACGTCGTATGCTTCTAATAAATGCATTTCCCTTGAACAAACCAATGAGAACTTCAGTACACTTAACTCTAGGTTTACCCCTCCGCGCTGTTTCATTCCTGCAAATGCCCGCGTAAATCGAATCGGCGCGGTGTAAAATTAATTCAAATTTACAATGAGACATAAGTTTGGGTTCTACACAAAGTGAAAAACGTGCAATTAACTTTTGTTAATTAGTACAATATCATACAAAATAGCTGTTCATACTATAAATTTAGACATTTAGAAATTAACGCATTTTCATTTTATTGATTATTTTTAACTTTGGTTTAACTCGCGAAGAAAAGTGAGCTTTAATTCAGAAATATCAAGGTCTTAAAATGGTTATTTACGAAATAAAATAAAGTACATGAACAGAAGAAAATTAGCTGGCAAACATACGTTTCTAAATTTTTAGGGTCATATAATAAATCTAAATCTAAATCTAGTATTTAGTTTTTTTGGCATTTATTCATATAGATAAAAAATTGAAAAGAGTGAGATAGTTTTATTAATTGTGACTACCTCTATTTTTTGCCACTAAAATTATCCAGTTGGTCTTTTCTGGATTTTGACAAGTGTCGATAAAAATGTTATCTTACATATTTATTTACTTATTAATAATGTAATTTCATGAATATAAATTCCAATCTGCACCTTTAAACCTAACTAATAAACTCTCATAATGACTTAAGCGGTAAATGTGATATTCGTCCTGTTGTTTTATTACTGAATATTTAATTCATGTAACACGACCTATTTTTTAAATATTTCTCCTATAAACTAGAAATTTTAATTTTATATTTGAAATTTTGATTTTCCTCTGGATATTTTAAGTTATACTTGAAATTTAAAGAAAAACAGCTAAGGTTTTGGAATAAAATTCAAAATTTTGATTTTCCCTCAATATCCACAATACATTTAAAGTCAAAATGTTAACACTTTACTGAAAATAGCCGCACTAATCTTGAAATTTTAACATTATCAATTTACAATTTAGATATTTTTTGCCTAATTTACATTCCACACTTTTCAAACTTTTAGTTAATTTAAACCCAGCACTGAATTTTTGCCACTTCCGATTCCTTGAAGAAGATCTGTGTCTAATTATCCCTTTTGTCATTCTTACTTGTTGAGTTTGGTTTTCCTTGTTCCACATTAAACGAATTAAAACTAAAAAAAAAAGATGAGGGTGACATTTAACGTAATTATTAACTAACAAATATGTATGTGACTTTACACTAAATTCTATTTACCTTGTAGGGTAATATTAAATGGGGCTTAGTAAATATTATGTACTCCTTCGATCTTGTATTGGTCAATATCGGTCACCGCTCACTTTCACGTTCTTGACATCACTGTTATTGATATACTTTTCAATCGATAAACTGTATTAACAATAAGTATGTACAATATTTCTATCATGTTTGGATAATATTGATAAGACCAGCCAGGTTTCCCTTTTCTGCATCGTCGACTTGTTGATTAAACAAAAGCCCCATTTTGCCATGATTGACATTAATGTTGAATGACTGAGCACAGAGCGCGCAAGCAAAGAACACCGCGCGCAATTTGAAACACTAGGTTTTCGAGGTATTTGCTGCTTATTGTTGATTTCTCCTGTCAACTAGAAATTATAATTCTGTATTTAAAATTTTGATTTTTTTTTCTGGACATTTAGAGATATAGTTGAAATGTAAATAAAAGAGCTGAAATTTCAGATTTAAATCCCAAATTTTGATTTCAAAGTTAAATATTGATTTTTTTCCAATATCTACTTTAAACTGTTGAAGCCCAAATAGATAAAACTTACAGCTATAACGTCGACATTTAGAATTTTGAATTGTTTTTTCCAAGTTTAATAAAAACTTTTCCTCAGAACTAAAATGTTTAATTATTTTGATCACAATTTCGTTTATAAACAACAGTCCAATTTTAAATTTTCACACTCAAACTTAAGAATTTTTAGAAAAAGTAGACATTTTGATATAAAACTGGAAACCGCTGTTGTTGTCATAAATCTTGATATTAGATGTCTATAATTTTCTACACTTTACATTTATCAGTATTTCATAACATTTTGCTACATATAAATCGCCAGCTTAGTTGGTAAGGGACCTATTAAAACGCCGAAGGTTATGGGATCGAATCCGACGAGTGTCGCTTCTTCCTTTTTCGATTTTTTACAGATTTATTAACTTCTTATGTTTTTTATGCTTACATTATTATTAATAGTTATGTAATAAATCTAAACAGCAGTATGCGTTGGCGTAATCATGATAACTACTCCATGGATTACTCAGTATGATCCGAATATTTCAGGATTTCGTTTATTTTTAACTCCCATGTAAAGCTTCTATTAAAGTATTAAAGATGTGTTTAAAAGGTCTAGTTGTTTATTCCTAAGTATAACTTGGTACTAACATAATATCCATGAATTTCTACGGCCTCTAGAATAGTGATCAACATTTAAGTTTCAAACCAAAAGCTTAATTTTTTTGCAAGCAATAAAACATGAACAGCTATACTTATCGAACACATCAAGTTTTAGATGACAGTACGAACTGAAGAGATAAAAGTATTAATTATTTTATACAATGGTGACATTTTTTTGTGAGGAGACTGTTATTTGGATTCATTATATATTCATTAGTGACAAGGTAAGCACTTAAAAACATAAAAATTAAAAAAAATCTATTAAAAAAAGAAAAAAAAATGGAACTCGTAGGAATTGAACGCATGACCTTCAGCGCCAAAACCAATCTCTTTATCACCTGCTCCAAGGCACTGGAAATGTTAAGTTCAAAGACCGGAATACTATTTATAATTACTTATTTACAATTTTGAAAGCCATTATTATTTATTGTAGTAATCCTTTACAGAATAAGAACTATTCATTACGTAATGTACGCACAAAAACGTCGTAAAAAACGTTCCTTGTGAGGTTTAAAAGTTGAAACTCCGTGACTAAAATTGAAAATTTGGTAATAACTTCCAGTTTTCAAATTTTTATTGTATAAATCAAGAGTTTTTCTCTGAATGATGCATTTCTTTTCAAAACTGCACGTTTGGACTTGGAATTGGATGTTCCTCTCTACATTTTAAAACCCGAAGTAAACGTTTAACTCTATCTATGAAATTTAAAATGAAAGTCAAAAATTTGAGTTTGAAGTTTTGGCTTTCAAGTGACAAGTACATGAATTTAAAGTTTAGGTTGAAAATTTTCATTGTTTTTAAATACTTCGATCTGAAAATTGATGTTTTTGTCCCAAGTTTTGCTGCTGGAAATTCCTAACCTCTAATAATTTCTATCGCCCAAAAAACGAGCTCTATTTTATAAACAAAATTGTCCTTAGCGTTAAAAAAGAGAAAAAACGTAACCCTTGAGAGAAACTTCTATTTAAATTTCAAATTTCAAAAAAATCAACAAAAATTATATTACACAGAAAATAAAGTGTAAATAACCAAAACTGCTTAATTACTTAAATTGAAGATATAAAATCGCAATTAAGTATTTGCTAAATCTTCTTTTTGCTAAAGGTAGGCACATTTTTCAAATTTTAGTAGCAAAAACAAACATCAAACTTGTAATAACCAACACAAAACTATCCTTTAATTGTAGCAAGAAATCAAAAAATAAAACTTAACACAAGCAACTTTATTTATGAAAACGCCATAATTATTTTTATTCGTCCAATGTAAAGTTCCCTAAAAAGTACATATTCTGCATCGAGTGAAATGAGGTGTAGTAAAATAAAAAACAAAATTAGCTGCCACGCATGTTTTATTAAATTCTTAAATTATAGTAATAAATACACGTATACTTAACCAAAATAAGTTTTGAAGTATGAAAACACTTTCCAGTATTCTTGTCTTTAGATTTACATGGAAGGCCGAAGGCACTAAAGGTGTCCTTATAAGATGATTGCCCATATACTTTACATATTCTCACCAGTTTAAATTGGTTCAGGTTCTAAACACAGCAGCACAATACTTAATTTTTGCTCTTGAAGTTCTTCGAGAATGTTTCGAAATGTTATTAATGTATTTGTTAACCGTGATTTTCGGTGATTTTCTTCTGTGTAGTAATTTATGCACATAATTTATAATTAAACATCGAAGTCACCATAACAAATCGAATTATTTAAATACTTAACAGTATTCCAAAGGTTAAGCAAAATGTTTAATAAAACAAGTTGAAATAGAATTGAAAATAAATTTTAGTATTAAAAATACACATTTAGAAAGATCCAGTGTTACTTTTGAAAGCTACCAGCTAACCACAACAGCTTCTCGGATATTTAATTTAGCGCGAGGTTATGTTTTCTGTGTATCCGTGCTTGTAATTGATTCCTCTCCCGCATTAAGCATTTTATCGACACCAAAGCTGTTAAAAAGCTTACATCATCGCAGTAAAGTCATTTCGGCAATACTGTTCGGAGGCTGGATGTGATCGTATAAATATAAATGGAGACTCATATATATATATATATATATATATATATATATATATATATATATATACGGATTACCAAATTCATCGTTTTTAATTCTAAATACCCACTTACATCCAACGATGTTTTAATTTTCCGTTTTGTCTACTAATGACCAAGTATTATTAATTAAAAGAGAATTTATTTTTGCTTTTATAGTTTTTTCTTATTTCTCTTTATCATTCCTATTTTAATTTCATCATATGATTTAGGAATTTCACATACAATAGAATAAGCAGATGATAAACTATCATCAAACATATCATCTTCATTATATGATATCACTGGACGATTTTTATTCCTATCACTCTTTCTTAGTTCAGGTAATGTGTTTTTCTCACTTTTATTGTTTTGAGATGAAGTCTTATTATCAATAGTTTCAGTACTATTTTCAACACATTTACTCTCAAATTTAACCTTTTCCTTTGACTTATTTTCATCAACTAATTCAAACATTTCATCTGATTTATCACTATCAGATTTTTCTACTAAATTTAAGTTATTAGTTTCATCATCATCGCAAATATTAGAATTTTGATTTTCTAATTTAGGTCTTGAGATTAGGAAATTTGTTTCATCAGCTATTATATCTATCTATGACTAAAACACTTTCACTTTCCACGTCCCACACTTTATACACATTCGGTTCATATCCTACCAGTATTCCTTTCCACGACCTTACGTCGAATTTTGATTTACTGGTTTTATTTTACGTACATAAACTCTACAACCGAATACCTTTAAATATTTTAATTTTGGTTTCTTACTATGCCACATTTCATATGGTGTGTTATTTACTTTCCAGGCTTTTATTGGGCTCAAATTAATGAGATACGTAGCAGTCAATACTGCTTCTTCCCAGAAAACCTTTTCTAAACCTGCACCGTTTATCATTGCACGAGCTTTTTCCGTAACGGTTCGCACCATACGTTCCGATACAGTATATCGGAACGTATGGTGTATCGGATACACAATTTAACTATGGGCTACGTGGAACCTTTAAATGATAACTTATACCTTTCTTAATACAAAGACCTTTCATTTCATGTGATACATATTCTCGCCCGTTATCACAATACAAATTTAAAAACTGCAAATTAAAATGAGCTCCACTTTTCGCAACAAAATCTCGAAAGACTGAAAATACGTCTGATTTATATTTAATTAAATATGTCACGCAATAATGCGTAAACTCGTCTACGAAAAGCACAAAATAATTTTTCACATTTATAGTAGAAAGAGTGATTGGACCACAAACATCCGTATGGACAATAAATAATGGTCTTTTCACATGACTTTTGTCTTTAGCTCTGTTAAAAGGTAATCAGGCTTGTTTTTCATTTATACAAGCTTCACATATGTCATTAGGCATTACTTGGTTAATTTCACTTATATCATTGAACATTTGTTTGTTCTTTATTGCCAAAAATTTTAATTTCCAAATTTGACCTAACCTTTTATGCCATAATTCATAATTACATTTTTCAGAGCAACTGACTGTGTTTATTGAATTTGTCATGTTCGTATAAACCATAAATTCAACTGCAGTTAAATTATTTAGTGGCTTACCTGTCATTTACGACCTTACCATCTTTATTTATTATGATATCATTTCGATTGAAAATGATCGTCATACCAGCCTGCTGCATTTTCCGCACCGACAATAAATTGTACGGTACCACACCACGGAACAATACACTACTTCTTCCAATTTTCTTGGAATGCCCAAGTTGGTTGTCACCTTTAACCGGCACTTTTTCTGTGGTGGTGAAAATTCCACATACTGTATTTTTCACCATCAAAGGGTTCAATTATTTTTCGCACTTGTAACCTTTCCATTATCTTTGAGAAAGTTTATCAATTGCTGACGAATATAAACCCTTTTAACACTGCATAATTTTATCACAATTGTCCTGGGCCCATAACCTATTGGAAATGGAGTGTGTATGAATGATTTAGTTCAATGAAACACCACACTTTAATTATCGAGACTTTATTTATACGAGAGGTCTCGGAAGGTGTGTGTTGTCGCAACGAAATTATAATCTCAACTTCACAGTCGAAAAGGAATCTTTTCGTAATATTTTCAAATGCATCTGGCCCATTTCATGATACAATGCTAATATACATGTCAACGTTAATCCCTTAAAACCTATATTCAGAAAAAGGACTGACCAGCGTTCTTAGAATTAATCATCCACCTAAGAGTGTTCAAAATAAGTTGAAGTACCCGTATCAGATTTCATTTCGTAAAAGATACACAGAAATCCATAAGGTATTCGAGGGTGTCTAATATTTTACTTTAAAATAAGCACCGATAGATTTGTGCTGTCACGCTTTGAACGTGATTTCCTACATTTAGTTTTGGAAAAAAGACTAAAATTTCAAAAAAAGTCGAAATTTTGATAAAATTTCGGAATTCTTCGGAAATTAAAACTTCGATTTCCAATTTTTTCGAAGAATCTAATGTTCCAAATTACGAATTTTTAAATTTTGAACGAATTTTATAAACCGAAACTTGACTAAAATTCGATTTTAAAGCTGCCATTTTAAAAAGGAGCATTTTCCTAGTTTAAACTTAAAAGTTTCAAAAAAAAATCGAAATTTAGAAGTATTTTCAAGAAATAGAAAATATTTATAAACATTTAAAATTTATTCTCGAAATTTCATTTCCAAATTTTGATTTCGAATTAAAACTTTTGAGAAATGTTGCAGAAATTTCAAGGTTTGTTGACCTTAATCCCTGCACTACAACTTAAGTCTAGAAATTTTTACTTTAGATATGAAATTTCAACTTTAAATTAAAAAAATAATTCATAAAAAGACAAAATATGTACTGATCACCTAAAACAATTTAGATAAATTCGTGTAAACACATTGATCACTCTCAAAGCTTATAGGAAACTTTATATACAATCTTATGTATTATTCGTTACATAAAAATCATCTTTTCGTTAATGCCCATTTTTAGTATCTTGGAGGCTGCGTTTTGATAAATCCTTCCTTGATATTACGGGAAACACATGTGTGAAATTACATACTCCTAGATCTACCAGTTTAGGTTGTGTGTTTTCTGTCAGTCGGTGCTTAGAGATTTATTAAATATATCCCCAAATTAAACTGACTTGCTATTGCATTTATTTGAAAAAATCGAGCAATTATAATGTTCTTAGGTTTCCTGGGCCATTTGTATTCAGAGATATATTTTTTTCAGTCTCAATGCTTACTAAAATGTAAAAGAAACATCGAATACCAATTATTTTTATCTAGTCTTCGTTTTATAATCCGAAGAGAATCAAGGCAAAAAGGGCGCTATAGGGACAGAAAAGTGGCTGTGACATTTTTGTAGGAATAGTTTAGCAGATAATAAAGGTACCCGATTCTCAGTGACCGCACTTTCAATCGTAGACGCACTTTATGCAGCCGCACTTTCAACACCACTTTTTGCTAACCTCTACTAAATTTTGATAAAATTACTGGATAAACATGAAATGTAATATTTTCCGTCCAAGCCAGGGGGTTTAGTTGTTAACCAAAACCTAACACAATTTCGAGGAATTTTTTCATGGTAAGCAGTTACATATTTCTTTTATTTTTATTATTAATAAGGTGGCTAAATGATAAACTGTAGGGTAACTAATTACTGAAACAACTAAAAAAAGTAAACAAACACATACCTAACAAAATCTGCTTTATTCAAAAATAAATATATACATAAACATATACCAGTCAATTAAATAAAAAAATATACAAATAACAACAATAAAGCTAATTATAATATAAATAAAAATAAATAAAATAACACAAGTAATAAAAAATTACAATTTACATATTGTTTGACAAAAAATCAATAATTTGAAGGGAACACCCTAATGTCCATTCTTTGTTCCGGTACCTTCCGATCGTGCTTATATTAGTTGCCAAATGGAACCATTGGGTAGAACAGATGCATTTTCACAATAAGGTTGGCACTGTTTTACAAATCTGAATGTTTTCACCTGTTTTGCTTTAAATGTAATCAAATAGGTGAACCATTCTGAATTCATGGGTCTCAAATAATAACACAAATGTAATAGCTCCGGTGCAAGTATTTATATTCTAAGAAAATCTGAACAAATGTCCATAGATTTGCAACAGCTCTGACAATAAACATTATCAATTTCATCGAAATCCCAAATAAATTCTTGACCATTTGATATGGATACTTCATTTTCATATTGTTGCGCGTTATCGCTTCGAATGATTAACACTTGGTGAATTGTTACCACTTTATTTCAAAACTGAATTCGGAATTCTACAATTGTAATTTGCTAACTGACTGACTCTGAGGGAAAAAGCGACCGCCTTGTAAAAGTCTCGGTTGGGTTTCTTGAAGAACCCAGCAGATAAGGTTTATCGTTTGCCGAAATTTCTGGAGCGCTTATCTGCCATTTGATTTATTATCGCGGCCGCTTCCCCTTATCAAATTTTCTAGAAAATTCCAAACTAAACTTTATAATTACTTTTTGTTGCACTATTCCCTTTTGCAGTGATCAACTCACTCGCCACTTACCAGATTCCTCTATATTCAAGGGTCAGTCCTTGATGGCATACGTGCACCATTCTCCGTGCTCTTTGTGGAAAGGTCCTTTACTGCTGTGTAGCTTGATTTTTGCATGAAAAGGCGATCATGGAATGAATATTTTCTAATGTGGCAGTTGCTACACCTCTCGAAGTAACTGGAAAACTGGACCACAATATGTTTTAGTGCACTGGCGTATTAAGAGGCGATAGGTACTCCAAACAAATCCGGCAGCAAGAAAACTTGAAATAAAGAGAATAAGCTCGTATGGAAGAGGTAAGCTTAAAAACGTCCCGCAATCGAAATTGCGGGAAGCTATAATTTAACGTCTCTGCGCATTACCCAGCTGGTGACTTTTATCGTTTGCTTGCTATCAACTTATTATTGCTGTTTACATTTTTGATCTGTCAACTTTGGAGGTTATTGGATTATGAAACTGCATAATTCTGTGTATTATGAAGAATTTACATTTAACAAGGATCAAACCGGCAAGCGATTGTGTTATAGTTCAAGTGCATGAGTCGAACTATTATGTTAATGGAATGGGAGCCGTTTATTGACAGGAAGATATTATTATAAATAAACTATAAGTAATAATATTTTAGCATAAAGATAGATTTTTTATTTAGGAATCCAAAATAAAACAGATCAGTTTACGTCACTGAATCTCAATGTTTCCAGCAGTTGCGTTGTTGAAGATGTTAAAAAAAAATAAGTTACGATCTTACTAAGTATTTTAATGAAATATGATAAGGTAATCTAACTAAGTGGAGAAGTAGCATATATTCTTTCTATTGTGCTTTGATTTATTGCACCTGTGCGGAAAGGTAAGGCAATTTAAATATCTAGGAAATGAAAACAGCTAACTCAGATATTTATTAATGAGTTTTAATTCATTTTCCCCCTCGGCCAGTTACTCAAAACTTAATACTTTTAGCAAAGAAGTAGCATAAACGTTACATTATATATTTTTGTTTTTAGTTTAAATGCAAATGAGCAATTTAAAGGAGTGAATAATTTTAAATATTTCTCAATGAGCGCAACATTGAAGAGACAAACCGCCGACCATTTGCCTGTGCTCTAGTCGTCAATTAAGCGGATTCTATCTTATCAATTTCTGTACCCATTGGATCTTGATTTATATCATGCAAATTGTACTCCAGGTGAAAAGAACCAAAATATTAATAAAAAAGTCAGTGAATTAATGAAAATGTTTCATGCAGAACGCAACCCACTATATCCATCTATTGTGACTAAATTTCCAAGAAGCTATCTAGCGGGCCCTCCAGCTACCCCACCCCTCATTGGTTTGTGTGGAAAATTGTATTTAAATGTGAACAAATTTGTGACCCACCTTACACCTTATAGATGCAGTATATTGGAAACATTTTACTTAATAGATATTTGTGGTCCTAAAAAAATCAACACTGTTGGTGTTAAAGATGCATTAATTCTGTATGTCTCGTTTAATTTAATAATGGAACGCACATTGCCATTGCAAGGAAAATTAGTGCTTTCAGTTACTTGGTTTTGTTGACGTTAATTTTGCCAGTTTTCGATGTTTTACTTCGTTTCTGCCTCATTGAAACCGGCATTATGAGTTTTGCCCAAGATTTTGACCCTAGGTACAAGGTAGTAGTTTATTACAGTTCGTGTTAATTCTTCATTATATTGGGTACAGCCTACGAAACTAATAGACTTAGACAACACGTTTTGAACGATATACTGAAGTGAATAATAATTTAGTTGACCTTCTCCGATTGTTTTCAGAATCGACCCTTCAAGTGTCGTGAGAATCTGAAGTAAGGAATCAGATGGATACTTCAAGTACCCTTCATCTAGGGATTCGATCATCTTATCAGTTTCGGAACCGTCTTTCTTTTTTGTTATCGATCTCACGCAATCTAAACATGTTGTCCATCTTTCAATTTTGCGGACAACAAATCGGAAAAAGTAGACTTGGACGCATGAATTTACTTTGCACACATTATAGTCATAAAAATGGCGAAAGCCGTGTTGTTCCTGATTCATCTCCCCTCGTTTGATGATTTTCTTTAATACCATTTTCTATTAATTTGTTTCGTTTGTCGGTCTGTCGTCTTTAATATTTAGAAGCGTTTCGAAAGTTTCTGTGCCTTCTACATTTGATCCCTTCGAAGGCTTTATTAGATAATAAAAGCCTATTAGTCTGTGTATCTGAATAAATAAAAGCGGATCTGGTTGATCATGAGACCCGCAGCATCCCTGAATCATCCCAAACATCCCCTGGAAATATAAAAAAAAAACAGTCGTTGCTTCAAGCAGGAAAATTTAAAAAGGTGAAGAACACATATTTACAGTACGGTTTTTTTATTGTTTAGATGTTTAGATTCTTCGTAACATTCTTATATTTTTTGCCGTTTTTCACAACTGGGGACTTATTTTGGTTTTTTTAACACGTTTCGGGTGTGTAAAATATGTTTTGACTAAATTCCATTAAAAAAAGCGCTATAATACTTCAATCGCACATATTATACTGTACCTCAAGCGCATCTTGATTCAGTCAAGCTATCATAAGGAACTGCAACTTGCATTCTTTTTTCAAAAATTGCATCAGCTCGATTGCAGTCTTAAGAGTTGCGTGGAAACCAAGGCGAGTAATTTCTGATGAAATTGAATAATTCCGGGCCTTGGAATCAATTTCCCACTGCTGCAAAAAATTTCACCATTTCCTACAAAAATTTGCTCATATTACCAAATTTTAATATAAACTTCACATGGTTTTACAGAGCGTCCCTCCAGGAATCGTAGCGATCGATATCTGGCGAAGTACTCATCTAAATAATTTGAAAATCTGGCAACTTAGCAAAGTCGGTGAGGCGAACACAATTAAAATCCGTAAAGTTCTAGCACCTCCGGTTATACGAACTTCGTTATTTTAAATGAGAAACTTGCGTTTTTTGGATTCTTAAAATTTCAGATATCTACATTTTTAGAAAAGAATTCGCGGAGCCTTGCATCTGTCAATTTTTTTTTTCTTTAAATACAGTTATCTCAAAAATTTTAACTTTTAAGAACAATGTTGGTTATCCAAAGCGTCCTTAAAATATTAAATGGAGTCCAAAAATCTAGAGTGTTTAAAATAATATAGTTGGTGTCAACTTTCGGTAAGTTTGGATCATATTTCCGGTAAATTGCCATTGCTATTGCAACGTTTTTCAGTTCTAACTACAGCTCGAAAATGTTCCTTCTTTATTTCTCCATCAGGTGTCTTGCAGAATAAAATATATCTTAGTAAGAATATTAACGATGCACATATAAATTTTACTACAATAAATTCCTTGGACATAACGAAACTTCGTAGATTTTTCACCAAGTGCGAAAAATCAGAAATGAACCATAAGCGTCGTGATTCAGATGATTCGGTGTTGCTATCACAGCTTAACTTGGTTCCATAAAGGCCGAAACATTTCCACACGGCACGATTCCATGTGGCACCATCGGATGTGAAGACACCCACGAAGAAACCAATATTTTCCATCAATATAATGCACTCCACTATGAGTTGGGATAGCAAATTTCCCGGAACAGCTTCTTTACTGAGAAAAGGTGCTATATTTTGTACCCAGTTTACTCGAAAGGGCCGAAACATGAAAACTGAAGCGTAATCTGTCCTAACTTTTCTTTGACTCTCTGGAGTGTGCTCGTCGAAATCAGTGAAGCCCAAAACATATAGATTTGTTGTATCAAAAGATACACCTTTGCCTAGTTTCATTTTATAACAAACAAACTGAAAATCAAGTTCACCTTTAGCAAATTCTTTGCTCCATTTTTTATAATAATAGAAAATCGCCGAGCACAACAAAATACGTCTACTCTTTTTATCTGTCAAAAACAAACTAAGTATGCTATGTACTTGAAACTGTGAACATATGTTCGGGACATGTGTACCAACACAACAACAACAAATCGATAATCAAATGTACGTTGCCCGCGAAATTTAAAAAGTCACCTAATTTTTTGAATAGACCTCCTATACATATTTATAATGAATCCAATAAGTAAAAATATTAAATAAAAGTAAGGATCAGAAGGATTAATCAAAAACAAAAACATAAAATGCTGGTAGCAGTAATCAGCAAGTTCAAATTTTCTGAATAATCTATTCATTATTTCCTACTTATAACAAAAATACTACAACTATGAAATTTTTTTTTATTCGGTAATAAAAATAGACCATTCTATTTAAAATTTTTTTAGTAATTCTTGGACTTGCCAACCTTCACTCTGCAAATAAAAGATATAAAACAACATTTTAATAGTTTATGGAAACTAAAAGACTATCAACGATTGTTTATGTCGCAAATTGGTTACTACTACATCATACTGAGAGTTTACAAATGGCTACATCGGTGTCCTATCTCCGGATATAGGAAATTAGGAAATGCACCCATCAAAACCACCATAAACTCTATATTATTTTGCTGCATTTTTATAGGGCTATCCAAATATGTAAAAATATACAGGGAGCTCTTTTTTTTAAAAAAAGTAAGATTATATCAACAGTGTCACATTCACTGAAGATATATATCTACTTCGATCCCCATCGTCAAAGTTGATTAAACGTCGGTAATCGAATTACCCGAAGTCATATAACTCGAGGCAACTTTGGATACAATCAAGTCAATCACGTGCAGGAATAAAGGATGGTTCTGAAAAAAAACAGAACCCTACTTTGTAGATAAAAAAATATCAGACGTCTACTGGTCGACCAAAAACTAAACTATGTGTAATTATTATAAAAGTTACACAGAAATACAGCAATAAAATGGAAAGATCAGACGACTTACCTGAATATTCAGAGATGAATTTTCCCCAATCTTCCTTTTTTTATTGGAGTCCAGATTTGACGAAATTTCGCGTTTCCGTTTCTCGCTTTTGATACTACTTCCATCAGCACTGAAACTATCCTGATCCTTTTTGGAACTGTTTCTCTTGCTATTTGCAACTCCATTTAATTTTTTTTTAACTTTACAGGAATGCAATTCGACTTTTGATCTAGCCCAATCAGTTTGACTAGAACTAGCATTTTGTTGAACCCTTATTTGAATCGGCATCTGAAATAAAATTAAATAGTCAAACAAGTAACAAAACAATCATTTTAAAATTAACACTTATATCAACAAGTTGCTTGCATGCCTTTTAAAATTAAATTCGCTTAAAATTAATAGATCATGCAGCGAATTTCAAAATGTAAAAGTTCATTAAGTTATAATTTTGAAACAGCTACTTTCGCTTTGTGGACTTTTCCTCTATTTTTCAATTACTTTCAACAAAAACGCGCAACAACTGGTGTCAGAAGTGGGATGCTGCTAATGTTGATCTTCCGAACATTGCATTGATGTAAGTCCCCAATCTGCGAAGGTAAGCCTCACATATGGTATCTTGATAGTCCACCCTATTCTCTCCTGTCAGGTATGATGCCCCAATGTGATATGATGCGGAGTAAGCAATGATAGGCACTCTGAGAGGCAGGATTGATGTGAAATCCGTTAAAGAAGGACATAGTTTACATATGGGTGACTTAACTAACCTCCTGGCAGCTTCATATGCTACTGCGAGTCTAAGAATACCAGCAGGGAAAGACCCAAATCTCATTGATGCATCAATTGAAAGCCCAATTTGAGTAACATTGTTATGTACTGGGCCCTGCACTGCTGTTATGCCGTTGATACCTGCAAGCTTTAGGACATACAATGTACCGCACCAGTGCCCTGTGGTATGGGACATACTGACGTGCTCTTGAGTAATCTGCTGTCCAAACCTGTTAATTAAGGCTTTCCTGGTGTATCTTACCACCTCCCCCTGTCCAGAGTAATGATTGCACAACCACCAATTGCTTTTGTTGCAACAATCAAGGTCAGGGCTGCTCTGAGGCTCTTTTGGTTAATCATCGTCCCTATTCTAGACAGTGTTGATACTTCCTGACCATTCCCGCCTTTAAACGCACGACTGCTGCGTTTATATATGTGTGCAGGATTTGTTCATTGTGACCTCGAAATCTGAAGTAGGCCCACACTGCTGCCTGCTGACATGCGTTATCAAGTGATGCAAGGTTGCATACGGGCAGTTTGTCACCTTGAGCTAATGCTGGATCAGTTCCCACAGCAAGTCCTGCCTCTCATGCTGAAGCTAAAAATTTGTAACTGGTTATTTCTGCATAGTTAATAAAATAAAGAGAAAAAGCAATACCGTAACAAAAATTTCAATAAAACAATATTCACATCGTTTATCTTCCGGTTTCATCCCATTGCCTTTTAAATGAAGCATTTTAAAAATTGCAAGGTCAAACCCATATTGTGGTTTAATTTTTTTAATATACCGGTTCAACGTTACAATAGATGGTACAGCCAAAATGTTATGGTTTTGCAAATGCAAATATGTTTTCCTGCTTTTGATGCGTAAAATTAAACACTCCAAAACCAATCGTCTGGTGTAAGCAAGTCCTGTTTTGTCTTTTACATTGGCTTGAGCATAACTCGCCCTCTTAGCCTCCTGCATTTGCAATGGGAAATCTTTTATCATGTCTTCTAGCTTTCGCTGGTCAAGTTTACAACAGCGCTTTAACAAACTATTCAATTTTTCCCATAGATTCAGTCTGGAACAGAAAGTTAGGAGGTTTTGCAAATTTGACCTAACTTGAAACATGTAGACATAGCAGCATTAGGGGAAACCTCGAAGAGTTAAAACAATTTTTACATTTTATCGCATATCTTGCAATCGGAAATAGACGTTCGGCTAAAACTTTATCATTTTATAGATTTTTTGGTCGAATAATCGTTTTTATACTAAAAATAAATTCAGGAGATATGTAACCCTTGAAAATATAATTCAAACGCAATAGGACGTTTTGTGTCAACTCTCCTCATATCGAGGTAAGTTGAAACAGTTAACTAGGTGAATTGAAACACCAAAGAATTGTTACTAAATAAGAATAAAATAATACTAAAACACGTCGCCATTAAAACATTTTGTTGCAAATTAACTTTAACGTTTTTATTCTATTCTGATAAACAATTGTGGCATATGTACGACATTTGTCTACCAACACAGACTTCGTGTGCCCATGTTTTGCACTCTAGGCATTGTACCCACTTTTCGTTTAGCTTGCTATTTGAATATGCTTCCAAACAACACAGACAAAACATGTATCATCATGCTCTTTGGGCACGATCTTTCGATTTTGCGCATTTTTTTTCTTAGGTCTGTTAGCTTCGATGGCAGCTAGTTTACTTTTAACGGGAGAGTCAGTTTAGATAGCTGACTTTATTTTTCTCCTTTTTTGTTGAATTTCTTTCCTTGGCGCAGCTTTGGGAAGGGGTCTGACAGGTTCTGGGGAAAAAATATGTGGCATTGATCGACTCTCAAATAACTTCCACGATTTGTCATCATTCTCAGATAAAATTGGTGTTTGAAATTGTTCGCTGGCTCACTTGCACTTTTACTTTTAAGGTAGTCAGCCCTGTGACTGCAAGGTGATTCTAATGGGGTTTAAATTGACGTAAAGTAATTAAGAACTTCGTTGGACTATCTTATGTAATTTTTATTTTTGCGCTCAGGTTGACAACTGACTATACTGCTAGCTTCTCCGCGCTTACAGCCTTTTCTTGCGAGGTTGCTGCGTTTCCTATTAATACAATATTCAACATATTCCCCCCTTTAAAGGGTACTTCAAAAAGTTATAACAAAACACAACATAAAAAATTATACCCAATAAAGATTTTTTGAACATCAGTTGGAACAAAATTGACACTCACTTCGTTTCGGTAGTTTACCACGCATGGCTTGGCTCTCGTGATCACTTGATTCTCGTTAATAACCAAGGCACTCCTGGACACATTAGCAATGCTGACGAATCCATTACTGTCAGTGACGCACTCTTCTATGTAGCTTTCACGGCCAAGTTCGCCTTTGAACCGACCCTCTACGTAACATTCGTTACAGCAAGTTCCATTTGACTTGACCGCTACGAATGCTACGGTGCCTGGAGCTGTTACTATTGCCTCTTTTTCCCAAAGAGTAACCTTTCTTTCAGGGATATTGTCCATAATTACATTCACTTTTCTTTGATCAAGTACTCGGACTTCATCTCCTTTTACTACGAATAAAGTTGCATTTTTATTCAAAAATTCTTGTCCTATCATCACCGGTATCATTTGAACACTCGTAGATACTATCAAAGCCTTCACCATTTAGGTGGCTTCGTCTACCCTTAATTCAAATGTTGTTTCTGCTAACACATCTATTGATCCGCCTGCATATCCGTTTATTGTGACCTCAGACGGCTTCCATATGAGATTCAAAGCCCTCGCATCATCTTCTCTTATCGTCACTGGAGCACATCCTGAATCTACAAACGCCCCTGTTGCTTGGCCGTTAATTTGGCAGTCGAAGAAATATTTTTCATTGTGGTTCGGTTTGTCTACGTGTGCTAAATGGGCTACTTGTTTATTCGCACGGCAGTTCTTAGCTAGGTAACCAATTCGTTTGCATTGATTACATCGCATCAGTTGTTTGGGGCAGCTATTCTAATTGTGCCCACTTTCCTTGTAATGGAAACATTTTCCCATTACCCCTTTATCAGGCACGCGTTTGGCGTAAGGTTTGGTAAACTTATTTGAAGTAGTCTGAGCCACTTTCGATAGCATCCTTTCTTTGCTCAGGTAACCGGTGGCGTATTGGATTTGCCTCTGGACTAGGTTTTTGATTTGTACCTTTGGCTTTTGAGATGGCTTTTCAGTTTTCTTTCCAATTTTGTTCGGATCGAAATTCTGAGGCTTTCCTCGATATCCGGGTGCAATCTTCTTTATCTCTTCCATGGTATAAACTTTTGGTTCAGCCATTTCGGTAGAGTTTGGTAAAGTTTTTGTATCCACACAGGAACCAGAACCGGGCAAGATACAAGCGTTCCAATTGGTCGGTTCTGACATCATAATCGTGTGTTTGACTATTTCGTACGCAAGCGCATTCGCAGTAAAATACAATTGACAGTTGAGACAACCAATTACTATTGATATACGTATTATTAATAATATTTTAGTTTTGTTATTAATGTTTTGTAGTTGTTTAGACTGTAATTATTTGCATGTCGGGCCCAACTTTCGGATTGTTAGTTTAAATAGCTGTTATTGAAAGACATTTTAAATAGGGCTTAGTAAACTTTTCGTTTGTTAAATGCCAGATTTAAGAAACTAACGCATATTAATGCACAATTTGAAAGAAGTGTGTGTGATTTACAAATTAATATACCTAACAGTGGATTGTGTGTATTTATATTATACAATAAAAGAAATAATATGTGATTTCCAACTAATTTTAAGTTGAAAGAAATTGCAATTTCTGAATAATCTTTTCAAACTCGTCTAGGCATAAATTTGAAAAATGATACAAAATTGTGGTTGCAAGAATACAGTGAAATTACTAACACGAATTGGATTATTAAAAGTGGTATTTAGAATCCTCGTACGTGTTTATTTTAATTATTGTTCAAGTGAAAACTGCTTTAAGTGCTTTGAGCGATTTTTGATAGGGAAAAAATAATGGTTTGCGTTACCATAAGGCTAATTCTCGTAGGCGACACGTTCCGATGCTTACAGTTTATTTACGGAGTTAGTTTTCTAAATGGATACCCCTCCCCCTCTTTTAGCTTTATTTTTGACAAATTCAAAAAATTAAAAAGCTGCATTGATTTAATTTTTTTATAAAATAAATTTACATTGTTTTATTCATTTTTCTGCCGTATAAATAACATTTTTCATTAACCCTTTGCCACAATATTAAAAAACCATACCAGAAGTTTTATGATACAGACGCATCATATGAAAAGTATAAAAATTAAATAGCACTATTTTATAGTGATATTAAAGCTACAATCTCTTCCAATAAGATAACTACTACACAACGCAGTTGTCAAAACTGCAATATTTGCATTCAACTAGAAATTGGGTACGGTCGAGAATATGTAAGAAATGGGCGTAAATTAACACTCAATCATGACGTCAAAACCTACCAATTGGAACGCTTGTTTCTTGCCCGGTTCTGTAGTCCAGAGGCAAATCCAATACGCTAACCGGTGTAGATTTACAGAGACGACAAATATTCAGCATATAGTGCTTCAGGTGTTTTGTATCTGCCTGCCCTTGCACCAGTCTGAATATTCGGATCGTTTATTTCGTCAATAACGCACGAAACTGCATCTCGTCCAGTAATTTGGCGGCCGTGGATTAAATTCCCGAGAGATATTTTTCAACGTTTTGAGTTTTGTGATGCTGTAAGAATAATATATGATAGCGAAGGTAATCTTTTAAACCATGTGTTTACCCACGAATCATCTTTTTTTTTTCCTTTTTCACAGCTCTTAAATTATTCGAATAAGAGGCACTCGAGTATTAATGTAAGTACATTGTACCTATTGTTAGATCGACGTATAATTCGATCTTCGTGGGCGTTAAAATCAAAACTCACGTCAATTCAAAATTATATTTTCGACACTTCTTCGCACATGGAAGGTTGGTCTCGTTATTCCCTGACCCTCGGGCCACACACACTTTGAACCTTTCCCTCTATCTGCCCCGGCGACCGAGAGTAGAGAATTTGACATAAACCATATGCGCTTTTGAAAAGCTTATTAGATCTTATTCTAACACTATTTTGGCTTTAAGCTACCCTTGATACATTTTTTATAAACAACAACCTAACCAATGTATGTTTCAAAATTAAATAGACCAGTGCGTCTATCTTATCTATTTTTTAGAATTATAACATTTTAGTTTATGTTCATTTATTTTTTGTTTTTGCGTTTTATTTTTCATCAGACCGATTGTTTAACGAAACAAAAAATGTAAAAAGTATTTAGTCAGGTAGAAGAGCGCATGTGCAGTCTCAGTGGCCGAACAAAAAGCCTTAGAAAGAATTTTTCTAAAGGAAAAATACTATGAGCGGTAATTATTTTTAAGCTCTACAAATCACCAGGCGAAGACGGAATCTTCCCAGCCCTGCTGCAAGAGGGCCTAACGGAGCTTATGACTCCACTAACTCAACTATTTAGAGCTAATTATGGTCTGAGGTTTATTCCTCAAACCTCGAGGGAAATTAATATGGTTTTCATCCCAAAGGCTGGAGGGCCCAGCCTAAATCTTATAAACAAACTTAACCTCATTTTTCCTGAAAACAATGAAGAAAATCATAGATTTTCACATTAGAAGCAACTTGCTAATACAGGACCAATTTGCTTATCAGTCAGCATTCATCGATATAGAGGGTGCCTTTGACAACACCTCATACGAATCCATAAAAAGAGCTGCACAAAACAAGGGCTTTGAAACAACAACCCAGTGGATACAATCGATGCTTAGAAGAAGAAGAATCAAATCAAACTTAGCAGGAGACTCAGAGTAGTATAGATTAAAGGGTTCCACAACCCATTTTCGGCACGGTTTTTGTATTAAGGGTTCTGCATCAAGTGTTTAGCACGGGGAAGATAGGGAAGGGTTGAGCACATCGTTTCAGCACGAGGCGTGAATGATGGTGCGCAGTAGGATGTGTGGGGGGTGAGGTGCGGTAGGATGTGTGAGTGTGGCAGGGGTCTGTGCTCTGGCGGGGGCCTCTGCTGGGGCTTTCGCTCGCGAGATGTGTCTATTCAAGTCTATTGGGATTTAATAATAATGTCGGCTGATCGAAAGATATCGTTTGAGGTTTGGAGATATTGGTGGGAGTCCGCGTTGTTTTGTGGGACTAATCGAAAGATGTCGCAAGGTGGCATGAAAAGTACGTGTTGTTTTTTAATAGTGTTTATTTTTGATATGTATACAAATATTATGGTATTTGAAAAAAGTCAATTAAGATATATATGTTTATTTACGTTATAAATGAGCTTACAGTTTTTGTTTTAGTAATAATAATAGCATAAACACGAGAAACTTTTTAATTCTTTTGATGATATGAACATATTTTTACATCTCTAGGTAAAACTCCGACACATTCGTATTTTTCGTATGTAGTGGGATCCCAAGAACCGCTTTCGATGCATCCAACATTAACACATTGATTTATATAGAATAAGGATTCTTCAGCACTCAATTGCGAACGACAAATTTCACAATTTTGCTTTGATGTCGGGTTTCGCAAATGTAGAAGATCCGTAGCATAGCTATCACTTGAATAGTAATGTTCCCAACAAGGTAGACTCCTTTAAAGTCTTACGTTCTCTTGCAGATATAAAGGTAAATTTTGCCAAACACTTTCTAATTCGAGAGGTTTCGCGTAATACAATAAATGCTTGAATGAGAAATGTTGAAATTCCTCTTTGCTGAACTCAATTAATTTTTTTCCAAGCAAACGTTGATGAAATAATTCGCATTCTTTCGGTAACATTTTTATAAATTCCTCGTTACTAAAATCATCTAAGGTGTGTTTTTTTTCCTCATCTTGATGAGATTCGAACGTCATATTATCTGTTATTTTAAAAAGAAAAAAACAAAAATGTTAATATTTGTTTATTGTAAGAAAGAAAACTTACAATATTAAAATGATTAAATACCTTATAATATAGACAATGCATAAACACGATACATATAAGATTATAATGAAAAAAATGATAAAAAAAGGTAGGAATACATTTTTGGAGAATATAATATATATGAAAAAAATATTTTAATCAAACAATGTAAAGTTGAGATTCTTCAAACTCGTTCATACCTTCATTATTTGCGATCTCGTTGTAGACAGTTGAGCGTGCGGTGGAAGGCGATTTCCTAGCTTTCAACACTTCCAGATGAAAGAGAGTGTCCAACATGTCATGGTTAATCAGGTAATAACCTCCGTTGCTGATGTCGGTAATGTCTTTGTCGCTTAAAGTATTAAAGCCTTCAGGTAAATAAAGCCTTTGGTTGTCATTCAATTCAACCAAAAGTCGAGGACCAAACTTGGTAGAAGCCTTGCGGATGGAGACGGATGGAACTGAGTTAATTGAATTTTTCTGCAGCGTTCACTTTTAATTTCTTGTTTGAATGGTATGATGATGATGATGATGATGAGGTTCCACCATTTGCGGATTTTTTCGACGACACACCGTTTGAAGACATTTTATAAAATTTTGGAGCAAATAAATTGCAAAGCAAAACTTTGGAGCAAATAAATCGCGTGACGCACTAATCAAAGATTTAACTAGAAATGATTTTACTTTCGTCAAGCAAGAGGCATATTCTATTTTGAGTAAGGGGGGTTGTTTTTATTTACATCTGGCAATTCCATTAAAAACATATGTTTTACAAATCCTAAGTAGGGAACATACCATAAATGTACGTTCATATCATTAAAATGCTTTTTTCGTAATTGACGTGTACGCGCACTTCTGCACTGAGAGTAAAAATGAAATTGTGTGATCGCTGTGGTAAAACTTATCAGAAATTCTGAATTAAACAGACATATTGTCAGTATTCAGAAGAGAAAAAAGATAAAGAAAAACAAATCAATTTTATGCGAAACTTGCGGAATAGTGTTAACAAAAGCTCAACTCAAACGTCATAGTCATAAATGCTTGGGTAAGTTCCTTTAATTTGTCATTGATACATTTTTCTAAAGTTTAATGCATCTATTTAGAAAATAATCAATCGATCAGTACACATGTGAATAGGACACCAGACAAATTGACTTATTCTCAAGACTCAGGTATAAATTTAATATGTATTTCTATTTATTATTGTAATATTCATTTCGTAGGAAGTTCTTCGTCTGAGAAATCTCGCAAACTTCATCGTCGTCGTCGCACACGTATGGTGAGAAATTGTGAAAAATGTCAAGTTCAAGTTCCTTCTAACAAATGGTCAAATCATATTCGAACAAACTTGCATCTTTGTCTTTGTCTTCCAATCTCCATATGGGGTCAGGAATATTTTCCTCTTACCCCTTTGTCGCTCTGTTCTGAATAAGAACTTTAACACCTCACTTGTTTCTTGCTGCCCTTTTTCCTCTTTAGCGATTTAGACCTTCCGTGTCCTTCTCTCTTGCGTTGCAGATCTTTCTTATCTGCTCGTACCGTGAGTTACTCTTTTGCCCTTTTTGAGATTTAGACCTTCCATGTCTGCCTCTCATCTGCTGCAGATTTTACTCTCTGCCTTTATCTCTCTTTCTGTAGAAACATCCTCTTAATGCGCGTGTGGAGCGACTTGTTTTTCTTTCGCCTACTAGCCATTTGACCTTGCCCTCGGGAAACCACACTAAAACCCGAGGTTAGTAGACTTCCTTATCTTCTTAAGACCATCCTAGGTCTTTTGACTCTTGGATAATCTTGTGGTTCATAATCCACTACTTCCCTAAGTAGTCGATTTGGGTGTATTTCAGCTCTATCAAACTCTCTTCTTGCGGCTTTTTTTACCGTTTCTAATATCGTTTCTATTTGTAAATCTTCATGAATTCTTCGGTTGGTTACGAACCAGGGAGCGTTGGCTATCATTCTTAGCGTTGTGTTTTGTACTGTTTGCAGTATATTCATGTTTGATTTTGCTGTATATCCCCAGCACGCTGCACCATAAGTCATTATAGGTTGTATAACTGCTTTGTAAATTAGTCGTTTGTTTCTAAGACTTAGACGGCTTTTTCTGCACAGAAGTGAATAAATTCTTGTCCTTACCATTATTGCTTTCTTCTTAGCGTGTTCCATATGTTTCCTGAACGTTAGCTTTTTATCTAGAATTATTCCTAGATATTTTGCCTCTTCTGTCCAGGGAATGTCTTCGTTGAAAATATTTAAATTTTCCTCTGGCTGAGACCTTTTTCTTGTCATATATGTGGCCGTACTTTTGTCCCCATTGACTTCAATACGCCATTTTTCAAACCATTCTTCCATTTGATTAAGTGCTTCTTGCAATCTTCTAACTATTATTTCTTGTCTTGTGTGTCTTGCTAAAATCGCTGTATCATCCGCATACAGCGCTATCTTTACTCCATTTGGTTTGGGAATGTCATGCATATATATGTTAAATAGAGTGAGGCCTAGAACCGAACCTTGCGGAACCCCAGCTCTTATTCTTCTTTCTTCTGTTATTATTCCGTCCAATTTTACCTCGAATTTCCTATTCTCTAAATAGGATTGTATTATCCTTGTTAATTTGGGATTGATATTTGCTCTATGCATTTTATATACTAGTCCATTGTGCCAAACTTTGTCAAAAGCCTTGGCAACATCTAAACAGACCTACCCCGTGGACTGTTTATTGTTTAATCCTTGTGCGACTTCTTCGACCAACCTCAACGCCTGTTGTGTGGTGCTGTGTTCCGGTTTAAATCCAAATTGTTCTTCCGGTATTACCTCTAATCTTTCTAATTCTTCTTGCAATCTTGAGCAGATTATTTTTTCTGCCACTTTACCTATGGCTGGGAGAAGACTTATCGGTCTTTGATTTTGTGGATACGTTGGGTCTTTTCCCGGCTTTGGAATCATCACCACCTGTGCGAATTTCCATATGCTGGGAAAATGTTCCATTTTTATTATCGTGTTGATAATTTTCCTGATTTTTTCAATCTCCGCTTCCGGGAGATTTTTTATGGCCAGGTTGGAGATTTGATCTCTTCCTGGTGCTTTTTTCTTCGCCATATTCTTGATTATTGACTTAATTTCTTCCACATTTGTTTCTCTTACTGGTTCTCCTTCCTCATTTGCTACTGCCTTTTGTCTCAGGAGTCTGTTTACTTGTGTTATTTGTTCATCGTTATAATTTCTGTAGCTAGGCTGGCATTGTTCCTCCAAGTGGTTAGCCAGAGCTTCTGCCTTTTCTTCCGGAGTATACACAGTTCCTCTTGGGGTGTGCATACAGGGAGTTTGTGTTCTTTCCCTTTTTAAAATTTTATGTAGTTGCCAGAGAGAATTATCTTGCACTGTTACTTCTTCTAGCTTTCTGTCCCATTCTGCATTTCTCTGCTGCTCTAAGGCCAGCCTCAATGCAGTCTGTGCTCTGTTCATATTCCTTTTATCTCGAGGATCAAGGGTCCTGTGATATTTTTTCTTTAGCTTGTTTTTCTCTCTTGCTAGTTCTTTGATATAGCGATTATTTTTTCTATAATCCCGTCTTTCCTCGTACGTCGCCACACTGATGGCATTCAGAATATTTTCTTGTATCTTTCTGACGCTTCTTTCCAATTCGTTGACATTTGAAATCTCCTCCATTAATGTCGGATTTTCTTCCAGATGCCTTTTGTATCTTTGCCAGTTAGTTCTTTTAACTAACTGTTGTTCTTCCAATAAGCCTTCTTCTCCTATTTGTATATATATCGGGTTATGATCTGAACTTAGTTCAGATTTCGTATATATCTCCATATTTCTAGTTATATTCTTAAAAATTCCTATATCCAGTATATCAGGACGTCCTATATGGCCATAATGTGTTGGTTCTCTAGGAGCCAAAACACCTATGTCATTTTCAGTGACGTATCTTTCCAGTGCTGTGCCTTTAGTATTTCTCACCCTGCAATTCCATTGCGGATGTTTCGCGTTAAAATCTCCTGCGATTAACGTTTCTTCGCTCGCGATGAATATTTTTTCAAAATCTTCTTCGAGAACTGCTTTGTTCGGTGGAATGTATCCCGATGCTATTCTAATTTCTTTATTATCTTTCATTCTAATTGTCACAATATTATACTCTAAGTGACTTCTTTCCGGCTGATCTGGAGTATAGTGATCTAGGTTTCTTTTAACTAGAATTGCTGTTCCTCCTCCTCTTCTATTTCTATCTGCTCTGTAGATTGCATAATTTGGTATTTTCATCTTGTCGCTTCCATTTAATTTAGTTTCGCTTAATAGAAACACGTCTACATTGTGCTCTATTAAAAACTCCTTTAGTTCTAGTATCTTATTTGTAATCCCGTCGCTGTTCCAGGCTACCACTTTCAGGCAGCTGGGTTTCCTTTTTTGTTGAGAGCTAGTCATTTTTAACCGACTAAATTCAACAGTTTTTGCCCCCTCTCCATGAAGTCTTTCACTTCACTTGGTGTTGCTCCTGCACTGTTGAATTGCATTATCATCTCGCATAAGATAATGCTCATTTCGGCTTTCTTTCCGGCGCTTTTTTCGGCTTTCTTTCCGGCGCTTTTTTCGGTTTTCTTCGTCTTCTTTTTCTTCGGTTCCTCTTTTTTGACCTTCTTTGTCAGTTTGTCTTCCGTGACCTGCTGTTTAAGTGGTCCTTTTGTTACGCTTGCGTAGCTTGTTTCGTTGTTTGTCTTCTTTTGAACAGTAATCCTACTGTTCTTGATTTTTGGTGCTGCGGGATAACCGCGACAGCTCGCTGGGTGAGCTCCATCGCAGTTAACGCATTTCGCTGGCTGCGACTTGGGTTGATCACAGCTGCGTGAATCATGTTTCTGTCCGCAGATGACGCAGAGCGGATCTGCGTGACAGTTTCTTTGACTGTGCCCAAATTGCTGACAATTGTAGCACTGCCCGACATCCTTTCTATTTCTTAGGGCTTCAACTGTGATTTCCAAGCCACAGCATCTGTCCAAGTCGAAGATTTTCTTTTCTTCCCTCTTGACTTCTACGAAGACAAGAGGCATAATTGTTTGTTCTTTGTCCCTTTTGTGCATCCTTGACACTTTCAGGGGGTTAAATCCTTGTTTCTCTAAGTCCTTCTTGACTTGTTCTTCTTTGAGGGAGGTGGCTATTCCTCTAATAACCACCTTAAGGCGAGAATGTGTGATACGAGACTTTCCTCTCGTTTAATATTCTCGCTAAGGCACGGTAATCTTCTACGCGAGCAGGAAAAACCTTTATGCTGTCCCTGATCGCCTTGGCTTTTGTAAATTGTATCTTGCTTAACCTCATAAGCTTCGATACGTTTGCCCAATCTTCTTGTTTTCTCAAGATAATGGGTGGAATTATCCCATTATCTTGTGCCTTCTCTTGTTTCTCTTGTTTTTTCTTTATGATTATCTTTGCCTTGACAGTGGCCGTCTCTGAGGCCTCGCTGTCGCTGGCTGTTGTAGTGGTGCTCCTCTTCTTCCTTTTTCTCTTTCTCTCTTGAGAAATAAAAGGATTATCGCTTGTATGATCAGTTCCGGTTTCCATATTAGAGGAAGTTTCGCAATCCGTGATTGCTACTTCTACCTCGTCGCTGTTGGCGAGAACTTGATAGTAGTTTTTAACTACAAGTTTCGCCGCCTGTTCTTTGTCCTTTTCGTTCATTGTCGTCGTTTGTTTTTCCGCTGGCAAACTCACTTCCATGTGAGTCACCGCAGAAGTTTCATTTTGGCAAGCACTGTTTCTAGAGGTGCTTGGCGCGTCCCTTTTCTTGATATATTTGACAGCCGCCTCAGCTTCAGCAATAATTGCTTCGAGGGTTTCAAGGGGCATATCCCTATACTTCATACTCGTGGGTTTCATGGTTGGTTATAACGGCCAAAATACAAGTATTTTGGCCGTTTAACTTCTTCTTTCTTCCTTTTCTTTGCTAAGATGCCTCTTAGCGTTTTTGTCCTAGATAAACTTAAAAATTCTACCATGCAAAAAGAATCTAATTCATGCAAAGTTAATCTCTATTGTTAGTAATACTTATTTACAACTTAATAAGTTGTTGGTCAATGACTGGTAAACAGTCTAGAATTAGTAATGTTAATATGATAAACAACTTACCCCGTAATCGCAGGTATTAATTAGCTAACAAGCTTTACCGTAGCAACAATAATCCAAGAATCTGGCCGCACACGATAATTAAAACACTTTGGCTAACTTACTTGAGATTTTCTCGCTGTTGAATATCTCGGGAGAACGCACTTCACTATTCACTCACTGACACTCAACCAATAGACAAACTTGCATAAGAGAAATGCTGTACTTTTATCTAACTCAAATTTAAAATTGTTGCATATCAGTTTTGGTGGGCGAATTCAAACATATATTTATGAAAATCGCGATCCAACATGTGTGATTCCTAAAACCTTCTTAGAAAATTCAAAACATATTATTATACCGGAGTTAATCGAAAAACTTAAAAAACATACGAGTTATAAATTTAATTTAGAATTATTTGGAAATTATGTAAAAATGTCAAAGACGAACGAAGAAGTATCAATAAAATCATTTCAAACTAAAATGCGTGCCGTGTTCAGCAAAAATGAAATTGAAAAATTTCACCATGAAATGTTAGATCAAATTATAACGAAAATGGATGAATTTCAGGAAAGAAACAGCGGATGGACTTTATTTAACATCATTCATTTAGAGATAAATTTAAATAAATATCAACCGATAAGAGCGTGCGGTTATATTTCATTACCAAAAGAAATAGAAGAGGAAAAAGCTTGCATTAATGTAAAGAATAATGATATTTATTGTTTTAAATGGGCTTTAATTTCTGCAATGGATACTGATGTATGTGTAAAACAAAATAAGATGTCATCTTATAATATTGGAGACATTACGGAAGATATTATTATATTGCAAAACAATAAAGTTTTAACTTTTATAGGCTTGGAATTTCCGCTAAAGTTATGCGATATTTCATTGCTTGAAAAATTGAATGACTGTATTAGCATTAATGTTTTTGGTTTAGAAGAAAATTCAGAAAAGATTCATCAATTTGTGGGTCCATTTTATCGAACTATGAGCGAAAAGCAAAATCATGTTAATCTTTTACTCTTGCGGAACTTCAATAGTGAATCAGATTCTGGACATTACTTTCATATAAAACATATTTCGAGGCTTTTAAGAAGTCAAATGACAAAAAATAAAAGAATGGCCTGTATTTGCAATTATTGTTTTCTTATATTTCATGAAAAAAATCAATACGATATTCATCAAATGGATTGCAATAAAACGATTACGTTTATGCCCTCTGAGTCGGATTCCCGTTTATACTTTAAAGAACATTATAAAAAATTACATGTGCCTTTTGTAGTTTACGCCGACTTTGAATGTTTACTTCGAGAAATTGACACATGTTTACCGAATCAAACATCAAATTCCTTTACGGTTAATGTTCAACATCACGTTCCGTGTGCGTTTGCATATAATATAGTATGCAGACCTGACGCAAATTACAACAAATTTAAAATTGATAAAGGAAGTAATTGTGCTCAAGATTTAGTTTTATCGCTTTACAGTGATATTGAATATATTTTTCAAAACGTATTCAAAGATCCCAAACCGATGAATCCTCCAACTGTTGAAGAGCAAAAAATGCAAAATGATTCTGTTTGTCACATATGCGAAAAGACACTCGGAATTGACAGAGTTGCAGATCACTGTCACACTAGCGGTAAATATAGAGGACCTGCGCATAATGATTGTAATTTAAATTATCGAATTCCATCTTTTGTTCCTATATTTTTTCATAATCTATCCAACTACGACTGCCATTTGTTTATAAAATTATTGAACTCTTTTGATGGACCCATTAACGTAATTGCCGTAAATAAAGAAAAATATATTTCCGTATCGAAAATTGTTCATTTTGATTTTGATAAAAAAGATTCATTACAACTGAGATTTCTTGACTCATATCGATTTATGTCAACAAAGCTTGAAAAATTAGCACAAAATTTAGACTGATCACAACTACATTTTGTTAAATCATTTTTCCCGATGAAGAGCGATTTTCCTTGATATCACGAAAAGGAGTATTTCCTTATGAATATGTAAATTCTTGGGATAGATTAAATGACTGCGAATTACCTCCGCAATATAAATTTTATAGCAGATTGACAAATCAATCATGTTCTGATGAAGATTACCAACACGCAAAAAATGTATGGAAAACATTTAAATGTTCGACATTGTGGGATTATTTAAAAATATATTTGCAATGTGATGTTTTAATTTTAACAGATGTTTTCGAAAATTTTAGAGATGTTTGTTATAAAATTTACAACTTGACACCCTTGTCACTATTTTACATCTCCGGGATTAACAGGAAGTGCTGTGTTAAAATATACAGATGCTAATTTAGAATTATTCACTGACATAAATATGTATAATTTTATAAAAAAAGGTATAAGAGGAGATTTAACTCAATGTTGTAATAGACATTCTATCGCCAATAATAAATATATTTCAAATTATGATTCAAATAAAGAATCCAATTATCTCATATATTTAGATGTTAACCTGTACGGTTGGGCCATGTGTCAAGCACTTCCGTCGGGGAATTTTAAGTGGCTTGAGAATGTCAATGAGTTGAATATTATGATGATAAAGGCAGATTCAGATGTCGGATATATATTGGAAGTAGATTTAGAATATCCTCAAAATTTGCATGATGAACATAATTATTTGCCATTTTGCCCTGAAAATAAATAGCCACCAAATTCTAAAGTCGCGAAATTGTTAACAGATTTAACAGATAAAACTCATTATGTGATGCACTGCAGAAATTTACAACAATGTTTACATTTCGGGTTGAAATTAAAAAAAAATACATAGAGTTCTTCAATTTGATCAATCATTTTGGTTAAAAAAGTATATCGATTTAAATACTCATCATCGTTCATTGTCCAAAAATGAATTTGAAATAGATTTTTATAAAGGAATGAATAATCAACTTTATGGAAAGACACTTGAAGATGTATATAAAAGAAAAGATATAAAAATCGTGACAAATTGGGATAGCAAAGGACGTCATTTGGGAGCTCGAGCATTAATTGCTAAACCCAACTTTCACAGTGTTACACATTTTACAGAAGACATGGCAGCTATTCAATTGAATCGTACTAAAGTAAAATACGATCAACCCATATACTTAGGCTTTGCTATTTTAGAATTATCAAAATGGTTCATGTATGATTTTCATTATAATTATATGTTTCCAAAATACGGTAAAAACTTAATTTTAAATTATATGGATACAGACTCATTTATTTACGATGTAAAAACAGATGACTTTTACAAAGATATTGCTCCAGATGTTTTTAAGTTGTTCGATACTTCTAATTATAACGTTAATAATGTGTACAATTTACCGATTGTTAATCACAAACAAATTGGTAAATTTAAAGATGAAAATGGAGGAAATATAATGCACGAATTTATAGGTTTAAGATCAAAAATGTATTCTATAGACGTAGTTGATAAGAAAATAATTAAAAAGACTAAAGGAATTAAAAAAACTGTAACTGACTATTTAGATATAGAACATTATAGGAAATGTTTATATAACAAAAAGTTATTTTACCACAGCATGTTCGTACTGAGATCTAATATCCATGAAATTTATACTCAACCTAAAAGTAGAATTAAAAAACTACAATAGGTTTAAAATTTATTTTTAGATTAACATTTTAGGATATTTTTATATTATACATACATGTGTGTTAGTGAAGTTATTACAATATGTATGGAATATTAAAATAAACTAGAGTTAAACATTTTTTGTTTTAATATACGTATAGTTACATAAATTATATTGCAAAAAAATATCTATGTTTAAAACATCTTTTCATTATCAAGGAAATATTTTAAGAAGAAAACATTTTCCAAAGTACAAGTTTTTTCATGAGTGAGGCACCTTATCGTTGTAGGATATTTTCTTTTCAAAACTTTTAAACTGTCACATCCTATTTCATCCATATTGATCGCTCGAATTTTGTTATTGAGAATTTCTTCCACCCATTTTGTCTTTTCCAATCCCTTTACGTAAACTGTTGTTTTTGGTTTGATGTTTTTAATCAAGAAAGATTTTACACTTTTGTATGTTATAGATCCGCAATTCCAAGCCAAATCATGGTAATTATTCTCCAACCATTTAACTTCTTTTTTTCTTTTTCGATTAAAGTAGAGAAATCATATGGAGGTCTTATAATAAAAGTTTGATATTCGAACATTTTGTACAATACACTTAATTCTTTTAATATGAAATTATTATGAATATCTTTAAAACCTTGCACGTCGATGATAATAAAATGTTTTTGATTAAAATCAACCATCGCAAATAGGTTAGGGTTACGAAAGTAACGACAACGAAACACTAACCAATCATTTTGCTGATGTCATTATTTATACACGCTAGAATATTAATATTTACATTAGTTTTTTTACATCTCCAGTTATAGGAGTATACTCTATTATTCTATCGTGCAATAATAAGCAAAATGCTGAAGTATAATCTCTGATACTGTCATTGTCGGTTTCAAATTCTATTGTAACGTCTACAGGTCCGCTTTTAATTATTTCATTTTGATTTGAAATAATTTATAATCTAATGAATTTAATAACGGTCTGGATTTGCCCACGTTATAATAACATTCTTGAAATCTATTATACATATAATACAAATCTGCAAAACGATTTTTATCGAATGAGATTTTTAAATTTTCATATGGATAAATTTCTGAATTTAAATAAACTTTAACATTAACTAAATTATCAGAGTCAAATTCAGTAGCATTTTGTTTAGGAATATTAAATCTGTGCGTTTGCAAACCGAAAATGATGAATCTAGGTTTTTCTAACTGATTACTTGTTTTTATGCGCCATACGTGATTCGTAGCTTTAGGTAAATTGGGATATTCATACAAATCCCAACTTCTAAATGACATCTGTAAAGGTTTTTCATACTTTGAATAGTTTTATACAATTTAAGCCGTTCGTTATCACTGAGAGTAACGTGAGTCATTTTCCAGAATATTTTAGTAGAGGGAAGTCACCAAATATGGAATACCATTTTGTTTTAGGGATATAAAAAAAAACTTCATAGAAATGAAAACAGTTTAATGTTATTACTAATCAGTCATACATTTATATGTAGTAATTAACAGCCTTTAATCAAATATATTAGTTATTAAATTACAATCTAACACAAAAACCAAAATTACAAATAAGTAACCAAATATGGAATAGGTACCCATATATGGAATATAAGCATAAATCATCATATCAATAACAAAAATAGACATAAATATCTATGAGATCAAATAATTAAAAATAACATATTGTGATAAATGAAAGAAGTTACTTAATTCACTTGCAAAAGTCACAGATCCAAGTATCAAACTCTGGACCAGCACAATCATAATGTGCCCAGAGCCCACACATTAAGCATTTAATCCAGCTTTCTCCACTTTTATCCATGGAAAAAAGTCTTGAACAGAACATACATTCTGCATCAGCAGAGTCAGGAGATACTTGGTCCATCAACTCATCATGTTCACTGCCTTCATCAAACTGGATATCGTCCTGTTCCTCAGAGTCTTCTTCTTCCCAATCATCCTTATTTTTCTTCGTTTGTTTCTTTCTCTTCGCAGTTTTCTTCTTATTCTTTGTCTTGACTAATTTACTTTCTTTTTCTTGTCTCTTCATATTTTTATTTACTAAATCATTTTTGTAGGGTGAAGATGTTATGGCTGCTGCTACAGCAGCTTTTCTTCCTCTGTTAGATACTTTTCTTCGTTTCTCTGGTGCTGGACTTATGGCATGCGGAGACACCAGACCCAAACTGCTGCGATTAAGCCCGGAAGTCGAGGGTGCAGGTTCAGGTTGTACATTAGCAGTTGTTTCTGGTACAGGTATTTCTATCAGAACTTGACCAGTTTCAGATCTTGATTCCAGTGGAGTGATATTGGTTGTACAACAGCATTTTGTTGCGCAGCAATAAAGTCCACATCACTGAACACATTTTTATTTAAAGGCCATAATCCAGTGACTTTGAACCCGTTGGCTGCAATTTCACCTGTTTGTACTTTCAAATAGGATTTGCCAAACAGCTCCACAATATCATATGGACTTAGAGGTCTGTTGTTGTTTCTAATCCATGCGTATTTCCTCACTGTAGTATGTTTTTAATGGCCCCATGAAAGTCTTGTCTAACGGCTGCAATTTGTGAGTCGTATGTGGAGGTAACGAAACTATGTCCACGTTATTTTCCCTAGCAATATCTATTATATCGATATTGTGAGTATGACTATAGTGTCCATCTAGTATCAGTAAAACCCTTGATTCAGGAGTCGGGTTGATGTGTTGAATAAAGTGCCTGAACCAGTCTGTAAAGATGTTCATTTGAATCCACCCTGATGGATGTGCAACTCCGACTGATCCTGGAGGACAGCCTCTCATTAGCTGAGCCCTCATATTTTTTCTGGGAAAAATAATGAACGGTGGCACAAAATGACCAGTAGCATTCATGCAAACAACTAATGTCATAAGAGATCCTCTTTCTGCTGATGTCAGTGCAGCTATCTGG
The DNA here is from genome assembly GCA_028583605.1 of Dastarcus helophoroides. NCBI lineage: Eukaryota > Metazoa > Arthropoda > Insecta > Coleoptera > Bothrideridae > Dastarcus > Dastarcus helophoroides. Next base: position 28,597,332 of record CM053336.1, read on the forward strand.
CGTTTACCTTTGTGACCGATGATTTGTGGTATCTTACTTTGTACTATTATGAGGCCTGATTCATCCACGTTGTAAATTCGATTTGGTAGATAATTATTTTTAGTGTAAAGCTCTTCAAGGAGGTTGAAAAAAGCATCCACTTTTTCTTTATCAAATCCAAACGCTCTGGCAAAAGATGTACCAGTTGGTCTTCTTATCGCAAGTTTATCTTTATGACGATTTAAAAATAACTTTAACCACTTTTTTCCAGCTATACCTGATTTACCGAAGGGATTCTGCAAGTTGTTTCGCTTTGCTAGCATATACGCCATACGGCGAAGATCAGTTCTTGTTAAACCGTGAAACTTGCTCTCCATCATTAATATGTATTCTACTAGCTGACGTTCAAGTTCGGAGCCCAATATAGTTTTTCGTCCCAATGTAGTAGCTGCTGCCACTTCTGGAGACTGTTCATCTTGTTGGCATAAACGAAATAAAGTTGTCCTAGGCACTTGAAAATGCTGTGCCGCTTTCAAATATCCCATTTTCTTTCCCCGGACGAATTTTATAGCTTCTGCCATTTTTTCTTCATCCCAGATTTTTCGTTTCTTGGTTGATTGTGAAGCCGACATTCTAAAAACAAACATAACATATAATTTTTTAAAGAAATAGTAGCAAGTACCTATCATGTGAAATATAAAGACCCAATTATGGAATATTCCATAATTAGACACCGACGACTGTCCATATTTGGATTTTTATACTAGTTCAAACTCGTCTAAATATTTTTTCAAATCACAATATTTTAATGACTGAAGATCACAAAATGTTGAAATAAACATAATATCGATATACTAAATAGTATAACACTTATGTATACATACCTAATAACTGGTAATACTCATTTATTACTTATCTTTAAAATTTTCTGCGTGACAACAAAACAAAACACGCCTGCCACACGTGTAGCGTTCGCGCAACTGACACGATGGTGTGAGTGCGGTAGTAAATAGACCGAATGAAACAAAAGATGGTCGTGTGTTGCGTTTCATATTTATATTTTTAGAGAAATTAAGGTATTCCATATTAGGATACTATTCCATATTTGGTGACTTTCCTCTAATATTCAACTTATAATTTTCACCATCATAAACAACTACGTTATTGTCACTCTTTGCTCTAATTAGGATTAATTCATGTTTACAATTTGGAATTACTTTTTTATAATCTTCGGCAAATCCTAAAAGCATCCATAAAGGCACGCAAAAGTTAAAATATCCATTTATGTTTTTCATACATCTGGAATTATCCAAAGACCATCCTGCGTTAAGCAAAGAATCGCTTTCCTCCTTAGTTAAAGAAACGTAATTTTTCAAGGTTGTTGTTATTCCAACATTTCTGCAATGATCAATTTCAACACCATTCAGTTCGTAACGAATTTCATCAAACATCATAGGTACACAATTGTTACTGAGTAATATTTGAGGATTATAAACACCTTTATCATCTAACAGAGATCCTTCTATATATAAATAACTTTCGCATGGTAGTAAGAGCAAATCTTGATTTTGTATACATATGCGAATATTATCGTTTGCGTTAAACGATTCTATGAACGGAGAATAAGAATGGTACATTTTATTGTTAATCGTTTCATCGAAACGGGGTGATGATAAAATATTTAGATATTTACTCATTGCGTAATTGTATTCCGATAGATTTAAAAAAAAAATTATTTTCCTCTGTTAAAGGAATAAAAGAAGTAACTGGAGACGAAGTTTTTTTTTATCTTCTTCGATTCACTTCTAAAGAGTTACTGACTCTTTTGGAAAATAAACTATCGTATTTTTTGTTTTTAGTTTTATTAAAACTATTATAAATCCCTTAGATTCCGCCTTTAAAGAACACGACATTGCATATATTTCAAACGATAGAAAAGTTAGAAATCAAGCGGACCTACGTCTTGCCGAAAAGGCTTGGCAAAGGGTAAAATCGAAAGATTCAAAAATTGGTAAAAAAATAAATGCTTGGTTAATAACGAATATTATGAAATCTAAAGCAAAATTAGGCATGGGAATGAATTCCGATAAGCGTAATTGTGCTAAAAAGAAACGTAATATGAAAAAAAGCGCAGAAGTTTAATGACTCGCAAGAAAAGTCGAATAAAATACAATAACATTTTACATTTGAATAATATTTTAAAACATTTGATGATAAAATCAAAATCTGCTATAAAAAGAAAAAATCCTCCAAATGTAAAATCAGCTATCAAATTAGCATTAAATGAATCAAGAAAGGTTGCTGCAGGAAAGAAATTAAAACAACCATTAAGTCGAATTATACCCGAACCTAAAAGTGGAGGTATTTTGCCTTTCTTAGTTCCCTTATTTGCCGGCTTATCAGCTCTAGGGTCATTAGGCGGAGGTGCTGCTGCAATCGCTAGAGCTGTAAATAGCGCTAAAAATGCCCAAAAACAATTATCCGAAAGTCAGCGACATAATAAACATATGGAAGCTATAGCCGTGGGAAAGGGTTTCTTCTTGAAACCATATCGTAAAGGTCTAGGATTGTATTTTAAACCAAAAAACTATGAAACTTGCTACCCTCGAGACCCTAAGATGAAAACGATTTAAGAAATATAGGTCAACAAATTTTATGCAAATTTCGGGGAGTTTTTATGTTAGACGACTTACCTAAATCACCCAAAAAAAACAGAATGTGGCATTGTAAATTTAGATAAATCCATTGGTTTAGGTACTCATTGGGTAGCATATTATAAACACAATAATTATTCGGATTATTTCGATAGTTATGGAAATCTTCGACCACCTAAAGAAATCGTAAAATATTTAGGAAATAATATTCCTTATAATTATACGCAATATCAACCGTATAATACCGTAATCTGCGGACACTTATGTTTACAGTTCTTATACGAAAAATGTTTTCAAACAAGGGATACGCATTAATCTTCTGATTTATTATTATGAGGTTTAAGTGTTTCTGAAAGGGATCGAGAGTGATTATGTGAGCGTGTGAAAAATATTTAGATTAACCTAAGAAGTGTTTTAAGTGCCCTTAAGATAATATTTAGCATCCTTCATGGTAAACATCCGTTTTACCTATCGTGATATTATTTCATGCGAAAATAATCGTTTTTATATATTGAACGCTGTTATTCTTAATTTCTTAAAATTTGTAAATTATGTTGGCACGATAAATGCGGCTTTTTATGCATTAATAAAGAATGCGAGATGAATAAGGGTCGTTACTGAAAAGGATTTCATACATTTATTAAGTTATAACGAACCGAAATAATTTGATAAATTGTTATTAATCTATATAAACAGTAAGTAGATCTTTTAACTGTCATTCAATGTCAAATGATAGAGTGTTGAAGACAGTTTATGTATGATTAACTATTGAAAAATTATCGATAAGTAGGTATCATGAATGAAGATGTCATTAAAAATATTGTACAAACACGTTAAAATTATTCGAAAAAAATATGATAGTGTAACGCAATGTAAATAGATGAAATAGGATTTAGAATAGAATTGTAGAATTTAGTAAATAAAAAAAGTTTCTAGAAGCTTCTAATAAGGGGAAAGCGGCCGCGATAACGAAACAAACGGCAGATAAGCGTTCCAGAAATTTCGGCATTCGATAAGCCTTATCTGCCGAAAATTCTGGAAGCCCCGGGCCGAAACTATAAAAAGGCGGTCAGTTTTCCCTCGAGTCAGTCAGTTAGAAGCAAGTTGGTTTGCAATTAGTAAATAATTAGTGAGTTACTGTTCAGTTGAAATATGCCGAGTTAATTCAGTAATAAAGTGGGTATAATCTATCACGTGTATCAATTCGAACCGATAACGCACGTAACATTTGGTGTCAGAAGCGGAATTATTCGTGGATTGTGCTTTATTACTCGAAAAAAAATTCGTGCCAGGTGCCGTAGTTGACTATCTCGGACGTTTTAAACTGTTAAATAGGTATACGAGGCGCGTCAAATAAATTCGTGAACATTCAAATACGCTTTATGGATACGAGATTAAAATCGGCGAAAATGGAACAACAAATGCAAGCGTTATTAGCAATGTTTAAAGAACAAGCAGAGGAAAGACGACAAGAAAAAGAACAAGAGGAAGAACGACGACGACAAGACGAAGAACGAAGACGACAAGAAAAAGAACAGGAGGAAGAACGAAGACGACAAGACGAAGAACGAAGACGACAAGAAAAAGAACAGGAAGAAGAACGAAGACGACAAGAAAAAGAACAGGAGGAAGAACGAAGACGACAAGAAAAACAAGAAGAAGATCAGAAATGGAATGCGGAAAAACAAGAATTGCATAGTCTACTAGCAAATATAACTGAAAAAATGGGAGCCGACGTTACAAAAATGAAAGAAGAAGTGAAAGAACAAATTAAAGGAATGAGAGAAGAAATGCAAGAAGAGATTGACGAAGTCAAAGAAGAATTCAACAGCAAGCTTCTTGATTTGACAAATGCAACAAAGAGGGAGATCAGCAACATAAAAAATAACATGAAAAAGTTGCTAAGTGGACAAAGCACACAACATGAATCCGAAAGTGTACCTGCTAGTTCTTCCCAAAAGGTAAAACCTCCGACCTATGACGGAAAAACATCCTTCCACACCTACAGAAAACAGTTCAAAGCTGCTGCTAAGGCCAATCAGTGGACGGAAAAAGCAAAGGCAACCTCATTAGTGGTATCCCTGCGCGGAGATGCTCTGGAATTACTCCGAACTCTATCGGATCAAGAACAAGCCAATTATGAAGATCTAGTTAGGGCTTTAGAGCTGAGATTTGGAGACCAACTTTTGCAGCAAGTTGTCCAGTCGCAGCTGCTAGTAAGAAGACAGAAAAGTGGAGAAACGCTGCAAGAATTAGAGGCTGAAGTTAGAAGATTGGCGTACATCGCCTATCCAACAGCACCAACCGACTTTCTGGAACTCCACGCAGTTAGAATCTTCATAGAAGGGATAAGAGACCCGGAATTTCAGAGAGTAATACGCCTGTCAAACGTCCGAACATCAAGGGAGGCACTAATTAGAGCTTTGGAGGTTGAAGCCGCTTACAAGGTTTCAGAGCCAGGGGCGTCACGCAGAATAAGGAAATCAGACATCGAAGAGGCGACAAATGACCCTGATCTCGTGAACATAAACGCCAACATGAAGGAAATGAACGCGAACATGAAGAAAATGGACGGGAGCATGAACACTAACTTGAAGAAAATTGACGCGAGCATTCAGGAACTGGTGGGGAGCCTCAAAGGCAAATCCAACAGAAGCACATGTTATAACTGTGGCAAACCGGGGCACTTCAAGAAAGATTGCAGGTCAGCCCCAAGAAGTCGACAAGCCCCACAGGAAAACTAAAATCAGCCAGTGGGAAGGGGCACTTACTGGCTGGTGTCGAGCAACGAGCCCCCAAAACTCTTTCCATCAAACAGATAAAAAGGATCATGGAAAGTTTAGTAGTTGCAGCCAGCATAGATGGAAGGAATGTACAGGCCACAGTCGACACAGGCGCCATGGTTACTTTGGCACGAAGGAACATTCTACCGTCGCAACCGAAGGTACTGTCGCAAAGAATGGTCCTCAGAACAGTTACGGGAGATACTGCGCCAATTATAGGAGAGGCAGACGTCATGATTGGTCTGGGAAAACTAAGGATTTCGCATCGGGTGTTAGTGGCAGATATCGAAGACGAACTGATTCTGGGGATGGACGTAATCAGGCAACATGGTTTTACTTTCGACCCAGCGCAGAACATTTTAAAGATTGGAAATGAAGAGCTTGTCCTGACTACACCAAAGGACACTCCAAAGGAGGTAAGACTGTTTGTGATGGAAGGAGATTTGGGCTGCTGCGTTGGATTAGTGGAACCGACTTATGACATTTCCAAGAATTTGCTAGTGGCGAGATCCGTGGTTAAAGCATCTCAGAAGGTACCTGTGAGAGTTGCCAACGTGTTCCCAACAGCACGCTCAATCAAAAAGGGTACTACTCTGGCAGTCTGTACCCCGGTAGCCTCAATAAGCTCCTTGGGAGACAGTTGTGCGCCAGTACAGGAAACGAAGATTGGACAAGTCAAGTTGGAAGTGGACTTGAAACACTTGTCCAAGGAAGAAGTAGTTCTGGCTAGTTCATTTCTAAAGAAAAACCACGGCGTTTTTACCGATGGAGACCGAAATCTAGGAAGGACCGACGTAGTTCGACACAAAATCAACACCGGCGATGCAACACCTATTCGTCAACCCCCTAGAAGATTACCGGTGGTCAAGCAAGAGGAAGTCGCGGGACTGGTTAAGAAGATGATGAAGGATGGAGTCATCGAGGAGTCCAATAGTCCATGGTCTTCCCCTGTAGTCTTGGTTACAAAGAAGGACGGGTCAACAAGATTCTGTGTCGACTACCGGAAATTAAACGACGTCACTAAAAAGGACAGCTACCCCTTGCCAAGAATTGATGACACCCTAACGACCTTGTCTGGGCCCACCTGGTTTTCAACTTTGGACTTGAAAAGTGGATATTGGCAAGTAAGCATAGACCCCGACGACAAAGAAAAGACGGCCTTTTCATCTGGGAGTGGATTATATCAGTTCACGGTTATGCCTTTTGGACTATGCAACGCACCGGCTACTTTCGAACGTCTAATGGAACTGGTACTTCGAGGACTCGCTTGGAAAACTTGCTTGGTTTACCTAGATGACGTCATGGTGATGGGCAAGAGCTTTAAAGAACATTTGGAAAATCTTCAAGAAGTTTTCGACAGATTAAAGCAAGCCAACTTAAAGCTGAATCCAAAGAAGTGCTCTTTGTTCCAAAGGAAAGCAGAATTTTTGGGCCACACTGTATCAGCCGCAGGAGTTGAAACTAATATCAGCAAGACTCAAGCAATTCGTGACTGGCCAAGACCCAAAGACAAACATGAACTGAGGAGTTTCTTGGGGCTATGTACCTATTATAGAAGATTTGTGAAAAGTTTCGCCAACATCGCTGCGCCGTTGCATCAACTAACGGAAGGAAGAAGGCCGTACGTCTGGACTCCCGACTGTGATACCGCTTTCCGGAAACTGAAGTCCGCCTTGTGCACGAGCCCTATCTTGGCTTATCCTCAGCGAGATGGAAAATTCGTATTGGACACTGATGTCAGCAACGTCGGCATTGGGGCTGTGCTGTCCCAAGTTCAAGGCGGTGAAGAAAGAGTCATCGAATATTACAGCAAGATCCTGACGAAGCCAGAGAGGAACTATTGCACCACCAGGAAGGAACTTCTTGCGATAGTGAAGGCCCTGGAACACTTCCACAAGTACTTGTATGGGCAAGAATTCCTTATCAGGGCAGATCATTCGGCACTTTCTTGGTTACTCCGAATGAAGAACGGGGAGGGACAGACGGCTAGATGGTTAGAAAGGCTTCAGCAGTATCACTTCAAGGTGCATCATCAACCGGGACGACAGCATAACAACGCTGACGCTTTGTCCAGAAGACCTTGTGGTGATTGCAAACACTGCAAACGAGTTGAGGACCATAAGGACATGGTGAATATAAGAGTCACTTCTGTCCAGCCAGAAGACGAATGGACTGTTGAAGGTCTTCGGAAGCTACAGAGGAGCGACGCTGATATCGGACCCATATTGGAATGGAAAGAAGCTGGAGACAGACCGGAATGGCAAGAGGTTTCCGACAGAAGTCCAGCTCTTAAGAATTTGTGGGCTCAATGGAAATCCCTCCAGGTCGAGGACGGGGTATTGAAGAGAGCATGGGAAAGCGCGGATGGAAAGCGTGTCAACTTGCAGTTGGTGGTGCCTCAGGAGAAGATTCCAAAGGTCTTGTGGGAGGTGCACAATGGGACTTCTGGTAGACAACTAGGGATGAACAAGACCCTGGAGAAGGTTCGAAAACGGTTCTATTGGGTTAACTGCAGAGAGGACGTCGAGCGGTGGTGTCGGAAATGTGTCACCTGTGCTGCTTCCAAGGGTCCTCGTACGAGAACCAAAGGGGCTCTGAAGCAATATAATGTGGGAGCTCCATTTGAAAGAATTGCAATCGATATGGCAGGACCATTCCCAGCTTCAGACGATGGAAACAAGTACATCCTGGTGGCCATGGATTATTTCACTAAATGGCCTGATGCTTATGCCATCCCGAACCAGGAAGCCACCACAGTCGCAAGGGTTCTTGTGGACAACTTCATCTGTCGATTTGGTGTTCCCTTTGAACTACACTCGGACCAGGGAAGGAACTTTGAATCGGGGGTTTTCCAAGAGGTATGTTGTCTTCTTGGAATAAGGAAAACTCGAACAACACCTCTTCATCCACAGTCTGACGGAATGGTGAAGAGATTTAACAGGACCTTAGAGGAACATCTTTCGAAGGTCGTTACCAAACATCAGACCGACTGGGACCGACATCTACCACTGTTTCTGATGGCCTATCGCGCGGCAACTCATGAAACTACAAGTCAGACTCCGGCAAAAGTGATCTTCGGGAGGGAACTGCGGCTTCCGTGTGACTTGGTGTTTGGATCACCAAGGGAGGTCCCCAGGGAAACGATGGGTTTCGTAGATGACTTGAGGGAAGCGATACTGGAGACGCATGCTCTGGTCCGGACGAAGATCAACTTGGCGACGGACCGGATGAAGGCCAGATATGACGTGAATGCCAATCATGGTGGTTTCAGTGAGGGCGAGTTGGTATGGCTATACAACCCTCAGCGAAAGAAAGGAGTTTCGCCAAAGTTTACGCCATTTTGGGAAGGGCCGTACCAAGTGCTGAAGAGGATCAACGACTTGGTATACAGGATCCAGCGTAGCTCCAGGAGTAAAATGAAAGTGGTACACCTTAACAGACTATGCAAATTTAGTGGCGAAGTGACTGATTGGAACTGATCGGGACGATCATTTCTAAGGGGGAGGCAGTGTAACGCAATGTAAATAGATGAAATAGGATTTAGAATAGAATTGTAGAATTTAGTAAATAAAAAAAAGTTTCTAGAAGGTTCTGATAAGGAGAAAGCGGCCGCGATAACGAAACAAACGGCAGATAAGCGTTCCAGAAATTTCGGCATTCGATAAGCCTTATCTGCCGAAAATTCTGGAAGCCGCGGGCCGAAACTATAAAAAGGCGGTCAGTTTTCCCTCGAGTCAGTCAGTTAGAAGCAAGTGCAATAAGTTGGTTAGCAATTAGTAAATAATTAGTGAGTTACTGTTCAGTTGAAGTGTGCCGAGTTAATTCAGTAATAAAGTGGGTATAATCTATCACGTGTATCAATTCGAACCGATAACGCACGTAACAATAGTTTAAATCCAACATGAAAGATGCGTTAGCGTTAGAACGTATATCGAACCTATAACAAAACCTTTGAAAAAAATTTCAAAAGTAAAACAACCCTCATTACCGCTAACATCTAAAACTGAAATAAAAAAATGATTGTCACGAACAAACAAATCCTGTTAAAAATGAGAGCTTAGATGATGTTTTTTACACTCAAAATTACGATAGTAATGATTCTGTTGTATCTGATAAAAATGATGACGGAAAGAAATAATTAAAAACAAATCTCTAAAAGATTTAGATTTAAAATATGGAATGCATTTTGATCCTGATGATCAAACATGGAAAATTGGAAGTAAACCTTTAACAATCAATGACAATAATATTTATTTAAACGGAAAAAATTATGAATTAACTGTTGGATTACGCGAATTATTATTTTTAAAAAACCTGATAAACGTAAATGTACACAAAATGATATTTCATTATATTTGGAAATTATAAAATTGTCTAACTTATTAAATCGCAATTTTGATAACAAAAAACAATAGGCTGGAAATAGAAGCTATAAATATAATTTAATTAAAAGACTTCAAAGTAAATCTCATTCGGGAACGGGACTGATGGAATATTTTGAAAATAAAATAAATTATGTTTATTGGGACGATCCTAATGAAATAGTTGACAGACTTAAATTGTTATTAGCATCGCAGCATGCTGGTCATACAAATCTCAATAACGAAATATATTCGATTCTGGAAGAATTAAGGGAAAAAAAATTATTATATAAATTATTAATATTATGTATTTAAGCAATCACCGTTGTTAGTCGTACCAATGAAGGTGGATTGAGTAGCTTTCAATTGGTGCGACAACACGCAACCGAGGGTCGTTTATCGACGAAGGTGAATTGAGTAGCTTTCGCCCGGTAAAAGGACTCTCGCTAGCGCACCTAATAACACGAGCGCGGTCGACGGCACGCGCTAAAGATGGTGGACCGAGTAGCCTTCTTTAGAGTGACTGCTGTCGATCGCGGACGTCTGCCATCGGAGGTGAATTGAGTAGCTTTCGATCGGCGGTCTCCGCAGCTCACAAAATTATCACCACAGTAATGTTCACTAAAAGACGGCGGTCAAAGGAACGAAAGTTTCGGAACTGCGTTAAAATACCAAAGATCCATGATGATGTATTTAAGCTTTCATTTGTATCATGTCTATTGATAATTTGTATCATGTCTATTGATAAGTTCGGTCGATCACATTCAATTCATCCTGATAAAAATTTAAATAGACTTGTGCAATTCGTTGAAATTAGAGTTAAGACAAAAATTTTATTCCACAACAACTAAGTTAAAGCAAACACAAAAAGATCTTGATAGTATGAAAACAAAATTAATTGAATTGGAAAATTCTATCACAAACGTAAAAAGTCGCCTTGCAAGTTTAGAAAATAAAATGTTAGAAACAAACCAAAAATAAGACATTCAAAGATTTTAGATAAAACGTACATGTAATTATACAGAAATGAGTAAAATTCAGTTAGTTAACGAATTACATAAAGCTGCCAGAAAAAATTTTAAACGTAGAAGTGTGATTTTAAAAGGTCTTAATGATTTATGGCAAGCAGATTTGGTTGAAATGGGGGAATATGTCAAACAAAATAAAGGTTACCGGTATATTTTAACCGTAATTGATGCTTTCTCTAAGTTTGCTTGGGCTTTGCCGATTAAAAATAAATCCGCTAACGAAGTTGTTAAAGCTTAAAATCTTATGCAATGTTTCTCCTAAAAATTTACAAACAGATGGTGGCAAGGAGTTTAACAACGATAAATTTCATAAGTTAATGAAAAAATATAATATTAATCATCACGCAACGTTCAGTACATTAAAGGCTTCTATTGTGGAAAGATTTAACAGAACATTAAAGGGTTGGATGTGGAAAAAATTTAGTTTTAATGGATCCTATAAGTGGATTAATCTCGTTAAAGATTTAATTGAAAAATATAACAATACAATTCATCGTACGATCAAAATGCGTCCGCGAGAAGTGAATAAATTTAATCAAAAACATTTATTAAAAACTGTATATAACAAAATTAAAGTATTTCCGCACCCAAAATTCAGAATTGGTGACAAAGTTCGCATAAGTAAATTCAAACATACATTTGAAAAGGGTTACACCCCAAATTGGAGTATGGAAGTTTTTACTATCGATGAAATTAAAAACACCAATCCTGTCACGTACATTCTGAAAGACGGAGAAAATAAAATTATTAAAGGAGGATTTTACGAATATGAATTATTAAAAGCAAAACACCCTAATTCATATCTTATCGAAAAAATTTTAAAGAGAAAAGGAAATCTTTTATATGTAAAATGGCTTGGATTTTCCATCAAGCATAATTCTTGGATAGATAATCGAGATCTTATTTGAAGGAGTAGGAGGTGTCATAGAGTAATTAAATTTCAAGTGAGCATTTCTTCGGCAAATCGTAGAACTTTTTGCCCCCCTCTAAAAAGCCAAGATACGAAATTTTCACCCTCTACAAAGAAATAAGCTCATGCTGATACGAATACGAATTATCGAAAACAAAATATCCTAATTCATATCTTAAACCAATAGGATGCAACGCAATCCCATAAAATAAAATCTGTTTATTTGTTGCACCAAATCTAGGAATGTCTCGCTCCCCACCCGGCTAGGTTCATCATCAGGCATCAGGCATAGGGCATCAACTTCGATGCAATTGTGCTGACGGTGAGTTTTTAAACATTTTTTATTTTATTTATTTTATTGCATGTAATTTTACATTTTTTTGTTTGTTTGCCATTGAAGGAGTTATTGCTAGAAGCACAAAAAATAAAACTGAGGAAATTAGATTTAAAGTTTTAAAAATTTGACATGTTTTTGCAATAAGCCCTTCAATTATTTTAAATTTTAAGTTGTGTATGTATTTATCTTTGTTTATTTTAATCTAAAATGCGATTATTTCTCTTTTTTCTAGGATTTTTTGATTTTTCTCAAAATGGGAAGAAGATAATTTGTTATTGTCTTGATGCAAGAAGAATGCAACCTAGACTACAAATTCATGCAGCCCTCCAGGCTATGGCGATGGCCATAGTTTCTGTATGGACCAATAGGTGGTAGTACTAAAGAGTCACTCGCTTGACGCCTGTGAATGTTTTAGTACTTACTTGTCTGAACATTTATTAGCATTCGAGTTGGATATACCAAACTGACGAGATCTAACAAGATCGAAACCGGTATTTGGTTTCCAAACCACGAATCTAATAAATGTTTCAAACCTATTGGTCTATGCATTATAGATAGAATCATTGTCTTGATGGTAAGTTTTTTTTTAATTTTATTTTTGTTCAATGTTACTTTTTTTTGTTTCCAGTTGTTGATTTTTTTAATTTTGGCTATTGTTTAACAGTAGAGTTCTGAAATTAATACATTTCAATTAATTATTTTTATCATTTAATTTAAAATGCGTTTATTTAGGATTGCAATAAATATTTATGATTTTAAAGCAAATATTAAATAATTTTATAATACAATCTTTCTTAATTGCATTTTTTATGATTTTAATCTAAAGTGCGTTTATTTTCTTCTAGGGTTGTTTCGAGGATTTAAAAACAGTCGTCAGAGGCGTAAAGAGCTACGCATCAATAATGAGGACATCGAGACTTGTCTGTGCCGAACCTCTCCATATTATATCGACGATTTCGATTTTTTTTGCATCCCATGGATGCATATGGGTAGGTTCGGCACCCAACATCCAACTTTATTCCCCTGGGAGTACGAGGACTCCCAGGAGGAATTACTAAAATTATATTTTTAATTTAATAAATACATTTTTTACATCAGAGTTTTATTTCCTTTTTTCTTTTATATGTATATCAATCATAAGAAAAAAATTCTTAATTACATATATATTTCAATTAACATTACATATGAATATAAATTGGAATATATATATATATATATATATATATATATATATATATATATATATATATATATATATATATATATATTTGCATCTCGCTATCTATCGGTCATCTTACATATAACCCGGAATTAACTCATCTACCAGAAGGAGTGCATATATATTAAATTTTAATGCGTATACTAGATTATTATGGTACTCTTAATACGAATCACACAAAAAATTGAGCAAAAATTTTTTGAAATTTCAACGAAGCTAATATCTCTATATCCTCCGACGAAAACGGCATCTTTCGATCATCAGGAGTATATTATTCAGTTAAAGTAGCAGCTTTCGGTCATCCTGTATATTTTGGCGGGATCTATGTTGCAGTGGATCAGTCATCCGGCTTTGTTGCCAATTTTAAGTTGAAGCTATTGCCAGGTGCACGCGTGTTGAAGTGGGGGACGGGGAAGCCGTGATTCATTTATCCCATACAATCTCGCGGACCGCATTACTTTCGCGTTGCGGTCTATTTCTGAGGTATCGGCATATTTTGAAAACGCTAATTGTTCCGTATTTGCGTGAGTATAAACTCTCCGCGCACTCGCATCGCACTATTTTTGCGTCGCGTCTATTTTTTAGGCGTCGGTATTTTTGAAATCGTTTATTGTCCGTTATTTGCATGCATGGAAACTCTCCGGGTACTCGGTTACTAACGTATTTATTTACCTTAATTTGGAGGAATGGAATGAATTATTTATTGGTTTTTCAATATTAGTTGAATACTGTACATGCAAAATTTGATCTGAATTTTGAAAACATCCAAACGTTTAATTTCTAAGGATATTGAATCTGATTAGGATGAACTTCTATTCCCGTCTTTAAGTAAAACGATAGTTACAACGGTCAGTGATTCTGAAATTAGTAATCCTAACATAAAATAATTATAAAAATTAATGTAATGTAGGAGAAAAATTTGGATTTCTCGCAAAATGTTTTTAGAGTGGTTAATAAATTGTGTACTTTATCCTAAATTTTTGTTTTTTATTTTAGTCCAGTACATGCAATTGATATTTCAAATGAAAATAATAAATAAACATGTTTTACAATTTGTAAAAGAAAATTATAAAAACTCCCAGCGTTGGCAGATTAATTTGTGGACAGTAGTTGATAACATTATGTTTATGCTATTTTAGGTTTTTTTAGCACATTTTTGTGTTCCATATACAATGTAGAATACGTTAATGCACTGGAATAAAGCAGGAGAAATTTGTTGTAAAAAAGTTATTTCCTTTGTTTTCCATTTATAACAAAAAAGGGCAGTGAAAAAATTATGATCATTAGAAAATTGATAGTTTAAACCTTTATATGTAAATAACTATTTAATATTTCGCTGTTCTATAAATTTACCCTCCATGGTTTTTTCATATGAATTTTCGGTGTTACAAGGGACTTAAATGAAATTTTTCCAAGTCAATATTATGAACAGCAATTTCTTCCGTTCAGTTTTTAAATATAATTTACTAATAAAAAAAGTTAGATTTTTAACTTTGCAATTTGCAATTTGAAATCGATTTGGAAAAAGATTACATAATCAAATTTGATCTTTTTTGAAAATGTAACTTTCGAGGATAAGTTTGAAATTAAATAAAAAGCAAGTTTCGAGATGATTGAAATTGCTAAAAAAAGCAAAATCAAAGCTTCTATAAATGTAAAAGTTTTATATAAAAGCAATATATCTTAAAATTCAAAGATTAAAGAAAAAGATATAAATTTGAAATCAAAATTAAGGAAACGTTTGAATTTCAGTTCATCTTTGAAATTATGTTTTAATGTGTACATGGGAAAAGGAGACACAACATTTTAAATTTAAAATCAAAACATTATAAAAGCAGTAAAAATAATTGAAATTTCTGAATGAAATCAAAACAAACAAAAAAACAATCAATATTTCTCTCCAGTTTTTCAAGAAGTAATAATCTTTCGAGGAAAATTTTTAAGCCAATTATTTGTTATTACTTTTGGAATTATTTTACATGAATTTTGAGATTTCTAAGCGTAGAAAATATCTTGATTTAAGATGTAGATCGAATTAGGTAAACTTATAGAATCGAAGATTTTTTCTAACTGAATTTAGTCCGTAGCAAATACGCTTTTTTATAGTTTGTCATTATAATTTTAAATTATTATAACCTACCAAATTACTACACAATATTAAATTGCATATCTTGAAAACTTTTACTTTTACATTATATTATTACCAATTTATTATGTCAGCTTCTTAAATTGCATTCAATTCTAATCAAAATGCAGAGGAAATTATAATATTTTGAAAAAACCCCATTTCAGAGATTTTTGGCAAATAAAAATTGTCAACTTACTAAAGAATACAGCAAAAAGTCCTCTAGAAGCTCAAATATGAAACATCCATATTTAAATTAATGGAAAAAGCAGTAAATGATGCAGTAAGTAGATTTGTTTTTCAATATTTAACTATATTCTAATAGATGACAGTCGTAGAATAATGTTAGTTATATTTTTATGTTGGACATTTAAATGCAGCCAAAAATTCAAACATATTCGCCGCCCTCTAGATGCTAAAATATAAAATATTGAATTAACGGAAAAAGCAGTAAAAGATGCCTTAAATAGATTTATGTTTTAATGTTTAGCTATATTCTAAAAGATGACACCACCAGGTTTTAAACATATTTAAATGTAGTCAAAAATGCAAATGTATTCACTAAATTTAAATTTGGCGCCATAAGCAGGAGAGACGAACTTCGCGCATTAACCATTTTTCCGATATGCTGCAATGCGAAAATGATTCTTATTGCCGCTATTCGTAAGGGTCAATCCGTAGCTGTAATTGGAGTCAATATAAATACCATAAAAGTACAAAACTGTGTACATTGAAGACATTTAAAAGAGAGATTTAGAAGTGTTTAGAAAATTTGTTTACCTAGGAGATTTAAAAGAGTTTTATTTAAAAAAAAGCTACTGAATTGCCCATTTTAAACTGTGTAACTTGAACCCTATAAAACCGATTTTGTTTAGTTTTATTAATATTCACCAAGCAGCCTTTGATAATAGAAATTATAAACACAGCGACTACTTATAAATAAATTCATTAGTTCATAAAAATATTCGGTAGTCTTGTTCACGGCTTATTTGCATGTTTCTGTGGAGGCGGTACATTTTAATGAATCAATAATTATAATTTATTTATTATTTCAATTTCCCTCCAATTAGTTGTTAGTTATGTCAGCGTTATTGCACATGGAAAGCGCCAAATACCGCGACGCATTCCAAAAGATTATTGGTTGCAATCCATCACATGATCTGTAGGATTTCTATTGGGTGAATAAATATCGTGGATGATCTTGGTCTCTGGATGATCTATCTACTGTAACTTCTAACTTGCATTATACGGAAGATTACCTATCCTGACTAAAATAGTTGTTAAAAATAGTCCATATATAACTTCAGCTTTTGCAATTGTTTATGGGCAGATTTGAAACTTTTTCTACAAGATATTCTGCATTAAATGGACTCTCGCCCATATTTTTATTTGCTATTGCAAGTATCACGTTCCTAAACTTAATCACTAGACTTGATTACACTAGCAGAAAGTTTTGCAAAGTTAATGTAAGACGCAAATTTCATGTTTTAAAATACGCGCGCTTGTCATCTTATGTTTCCAACCAATAGCAATTCGCAAACAACCTGACAAATTCTGACCAATAACTTTTTGAAATGCGTGGGGGCATTTGACGCTTCATTTAAATATTTTTTCCTGTATATTCATTACCAACAATTTGTGAACAATAGTTCGTATTATTTACTGTCTCTTATTTAATTCAACATTAGCCGAATTTCCAATTTTCTGTTAATTAATATGGATTGTGATTGTTCAATATTGATAATATTGATCAATCAAATTGATAACCAAAGACCACTCCGTTTCACCAAGATTCTTATGATGAAAAGCTTTACTAAAAACGAAATTTAGAGAAAAAAGTCGAAATTTTCAGATTAGGACAAAATTTCAGAAAAACGTCGAAATTTTGAGAAAAAAACTCGAAATTTTGAGTTTAAAGTCGAAATTACGAGAAAAATGTAAAAATTTCGATATTAAAGTCAAAATATCGAGAAAAAAGTCGATATTTAAAAAAAAAGACGAAAATGAAAAAAAAAACGAAATTTTGAGAAACAAGTCGAAATTTTCAGATTAAGGGCAAAATTTTAGAAAAGAGACGAAATTTCGAGAAAAATGTCGAAATTTGAGAAAAAAGTCGAAATTTGAAATGAAAAGTCCAAATTTCGAGCAAAATAGTGTAAATTTGAGAAAAAAGTCGAAATTTCGTGAAAAAGGTCGAAATTTCGATATAAGAGTCGACATTTCGAGGAAAAGGTCAATATTTGAGAAAAATTGGAAATTTCAAAAAAAAGTAGAAATTTTGAATTTAAAGTCGAAATTTCGAGAATAATAATATTAGTTTATTAAGATGTATAAATAATACATATTTTTACATTGACAGGAAAACATTATTGGTTAACAAGAAACATTCATTTTAACATAGACACCTAACTTTCTCTTAAAACTAGACAAATTTTTTTTTACTTTTTATTTCATTTGACAGATTATTAAATAAAAACACACCCTTATAAAATAACGATCTATATGTCGATTCTTTACTAACAGTATTTATATATATATTACTACAGTTACGTGTTTCATAATTATGTACTTCGTTAACATTTCTTATATTGTACATTAAGTATTCTGGCAACAATCCTTTAATAATTTTATAAATAAATACCATAGTTTGATAAATAAAATAAATAAATAATAATAAAATATTGCTGTACAGACAGTGAGCCCAGACAATCAAGCATCACATCGATTGGTCTGTTAACATTTCGATATTAAGGTCAAAATTTCGAGAAAAAAGTCGATATTTGAGAAAAAAGTCGAAAATTGAGAAAAAAAACGAAACTTTGGGAAAAAAGTCAAAATTTTCAGATTAAGGGCCAAATTTCAGAAAAAAACATCGAAAATTCAAAAAAAAGTTGTAATTTAGCACAAAGTCGAAATTTGAGAAAAAAGGTGAAATTTCGAGAAAAAAGTCGAAATTTTGAGACAGAAGTCGAAATTTCGAGAAAAAAGTCGACATTTCGAGAAAAAAAAGTCGAAATTTCCGAAAACGGTCAAAATTTCGACCCTTATTCTCGAAATTTTCGAGAAAAAAACAGGACATTTTGAATTTAAATTCGAAATTTCGAGCAAAATGTTAAAATTTCGATATTAAGGCCAAAATTTCGAGAAAAAAGTCGAAAATTGAGAAAATAAAACGAAATTTAGAAAAAAAGTCAAAATTTTCAAATTAAGGGCCGAATTTCAGAAAAACATCGAAAATTCGAGAAAAAAGTTGAAATTTAAGAAAAAAGTCGAAATTTCGAGAAAAAAGTCGAAATTGCCGAAAAAGGTCGAACTTTTGAGAATAAAAGTCAAAATATCGAGAAAAAAGTCAATATTTAAAAAAAAGGCAAAAATTAGGAGAAAAAAAATGTTGAGAAAAAGGTCGAAATTTCGAAGAAAAAAATTAACTAACGAGCTACTTAAACCAAATAGATGCAATTTCTTTAGCAGTATACAATGATGAACTTTATCGAATGCTTTCGACAAATCTGTTTATATCACATCAACTTGTAATCGCTTATCGAGAGCATTCGATACATACTGCGTAAATTCCATTAAATTTGTAGTAGTCGATTTGCCGATTACGAATCCATGTTGTTCTGCTGTTAAATTAGAAAAACTTGCATCATATACATATAACACATTCGATGTTGGCGCCATATATGAAAAAGTACTTGTTGGTGCCAGCAGGTGTTTTACACGATAACGAAAGAGAAGATTATTGCGCGGCCACCAGAGAAGGCAGTGGTAGAAATTTCGGTCGGTTAGTTGATTAGAGTTTTGCTGGGGTTTTTCCTATTTTCCTTTCCCTTCCCTGGCAAACCTTGGGCAGAAAACACCGAACATTCAGGTGAGTCATTTATGCATAAATTTTTGACATCATCTTTGCGGTACGTACACTCGAAAAGTTTAGCAATATTCGACATCAATGCCACTGGTCTATAATTTTTTACATCCGCTCAATCGCCAGATTTGTGTATGGGTATGATGTATAAAGTTTTCCATTGGGTGGGAACCAAACAAGAATTTAAAATTAGATTAAAAATATGTTTCAATGGTAAGATCAGGAAATTGATGCAATCGACAATCAAAAAAGCCGGTAAATTATCGGTCCCAGTAATATTATAACAATAGTAGAATAGCGACAATAAAAACTAACGTAAACTCACTTATGGTTCAAAATATTAGCCAAAGACATAAAAAAGTATTAATTAACGCACGTTTCGAGAGAAATTAGAAGCAAAAGAGTGGACAGATATAAACGAGGAAGATGTAGATGTAAACGAAACACTAACATTAATATATAGAAACGTTACAGAAGTTCTTGACGAATTGGCACCTACAACTGTAGTTAAATTTACTAATAAAGATCAACAGTGGTATGACCATGAGATTAAACAACTGGTGAACCTCAGGGATGAAGCTTATTGTAGGCGCCAATTCTACCTTTCACCCCGCGGTCAGTTCCGGGTAGCAGGGTAGCTGTAAAACTACCTGATATCCTTATACCTAGTATCCAACAGTCGTAGTTATCACAAACCACTGACAATATAGACCGATAACATAAATGGCACGATTTTCCTTGGTTTGCGGCTCTTTGGTTAGGTTCCCAATCGTAAGATAGCGCTCATAGCCGGTTGTTTTTAGCT
The DNA here is from genome assembly GCA_028583605.1 of Dastarcus helophoroides. Lineage (NCBI taxonomy): Eukaryota > Metazoa > Arthropoda > Insecta > Coleoptera > Bothrideridae > Dastarcus > Dastarcus helophoroides. The sequence continues at coordinate 28,617,398 of CM053336.1, forward strand.
AGCACTTCCCGCGTTTTCGATCATAACAAATGACAAATTTCAATTCACTAACGGCGGCGGTGCGAACGTTTTGTTTTCAATCTGTCAATTAGGAAATTTCTAATTTATTTTCATCATGGATTATAATTTTTTGAAAATGCTTCGTGATGCTATATTCCATTGGTTCAGTTGTTTATGTAATATGTATGTGTCTGTTTCAGGAACGGGGTCAATGACCATGAAGTGAGTTTTTTTTTATAAAAATTTATCATCTAGTGATTACAGCATATCATTACCTCATCCCAAATAAAACAAAACTAGTAGTATATTCACAATCAATAGAAGGTTGCCGAGTTTTAGTATCCTGGTATCTGTAGGCAGTATCCAACATTTTGCATCCCATGTAGGTTAGCAGAAAACTATCTCAAGTGTTCAAATATTCTTTTGATCGGAGTTTGTCTGCTTTAGATGATGAAATTAATGTTTAATGCAATGTCCGACAATTTTTGAAAAATGAGTCAAGAATCTTTGGTACATGAACTAGTGACACTTTTATCATGCAACAGTTGCAAAAATGCTCTGTTTTGCTCAGATAATCTAGTTCTTGAAGATAGTAAACCTATTTCAGTTATATTATAAGACAGTATTAGAACTTTGGTCATCTTGGTTATCTTCAATAATTGAAATGTATTTTAGGGGACAAGATTTGTATTTCAATTTTTGAAGATTAATGAGGTTATTAATGGTCGAGACAAAAGATTGCAATCTGTGAATGGCCCTCCAAACAGCGAGAAATTTCAATTTTACAGAAAGTGAATAAATTATTATTAGCTTTCATGAATAAAGTATCTCGATTAACAATAAAAAAGTTTTCTTTGTTTCAGTTTCATGACATTCACAATGGAATCGTTGGACTTCTTCACAATAAACCCTTTTATCGAGTATTGTTACAATTATATCATGCTTATAAGTTTAATAAGGAAGCAATTTGTAAGTAGTACTGTTGTATGTTTGTTGATTAGCGTTTATTGTTAATAAGAACTATGCTTATAATGAACGGATTACTTTAACCTTTTGAGGTTCGTATAAATGGATATCATTGTGTAAGAATTATGAACTAAGTGTAAGAAGTTTCCTATGTACGCCTATTTTTATTGGGTTATAGAGTTTATTATTTGCTATTAATATTTTCACTTATTTTTTTGATGTACATAACAAATATTTAATATAACTTATGAGGAAGGATGATTTTTTTTATTGATAAATTTTGATTATTCCCTAGTAATAGATTTTAAAATTATTGTAATATGTGTACTATTTTTTGTTGTGAAAAATACTTCGCTCAAATGGTCTACATTTGATCGAAGAATGTTTTGCAAGAGAAATAGATAATACATTCCAAATAATTGAATTTAAATTTCCCGCTGATCCTGCCTTTAATTAGTCAATAATAAAGACATCTATAAATTTAAATTCGACTTCAGCACCATCTCCGAATTGGGAATCTGATGACGTCATCTGGGCGAAGTTCATTGTACGGCCATTACGCGTCTATAGTGTTAGTGGTTTGTGGTAGTTATGAATTAGACGTAGGAACATTAAGTTAGATTTACACGAGGCGTTAAATACCGCGACGCATTCCAAAAGTTTATTAGTTACAATTCGTCACGTGATTTGTTGAATTTCTATTGGCCGAACAGAAGATTGAAAAAGCGCGGGCTTATTAAAGTCCTATATCCTCCCTCGCACTCTAAAACTCGCCAAACTTACCCTGATTCTGTTCTTCGCGCTTCATAAGTTTGACTAGTTTCAGTTAATCTTTGGCGCTTAAACGTTTGTTTGAGTACCGGACATCTGATTTTACTTGATTTAAATAGTATTTAAAAATATCCAATTTTTAAAAATGTCCGTTAAGTGTTTTATTTGTGGTAAAATCTTTACCACTCAATTTAATTTAAATAAGCATTGTCGAGTTAAACATAATGTTAACAAACAAATGTATTCCTATATTGGAAGCAACTTTAATTTTCAGTGTTTAAGCTGTGATTGTTCATTTAGAAATAGTGATGACTTGACTTGTCACTTAACAAATGAACATTCATTAAATATAGAACAAGAAGAAAAAGAATTCCAAAGTATTGAAGGTATGGTAAATAAATTCAAACCAATTCTCAGTGATATTAAAACACGTAGTTTTAGAGTTCAAATCATGGAAAGTCGATGCAGAAAGTAAGGAAAAATGCAATTATGTTATTCATGGGGGAAATAAAGTTTTATACTCGGGTGATGAAATAAAATATTTTTATTGTTGCAGAAGTGGTATGTATATGTCACAGGAATTATGTAATATCTGTGGTTGTCTAGGAAATTTGCATGCATAGAAAAATATGTCAGGTACCAAAACTTTCACTTGCCCAGGCAACGAACGTTTTAAGTAAAACTAGTGAACCCTTTGGTTGGTTTGGCAGAAAAAAAATGATTTTTTTAAGCTCACTAATATGTAGAGATTTAAGGGATATAAAATCCATTGATACCGGAGCAGGAATAATTTAAGTTTCCCGCTCTTACTCTCACTCTGACGCCGCTAGATGGATCCAAGCACTAGGCATTGACCAATAAATTTCCATTCCCGACGATTCACGATCGTCCCCTACCAACGGAAAACACCACAAGGAGGGTTGGTCGTTAACCGCCCTGGCTTGGCTCACTCTCTCTCAGTTCCACCACCGAACGGAGAACACCTACCAGAGAATTCCGAACACGTGCCTAGTGCTTCGACCGTTAATTTGCTTTAAGATTATTTACCCGTTTAATCTAATAGTGCCACGGCGAAAACTCCAGCTAAAACTGTAAGTCTGCGCATTTCTTTTTATCCATTTGTCCGAATTATATATTTGTATCGTGCTGCATTGTCCAATTGTTGTGAATTGTTTATTTACGTCCTGTGGACCTTACACGACCACGTGCTTGTTAAAAACGAGCAAGTTCTAGGTGAAATTCGAATTTTATTCGAGTTTCGTCCGAAGAATTAATTCTTATTCTCTTGTCTTGTAATATTTTATAATTCCTCGATTGTAATCGCCCCTGGAAGATTTCCTAACCGCGTGCAAACGTCTTAATAGCTAATTCGAGAGTCGGCGACTTGACGCCCCTTTTATTTCATTTTGTTTGTTTAGCTGCACGTGTAGAAACCCATTAGACGCCATTTTCTCGTATTTACCAGTGACATTGTCTCTTGTAGTTGACACGCAGTGCACCAACTGTTGGTTGACACGCAGTGCGCCTTCTGTGGCTGACACGCAGTGCTACCATCTATTGGTTGACACGCAGTACACTACTTGACATTTCTCTGGCGCAATCTCGCGTTCATAGACACAATTCCATCTGTCACTTGTCTTGTCTATGATACCAACACTCCGTTAGTGACATTTGCAATTTCCCTGTTGGACAGTGTTGCCAATAGGCATTTCTAATTATTGTGTGTGTGTGGAGCGAGTTTTAGCTGTGGTTATCTTCGTATACCAGCTTGTTCCTTTCCTTATTTTCCATTCACTCACCACGCTTTATTTACGCGTTTTATTTTTAATAATTTATACCGAGTACGGTATAACCATCAGTTGGTTTGCAAGTTATATTTAAATTTGGCTCAAAACATCAATTTAAATACACTGATATATTTTCATGTTTCCAATTTAAGAAATATTATTAATCGAAAGCGAAACCTAAAAAGCCAGGGCACTGCAAAATTAAATTATGCTTGCATTAGTAAGATTACCCTACGGAAGCATCAAGACAAATTTTATGCGAAAAGAATCATCACACACTATGGTCACTCAAATGACATCGAACATTTAAGAATAAGTACATTAGATAAGCAACAGTTGGCCACAAAATTAATAGATGGTGTATCATCAACAAAGTAAGTTTTGAAACCTTTTTTTAATTTAATAATAGAAGAGGGCAAAAGTCTTATAATAAACCATTATTTACATGGAATTATTTTTTAACTGAAATATATGGGTTTTTTTATCTTATAAAATACTGGATAATATTCGAGGCAACATAGGAGCTGATCTAAAGAGAGTTGATATTGTTACAAAGCAGGATTTGGAAAATATAAAACGAAGCCACAATATAAGTCAACAAGATGGGGTAAAACATAAAAATGATGCTATGAGTATAGAACTATGGGTGGAGGAATGTAAAATAGCACAAAGTAATCCAGTTCTAATGTACAAGCCACAAGGTCATTCATATCAAAATCTTTTGGACTTAGATTTTTGTCTTATTGTTATGAATGAAATGCAAGCTTCATTACTTGACCAATTTGGAAAAAATATTATTGCTGTTGATAGCACACATGGCCTTAATAATTATGACTTTGAGATGACTACTGTTATGATAGTAGATGAATTTAATGAGGGCTTTCCTGTTGCTATCATGTTTAGCAACAGAAAAGATATATTAATTAATGTAATATTATTTGAGGCAATAAAACAAAAAGTGGGTCTTATTTCATGTCAAACTTTTATGAGTGACCTTTGTGAAACATTTTATAATGCTTGGGTATAAGTTATGGGTCCGGCAAAATACCAGCTTTACTGTTCTTGTCATGTGGCTCGCGCCTGGCGCTCAAATTTATGTAAAATACCAGACATTGATAAAAAAGCCTGTGTTTATAAAACTTTAAAGTATCTGCAAAAAAACGCAGGTGTATCCACATTTCAAGCGGAGTTAAACAGTGCTTTAACTAGTATGTTTGATGATCCTGATACTAAAAAATTTGCAGAATACTTTTCAAGATATTATGTCAGTAATTATACAAAATGGGCATATTGCTTTAGAAAAAGTTGTGGAATAAATACTAATATGAAGTTAGAAAGTATGCATAAAGTAGTAAAATATTTTTATTTAAATGGAAAACATGTAAAACGGTTGGATAAAGGTTCACATGCTACTCTGAAATACATTAGAGACAAAGTTGTAGATAGGATGATCAAGCATACTAACGGTAAACAAACTGCTCAAAAAGCAGAAAATTTTAAGCGGCATAGAACAGCTCTTTGCTCATCATTTACTCTAAATTGGGATAAACATTTAACATGGTCGGTAGTTCATGATGACATTCAGTGCCTTGTTAGAAAGAATGATGTATTAAGAAAATGCTGCAAATTGGACTGCGAATTTTGTGATATTTGTATTCATCAGTATAGTTGCAGCTGTTCTGATTTTTTGATAAATAGCGTAATTTGCAAGCATATTCATTTTGTTGCTCTCAAAAATTGTAATGTTACCGGTTCTTTCCAAAAAATAAATTATGATGAAAATGTTGTAGATGAGTGTGTAAGTTTCTTTAATAAAATCAATGTTAATTTAAAATGTAATAAGAAAGAAAAATTATTAAAAGAATTAGCAGATTTAACTATGCTTGTAAATAACTATAATGTGGATAATTTGAATGAAAATAATTTTCAGAATTTACTGTCAAATATACGTCTTGCTAAAAATGTAATCAAACTGTCCTCGGCATCTGATACAAAGAATAATTTTAAAGACGTAGCAGATATTTCAGAACAGAAAAGTATAATCCCACAGAAACGATTTTTCTCGACGAAAAAAAAAAAACATACAAATTCATGTTCGACAGGTATTAATGTAAAAAATCCCAGTTTAGATGAATGTAGAGATATATCAAATATGTTAAAAGGGGATAATGTTTTGTATATATCAAATAATGCAAAAGAAGACCATAATTATTTATAAAATGTTAATAATAAGCATCATAATATGGATATGTGTGATATTGTATTATTGAGATATCACACCTTATTCTATCTCATGGTCTATGTATTGTATATTTACATTATAGATATGTCTATACCAAACCTTTATACCTATATGTAAAACATATTTGATATATTTCAAGTAATTAAGCTAGTAATTTGGTGAGGGTGGGTGACGGATATTTGGTACTTGTTTGTTTTTATGTTGTTTTAATTATATATTTTTTAAGGATAGTTTTTTTTTGTAAAATGTTAATGTTGTAAATATGGTTGTATTGATAGAATCAATATATTTATTTTTTAATGGAATAATGCTTTATGGTGGTGGTATAATTTGAAAAAATTTGTAATATCTTCCTAATTCTATTATTTTTTAGATGTGTCATCACCATAACGAAATAATATTTTTATGTCTAATAACATTTTCTATAAAAAAAGGTAAATAAATATTAATTTTTTTTAGTATGTAGTATATTATTTAAGGTTTTGTGTTTGTATGTGTATAAAAAAATATTGTGATTTGTGTGTAATGATAACATTATTTTTCTTTTCATTTCATTAACTTCTTTAATCTTTCTTCGGATTTGACAAAATGCATTTTATGACACCCAAGAAAAACACCGGTTTTGAATTATTACAGCAACTTATATTTTTTTCAAAAAATTGTTACCAAAAAAGTTAATCAAATGAAAATAAAAATATTGTTCTATGAGAAAAAATACATTACATGTCAAAATATAAAGTTAATTATATTCTTACAACAGTTTGTGCTTCGATTTATTTTATTCCCCACCTAAAATAAGTATAAACGAAAATTGAAAATAAAGATTTGTATCCTTGATAAGAAGTCTGGTAAGAAAAAATGCTAAAACACCTAACTTAATAAATTAAAAAAACTATTTCAAAATAAAGTATACATGAAGAGAGCTAAGACATAGTCAAGCTCACCAAATGGAATAAACTTAATTACATCTGAGGCTCTCAGCATGCCATTAAAAATGTTTATTCGCATCTTGAATCCTACCAACTTGTGCATAAATAACAATTTTAACAACTAATTTCAGTAAGGTCCTTTTGCTTTTCAAATGTTGCAAAATTCCAAAAATAAATAACTGATTTAATTTACGTCTACTCATTTTAATGTAAATTAATTAAGGGTGAGTTGTATGTGTTACTTGCTGTAATCTTGCATTTGTATACTTCGTTGATTGAGGAAAAGAGATTAAAAAACTCAGTATAAGTAGTAGAAGGTATGCAGACGCATATTTGTGTTTTAAAAAAACCCGCGCTTTGCTATCTGATGTCTCTAACCAATAGAAATTCACGAATCCCCTGAAGAATATTGACCAATGAGCGTTTGGAATGCGTCGCGATATTTAACGCCTCGTAGATTTACCCTTAGATAATATAAATAAATGGATGGAGCATTCGATGGCAAATAAGGGCCGGGAAAATAGAGATAGACAATCATTTTGCCATCGGGATCGACAATTTGCGCATGCTCGAGATTTTAAAACGTATGATATGGTCGACACTGTCGCCAAAATCCCTTAAGCGTATTTTACACTTACGACACTATAAAATTAAATTTGATTATAATTTTAATTATTTTCGGGTCTATTCGAACACTCCGCATTTATCAATTATTTAGTATTTTCAAGATGATTTAAATTATTTGATTTTCAGAAAACAAGTTTACTAGTTTTTAGGCTTCAATACAATAAAATAGATTGTTTTTAAATTTACCTAGAAATTAAATTGAAATAAAACAAAATATAAGATATATAGTATATTACCAAATGAGAAAAATGAAACATTATACTACATTTAAGTATTTATAGTGTTTAACATTTTGCAATAACACCACATGCAACCTAACATTAGCATAAACAGAATTTATAAGTATGTATTAAAAATAATCAACATAAACCAAAGGAACATTTCGCATTATCAAGCATCGATGGTCATATGAACGTGCAAATTAGATTTAAAGCATGTCATATAAGGGGGAATAAACTACACAATAAAGACGGATTTGACAGAAAAAAAATTCCACCATCTGACATATATTTTAATAATTCGTGTATACGCATTAAAAAAGATGCAATTAATGAGATTAATAATTATAAGCAAAATAAAAAATAAATTAGTATTTACACCAATGTTTAGCCAATAACTTTTGCGTTAGCTTGCAGTCAACTGATTTTTAATGGAACAAAATGCACAGCATAAGCATAAACAAATAAATCAATGCTTTTAAAAAATAGTAACAATAATAATAAGAAATAGACTCATTTGATATATAAAGATTGTCCCCTGAAATCAAGAAAAAATGCAAAACTCAACACTTGCTCGAATGCAGTCATCAGAGATGAAGATGAAATACTGGGTATTTCTCTGATGATAGCTTGGCTATTGAAGCGCGTTAAAGCAATTGTTATCGTGATTTTTTAATTTTTCTTGATTTCAGGAGAAAATATTTGTATATCAATTTTTGAAGATAACCAAGAACCAGTCCGTTCCACGAAAAAAAAAGATATATTTACTAACAATTCCACCACCATTATTAAGCCTTTGCAAAACAGTAACACTCAAAAATCAAACCTGAACATTACCCCAAACTTTGTCTTCAAACGCGATATTAGGAAAAATCTGAAAATAAAACAATCTGTTGTATTTCCTTTGATAATTTTTCCATAAAAGATGTGGTAAAATATCAATGATTGTGAAGTTAATTTATGGGCATATTATAAGGCTACATATTTAAATGAATTTACAGCAATATATAAACAAAAACATCATTAAATTCACTTCATTTATAAAGATGGAAATCGGTATCCAAACTCAATGCTTTTTTCTTGTGTACTTTAGTAAATTTTTAATATCTGGCTTTTATCATTGATCTACTACAACAAACCAATAAGGCCTTGTTAAATAGGCTTTTCCTTCTTAGTTTCATAGGCATCTAAATTCATGGTTATTTATAACAGATCTTAAAAATTTTGAATTCCTAATATTAATTTTTTTTAAAAGTTCAATCCACTTGCAACGGGTAGCCCTATTTTGCCTTCATAGCACCGTTAGTAGAATGCAGAAGCAAGGATAGATGGCAATAAACCGCTTTTTTAAATAAGGGAAAATTGTAATTTTCGGGAAAAATTTCGTTCAATAACGAATTCCATAGCTTGGAAATTTTGTGTATATCACCGGAAACATATTTAATTGAGAATTCAACGTTGGGAGATACTTCGACGTTTCCTTCCAGTTATATTCGAAGTGAAGCTGTACACTCTCCAAATCTCGTGTTGTCGTCCCGTAATTGGCCCTAAATAAGTATGTAAATATTGACTATAACTTACAATCATAACTTAGTGTAATATGTTATCGTTGAAGTCGATATTCTATATTAATACTTTGGAAAAAAAACATTACTGTTTTAAAATTAGTGTCACTAAGCACGAGAAAGTAGTTTCAGTAATTATCAAAAGTTTTATAATGACATAACTGTCGAAACTGCAGTGACACAATTCGTGAACATAAGTGATAATAAAACAATAATCAACTTGAACGTTCTTATAAATTAACTTAATGTCCTACAGGTCCGATATTTTACAATAATTAGCCTACCTTGAGGTACATTATATGGAAAATAACGCCCAAGTGCCTTATGACTATCTATAACGCCCTTGGGAATTATAAACCGATAACACGTCATCATATTGACATAATAAATGTCAAAAAAAAAGGAATTCGAATTAAATAGCAGATTTGTAGGACATTAAACGTTGAAGGCATCACAAGTGTTAAAGGATAATAACGCCCTCAGTCGATGTACATCCCTCGAGCGAGAGGCTCTCGGGAAGTACACTGTCGATCTCGGGCGTTATTTTAGAACACCTTTGGTACCTTAATGACTAAAATATTTATCAAATATCACTACCTAAATATATTATTGATGATTGTGTATTTTCTTCTAATAGAATTTTTAGGTAATGATAATTGTTTACAAAAAAAATGTATTCTTATTTTTAAATATAATTTAATAATAATTTTAATTATTTCAGTTCTGTGATTATCCAAAAAATCTTGATCATTAATATGTTTAAAAATGCCGTCACTTAAAAATACCTTTTGGTTAATTTTAATGAATATACGATCCTCAAAATGTTTACTATTGCATTTCAAATTGTGAGAATACTGCCTAAAAAGTCTCTCTATCTCTTTGCATACTTGCACTACATGGAAAGATGGCATAACTAATTTCCCTTCATCCTTTATCGAAACCAAAGATTTATCTCTTTTCAATTTTTCTATCAATATGTTTTTACAGAATTCACAATGTAATGAAAGTATCATCTTTTTCACAACAAAACCAGCAATGTATTCTACAATATTAAATGCAAATAAACTTAACTGTTCTTCAGTGGCAACGTAGTCATGTCCGTGTTCACTAATAAGCCAGTCATCAAAATTTGTTTCTTCGCTTGCCCTGTCACTTGTTCTAATATTAGAAATCTGACTCCCAACATTAAGAATAGATATATCCTTCATGTCTTCACAGGAGCCGGACACAAAAATCTCATGCCTGATTAAAAGTCTTCTATAAGCACTTTTAAACTGGTGAGCTGTTGGGTTGTTATTAAAACCGCCTTTAGATCTTATAGCGCTAAAAAATACTTCTAAATGATCTTGACTCAGCTTATACGTAAGAAGGTACCTAAAGTTGTATTTATTCATGAGCAATTTGAATAGGGAAACTGAATTCTAAAGATCAACTATAAAACCCAAAAAACCAGTATTACGTGTAGAATCTAAAATAGAAATATTATGGACTTCCAGTTTGCAAATAAATTCTACCAAATGACTGACTTTTTCCTCGATAGCACTCAGATTATCAAGAGAAATCTTTTGCTTTAAATTACTTTTAGCCCAAACATTTCTGCTGTTTAAAATATCGAACATATCATTCACATTTTTTATAAATGTGGCTGTACATTCGCTATCCTTGAATTCATCAAAATGTTGAGAACAAAAGTAAAAAGCGTCACTAACACTCTTGCTGAGCGTCTGAGCGGCTAGACGGACATTCATTTTTTCATTTTGCCAATTTAAATGCCTTCTAGATAATTTATTGGCAAGTCTTAAACCCTCTTCTTCTTGTTTTTTGTGCAATAATTCAATGTAATGCCACTGAATGAGGGAAGTTCCAATATGAAAATTTTTTAAGGTACCAAACGCATTCCTGACCAATTTTAGCATGTGGCATGCGTCAAGGAATACAAAAACCTTTTCGTTTGTGACAGGATGCAAGAACCACGGACTGAAATCTTTTCTTCGAATATCCAAGTTACATCCCAATAACTTGGCCATTGTTATATTACTTTTCGCTCCGTCAAAAGTAACAGAATGGCATATAACACCATTTTCATGTAATAGTTGTAAGCACTGAAGAATTAAATTGGATCGTATTTCGCTATTAATACCATTTATTAAAAAATATCCCAAAGGTAATTTCCAGTGAGCATTAAGAGCAGTTGCCATTAAAACTAAAACATTCTTTGCCATGTCTTTGTTGTCATAATTACAATCTGCCATGTCCAACCCCAAATCTACATACCCGTGAAACCTTTCACCATCCCAATGAACATTTTCACGAATGGACATTTCATCCATTATTAGATTGATAACTGGTTCTTCTTTACACATAGCCTTTCGTTTTAATTCAACAAAAGCCTCTGTGGTGAATCCAGGATTCCCATTTATGGTCATATACCATTTCTGCAAGGTTTTTGCATGAGGTAAACTTTTTTTAAATACATTACGGACATAGTTATAAGCCTTTGGTGAGTAAAAATTTAAGGTCAGTGCAAAGGATCGTAGAGCTGGTGTATATTTTTCTTTTTTCTTTGCAATAAACTTATTTATTAGGGCACACATGGCATCAGATGCTCCTTCCTAAATAACAAAGTGTAATATAGCAATTGCGAAGTAACAGGATCACAAGAGAATAAATGGTTCAAAGGCAACAAAAATAGAAAATACTAAAAACAGAAAAAACTACATATACATTTGCAGAATTACAGCTTTTAGTCTACACAAAATATTTTTGGGACCTCAAAATTAAAATAATCATTTTGTTTTTTGTTAAACACATTTAAACATATTAAACTGGATTAAGAATTGACGCATTACAAGATATACAAGTAGATAGTATCTTACCTTGTTACCTACCTGTAACACAGAAATGATTAGTAACAACCTAACTAAATTATTTTTAACACTCTCGCTGCCAAGGGTGTTTTTCAAGATGGTATTTTTAGTCTTGATACCTAGATGTCATAAATGTCTGAGTATCAATTTAAGGCTCAAAACAGCTTTGGCCTGGTAATGTACCATGTTGAAAAGAATCGATTTATTAAGTGTGTATCATTATTTATACACGTAGCCTGACGATACATATCATCTTGGTCCACATCCCCTTCCCCACCCCAAAAAAGGTCAGGGCTCTCAACCCTAAAAAACGTATAGAAGCAGAAAAAACTAAATCATAAATGAGCACATCATACACCATATTAAAGAAAATCTTTTGAAATAATAGACTTGGAAAGTATGTGAGGCCTGTGTATCATTTTCAATACACCCGTCAAACAGGGTTCATTACTTGGTGTATTATAAACGATACACCTGGCAGAGAGAGTGTTAAAAGATGTCCCTTACTAGGCATTTTAAAATATTTAATTTATTTGCACTGAACTTACCAATAATAAAAGCAAACAGATAGCCCTTAAACATTAAGCAGTTTTTTTTTCTGTTGAGAAGGATTAGTTATTAACAATTACATAGTAACCAGAAAAGAATTGAATGGAAAAAAAGTACTGTGGAAAAATGTAAAGATGCCCCTATAAAAAAAATTGTGCTTTACCAATATATCAGAGCATGCATTTTCAGGTAATAAATTTTTCTTGCGCAAATGAGAAATTAGTTCACTTAGTGTGGACACACTTTTCTTCAGTTTTAAATTTTTCCTCTGAAGGTTCTCCAACTTTTTCTTTGTTGTCAAATATTTGGACATAGCATTAACATAGTGACGTCTCGCTCTTCGGGGGGTCTGAAAAGATTCTTTCAACAAAGCCTGGGAATTTTCTCCAGATGGCAGTGGTTCTGTAATATAATATTTTAACAATTTATTGCCTTAGAATATGACTATGGTGCTTACTTGGAGGGCTTGGGGAAATAACAGATACAACATCAGAAGGAACATTCAAGTGATTCTCGGCTTCAAAAGATTCCACTTGAGGCAAAGATACTATATTTAAAATACAGAATTAGGCAACAAATAAAGGAATAAACAAACAACAGCAAAAAGTAACACAAAATATACCTCTATTAATTAATTTGCTCATATTTATGGACTGAACATTCTCACTAATATTAAATAAAAATCTTACTATCTCTTAAAGTCTGCTCTTCTGACTTGTTCTTGCAGCATTTTGAGGGAGATATGGCTTCTACAGTACTACTACTACTACTACTACTACTACTAACTTTTCTAAAGCAAAAAATCATGAATAACTTTCTATATGAAAATAAATAACTAACCTTTTCTGTCGACGCAAATTTAATGTGGGCACACTTCCTTTATTTAAATATTTTTTCCCTGAGTGAGTTTCCGCAAAACATTTTGTTTCAAAATGTAAATTACAAACCTGCGTACTCTTACAAATATCGTCCTCTTCCATTTTAAATGCAGACAACCATTGTTGCCGAAGAAGTTGGTCTCCAGGAAATCTATAAGGGATGGATGTATATAGTTATATATTAATTCAATATAGGAATAATGTGGTATGTATTACCAAATAAATGTAAAGAATATCGATAATACATAACCACAACCACTAGCAGGATTCTTGTGTGATCTTACTAGCAAGCTATGAAGCCTAAGTCTTGGACGGTTCTCTTCAAAAATGTTGGCTTACCTATAGTACGAGCGATTTCTGTCTCCACTTTTACAAAAATAGCAATAACTGGGCATTGTAGTAACGTTTTACACAAATAACAAACACCGGGCAATGTAGTAATGTGTCGTAACAACCAAAAAAAAATATTCAAAAAAAGTAATCAAATAATAGTAAACTAAACACTTGTATTCAGTTAACCAACCAGGAAAAACTTGAGCTATAATTAAATAAAAGTCAAAGAGAAAATAAACTAAAACAAATAGAACACACAGGTGTAAAATGTAAACAAACGCCAATACAACATAAATGACATATAAACGACAAATAAGCGACAAATGAACATGATTTGCTGATTTTGAGCATGCGCATTAACCCAATCCCGATGGCAAAACGTGCTCTTTCTAACTTATCTTTTTTCAGAGTTCATCCTTATTGCACAATTACCGGCCCCAGTTAATACTCTTCTAACACATTGAATGCTCCGTCCATTTATATGTATTGTTAGATTCGTGTTCAACCTCCATAATTTAAACACCAATAACGGTAGCGACACACAAATTATAACGATAATAAAAGGTAACACACACTTCAAAATATTAATTGAACGAATGTTAAAACAGGTAACGATGTATCGATTAATTGAACAGGAATATCGAATTAACAATCCACTTCCGCCAGGCCCGAGTGACGCTGGGAGAGTATCCCCGCAGCCGGGACAAGCTGAGATTGGAATTCGTTCCTGGTGATTGGCGCCACGAAATATAAACAATGCGGGCCAACTCTGGTTGCTTACACGGCCAACCTGACGGATGTTTCGCTCTCGGAACATACCTTGTCATTACCAAAACAAATCAAAGTCAATACATTTCTTCCTTTTCGACTAAACGAAGAAAAACAAACATTTTGTTTAGGAAAAATAATTTGTTTACCATGAAAGTACGTTGATTCCATGATCCGAAATGTTTTAAATACATACATGTTAATTTCCACGGGAGTATTTTGACCCATGCACATCAGAAACCAATCGTTGTTAATTTCCATGGGCGTATGCTGACCCATGCACGTTAGAAACCAACCGGTGTTTATTTCCATGGGAGATGCTGACCCATATCCACCAGAAACCAATCATTGTTAACGGATCATGGAAAACTCATGCTTCGAAATGTTTAAAAACATAACGGGAACCAAATCGTTAATAATGTACCATGGAAAACCCATGCTTCGAAATGTTTAAAATATAACGGGAACCAAATCGTTAATAATGTACCATGGAAAAATCCATGCTTCGAAATGTGTAAAACATAACGGGAACCAAATCGTTAATAATGTACCATGGAAAAATCCATGCTTCGAAATGTGTAAAACATAACGGTAACCAAATCGTCGTTAATGTACTATGGCAAAGCCATCTTCGAAATGTTCAAAACATAACGGGAACCAAATCATTGATAATGAACCATGGCAAAGCCATCTTCGAAATGTGTAAAACATAACGGTAACCAAATCGTCGTTAATGTACTACGGCAAAGCCATCTTCGAAATGCAAAAAAACATGACGGTAACCAAATCGTCGTTAATGTACTACGGTAAAGCCATCTTCGAAATGTATAAAACATAACGGTAACCAAATCGTTGTTAATGTACTATGGCAAAGCCATCTTCGAAATGCATAAAACATAACGGTAACCAAATCGTTGTTAATGTACTACGGTAAAGCCATCTTCGAAATGCATAAAACATAACGGTAGCCAAATCATCGTTAATGTACTACGGTAAAGCCATCTTCGAAATGCATAAAACATAACGGTAACCAAATCGTTGTTAATGTACTATGGCAAAGCCATCTTCGAAATGCATAAAACATAACGGTAACCAAATCATCGTTAATGTACTACGGTAAAGCCATCTTTAAAATGCATAAAACATAACGGTAACCAAATCGTCGTTAATGTACTACAGTAAAGCCATCTTCGAAATGCATAAAACATAACGGTAACCAAATCGTCGTTAATGTACTATGGCAAAGCTTTCTTCGAAATGTTCAAAACATAACGGTAACCAAATCGTTGTTAATGTACTATGGCAAAGCCATCTTCGAAATGCATAAAACATAACGGTAACCAAATCGTCGTTAATGTACTACAGTAAAGCCTTCTTCGAAATGCCTAAAACATAACGGTAACCAAATGGTCGTTAATGTACTACAGCAAAGCCATCTTCGATCTTCGAAATGCATAAAACATAACGGTAACCAAATCGTCGTTAATGTACTACAGTAAAGCCTTCTTCGAAATGCCTAAAATATAACGGTAACCAAATGGTCGTTAATGTACTACAGCAAAGCCATCTTCGATCTTCGAAATGCATAAAACATAACGGTAACCAAATCATCGTTAATGTACTACGGTAAAGCCATCTTTGAAATGCATAAAACATAACGGTAACCAAATCGTTGTTAATGTACTATGGCAAAGCCATCTTCGAAATGCATAAAACATAACGGTAACCAAATCGTCGTTAATGTACTACAGTAAAGCCTTCTTCGAAATGCCTAAAACATAACGGTAACCAAATGGTCGTTAATGTACTACAGCAAAGCCATCTTCGATCTTCGAAATGCATAAAACATAACGGTAACCAAATCGTCGTTAATGTACTACAGTAAAGCCTTCTTCGAAATGCCTAAAACATAACGGTAACCTATGGCAGTTGGTTAATACATTTTTTTTTTGCCATCAATAGAACAAAAACAGAATAAAGCTAAAACATGCCATTCTTTCCAAAAACTCCAGTATGCTCTCAATATCTATTGCCAATGACCATAGTTCATAACTGCATTTTCCAGCCCCCTTTTTTCTTTCAGCCTTCGCTATTTTATGCATACAAATGTCTAAACGTTTTTATTCGTAAAATCTCAGATATGCAAAACTTACTTTTTTTTTTTATTTTGTTAATGTGAGCTTCTTTTTTTTCTATAGGGCAACACAAAATCACCAATTTTCTTAGTTTTTTACCTCTTGTAAAATATTATTATTTATCACTTTTGACTAGTAATTTTTATTACTGAGTGATCTTTTTACATAACCCTCGGCCAATCCTTAATTCAAATCAAGCTCACAAAGCTATACGTTAGATTTGACCGTTTGCCCCATGTATATCAGGATACATCCAAAAATTTTCAAACAGGAAAAATTGCATTTGTTTGCACTACTATCTATTGCCATAAATTTAGGGATACCAAAACAAGATATGTCCCTCTGAAAACCTACTTTAGCATGTGTGTGCAATTTTGTCAAGGTGTCGGTATAAAAGAAACAACTATTTGTCATAGTAAATTTATAGCAGGAACCAAACTGGAGGTCAAATAAAATAAGTTGTACTATGTTTTTAACTTCGGCTCTTCTTCGGTATAGAATGCGTTTCGAAATAAGAAATATTACACCCAAGATTATACCCAGCCGTGCGGCTGTGTTTGTTTACTTTAAAAACGAGCCAACGAAAGTGTTTCAGACATTAAATGACACATTCGGTACCTTATCCATGAAAGACGTAAAAAACTACTACCGATTCAATAAAAGGAATCGTGATTCTTTTATCGGATTCGGTGGTAAATTTCACTGGATTGTTACGTTCTGCTTTATTTCACAAAATATTTTAAAAAACAAAAATTGCATTTGACTAGTACCGATTGAACGAAATGTTACTCTGTTTTAGTAACTTAATTTCTTCTTTACTGCTATGTGGATATTTCGTAACGGGCGAGGCAACGCCACCCAACATAGCGATACTCCCTGCAGTCGTCAGATCGACCAAGAGACAAATCTCATATAGTTTGTTGACCTAACACCCTGAATGGTTTGTTTGGGTATCAAATTTAAGTAGGCAATCGGTGACAGAATTAGAATTGAGCTTAGCGACACTTTCTTCATTTTTACTTTCCTTTATTTTGCAAACAATTAATTCGGTCAGATTATGCGTACTTTACGTACTCTATCCAGTACGGAAACTTTTCAACAGAACTGATTAATTGCATACCTATGGGGTAGCCAACAGAGTAAAATTAAACAAAAATACAAACTAAAACTTCATCAAGGAAGCAAAAAAGCTTTAAAGAAATCATTTCTAAGTATTGCCCAATTTCTTAAGTAGAAGATCCATTGTCAATCCAATTATGAACATCAGTGACAAAAAAAATAAAACAATCAACTCTTACCAGTTCTGGCCGATCCAACCATTAAAACTCGCTTTTTTTCTACCTGATTTAACCATTTTTTTTTTAATTTCCGAACGAAATAGAGGGAGAGCGATTTCACAGGAATCACTTTGGTACTGCCTACAGATTTCACCATCTCCACAACTAACTTTGCCATTGCACTTTTCGCAAAAATTTCGGAAAACAGAGGGGAATCCCACCGCTGCTGTTAGATTCGTGTTCCTCCTCCATAATTTAAACACCAATAACGGTAGCGACACACAAATTATAACGATAATAAAAGGTAACACACACTTCAAAATATTAATTGAACGAATGTTAAAACAGGTAACGATGTATCGATTAATTGAACAGGAATATCGAATTAACAATCCACTTCCGCCAGGCCCGAGTGACGCTGGGAGAGTATCCCCGCAGCCGGGACAAGCTGAGATTGGAATTCGTTCCTGGTGATTGGCGCCACGAAATATAAACAATGCGGGCCAACTCTGGTTGCTTACAGTATAGTCAAAGGATTTACCCATAGATCTCACACTATGGATGAATCGAAGAGAGAGAACTGTGTTAGACGCACCCTGAGAGAGATATATATATATATATATAAAAGAGCACGTGATCCTTGGCAATAAACCGACCTTTCTAGGCTACTATGCTATTTTAAAGGGCAAATATTTAAAGAAATATTGTGGAATTTTTGTTTTTCGTTTAATAGTTTGATAGTTATGAATATTGAACAGCTTCACAAAATAAGGGTGCGAAATGTCAGTTTGAAATAAATAACTTTTACGTGCGCAAAACAGTTTCGATGAAATGAACAGAAACACTTTTTCGCTAAACAAAGTTTTCTCGAGAATAAATGGGAATGAAGCCTTACATTTTTCTATTAAACTTGGGAGGAACACGGCCTACAATATTAAAACAAATTATAAGACTCCGAGATTCTTAAATTTGACTTTTCTCTAATAAACCACGTTTTTTTTTAATAAAATTTAAACTATTTGACCAATCATTTCCAAAATCAATAGTGCTTTATTCTAAGTAAATTCGAATTGGTAGAAACCAGAATAGCAATAACCGGTTAAGAACTGCGAGCTGCAGCGTGATAAGAGACATTCACACAGACTGACAATCCCAACTTGAAAGTGTAACAAAATGTATCATCATTTAGAGAAAGCTCTCGTTTAAACAAACAGATGTATTACAACTGATTTGGTGCAAAATTATCCGAGCATTTTTATGGCGAAATGTCGTATTTTTTTGGAATTTAGTAAATAAAAAAAGTTTCTAGAAGGTTCTGATAAGGGGAAAGCGGCCGCGATAACGAAACAAACGGCAGATAAGCGTTCCAGAAATTTCGGCATTCGATAAGCCTTATCTGCCGAAAATTCTGGAAGAACGCGGGCCGAAACTATAAAAAGGCGGTCAGTTTTCCCTCGAGTCAGTCAGTTAGAATCAGTGCAATTAGTAAGTTAGTAGAAGTGAGTTAATTGTGGTGATTCAAGTTGAGTTCAGTAATAAAGTGGGAATAAATCCATCACGTGTATCAATTCGAACCGATAACGCACGTAACATCTGGTGTCAGAAGCGGGATTATTCGTGTATTGTGCTTTATTACTCGAAAAAAAAGTCTTGCCAGGTGCCGTAATTGACTTTATCTCGGACGTTTTAAACTGTTAAATAAGTTATACGAGGCGCGTCAAGTAAAATCTTGAACATTCCACTACGCTTTATGGATACGAGATTAAAATCGGCCAAAATGGAACAACAAATGCAAGCGTTATTCGCAATGTTTAAAGAACACGATGAAGAACGAAGACGACAAGATGAAGAACGAAGACGACAGCAGAAAGAACAGGATGAAGAACGAAGACGACAAGATGAAGAACGAAGACGGCAGGAGAAAGAACAGGAAGAAGAACGAAGACGACAAGAAAAAGAACAGGAGAAAGAAGAAAGGCGACAAGAAAAAGAACAGGAGGAAGAACGAAGACGACAAGAAAAAGAACAGGAAGAAAACCGAAGACGACAAGATGAAGAACGAAGACGACAAGGAAAAGAACAGGAAGAAGAACGAAGACGACAAGAAAAAGAACAGGAAGAAGAACGAAGACGACAAGAAAAACAAGAAGAGGATCAGAAAAGGAATGCAGAAAAACAAGAGTTACACAGTCTGTTAGCAAATATAACTGAAACAATGGGAGCCGACGTTACAAAAATGAAAGAAGAAGTGAAAGAACAAATTAAAGGAATGAGAGAAGAAATGCAAGAGGAGATTGACGAAGTCAAAGAAGAATTCAACAGCAAGCTTCTTGATTTGGAAAATGCAACAAAGAGGGAGATCAGCAACATAAAACATGACATGAAAAAGTTGCTAAGTGGACAAAGCACACAATATGAATCCGAAAGTGTACCTGCTAGTTCTTCCCAAAAGGTAAAACCTCCGACCTATGATGGACAAACATCTTTTCAGGCCTACAGAATACAGTTCGAAGCTGCTGCCAGGGCCAATCAGTGGACGGAAGGCGAAAAGGCGACCTCATTGGTGGTATGCCTGCGCGGAAAAGCTCTGGAACTACTTCGAGCTCTATCTGAACACGAACTAGCTAACTATGAAGATTTAGTTAGGGCTTTAGAGCTGAGATTTGGAGACCATCATTTGCCAGAAGTCGCCCAGTCGCAACTACTAGTAAGGAAGCAGAAAAGTGACGAAACGCTGCAAGAATTCGAGGCTGACGTAAAAAGACTGGCTCATGCCGCCTATCCAACAGCACCAACCGAATTTCTGGAACTTTACGCAGCTAGAATTTTTATAGAAGGAATAAGAGACCCAGAAGTCCAAAAAGTGATGCGCTTGTCAAACTTCCGTACATCGAGAGAGGCACTGATTAGAGCTCTAGAGGTTGAAGCTGCTTACAAGGTTTCGGAATCAGAGGCCTCACGAAGAATAAGGAAGGCCGACATCGAGGAGGTTGCGAATAACCCTGATCTTGAGAACATGAGCGTTGACATAAAGGAGACGAACGCGCACATAAGTGCTAACATGGAGGAAATAAAGGCGAACATGAACGCTAGCATGAAGGATGTGAACGCGTGCATCAAAGAGCTGCTGGGAGCTCTTAAAAGCCGATCCAGCAAAAGCACAACATGTTACAGCTGTGGCAAACCGGGACACATCAAGAAGAATTGCAGGTCAACCCATAAGAAGTCGACAAGCCCCACAGTAAGAAGACAACATGGCGAGAAAGAAAACTCACTAACTAATGTGAAGAAACCAGTCCCCAGAATTCTTCCCATCAAACAGATAAAAAGGACCAAAGAGAATTTGGTGGTGGAAGCCAGCGGGAATGGAAGAAATGTGCAGGCAACGGTGGACACAGGAGTCAAAGTTACTGTGGCACGCGATACTCAAACAATCCGCGACTGGCCAAGACCCAAAGATAAACAGGATTTGAAGAAGTTCCTTGGGTTATGCACCTGTAACAAAAGATTTGTGAAAGGTTTCGCCATCATCGCTGCGCCGTTGCACCGACTAACGGAAGGAAGAACGCCGTACGTCTGGACTCCCGACTGTGATACCGCTTTCCGAAAACTGAAGTCCGCCTTGTGCACAAGTCCTATCTTGGCTTATCCTCAGCAGATTGGGAAATTTGTGTTAGACACTGATGCCAGTAACGTCGGCATTGGGGCTGTGCTGTCCCAAGTTCAAGGCGGTGAAGAAAGAGTCATCGAATATTACAGCAAGATCCTGACGAAGCCAGAGAGGAACTATTGCACCACCAGGAAGGAACTTCTTGCGATAGTGAAGGCCGTGGAACACTTCCACAAGTACTTGTATGGGCAAGAATTCCTTATCAGGACAGATCATTCGGCACTTTCTTGGTTACTTCGAATGAAGAACGCGGAGGGACAGACGGCTAGATGGTTAGAAAGGCTTCAGCAGTATCACTTTAAGGTGCATCATCGACCGGGACGACAGCATAACAACGCTGACGCTTTGTCCAGAAGACCTTGTGGTGATTGCAAACACTGCAAACGAGTTGAGGACCATGAGGACATGGTGGATATAAGGGTCACTTCTCTCCAGCCAGAAGACGAATGGACTGTTGAAGGTCTTCGGAAGCTACAGAGGAGCGACGCTGATATCGGACCCATATTGGAATGGAAAGAAGCTGGAGACAGACCGGAATGGCAAGAGGTTTCCGACAGAAGTCCAGCTCTTAAGAATTTGTGGGCTCAATGGAAATCCCTCCAGGTCGAGGACGGGGTACTGAGGAGAGCATGGGAAAGCGCGGATGGAAAGCGTGTCAACTTGCAGTTGGTGGTGCCTCAGGAGAAGATTCCACAGGTCTTGTGGGAGGTGCACAATGGGACCTCTGGTGGACATCTAGGGATGAACAAGACCCTGGAGAAGGTTCGAAAACGGTTTTATTGGGTTAATTGCAGGGAGGACGTCGAGCGGTGGTGTCGGAAATGTGTCACCTGTGCTGCATCCAAGGGTCCTCGTACGAGAACCAAAGGGGCCCTGAAGCAATATAATGTGGGAGCTCCATTTGAAAGAATTGCAATCGATGTGGCAGGACCATTCCCAGCTTCAGACGATGGAAACAAGTACATCCTGGTGGCCATGGATTATTTCAGTAAATGGCCTGAGGCTTATGCCATCCCGAATCAGGAAGCCACCACAGTCGCAAGGGTTCTTGTGGACAACTTCATCTGTCGATTTGGTGTTCCCTTAGAACTGCACTCGGACCAGGGAAGGAACTTTGAATCGGGGGTTTTCCAAGAGGTGTGTCGTCTTCTTGGAATAAGGAAAACTCGAACAACACCTCTTCATCCACAGTCTGACGGAATGGTGGAGAGATTTAACAGGACCTTAGAGGAACATCTTTCGAAGGTCGTTTCCAAACATCAGACCGACTGGGACCGACATCTACCACTGTTTCTGATGGCCTATCGCGCGGCAACTCATGAAACTACAAGTCAGACCCCGGCAAAAGTGATCTTCGGGAGGGAACTGCGGCTTCCGTGTGACTTGGTGTTTGGATCACCAAGGGAGGTCCCCAGGGAAACGATGGGTTTCGTAGATGACTTGAGGGAAGCGATACTGGAGACGCATGCTCTGGTGCGGACGAAGATCAACTTGGCGACGGACCGGATGAAGGCCAGGTATGACGTGAGTGCCAATCATGGTGGTTTCAGTGAGGGCGAGTTGGTATGGCTATACAACCCTCAGCGAAAGAAAGGAGTTTCGCCAAAGTTTACGCCATCTTGGGAAGGGCCGTACAAAGTGCTGAAGAGGATGAACGACTTGGTATACAGGATCCAGCGTAGCTCCAGGAGTAAAATGAAAGTGGTACACCTGAACAGACTATGCAAATTTAGTGGCGAAGTGACTGATTGGAACTGATCGGGACGATCATTCCTAAGGGGGAGGAAGTGTAACGCAATGTAAATAGATGAAATAGGATTTAGAATAGAATTGTAGAATTTAGTAAATAAAAAAAGTTTCTAGAAGGTTCTGATAAGGGGAAAGCGGCCGCGATAACGAAACAAACGGCAGATAAGCGTTCCAGAAATTTCGGCATTCGATAAGCCTTATCTGCCGAAAATTCTGGAAGAACGCGGGCCGAAACTATAAAAAGGCGGTCAGTTTTCCCTCGAGTCAGTCAGTTAGAATCAGTGCAATTAGTAAGTTAGTAGAAGTGAGTTAATTGTGGTGATTCAAGTTGATTTCAGTAATAAAGTGGGAATAAATCCATCACGTGTATCAATTCGAACCGATAACGCACGTAACAATATATGCAGATAGAAACTTTGTAATTCATTTAATTATATATAAAAGTATATATAATGATGGTGTTATTAGCCCTAACAAAATTATAATTATCAAATTTTGGTGAAATTAATAGAGCCCTTTCGGAAATTACTGCTATAAGATTAAATAATGTTTAACTGCAAAATCGTGTTAAAATCTGTGACAATAAAATTATGTAATGAAGTATTTAATTTTGTTGATAAAACAATGCAGTCTACGTTCAATAAAATAGTGAAAAAACACACGAAAATAATTGTTTTACAGTTTAACTTCAAGCAATGTCCATATAACTGCACGTTAATGTTGTAGGCTTTTACCAACGGTCACGTGGCAAACCTTCCGTCTTCTCAGTTCCTCTTACGATTCTTAGTATAGAACTATTCCTCTCTTTGAGTTTACTTCACGAATTTGTATTTGCTGGCATAGGCAACGCTTCATCCATAGTGTCAGATCTATGAATTTACCATTCTTTATTTAATATAGTTTATTAATTTTATCAAAGACTTATTTATATGTTCCTTACAAATATCAGGTGTGGAGTTATGGCCCTATAGTTGTGTACCGTAAAACGGGGTGAATAGGAACTGCTGGGTGAACAGGAACAGAAAGA
Organism: Dastarcus helophoroides; assembly: GCA_028583605.1. Classification (NCBI taxonomy): domain Eukaryota; kingdom Metazoa; phylum Arthropoda; class Insecta; order Coleoptera; family Bothrideridae; genus Dastarcus; species Dastarcus helophoroides. The sequence continues at coordinate 28,641,756 of CM053336.1, forward strand.
CGGAAAAAGTTAAATAATTGTCTTGTGACCCTAATAATAATTTAAAACAAAAATAAAAAACGGCTTTACATAGGGAAATCTAGGCAGATTCTGTTTTAAGGTGTCAACCCTTTTCCACTAACAATTTTGACAGTTGGCAAGTCTATTTCCCGCGCAGTCAAAATTTAGTTGTTTTGGGTGGTCGTCAAAACTTCAGTTGCAAAGTGCTTTTCCTTATTTAGGTGGGTTTGGAAACAATGTTTTATCGATTATTTACACATTTTTATAAAGTCTAGTACGTTTAAATCAGATGGATAGATAAATAAAACTATGATCTGTAATGTTTTTAATGACGATGTATTTTTTTAAGTTAAATGGGGTGAATAGGAACGCGCAATAATGAGGATCCGCATTCCAAACGTTTCAAAAAACATGATCCGGACCAGTTGCAATGTGCTGTAGATGCTGTGAAGCGAGGAATGACGTATAAAAAGGCCGTCAAAAAATTCCAAATTCCAAAAACTGTAATATTTAGGCATGTCAAATACGGGAAACAAATGTTAAAACAAGAAGGGCAGACTGCTTTACCAGACGTACTAGAAAAACTGTTAGTTCAAAAGTTGATTTTGACCTCTTCGTGGGGGTAGGGGAAACCCGGGTAAAGTGAATACCTTTAACTGTTTTTGATTATTTTGGTTTAGTTGTAACTGGGGAAATGGAAACAATTATTTATAAACAGTCTTTATTAAATGAACTTACAGTATAGTATAATATTTGCCATTAATATTAATTAAATTTTTAGTCATAAGTCAAATTTACAACAGTGGCTTATTATCCACTTTGCCCGAGGCACCGGGTAAAGTGAATATGATACATGGGCAAAGCGAATAACAACATTAATTGGCATGAGATTAAATTTACAAACAAAATAAACATTGGAAACTAAAAGAACATATTTAAAATATTTGTTTTCTGTTACACGTCTAATAATTGCAGTTATCACAAACAAAATTATCACTGCCTTCGAAGGCTGAACACTCTTCATGACAACACTGAGTACAAATACTACATTGTATCCAGTTTTCCGTTGGCTGATCATCTTCTTCAATGTACATTTCACCGCAAAAAATGCATCTGATATCATCAAATTTATTTATTTTCTTCTGTTTTTATTATCTTTTGCACTCTTTTTCTTTTTTTTAGCAGAGATTTTTAATTTAACAGTCTTTTTGTCAGCAGTCTTCTTTACAGTCTTCTTTGCATTTTCAAATTTCTGTTTCTACTCTTCCTTTGCTGGACTACTTGTCAGTATTGTAGATCTTTGTAACTTCCGTTTACGTAATGTTGTTAATTTAGATGGCTGAGGAATAGGTTTTAAAACTAAAGGATTATAGTAGGTCTTAGAACATCCAGGTTCGGGCGAAGTGACGGGAAAATCATTGCCTTGAGTTTCTTTTGTAGTTGCAGATCCCGTAGGAATGCAAAGACCTTCTTTAATGTTAACGTCGTCTTGAGACTGAGACTGACCTAGAACTTCATTTGACGAAGAAATAGGTAAAGGCTTAATGGATACTAAAATCTGTGAATTTTTTTCTTGAATAGGATTTATGATTGAATCAGATTGTTGAGTGGCATTTGCCATTGAAGGTGGTATAGATTGATCGTGAATTTCAATTGAAGGTGACGCTTGAACAACAGAAGTAGGCAAATCAATTATTTCCAGTGGGGGCAAAGTTCCAGCCTAAGTATTCAAATTTGATGTGCCTGCAAATACCTCGGCTGGTGCAAAATGCTCATCACCAAAAGCGTGCTTGTTTACAGGCCATATTCCAGGTCGTTCAAATCCATGCACTGCATTGATGACTACAGCAGCTTTCAGAAAAGCTGGTGCTAGCAATCTATATACATCGTACTAGTTTATGATGCGGCCGGGGTGAGATTTTTGAAAAATGTTCACTTCCCTTTCAAAATGCGTTTTCAGAGTGCCGTACACAGCAACATCCATAGGTTGCATTTTGTGAGTAGTATGCGGTGCTAAGGATAACATCACCACGTTATTTTTGGTAGCGTACTCAAGTGCAGGAAAGTATTTGTGGCTTTCATGGTTATCTAATAATAATAGGACCTTTTTGTACTTGGTCTACAAAGAAATACAGCCAGTTCAAGAAAGCTTCGCCTGATGTCCAACCATTAGAGGTACACGTTCCTTGAGTCCCTGGTGGACTTCCATCAAGAGGTCTTGGTTGCATCTTCTTTCTTGCAAAAATTAGAAAAGGTGGAAGAAAACTACCAGCTGCATTACAACACCCGATAACGGTGGTTAATTGGCCGCGTTCTGCACTTGCAATCATGTCTACTTGCTTTTTCCCTTTTACGGAAAGAACCTTTGGGGGTCGTTGATATCCCAGTTTCGTCCATATTGTATAGTCTGGAGGCCTCGATGTTATTTTTTTCAATGGCGCTTTCAAGATTTTCATAAAAATGGCCCCCTTCGCGGCGATTAAATCCTTTCGCTCTCGCCACAGATGTTGATTCTGGAGTTCTTAGCGTCAAGTTGGTATGACGAGATAAAAATCTTTGCAGCCATTCTTCTCCAGCTTTTTTATTTTTATTCCAATTCTCAGGGTATTGCAAACTGTTGCGTTGTGCATACTCAAATGCTAAACTCATAAATTCATTCCGAATGAGACCGAAAAACACTGAGTCCATATTTTGTAGGTAAGTCACCATTTCAATTTCTTGGTCCTCCGTGAATATAGGACGGAATCGACCGAGGTGTGGAGAAGCAATTCCACTTTTGACATGCCTGTATAGAGTGGCATATGCAAGTCCGTATTTTTTGGCTGTCCCTTTGATAGATTCTCCCGCCTTACATAAATTTATTGCAGTCTGCATGGCATCTTTACTCCAAGCACCTTGCGCTGTCGTTCTTTGATATCTATTGACCATCTGCAGAAAACATAATAAAATACATAATTCCATAAAATTATATTACTCGTGATGACCGCGCAAAGAGAATAGGGTGTCCGCTTTGCCCGATTCGCTTTGCCTTTCGGGTACATTTTTGAGGTTATCCCAAATCATTAAAAAACCAGTGCATCTAAACTCGTCATTTACACATATTTGAAAGCTATATAATCAAGCATTAAATCCTCCTCATAACGAACAACATCTCACAAATAATATTATAGTTATAAACGAATAGCTTACCTCTTAAAATTAATATTTTTCGCACAAAAACACACTTCGTCCACTCACTGGCGCCGCGCGAGGTAAACACGTGCCGGAGTACTTGCCGCGCACGTAGCGGCAACAGGCGACCATTACAGTGACAACGCGATTGCCGGCTAACGAACAATTTGGGAGTAGTGGGCACTATTCGCTTTGCACGGGGTATCCACTTTGAACGGGTTTCCCCTATCCAATGGGCATCTATGACCTAGGAATGATTGTAAAATCGTATCTTCACAAATCCGGAGTTGAAAGATTCAGAAATAATTTGCCGCGCACATACTGGGCTAAATCATTCCTCAGAAGACATCGGACAGAATTGGCAGAGCGTATGTGCCAGAATATTAAGAGATCTCGAGCAGGTGTGTCCCCAGAGACTAATCGGAGCTATTTTGATCACTTTACGGTCACATTAGAAGGAGTCCCACCCGATAATGTAATAAACTATGATGAGATAACCCTGTCGGACGATCCAGGGAAATCGAAGGTTATTTGCAAACGGGGCTGCAAGTATCCCGAAAGAATTATGAATCACAGTAAATCTTCAACATCTATCATGTATGCAGCAGCTGGCAATGGAGTCCTTCTTCCACCATATGTTGTGTACAAGGCTACACATTTGTACACTACATGGAGTCAGGGAGGGCCCCCTGGTTGCCGTTATAATAGGAGTGCCTCTGGTTTGTTTGATTCCGTTTGTTTCGATGATTGGTTTTCGACCATAGCCATACCTTTTTTAAGAAAGCTTCCTGGGCGAAAAATACACATTGGGGATAATCTATCGTCACATTTGTCACTTGAGTCAATTAGAAACTATGAAGAACATAATATTGAATTTGTATTTCTTCCCGCGACTTCTACACACCTAACTCAGCCGTTGGATGTATCATTCTTTAGGCCTTTAAAGACAACGTGGAGGAAAATTTTACTTGAATACAAAAAAGGTCCTGGTAGGAAACAACCTGGCATTCCTAAGGACGTGTTTCCCCGGCTTTTAAGAAAATTGACTCTATCGAAGAAAATAAAGAAAAAAATATCAAGTCTGGCTTTGAGAAATGCGACATAATTCCTGTAAATGCTCAAAAGGTACTGGAACGACAACCACAGCAAGAATACGATGAACCAGATCTCCAAGAAGCTCACTTAAATGAATCCATCGAGTCATTATTAAAAAGCATGAGATATTCTGATGCTCCAAAGGCGAGGCAACCTAAGAAACGTTTGGCGGTAGCTCCAGGGAAGAGCGTTTCATCGGTATATTTTCCAAGTACAAGTCGTACCTCTCAAACCAAACGTGATTCTCCAGATAATCATTATTTCAGCGATGAGAGTGACGTGTAAATTGTACTTGTAATGCAAGATGCTCATGATAAGAATACATCCTTTGAAAGAAAGCATTGAGGACAAGACTGATACCGACGAAAACGACTGTGATATTAATTTACACAACACTGAATCTGAGACTGATAAGATTAAAGTGCCTTATAATGGAAAAATTTTGAAGGGAATATTTGAAGCAACGCCAAAGGTAGATAGCTGGCTAGTTGTTGATTTTAAATCTATGAAATTCCCAAAAACTTCGCTTTTTATTGGAAAAGTTATTTCAGTTGAGAGTGAAACTTATTTGGCTACATTTGTTAAATATACTCCCACTCGCATCGCTAAAGGAACTATTTTTGTTTGGCCAAACAATGAGGACTTGTCGGAATTTGAACTAAATAAAATAGTTGGGGAAGTAAACCCGCCTATTGAATTAAGAAGGGGCCAATTAAAATTTAATGTTAACGCCGAAGACTGAAAAGTTGCAATTTGTTCCTAATAGGTACCTAGTTTAAGAGATTGTCTTTGTTTTTGTGTTTTGTTTATGAGTTTATATATGTATCCTAAAATATTATTTTGAGACTTAAGTATACCAACCCCTTTATTTTTGTTATTTGATTCTTAAAAAGTGCCAGAAATAAATGATTTTGAAATATTACCTGTTGTTTGCTTTTAAACCTGCTCTACTGCTCTAAAACGATGCTAACTGGGCAAATACAAGCACTAAGTATCATTGAAACATTTTAAAAAATGTTAATTTAGTTTCTATTGACCCTCTAAGCAGACAGTGTAGAAACATATCTTAAAATATATGAGTGTTCCTATTCACCCCCTCTGGAGGTGAATAGGAACAAACAGAAAAAAAATAATAAAACTTTTTGAGGAAAGTGTCCTTGAAAACAATGTCAAAAATGGTTATTTTGGAGGTTTACTCATAATATGAAATAATAATTGTGTGTCAGTTTTATCCGGCAAGCAAGATATAATAAGCAGAAGTTAGAAAACGTTCCTATTCACCCCATTTTACGGTATTATGAACATAGTGATATTAGTGAACTTAACTTTTAATTAGTGTTGATTCGGAACTGTTTTAAGTGTTGTGAAGCAAATTAAGTTATTACGGCGCAATTGAAAAACATTGGTAATTTAAGCGAATCAATTGTAAACGGATCATCAACTTCAGTGAAGACATTATTTTTAATTATTATCGGAGGTGGTCTAAGATTAAACCGAACAAAATTTTAAATTTCGCCGGTTGGGGCTATCATGTTAATTCGGACGATTATATTAATAAGTTGGACCAAATTAAATAATTTAGCTTAGCAAATTTAACTGCTGTTTGTGATTTATTGCGATTAAATTATGAAGGAACAGCAAACCAATTAGCGGACAGAATTTGCGCCGGATTGAACAATTTGGATAAGCTGAATGCAGAGGAGGACGAAGAAGATGATGAAGAACAAGATAACCCATTTATACCAGAGCCACGATGAAATGTTACTCCACAATTTACTGAAGTCACTCAGCAAATGAGCTTTAGAGATTTGAAAGATGCTATAGAACCATTTGCTGGGGATGACTCTAGATCGATAAATACGTGGTTGGAAGATTTTGAGGATCTAACCACATTAGTAGGTTGTCTGATGTACAAAAATTAATATTTGCCAAAAAATCACTTACGGGACTGGCAAAATTGTATATTCAAGGCGTAAAGGATATAACTACATGGTCTCAGTTAAAACGCCATTAAAGAGAAGAATTTTCTGCCAAAGTTACGAGTGCAAGTTTGCACAAATTACTAGCCTCCAGAAAAATGCGGCTACAGAAATCAACGCAAGAATATTTCCTGATAATGAAAGAAGTAGCATCCAGGGTCAAAATCGAAGAAGAATCTGTTGTTCAATATATTATAGATGGTATCTGGGGCGATCCAGAAAATAAAATTATCCTTTATGAAGCCAGTACATTTACCGAGCTTAAATGTAAATTGAACATTTATAATAGAGCTCTTAAGACAAGAAGTTCTTCGAAATTTGTTTTCGGCGAAACATCTAAGATGCATAATAAAAGGCTAGTCTCTCATCAAACAGGTAGTCAACCCAAGGAGAATGATTCAAGGAACTGTTACAATTGTAATAAACCAGGACATTTGGCTGCCAACTGCTGGCGTCCAAAAAGAGAGAGAGGTACCTTCTTCGGATGTGGTCAAAGGGGACACTTGATAACAGCTTGCCCCGATAAGAAGAGACAAGGTCAAGGAACTTTCGGTGTGCACATGGTACAGGTAATGAAAGATTTGGTACCAGCCGACACCATCCAGATGCAACTGAATATTAATCAGGACGAACGGGTAAAGACTTTGAATTTATGTGCAGTTTTAGATACGGGATGTCCAATTAGTCTCTTAAAACATTCATTATTGTTTAAAAATTGTGTTTTGCCGTGGATAAACAACAGAAGTTTTACGGGTGTGCATTCAACAAAATTAAATGTATATCAAAATAAGGTTACTTTGCAAGGGATGGAAGTAAATGTAAGCTTTCATGTAGAACCTGAAGACACTATGCATTTTGATGTATTGTTGGGTCGGGATTTTATTTACTCTCCTGATATTAAGGTCACTTTTCACAGAGGATTCAAATTTTCGCCTGTCGAGCAAAAGAAGTTTTAGAACTGATGTTAATTGATGAGAGGGAAATAAAATCTGACCAACTGCCAATTATAGTAAACCAAAATCTAAAGCTAGAAGTCAGAAACCGTGTCGAAAAGCTCATTACGAATTATGTAACTTGCAGTAAACCAAGAAAACCGGTTACCGAAATTAAGCTATTACCAGATCATAAACCATTTTATTTCAGACCTAAAAGATTAGCACACAGAGAACTTATAAATTTGCAAAATATTATAGATGAATTAGTAAAACAAGGTATAGTTAGAGAAAGTCATTCTAGTTATGCCTCACCAATTGCGCTAGTTACGAAGAAAACAGGTGACACTAGATTATGCGTCGGTTACAGACAGTTAAATAAAAGCTGCTTAAAAGATAGGTTTCCGTTGCCTTTAATAACAGATCAGTTAGATAAGTTAAAAAACAAACGATTTTTTACAAAGCTAGACTTAGAAAGTGCCTTTTATCACATTAAAATAGCCGAGGATTCGATAAATTATACATCTTTTGTTACACCTATTGGGCAATATGAGTATACGCGAATGCCATTTGGCTGGTGTAACAGTCCGTCTGTATTTATGCGTTTTATAAACAAAATTTTTAGTAAGTTAATTTTAAAGCAAAAAATTTGTTTATTTTTGGACGACATCTTAATAGCTACAGAAACGATAGAGGAAAATTTAATTATTCTAAGCGAGGTACTAACTTTACTGAATGACAACCTTTTGAAGTTACGATTGGATAAATGCTTGTTTTTAATGAGTTCAGTGACATATTTGGGGTATTTAGTGAGCGAACATGGAATATCACTTTGTAAAGAACATATTGAAGCTGTTCTTCAATATCCAGTTCCCAAAAATATAAAAGAACTTCACAGTTTCGTAGGATTAATAGGAAGTTTATCCCAAATTTTGCTTCGCTAGCAAAACCATTGTATATGTTAAAAAAATCGACAATTTTTTATTTCGGACAAGATCAGTTAAGCTCGTTCGAAAAATTAAAATCGCTTCTAGTATCAGCTCCCGTATTAGGAATTTATAGTCCAACAGCCGAAACACAGTTGCATTGTGATGCTTCGAGTTTTGGATTTGGTGCGACTTTATTGCAGAGACAAGATGACAATAAATTTCATCCGATAACATTTTTTAGTAAGCGGACTACCGAAGCTGAAGCAAAATATCACAGTTTCGAGTTAGAGTGTCTTAGTATTGTATATGCCTTACAAAAGTTTCATACTTATCTTTACGGTTTGTGTATACAGATTGCAATAGCCTGAAAATGACCCTTGACAAAAAGGATATAAATCCCCGAATTTCGCGTTGGTCTTTAATATTACAGTCTTACGATTTTAAAATAGAACATCGTCCAGGTATAAGGATGGGCCATGTCGATGCCCTTAGTAGATGTCATAATATTCTAGTATTAGAGGAAAATAGCTTTGAGCAGAACTTGTCAATAGCCCAGGTAAACGATTTAAAAATAAAGAAAACTTTAATAGGTTTAGAAGGTAAACAGCGCCCCAATTATGAAATGCGTAACAGGTTATTGTCCAGGAAAAATAAAAATAAACTTTTATTCGTAGTACCCGACTCCATGATAAGTGCAATTTTACATCAATATCACGATGATGTGGGGCACAGAGGGTTGGATAAAGTAATTGAACTAATTACGCGAACATATTGGTTTCCAGATATGAGAAGTAAAGTAAAATCTTACATTTCAAATTGTCTGAAATGTATTGTTTATTCTTGCCCGTTCGGAAAAAAGGAAGAAGAGATGCATAATTTAGACAAAAATATTGTACCATTTTACATAATTCATGTAGATCATTTAGGGCCATTTGAAAAAACAGGGAAAGGATACAAATATATTTTTGAAGTAATTGATGCTTTCTCTAAATTTACTAAATTGTACCCATGTCAAACGACAAACTCCAAAGAAGTGGTTAAACATTTAACTTCATATTTTAATAATTATAGTCAGCGATTATATTTAACGTCGGATCAAGGATCTTGTTTTACTTCAAAACTATTTAATTTAAAGATTTCTTAAGTGAACTTGGAATTAAAGCCACAACTATAGCAGCCGGTACGCCCAGGGCCAATGGCCAAATTGAAAGATCCAATAGAGATATTACGCCAATGTTAGCTAAATTAACACCCTCAATAAATAAGTGGGATTCAGTTTTAGCGAAGGAGGAATACGCGTTAAATAACACTTGGCAAAGAACAATTAAGAATACGCCTAGTATGCTTCTTTTCGGAATTAATCAAAGAGGATGCGATGATGATGCCCTTAGGCAAGAAATCAAAAGATTAAATTTAGACAACAGAAATTTATTAAGTATCCGACAACAAGCTTCGGAAAATATAAGGGTGATTCAAAACAAAAATAAGATAAATTTTCATAAAAAACACAAACGACCAATTAAATGTTCTGTAATTAAACAGTTAAACGTGCTTAAAATTGAAAATATGTACAACAGCAACCATAGACTAGTTTCGGCCTTCCTTGGCCTCATCAGCATGGTACGGTGGTTGTGTACACTTCCAACTTAAAGCCGTTAGTCAGTCGTGTAAGTATCCAAGAGAGTAAACCTCCATTGGGTGACTTGTAACTGACTTTTGACTGTTTATTACGCAAACATTTTCGCTACATGCTAATTGAAGCATTTTTTCCTGCTGAGAAAATAAGCCTTGTATATACGAATATATACAAGTTTATTACGATGCAATTGAAATCTAATTTCATTAGAATCTAATGAAAACTAGACTGCAATTGCAAAGTTCACGTAGATGAGGCAAAGCTTGTATCACGGGTCAGTTACAAGTCACCCAACGGAGGTTTACTCTCTTGGATACTTATACGACTGACTAGCGGCTTTAAGTTGGAAGTGTATACAACCACCGTACCATGCTGATGAGGCCAAGGAAGACCGAAACTGGTCTATGGTTGCGGTTGTACATATTTTCAATTTTAAGCACGTTTAACTGTTTAATTACAGAACATTTAATTGGTCGTTTGTCAAAACTAGATTAAAGTAAAGTCACGCCGAGGACGTTTGTATCTATGGATGTTGCGATGCAACCCGTGATACAAGCTTTGCCTCATCTACGCGAACTTTGCAATTGCAGTCTAGTTTTCATCAGATTCTAATGAAATTAGATTTCAATTGCATCGTAATAAACTTGTATACAGATAAGGAAAATTTTTCATTGTCCATATAAAACGCTAAGAACTGTCCCTTCCATTGTTTTCTCCGCCCACTGAACGTATTCCCCTACTTTGGCGCAGCATGCTCGCATCCGTTCAATTATCCCCATTTAGCTTAAAGCCAAGCCGTCTCTGTGTTAGTATTTAAACTGATTTCTCGTTTCCCTTCAAAACTAGATATTTCATTAAAATGTCTGCTTACACAATTGATGAAAGAAAGCGGATTATTAAATGGCACTACTCAGGTAGTTCTGCAGAAGGGATAATTGGCAGGTTTGCTTTTTCATTTGAAAATCGGCTGATTCCTTCAAAATCTACAATTTTAAACATTATTCATAAGTTCAATACTTATGGGTGCCTACAAAATTGTAGACAATGTAATCATTTAGGGAAAGAGCAACCTGTTCGGCCATTACAGGAAGAAAGAGAACTTCGCGAAACCGCCGTCTGTAGTTTAGCAGAAGTTAACTTCCCCTGTAATAGTGTCCAAATTTCAGACGAACTTGATATTCAACCAAGAACTGTCAGGAATATTTTAAAGCGTAACCAATTCAAATGTTACAAATTACAAACCACCCAAGAAATTTTTCCAGAGGACCAGGTGAAGAGGAAGGAATTTTGTGAAGAAATGATGGAGAGAGCAAACGAAAACAATAGATTTCTTGAACAAATTCTATTCACTGATGAATCTTCTTTTTCTCTCCATGGTCACCACAATCCATCTGTTGCTGTAGGTTACTCTAGAGAAAATAAACATTTAAGTATTCCACTACGTACACAGTACCCTCAAAAGGTTAATGTATGGGCTGGAATTTTAGGAAATCAAACTATAGGTCCCTTTTTTATTGGTGGCAATTTAAATGCAGAAACATATCTTAACCTTTTAAGACAGCAAATTATTCCTGCTCTTCAAAGGCTGAATATTAATCTTAATGAAATTTGGTATCAACACGACGGCTGCCCCGCTCATAATGCGATAGCGGTTCGTAACTTTTTAGAAATTACCTTCCCTGAACGCATTATTAGCGGACCGGGTTCGATTAAATGGCCTCCCAGATCTGCCGATTTATCACCAAAAGATTTTTTCCTTTGGGGATATATCACCGAAAAAATTTATCGACATAAACATGAACATGCTAGTAATTTGGATGAACTTAGGGCAAAAATAGTCGAAGCGACAAACAATATTCCAGTTGAAATGTTAGAAAACACTCGTCGAGAGTTTTACAACAGACTGGGATATTGTTTAGCACAATCTGGCGGCCTATTTGAACCCCTTATATCGTAATATTTAAAGAGTTTCTATATTATATTTTTCATTAGAATTATTATTTATTTTGTTTACGGAATTTCGTTTATTTCTTTTGGTTATCACAGAATATCAGTTGTATTTGACCATAGACGGCAAAAAACATTGATTAAAACAACGGTGTAAAAGAGCAAACAGCATGTGGTACGCACATTTTAATAAAATTGTTGTAAGCCAGTAGTAACCCAAGTACTAAACACCTTACAAGCTATGACGTGCTACTGAAATCTCCACCAGCAAAGATCGTCTCGCTCTGCGTTGAATTGTTTAGGCCGGTGCAGGGGAATACAAGGCGCCGCCCGTCTATCCCATCAACAGATCTGAATATTAAATCTCTCATTAATATTCTACCTATGGACAGAGTTTGAATTTCCTTATGTGTATATTCGTATATACAAGGCTGATTATCTCAGCAAAAAACACAAAAAACCTAAAACATATAAACAAGGCGACTTCGTGATGCTTGTTAATACGGATGTGACAGCCGGGATTAATATAAAAATAATTCCCAAATATAGAGGGCCCTATGTATTAAGCAAATGTTTACCGAACGATAGGTACGTGGTAAAAGACAAAGAGGGTTTTAAGATAACTCTAATGCCATTCGAAGGAATTTATGAACCAGGTAGAATGAAACCATAGCTTGATAATAGTGCTTCTGAATTAAAGTTTTAAGCTTGGCATAATGACTTATCTCTTTGGATTTCGGTTATGATTTTGGCTTACGAAAAGGAAATTTAAATTTTAATGTATTTTTGTTATTTCTTATGTATTACGTGTTACATTTATGAATATCATTACGTCGGAATTATGAAAATTATGTTTGAATTTATTTATGAAATTATGTTTATGATAATTAAGGTGATTATGATTTTGTTTTAGAGATGTTGATTGAAATTCTCTGACAATAGTGCGAGATTAAGTTTATACGATTTTATGTCGTTTCAGTTAGTATAAACTAATTTGACATGAAAGTTTATATAATATCTTAACGTTTGTTTATATTGTGTAGTTTTTAAATATTTTAAATTAGGGAAGTGATCCCGGGCGATCAACGGTCAGGTTGGCCGAGTTGTAGGCGCCAATTCTACCTTTCATCTCGCGGTCAGTTCTGGGTAGCAGGGTAGCTGTAAAACTAGCTGATATCCTTATACCTAGTATCCAACAGTCGTAGTTATGAATTAGACGTAAGAACATTAAGTTAGATTTACCATTCTTTATTTAATATAGTTTATTTAATTTTTTCATTATAAAAGAACCCTTTTTGAAGGGTTCTTTTATAATGTAGGGAACATATAAATAAGTAATTGATAAAATTAAAAAACTATATTAAATAAAGAATGGTAAATCTATTATCAAAATAATAGTAATAATTTTATCAAATACTTATTTATATGTTCCCTACATTATAAAAGAACCCTTTTTGATAATAGTAATGATTGCTGGGAGAATTATAGAACCTTAAGAAACAACGTGACAAGTCTAATAAGAAAAAAGAAAAAAGACTTCTATTCAAAAAAGATAGAGGACAACAAACATGGCTCAAAAAAGATGTGAAAAGTACTGAAGGAAGCAATTGGTGGTTCACAGATGTCTAGAAAAACACCTATTATGAAGTTTGATGATCAAACGATACGGGATCCACAAAGTGTCTCGAATAAATATAACACATTTATTATCACGTCTCTTAATAACATAGTCAATTCTGGAAATTCAAATGTTCATTAAGATTCTAAAGAAGATGGAAGTTCGTTATCAGACCCCGAATTTAAATTTAAGTTTGAACGTATAACTTTCTTGACGTTCCAGAAGAGTGTTAACACAACTAAGAACTCAAAGAACGATGTTATAGATAAAGTTATACTAAATATGGGTCGAAATTTGCGAAAAAGGTCGAATCGAGAAAAAAATTCGAAATTTCGAGAAAAAAAGTCGAAATTTGCGACAAAGGTTGAAATTTCAAGAAAAAAAATCGAAATTTTGACTTAAAAGTTGAAATTTCGAGAAAAATGTCGAAATTTCGATATTAAGGTCAAAATTTCGATAAAAAAGTCCAAATTTGAGAAACAAGTCGAAAATTGAAAAAAAAGTCGAAATTTGAAAAAAAGACGAAATTTCGAGAAAAAAAAAATAGCAATTTGAGGAAAAAGTCGAAAATTGAAAAAAAACAAAATTTCGGAATAAAGGTCGAAATTTCTAGAAAAAAGTCGAAATTTGAGAAAAAAGTCGAAATTTCGAGACATGAGTCAAAACTTCGAGAAAAAAAGTGCAAATTTGCAAAGGGTCGAAATTTTAGGAAAAAAGTCGAAAGTTTGAATTTAAAGGAAAAATGTCGAAATTTCGATAATAAGGTCACAATTTCGATAAAAAGTCGAAATTGAAAAAAAGTCTAAAATTGAGAAAAAAAACAAAATTTTGAGAAAAAGGTCGAAAATTAAAGAAAAAAAATCGAAATTTGAGAAAAAGTTGAAATTTCGCGAAAAAAGTTGAATTTTTGGGAAAAAAAGTCGAATTTTGAGAAAAAAGTCGAAATTTAAGAAAAAATCGCAATTTTGAGAAAAAAAAGCCGAAATTTTGAGTTTAAAGTCGACATTTCGAGAAAAATGTCGAAATTTGAGAAAAACGTCGAAATTTCGAAATATTTCGAGAAAAAAGTCGAAATTTGAGAAAAAAGTCGAGATTTCGAGAAAAAAATTGAAATTTCGAGAAAAAAAGTCGAAATTTCATGAAAAAAGTCTAAATTACGAGAAAAAAAATCGATATTTGCTGGAAAAGTCGAAATTTTGAGTTTAAAGTCGAAATTTTGAGAAGAATATCGGAATGTCGATATCAAGGTTAAAATTTCTAGAAAAAAGTTGAAATTTGAAAAAAAAACGAAAATTAAGGAAAAAGGTCGAAATTTCGAGAAAAAATCGAAATTTGAGAAAAAAGTCAAAATTTCGAAAAAAAGTCGAAATTTCGAAATATTTCGAGAAAAAATCGAAATTTGAGAAAAAAGTCGAAATTGTGAGAAAAAAGTCGAAATTTCGCGAAAAAAAGTCGAAATATCGAAAAAAAAATCGCAATTTACAAGAAAAATCGAAATTTCGAGAAAAAAAGTCGAAATTTTGAGTTTAAAGTCGAGATTTCCAGAAAAAAGTCGAAATTTCGAGATATTTCGAAAAAAAAATGGAAATTTAAGAATTTAAGAAAATAGTCGAGATTTCGAGAAAAAAGTCGAGATTTCGAGACAAAAGTCGAAATTTCGAGACAAAAATCGAAATTTGCGAGAAAAGTCGAAATTTCGAGAAAAAAAGTCAAAATTTTGAGACAAATATCGAAATGTCGATATTAGGGTCAAAATTTCGAGAAAAAAGTCGAAATTTGAGAAAAAAACTAAGTTTCGAAAAAAAGGTCGAAATTTCTAAAAATATTTTTTTTAATTGATGTCCTTTCTACGCCTTTGTAAAATTATTAATTATTATCAATAATTTAAATTTCGATTTTAAAATCTAAATGTTGACTTCTTTTTCGAAATTTTGACATTAGAGTCGAAATTTTAACTTTAATCTCGAGATTCAGAGGAGGAAAAGTCAACATTCCGTGATAATTTTTTTTCAAATTGATGTCCTTTCTAGGCTCTTGTAATTTTTAAGCCAAAAAAAGTAAATCAACTTTTTTTAAATTTTGTAATGTATTTATTAAAACGTATGTAACATGTTCAACAACTAAATAAAAGTTTTTAAGGCTGGTAACAGGTAATAAAATAACGTAGGGTATTTTTTGTGAATATACGGTAATTTTAACTGTGTATCTTTCCTATTCAGTCAACGTCATAATGAATGAAAAGAAACGTTAATGCTGCCATCTGTTGGCTTATTAACGCAGCTATTACTAGTAGATGGAAGTGGATAATAACATAACGACCTAAATGCATTTACACAAAAAATAAAAAAATTGTTATTAAATTTACAGTGACCTGCATCTAAGATAAATCGATCCGATTCTTAGAATTTTTTAATCGTTCATTAGATCGATCTTATATTTGAGATCGATCTTAAAAATCGACCTTGAGACTTGAAAAAATCGATTTTTGGATTAATCGATCTCAGATCGACATCCCTACGGTAGGGATGATCGATATTAGAAAAACATCGATATTGACATCAATATTAACATCGGTTCAAAAATATCGATGTACGATGAATATCGAAAGAAAAATATCGATTTGAGAAAAAGTCGAAAATGTTTGAAAAAAACCCTGAAAGCTCTATAAAAATTTCAACCTTTTGGAAACGACAAAAAATTTCGAATTTGTTGTAATGATATATAATTTTTTTCCCAAATTTCGATATTTTTTCTAAGAAATTTTGCTTTTTTTTCCTACGAAATTTGTTTTTTCCTCTAAACATTTTAAACAAAGAACTTTTTTTAGAAATTTTGATTTTTTGCGGAGATTTTGTCTTTAAAATATTTTTTCTGACAGAAATTTTTTAACGAATTTTTAATATTTTAAAGTTCATTTTATTTTGTTATTTTGATAAGAAACTGAAAATTATTAAATATAAATTTAGGGAAAATAAACTTCAAATTTGCATAAAAATAAAAAAACTTTGGGAAAAATATTGAAATTTCAAGAAAAAATGAACCTTTTTTACAATTAAAGATTTCTCTAAAAATTTACTACTACTGTAGGACCAGAGAAAATTCTGAATCGGAATTTCCAATTTTTCTAGAAATGTTAAATTTATTCTTGAAATTCTCAAGTTTGAATTTAAAATTCAAATTTCGATAAAAAAAAGATCGAAATTTAAAGATTAAACTTAAAATTTCAAGAGAAAGCAGATCATATTTCTAGAAAAAGTTGAAATCTTTTTTTATTTGTAAACATTTGTTCAAAAAAAAATAACATTTTCGGAATTAAAGACAAAAAACATGTTTTTGAAATAAATTAATTGTCAAAAGTATTTTTATAATTTCGACTTTTAAAGTGGGAATAATTAAAATTTTTGAGAAAAAGAGTCAACATTTCTAGAAGTCTCAAAATTTCGAAATTAAAGTGAATCAAAATGTTGAAAAAAATTCATAAACAATTTACTGCTCTAATTTAATTTTTTTCTAGTAATTTTTAAGTTCCAGAGAAATTTCAAAAATCAAATATTTCAGCTTGAAGCCAATTTTTTTGTAATTAAAATTCAAATTTTGGCAATTTATTTGTACATAAAATGCAAGTTTTTATTGAAAATTTGTTTCAAAACTTTGCACAGTTTTAAAAATAGAAATTTTTGATATTAATTTTTTAAATTCGAGTGTTATTTAGAAATTTTTCTCAAAAAAATGTAAATTTAAAAAAAAAACATTACCACCAAAGCTAAAGTTATCAGAAAAGTTGATTTTTTTAAAAGTTAAATTTTAAAAAACTTGAAATTTTCATAGAAAATTAAATTTTCAAAAGAAAATAAGGATTTCGAAAAAAATTTTCAATTTTTAAAATCGTCGACATTTTCAATAATTTTGGGAAAGTGAATAAAAGACGAATTTTTGGAAAAATATCGACAGTTCAAATAAATTGCAGAGTTTTTAATTACATTTTCAAAGAAGCTGGATTTTTTGAATATTGGAGAAAACTCAAAACTATCGAAAAATTGAAAAAAATTTCAAAATTTTCAAGAAGGTCGAAATTTTAAAAGAATTTCCAAAATTAAGAAGTAGCGAAATTTTCAACAACAAAAATCAAAAAATAATCGAAACTTTAAAAAAGAGTTGCTATTTAAATACAGATAAGATTAAGAATTGAAATTTCCAGTAAAAAAATTATAATGATTCAAAAAAAAATTATAAACAAAGATGAAATTTAGAAAGAAGTCTAAAATTCAAAAAGTCAAAAGTCCAGTTTTGAAAGATTTACATTTTCAGAAAAAGTAAGAATTTTCAAAGGGTAAAAATGAAAAAAAAATGTAATAATTAATATTCAAAAAAAATTACAAAAAAAAGACAGAACACCGAAAAGTCTAAATATTTACGAAAATACGGACATTTTTAAAAAAATATTCACGGTTTTTCAAAAAAGTCAATACTTAAAATTAAAATTCACAGATTTCGCAATCCTTGCAACCAACGAAGACATTGGAAATGATAACACCAAATAGAAACATAATTAACACTTTATTTAACATACACGGTTATACAGGGTATTTATTTACAAATTTCAAAGACAACGCTTGGCAGTTGATTCAGAATAATAAATAAATACGAATTACGAAAAAAAAAATAAAAAATGTTTACTTTTCGAATTGCAGACTTTCAAAGTTGTTATAAAAAGTAATTTAATTAACAATTTCATAACCTCTTTACCGATCGTGTTGAAATATGAAACCTTTATTTATTTAGATTATTAAGGCTAGAATCTTAGTGACGTCGACCCTTGTGTTATCCGACACCCCTTGAACTTCGCCACGACAATTATCTATGTATCTTCGAAGTAGTAAATAATAATAATTACGTAAAATATGTATTGATTTACAACAATACGTATTAGGTTTAGTTTTTATTTTTTTTATAACTGATTAAAATGTCGTTAAGGCTGACTGTGTTGAAAGTGTTTGCAGATGTGTCTTATTCCACATGAATTTTATGACCCTTCACAGTTTGTTTGAACCCCCTGGTTGGACAAGTAGCACATTTTAGAAATTTGTCATTCCGACAAGTCGTTCCACGTGTCTTAGATATTGTCATCCCTATTTTTTCGAAGTTTAAGAATCATTTTATTGACACTGAATGTACCTCTCCCATTTTTCTTTCCTTTTTGAAAGGCAATGTTACAATGAATAGACCACAGGTTTCTTGTAAGTAGTAATAATCTTGAAAGTGTTATTTATTCCTGGCGCTTTCTTCTTGGGATAAAAGTATTTTGTTTTCAGTTTCCTCTTGATTCTAACATTTATTGCCCCGGTCATGTAATTGTTCTTCCTGACAAGCATTTATGGTCTTTGAATTGCATGTCATATTTTTGTTTCTTTGAATGGACTTTTAAATGACCAGCTGCATTCAACCCAATTTGGTTTCTTGAAAATGAAGTTAATTTTTTCTGATTTCAATGGAATTTCTAATTACTCCCAAAATAAACTTGTTTCAGTTAATAAATCTATTTAGATTATTTCGCATTGAAATCAGGATCTTTTAAAAAAAACATTAGAGGGCAGTTGAATGGCAAATTTATCAATCTTAAAAATTGAGGTTGGTTTGATTTTGTTTATTATATTCTAGATCACACGTGAATTCGTTTAGATGTGATTTGATTCATATGTTACATTACTTCAAACTTTTTTAAAGAAAATTACAATTTTTTAACTAATGCTGAAGTAATGATGTTCGCTTGACAACGCTGGACATTGTTTAAAGTTACTGCACCTATTTCTAATTAAAACTAGAGCTGTTCTGGTTGTACTGATTGCCATTTTCGCTTTGCATGATCGTTTAATTTTTCCGCTCTTATGGGAATAATAAATAAAAGTAATTCCCTTTTTTGCTGAAAGCTCTAAAACCTTCATTACAGTTAATGAGTTGTCTTAGACCGGGTTGTGTGGTTCTTGTGAATTAAAAAATGTTTAGGACGGTTGTGACCTGTTCTTTTATTTTAAAGCGGTCTTGCAGCAACTCTATTGCATAATTAATTAATAATAATAACTAGCTCATAATGACAATGATTCAATAACGTCACTTGAATCTCCTTCCACAGAATCGCAAAGTTAATGAAATTTCTTAATATCAAAAATACGCTTGTCGTAATGAACTGACCACTTAAATGAATCTAAAAACAAAAATGGGAAGCGATGAGGGCTTTAAATTAGCAACAGATATGGTATTTAATTATCTCGAGCCGTTTAATAATGACAGAGTGAGTCTGATTGAATTAGTAAATTTCAATTTATGTCAGTTAAAATTTTATCGGATGTTCAAATGAAAAAGTCATCAAGTGTGCTCTAAGTTTTTTAAACGAGAACGTAGCGAACCCGTCATTCGATTACTTATTGATTATTTTGGTCGATCCGTCAAGGGTCATTTTGACGTCTTATTTATCCAGAGAGGTTAAAATTTTCTAACCTAAAGAAAATCGTCTAGAAATCTATTTTACTTTTATTTTTACTCTTCTTTACAAAATTATACGTCTATGCTTTCAAAATAATTATAAACACAAATTTTGGACTTTTCCGAAATTTAATAATTTTTTCCACAATTTCCAATTTTTTAAATTTTTACATTAAACTTGCAATTCTTGTTTTTTTTTCTTAAAACTTCGGATTTCAAATGGATTCAAAATTTAAACATCAGTCGTGGAAGTCTAACCCAAGATATTGCATTAAAAAAATAAATATAGAGTATTTTCTTGAAATTATGACCTTTTCACAAAATTCCTCAACCTTTCAAAATGTCATTTATTTTTCTTAAACTGTCAATAAATATTTACGTTTTGGTTGAAATTGTCATGTTAAATAATAAATTCTAAATATTTCTAAAGATTTTGACTTATTTTCGAAATTATAAATATATAAACTTGAAAACTCAAGATTTTTTATCGAAATTTTGTAATGTCAACTTTTTTTTCGAAATTTAAGATCTCTTTTTTTATTAAATCATGAGTGGTGGGTTTCCTCAAATTTTAAAATCCCAAAATTCAAACTTTACTTTCTACTCCTATTTCCAACACCAATAAAGGTTTCA
The DNA here is from genome assembly GCA_028583605.1 of Dastarcus helophoroides. NCBI lineage: Eukaryota > Metazoa > Arthropoda > Insecta > Coleoptera > Bothrideridae > Dastarcus > Dastarcus helophoroides. The sequence continues at coordinate 28,662,176 of CM053336.1, forward strand.
ACCAGTGTTAAAGCTTTAATTTTTTATTTTTAAGGTTTTAAATTTAATCTAGACTCTTTTTTTAAGAACACAAGTCATTTATTTAAAATCTTGACTTTAAATGAAAGATTTTATTTTTTTAAATGATTTTGATTTAGTTGCAAATTTTACTTTAACCTCAAAATGTTGACATGTTTTGAAAGTTTTTTGGAAATCCTGGAATATTTTCGTAAAATTGTCTATTTTTATTACTGTTTTTTTTCGCAACTTTTCTGAATTCAAAATTTTGGCCTTATTTAGTTATTTTTTTTATTTTCGACCTTAATATCGAAGTATTCGACTTGAGATTTCGAGTGAAAACTTGAATATTCAAATATTTTTCCTTCGACTTTTTTTCTATTTTTAAGGTTATTTCTGCAATGTTTATCTTTTCTAAATTTACAGTTTCCATTAGCCAAGTTTCTTCTGAAGGATTATTTTTTAAACTGAAATATACTCGTATAACCAAATAGACTACGAAATAATTTAAATCATAATAATATTAAGGCATCTATGCTCATGGCTCTTGAAAGAAATATTTTAGTACAAAGCGAAAACAATGAAATATTAAAATATATTTAATCTACAAGCAAAAATTTGTCAACTTTATTGTAAAAGTAATTTACATTTATTGGGGTCCTAAAAATTATAAGTGCAGATATTTTACCACATTCGTTTACTGAGTACTTCAAGGTTTTCAAGACAGTACGTGAATTAGATTTAGGGTAAGAGTTTACAGCATAATAATGGAATTATAACCCCTCAGTTAAGGGCCGCTGAGTTGGGTAGCCCGTGTAAACTTCAGAACCTTTAAGTTTGCGCATCTTGACATGCTCACAATATCGCCTACTGTGTTCAGTTTTTGTTAGCGGTGTTTTCGTACTTAACTCACTAGATTCTCTATTTTCAATCTCTCGTAAACGTTTTTTACGCTCTCGATATGTCTTACACTTTTCGCAATTTTTCATACTCTTAATATCCATAGCTGATAACCTTATCCAATGAAACGTCACTGAATTAAACGAATATGGTGCACTGCGGTGAACTGTAAACTTAACATTCTGCCATAGTTTTCACGCCGGCCTCTCGACGCCGAGAGCGCTCGACTGGCGAGTATGTCAGAGCGGGCGACACCGTGTTCTCTCAAGCTTGAACGAAAACCCGAAACTTCATCCCATATCTCAACATAAACATTTCCAATATTAAAATAAGGTCGAGATCACAAGAAAAAATCTAAATTTTGCAATACAGTAGAAATTTGGAAAAAAATCCAACCTTTTAAGAAACGCGACATTATCAAAAGTTTTCAAAGAAATTCAAAATTTTCGAAAAGTAACGTTTTGAAAATGTCGAAATTTCTAGTCGAAATCTTAACAATTTTAAAATTCAAAGCAGCACCCCCATTAGTTTTGGCTATGAGCCGCCACTGCCCGCTACGTATGTACCACAAGTCGCGTGACAATAATTTTTTTTATGCAGGTTCATGTCGTTATTTTAATTATAAAAGTTTTACTTTTATAATTGTAGGATTTCCGTAAAGTGTGTTGATCATGAATTTTTCCCAAACAGCACCAATATATGTATATCGTTTTCATGACCCAAAAATTACTATTATTAATTGAAAGTTAGCTATTTTCAGCGAAATCGGTGGAACTGTTTTGGAAAAAAAAATATTTCTGGTGGATGAAAATGTCCCCAAAAACTGGTGATCCCGTACTTTTACCGATACAGCACCTATCTAGATCATTTTTTTGGCCCAAAAATATACCTGTTACCAAGTTTCATCGAAATCGGTAGAGTCATTTCGGAGAAAAAAATTATTAAAAGTTCAGGATTTTCCCATTTAATTTGCCATAGTTCTGCGGAGATTGGCTTCTCGTCTCTCCCAAGCTACGTCACGATCGTACGGGGCGGGGAGGTGCATGCGCCCTGACATATCGTTGTGAGTTTATCGTGGCTTGCTTGCATGCAACTTGCGTGTAAACAGCAGTGATGCCAGCGGTAGCGGAATTCCGCTGTTGGTAGCGGCCACCATAAACTTGGTCAACGTGACCGATCTTTAATCATAGATATGTATTTGTAACCGTTTGATGACTTAAGTGGACCTACAATATCAATGTGAATATTAAAATACAAATCTTGTCCCCTGAAACCAAGAAGTACCTTTCTGAAGATGATATCTTGGCTATCGAAACGCGTTAGAGCAACCTTTGTTGTGTTTTTTAATCTTTCTTGGTTTCAGGGGCCAAGATTTGTATTTCAATTTTTTAACATTTTGAGATAAAATCTTCTTCAGCAAATTAAACGTGTTTTTTCCTCGAAAATTTTACTTTAAACTTAAAACTTATTTTGAGAGAAAAATCATATTTCAACTTTAAATTGAATATGTCCAGAAAAAAGTTGGATGTATCGAACGGGCAAAGCTTAACCCGCCATGTGACACGTGGGGTGTGACAAACCCCAACGACTGAAAACGCATGCACAACTTTCTTAAAATTTAGTTTGCGCCCCTCCCCGCCGTTTAGCTTTCAATTGTGCATTTTTTAATGCACCTATACAGAAATTACACTCGTCTAATGCTCTAAAATTGTTTGGGGGTGTGTAATACCCCACGTGTCGGTTCTTGAAACTTTTTTTAGTAGTTACGTTTTTGGTTCTTCGCCTGCTGAACAAGGTAAGAGCGACTTTTTCTGAGAGTTTTTTTGCTAAATTTATAGTGCATTTTCTTTTGTAACTATTTATCAAGATGTGTAAATGGTAAATGGAGCAGGATCGTCTGTTAGCCTTATGGGAAAGAGTCCGAGGCCAACCAACCTTTTATCGATGAAGACGTCTTGGAAGGAGATGATGAAATCGACCAAATTAGTACCAAACTGGACTATCCTAACCAGAAACAACTTCAGGAAGCGAAAAGTGAAGAGAGAGACACAAGAAGAGAATGGTGAAATGGAAGAGGCAGAAGAAAACGAAAATAACTTTTATAGGAAAAAATGGAACCAAATGGAGTAAAAAAACACCAAATAAAAATGTTAGAACCAGATCTAAAAATATTGTAATTTACTTGCCAGGGATAAAGGTTAATCGAAAGAAGGCTAAAACGCCAATAGAATGTTTTCAGCTTCTTATACTCGCAGATGAAAAAATGATAGCAGATATTATAAGAAATGCAAATTATCAAATTGCTAAGAAATCTGAAATATGGAAAAATTCGCCACGTTACGTCGAAACGACAGAGACAGAAATCAAAAAGGTAAAAAACGTGTGTGAAGCCTGCAGAGCTATCATATGTCTTGAGAATTCATTACAACACTGCAAAACAAAATGTGGAAAATCACTCGAATTCGATTCCCACTAACGTAATAATTTTTTGTGATTTTGTTATTTTAGTTATCATATGACCCAAAATAATAACGCTTGTTTTGTATTTTAAAACTTAGACTCTATAAAATAGTGCATATTTTATAGAAAAAAATGTATGTTTAAGTTATTAATGTATCTTTGGCAAAAATATAAATACTTCTTTTACTTTTTTGGTTTTATTTTATAAAGATAACCCACAAGTTAACAAAAATTAAATAAGTAGCCCTAAATATTTATAGAAATTATTAAAATCTCATTTTGAAATTGGGGTGTCTGACACCCCACCTGTCGGAAGGTGTAAAAAAAATTCACGTGTCACATGCCGGGTTAAGTTTAAAAAAAAGTGTTTCAAAATGAACGGATTAGCAAAAATTTAAGAAAAGGTCGAAACTTTTTCTCAAAATTAAAAAAAATCTTAATTTTCTGGAAAAAGCGATTTTTTATATCAAAGTTTTCGATGTTTCGAGAAAAACTAAAATCGAAATTTTCAAGAAAATCGAAATTTTTGAACATGTTCCAAGTTTTAAAGGTTAAAATTTTTAAAAAAATTCAATTTCTAAAATAGTTATAACAAAGAACGAGAAAAAGTCGAAATTTTTATAATAAAAGATAGAAATTAAAAAAAAATTAAAAGGTCCGCAATTTTAGTAAAAGTTATCTTTTCAAAAAAGTCCAAGTTTTAAAAAAAGAGTCAAAAAATGGAAAATCTATATTTTTCAGGAAAAAGTTGAAATTTCAAGAAAACGTCGAAATCTTGAAAAACGTGAAAATTTAAAAAAAAAATTAAAAATTTGAATTAAAGTTTTCAAGAGACAAAATTTTCAAAAAAACTTTTCAGTAAATTAAAAGTTTTCTGCCTTTGAAAATATTACTGTAAACTTAGGTTTCGTATTTTAAGAAAAAAAATCAGAAAATCAATTCTAATTTATACAAACTGTTAAGAAAATTTGAAATTTCAGGAAAAATGCTAAAAAAAGACGTTGTCTTAAATCTCCATATTTATAAATTTGGAATTTTACCCAAAAAATCAAAGCTTTTGTTTTATTCGCTTCAATTTTTAAAAGCAAAATTCGGCAAATTATATTTGCTTTTGGGTAGTTTAAAGGATAAAGTAGAGCAAACGGATAAGTCCGGTATTTACCCAAAATTATGTAAGGATTGTCCTCAAAAGTATGTCTGGCAAACTAGACGATCTCTTAAAATCCGACTGAAGGAACATTTGGCTCATTTGAGGTATGGAAGAACTGAGAAGTCAAGTGTTGCTCGACATACCTTTGAATTAGATCATAGGATAGATAATAATATTAAATTGTTAAGACTAGTAACATGAACCAGAAAAAATGCTAACTTATACACCCAGTGATACCAGCGGTAGCGGAATTCCGCTATTGGTAGCGGAATTTAAAGCATTTAGCGGAGCAGCGGCGACGGCGACAAATTGGGTCAAAAGTAGCGACATTTTGAGATTTTGAGGGACCCTTAATTTTTACCTAAATTTTAAAACAAAATCAAGGAAAAAAAAAGAAACTAATTGTAGGAAAATCTAGATGTGTACCTATTTATCCAGTGCCATCTATCATTGCTTAATAAGAGTTTTATTTACGCGCCATCTAGTAATGGATTACTTAAGCAACGCAAATAATTAGATACATCATAGAGAAAGGTTAAGAGTGTCAACTCTGTGCTTTTTATTTTGAAAACGGCCATCCCACGCAGGGACCGGAATTATTGCCATAAAATTAGGAACCTGTATTATCGACTGTAGCCACGTTGCAGTTACCCTGCATTACCGACTTATAAATTTAAATTTAAATCCAAAATTAATTTTAAACTGTTTTGAAATGTCCATTCAGTTGGATTGCACTACTGTTTTTAAAAACTAAACAAAAGTGACCAACGTGAATGGAAATTTCAAAACAATTTCAAGTATGAGGTGTAAAAAAATAAACTGCCATTTTAACATAATATATTTTTATTAAATATGTATATTCATACATGTATATAAGTTCATATTTAAATATTTGTAATAATTTTAAAATATATTTATCAGTTCAACTGCTTCAAGATTTCTCTAGAAGTTAAATATTGATACAGATGACTTATAATATACTGGATAGTGAATTTAACTAAAATATATCAAGCAGCGAAAATTTTTTTCACATAATTTCTGGTTGATATTTGTTGAAAGTTTGACACCTTTTAGGGTACAATTTTCTTACTACGAGGGGTTGTGCCTGCCAAAACAGATCGATTTTTGTTTAAAAAATTGCAACATTTTATTCGTTTTTGCATTTTGCTCACTACAGGAGGTCAGAAAAAACCTCAATTATATCTAATCATCAAAGACAAAAATAAGAAAAAAAGTAGCTTTTAATGTTAACGAGGTCCATGTATGCTCCATTTGCATGTTGACAAAGTCCATCTGACAATAAAATTTCTAACATTTTTTTAAATATCTGGAGGCATTTGTTCGGGCAGTAATGACAATAAGATATTTTGGATACATTTATTCATCACTGTATTTTCACTGTAAAGTAGTAATAATAATATTCTCATTAGAAAGAAAGTATCATATATAATAGTCTCTGACATATTATTAAGCAAACGATCCGACAAATACCTACAGATATTTTACAAAACGTTAGAAGTGAATTTTAGCATCATTAACTTTGTCAATGTGCAAACAGTGTATATTCGGATTCATAGGGAAAGTGTGTTTTACCTATGTTCGGATTACATTAAATATTATTTTTTAAAATGTTACCTTTTTCTTATTTTTGCTTTTGGTTATCACAAAACTGTTTATTGCTATAGTCGCCATTTCTATAAACATTCCGGCAGCTTGGGATTCAGCAGTTTTTTCCCCGAAGTCGAGGGCGTCATTCCGACTGATACTTCACTTCCACAAATAAATAAACTTTTCTACTTACCAGTAACCCTCGCAGAGATCACTTACCTTATTTTCAACACTATTTAAAATTTTGCTCGAAGATGATTGATGTTCTCGTCCTCCATGCCATCCAAATCCAATGACAGTTAAATTTGTTTACGTTCTCAGGCGCCACCGCACACAAATTTAGGAACTATACACATATATTTAACTTACATATATATGTATAAATGGGCGGTAGTTCCGGTTACTGCGTGGGAGGACGCTACAAACAGTATATTTGAATTTCGTGCCAAAGTAGAACCCTCGTGAGATACATAGAGCATTAGATATTATAAAACAAAAAATGTTTCCAGAGCATTTTATATTTTAAATTTCTCTATGATTTTTAAGGGCAATGTGCTTCCCCAAATGTGTTTCCCATATGTATTTCCCCGACGTTTCGCCCGAGGTTATAAAAAGCGACGCGTCTGCATTTCCGGGGTTATTTCAAATTTCTTAATCTTAATTAGTGTGATGATTCTCTTAAATCTTATCTTATAGCTTGTGATTTTTATTTTAAAAGTAAGTAATATTTTATATACATATTCTTTCGTTCTAATTTTCCACTTCAATAAGATTTTTTATGATTTTATTGCTGTGGGCTTCACAACGTAGCATAAAAGATGATAATTTTGAAAAGAAGCAATTAAGAATATCCCTTAGACAAAAAAATAGTATCAGGAGATCTAAAGTACATATAGGATGGTTGGATAGAGAACCAAAATAAAGTATTTTTTGAGTCGTTCCGCCGCAACCCTTAGGAGGTAACTGCCCCAACTTATTTTTTTTTAATAGGAGCCTACCTTATGTGGCACATCATTGGAAAGTTCATTTCTTTCTCTTTAGAGTCTTATAGCAAAATCTTAAATCGTACGATTAGTTTTTGATATATCGGTGTTTAGAGTAAGTAACGATTTTAAAATCTGTTAATTTTGACCCTTTAGGAGGAAAGGTGGATTGCATCAAAAAGTACTTCATTTCGGTTTCCAGATATGTATTTTTTAAATATTCCTGATATTAGTTTTTGGCTAAGAGATATTCCCGATTGTTTTTTTTCAAGTTGTCATCCCTTATGTAAAAAAAGTTTTATATTGTCTTTTCGATTAGCAACCTAATTTAATTTTTGATTATTTAGATTTTTGGAAATTTGAAAAGAATGGCCTCCTTTGATAAGAGGGGTGAAAATCGACAAAAAAAATGGTCGATTATTTCTCTAAGTTTATTGAGAAACGATCTGAAGTAGGAACATCAAATTCAACTTCAATAATAGAACAAGGAGAATCGAGTTTGAACACCCCCTATACTGTTTCATTCAAATTTGGACGATACAGGTGATCTCGACTTAGAAGACTCGACGGTTAGAAAAAAATTCAAGAAGCAATACTTTTCTTTACCTTGGTTAGAAGATCCACGGTTCATAGGTTGGTTAGTATCCGTGCCAGAATCGAAAGCACAGGCAAAATGCAAAGCTTGTAATCTAATATTAGGTTCGAAAAAATCTGATTTGCTTAAACACATGTCTTAAAGACATATTAGGAATGCAGCTTCTATTGCAAATTTAAACCCTTTAGATGAAACATTTAAAACTAAAGAGGCATTAAAATTACAAAACCAAGAGATAATTGCGAATTTAAGATTTGCTATTTTAATTGCTAATCATAATCTGTAGAGCACATAACAGAAATGTCTAAATCAATTTTCAATTATTCCAAACTTTCTAACATAATTTGTTAGAAGAGAACAAAATGTACAAACATCATAAAGAATGTTTTAGCATCAGTAATTCGTGAAAATTTAATGGCAGAACTTCGGAATAAACCTTTTTCCGTTTTGGCAGATGAAAGCACAGATATTAGTAATATATGGTTATTATGTATTCTTGTAAGATATATACATAATGGTATGTTAAAAACACAATTACTAGATATTGTTAAAATTGAAGCTGAGAGTGGTACTGCGAAAGGTCTGTATTCTACAGGGTGGGCCACGCTGAACGCTTCGGCCTCTAGGAGGTATGGAGTAACATATTTTAAAAAATAAATATAGCAGTTAAATATTGGACGCTAAGGTGTACATGCTAAAAATATTTTCTAATATACAGGGTGTTTCAGAAAATTGCTACATATCAAAGTTGTGATTTTTTTAAAGGAGACACTATGTTTTTTTTTTCTCATTTTTAAATTCAGTGCAAAAAAGTACGTCAGTTTTATTCAGGTTTCCCTGTACCAAAACCTTACCCTTTTTAAATTAATCAGGTTTTTTTAAAAAAGACGAGTTTTGCAAAATGTTAATCTTACTCCCGAAAGTGAAAAATTTTAATGGTGACGTCTTCAAATTTTTATTTGGCATACCTCTTGCTAGAAAATGCAGTTGGGGCAAATACGTAACTTTATAATAGGACGTTTTAAATTTACGAAAACATTTACTCGAAGTTGAGATTTCAATTTCTTTGTAAATTTAAATGGAACACCCAGTATATTTTTATTTTAAATACTAGAAAATTTAATTCTCTTTCAGATGGTATGCACTTTTTCTACTTAAGTTCAATGGTCTGAGAGGTAAAACTCATTTTGACGAATTATGCTGCTTTTAATTCGATATCCAAGATAAAATAACATTTGATTTTAGTTGGCAGACGTCAGTGAGCTGACGTAACTCTTATAATAAGTTAAGTTGCACTTTATTATTTCAAGAGAGTTTATGTTGACTTCTTTATTAAGTTAGTAGTTGAATTTGCTAAAATGGGAGGATATTTTGTTGACGAAAAGGTCAACATGATTTTGACAATAGGTGAATGTTACGAAAACTATTTATTAGCATCCAGAGTATATGCTCAAAAATTTCCGGATAAAAGGTATCCAGGTAAAAATGTCTTTCAAAGACTGTTAGCAAGATTTCGTGAATCAGGTACCATTGGTTATGAAACCCGTAAAATGTCAAAACCTGTTATGGGAAACAAAAAAAAATGAGTTTCTTATAATGCAGTTAATTACTGAAAACCCTAATGTAAGTACCAGAATTCTTGAAAAAGAAGCAACGATAAGCAGAACAAGTATACGAAGAATACTTAAGAAACATCAATATCATCCATATCACTATGAAATGCACCAACATATGTACGGAAGAGATTTTGAAAAACATTTGGAATTCTGTGTATGGTTTTTTGAGAAAGTTGGAGAAGAACCTGACTTTTATGATTCTATTTTATTCACAGATGAATGCACGTTTCATAATACCGGCCTAGTTAATCGTCACAATTTTCATTATTATAGCACTGAAAATCCACATTTATTTCCTAGTCAGGATTATCAAAATCGTTGGAGCGTTAATGTATTTGGTGGAGTTATTGGCAATAACGTCGTTGGGCCATATTTTTTTGATGGCTCCTTAAGTGGGCAAGTTTTTTTAAGATTTCTAAAAACACATTTCTGGATTATACTAGAAAATGTACCCTTAACTACAAGGTCAAAAACGTGGGTTCAGTTAGACGGAGCTCCTGCCCATTTTCACACTTCCCTAAGGGAATATTTAAATAGGAAATTTCAAAATAAATGGATTGGTAGAGGCGATCCCCATAGCTGGCCACCCAGATCGCCGGACCTAACCCCAATGGACTTTCCTATAGGGTATGTAAAAAACATTGTATACAATGTTTCCCCTACCACCCCAGAGGACATGAAAAATCGAATACGAAATGCTTTTGAAACAATTGACGAAAGTATTTTAACAAATGCTAAGAACTCTTTTGAGAAAAGAATAAGACTTTGTATAGAACAAAATGGTTTCCACATTGAACATTTGTTGGAGTAGAACATTGTTTTTTATTTCTGTTGGATATTAGTTTCGCAATTTCATTAAATACTACACTAAGTATGTAGTTGTCTTTTTTAAATAAAACTATTTGTAAATTAAGCTAGGTTAAAATAAAACAAATGAAATTACCTTACATGTCACTATAGTTTAGCAAAGCATGCCATCCTTGATCAAAATTTGTTTCTTTTTGGATAATGATGAGAAATAGCACAATTCCTGAAAACAGTTATATCTCTTAAACTACTGAATTCAAGCATAGAAAACGTACATACCAACTTAAAGACAATTAAATATGTCATTATTTAAAATTAAAAGATACTGGGTGTTCCATTTAAATTTACAAAGAAAACGACGTCTGAAGTTTAAGTAAATGTTCCGGTGAATTTGACATCCTGTATAAATTTTGAAACTCATCCAAACTGCATTTTCTAGTAAATGGTGTGCCAAATGAAAATTTATAGATGACACTGTCAAAATTATTTACTTTAAGGGATAAAATATTTCTTTTTGAAAACCTTGTATTTTAAAAAAAAGTGGATTTTCTCAAAAAAGGTTACGTTTAGGTATAGGAAAACCATATAAAAATTGACTTTATTTTTAGCGCTGAATGTAAAAATAAAAAGAAAAGTATGGTGTCCCATTTAAAAAATTACAACTCTTATATGTAACTATTTCCTAGAACATCCTGTATATTTGAAAATATTTTTGACATGTAGATCCCAGCAACTCCTATTTAAAAATAATATTTATTTTAAAAAATATGTTATCTTATAGCTGCTAGAGGCCGTAGCGTAGAGATTGGCCCACCCTGTATATTTAAAAAATGCCTTGATAGTTTTCAGTTAGATGTAAATAATATTGTTGGTTATTGTTCAGATAATGCAATCGTCATGATGGGAAATAAAGAATCTTTTAAGACACATCTTTTACAAGAAAATCCTAATGTTATTTCTGACGGTTGTATTTGTCATTCTGCACATCTTATCGGGATAGCAGCTGCTGGTAAAATACCTAGTAAGGTGGAAGCTCTATTACATAATTTATTTTCATATTTTTCAAGAAGTCCTAAAAGGCAATCGGTTTTTGAAGAATTACAACAATATTTCAGTAAAGAACAGGTAAAAATGTTGAGTCCTAGTAAAACCAGGTGGCGAGCATTGTTAAAATGCGTGAAAAGAGTTCTGGATCAGTGGGATATTTTAATACATTTATTTAAATTAGCTGTAGTTGAAGACAAAAATTGCGTTGCAAATATAATTTTCGAGGAATTAAAAAATCCGTATGTTAAAGCTTACTTAGAATTTTTTAAATATATTTTGCCGGTTTTTAACCAATTCAATGCCGTTTTTCAATTCGAGAAAATGTTAATTCCAGTGGCGGCTGGTCTTAAAGAGCGCGAGAGCGCGCGCTCCTTGTGAAATGAGCGATCCATTCTCTTCTATTTAATGTAAAAGATTTGGATTTATCTCAATTTTAAGCACAAAGTAATGATATACTAGTTAATTAATACTTGTGAGTAACTTGAAATAAAGTACGCAAACGTTTTATTCCATTACATTATATTTTATGAGTAAATGGAAATACGTTGGTGCGCGCAGAATTATGCACCAAGCGTGGTTGTCGTGTGATGGATATCAACGGCCTCAACGGGATACGGAGAAATAAACTACAGAACACCACGTTAAAGCTAGTCCGGGGAACGCCGCACCCCGCTTATGCGCTTTGCCAAATTGTGAGTACGAGACAGAGTTTGGAGTGTGTATTTACGGTTTATGATGCTAGATGCGTAGGTGCCGGCTGATCTGATTGCGATTACTAATTCTGCCGTTTACAGGCCTAACTGCTAACAGTGCCGCTATTCACAAAGCAGTACCCATTCTAGGGTCTAATTATTAATTTGTTGATTTCGTTCTAATTATAGGGAAAATAGTCGCTGAATAAACACCCACTACTAATGATTACATTGACAGTAAGCGTAAAATTTTGAAGTGCATGTTTTTCAGTTTCAGTATTTTCTTTTAGATTTAAGATTTAATTCCGTGCTTAAAATGAACAGTATCAGTTTTTTATTAAAAAAAGATTTTAGTAAACTTCCATTGGAAGAAAAAGTAAAAATAAAAGAAGTAGGTAGGCCTTTGCCAATGTTAAAACTAGAACAGAAGTGTGAAAAAAAATCTAAAAAAAGAGCGTTTACAAGGCATTTTTCTACGAATACCTATAAGAAGAATAACTGTATATGTGGTTGCGAGGTAACGAATTTGCTGTACTGTTTTCCGTGTGTGTTATTTTACAATCCACCGGGGTCTTCACCGTCAGATTTAAATTGGGCTAGAACCGGAATAAAAGATTTAACTCATCTTTCAGTCAAAATTAAAAAACATGAGGGATCACAGTCATATTAATGCTTGCACAGCGGTCGCTTTACTTGGAAAAGTCAATATTATAGCTGAACCTAATTCTGCTCATAGGCAACATATAATGGAACATAATGAGAAAGTTAGAAAAAATCGTTATATTTTGAAACGAATTATTTCCTGCATAAAATTTTGCAGCGCATTTCAATTAGCACTTAGAGGTCATGATGAAAGTGAACAATCAAAAAATCGTGGAATATTTAGGGAACTTGTCGATTTTTCCGCTGAATTAGATGTAACCTTTCAAGAACATTTAAAAACTGCAACCGTTTTTCAGGGAACATCAAAAACCATACAAAATGAAATATTAGATTCTATACTGGCGATTTGCAGAGATGAAATCAGTAAACAAATGAGAGATTCAGAATTTCTGTCTGTTCAATGTGACGAAACTACATAGGTAACTAATTGGTGTCAGTTGGTATTGACATTTAGATATGTACGAAATAGTACAATTGGTGAGAACTTTTGGGGATTTAAAAGACTTAAAGACAAATCCTCCAAAGGCATAAGAGAATGTATCGAAGAAGAACTGGACAATTTAATTTTGCAAACGCCTCGCAAATTAATTGCACAAACTTACGATGGTGCAAATGTTATGAGTGGCTCTATAAATGGAGTGCCCATTATGTTCAGTGTTATGCTCATCAGCTTAATCTTATAATGCAGAAAGCAGCCTCGCAACATTGAAAAGTTCGTGTATTTTTTAATAACCTATCGGCGCTACTTCTGCTTTTTTTTTAAATTCGTCTAATCGATGTGATGTCTTAGAAGAAATTGTCAAACAGGGATTGCCCAATGTGGCAGAAACTCAGTGGAATTATAATATTAGAACAGTAAATACTGTGTATGAAAAACAGGAAGAGCTAATGAAGTATTTGAAAAAATAGAAGAACGATGACAAATGGTACAACTTTAAATGAAGCTTCCGGCTTCAGACGAGCTTTAGAAGACACAGAATTTATGTTTTGGTTGACGTTGTTTCACAAAATTCTTCCACACGTCGAAGTTCTTTATTGATCAAATTCAGTCGAGAAATAAAGACAGTATACAGCTGCAAAAAGACATAGTTAATTTTGAAAACACCATTTCTACCATTAGAAATGAAACAGAAGACATTAAGAAATGCGTCAATACAAACTTTTCAACTAGAAGAAGGAAAAGAAGTGATGATCATTTACAAAAAAATGTGTATGCCAAAGAAATCTGCGACGTAATCATAACACAAATGAAGGAGTGATTTTCGTACCGTGGACACATTCTAGCTACTGAACTATTTAACAATCAACTATTTAAAAGATTTGCAGCTACTTTTTCAGTTAGTATTTTCGAAGCTGTGACTTCTGCTTATCCACACGTATCTCCGCCTCGATTGAAAACAGAACTGACAGTTATTTATTCAAGACCAGATTATGTTGATATTATTGGTGCCGTTAATTTATTGTCATTTATGTCAGAAAATAATTTTACTGAAACAATTTCTAAAATAGTAAAATTATTAAATATAATTTTAACAACACCAATGACAACTGCAGAATCAGAACGCTGTTTTTCGACGCTTAAAAGAATTAAAAGTTTCTTACGCAATACTATGAACAATGATCGTTTAAATGCATTAGCGATGATGTCTAGCAACAAAAATATGGTGCAAGAGATAGACAAATTTGATGAAAAAGTAATAGAACACTTTATTTCTTTAAAAGGTCGTAGAGCGGATTTTATTTATAAAAAATATTTTTTTTGTGCTTTTTTATAGTTTAATTACAACTTTGTAATAAAATACATTTCAATTTCCAATGTAGTTTTCATTAAAAAATAATATTGTTATTCCTATGAAAGCAAATAAATTTAATTAAGTAACGTAAAGCGGTAGCGAGGTGCAACCGTACTAAGTGCTTCAAAGAGGCTCAGAAATGTCGAAAATGTTTTTTTTGTACTCAATGAATATAATTTAGAGATGATAACCCGAAAATATTTTGGAGATTATAAGGTGGTAATTAAATTTAATTCGTAAAAATACTATTAAATATCACACCCTGTGTATCACTTTTGTTTCTTCTAAATTTAATACCTTACTACGGCATCGGAGTCACCTAAACTCTTAACTATTAATATTTTTTGCATCTGCGCACCCCCTGGTAAAAAGTCACCAGCCGCCACTGGTTAATTCACTTATTATCAAAAGAAAGTGAGAGATTTGTTAGGCAGTTGTGCGGACATTTTATTCGACCAAATTGTTTTGAGAAAAATAAATTATGCAAATTAAACATTGATGATCCACATGTTTTGTTACCAATTGAAGAAATATTTGTGGATGCACAAACAATGAATATATTAAAAGATTGCGAAAAAAATCTTCAAGATCAGTTTAAACTTAAATGTTTAACCTTTTATCAGAAAGCTGTATCAGAGTCTATTTCAAGATTTCCCGTTAACGAAACATTTTTTTCTAACTTGAGCTTTTTGTTACCAGAAAATGCGTTAAGGCCTCAGTCACAGGACGACAATTTATTTTACAGTTCTATGTTAGTGAAATTAAACATTTAATAAATCCAGATGTAGCATTAACTGAACTTAAACAACTAAATAGCTATTTTCTCGATAATGAAAGGGATATATTATTGGAAAAATCTATGAATATTATAGAGTTTTGGAGTCGAATACAATCTTGGGAAAGTTTCAACAATGAAAAAATGTTTGAAAATATCGCCACCGCTGCTCTTATAATTTTATCTTTACCTCATTGAAATGCGGATGTTGAAAGGGTATTTTCAATGATGTCCGACATTAAAACAAAAAAAAAGAAACCGAATTTTGCCAGAAACTTTAAGATGTTTATTAAGGATCAAATTAGAATTAAATTCAAAAAACCAGTCTTGGGTGACTTACACATTTGATGAACGTCATATTAATAGCAAGCACGTAGCCAGGGGGGGGTCCAAGGGGTCCGGACCCCCCCCCTCCCGAAATGAATATTCGCCAAAAAATTTACAATGATAAGAATTGATATATCAATAGAAAAATGGTTGATTGTATATTTAAGCATGTCAATAATTTCCGAAATTGCCAACTACTAAGTTTATGATAAGCAAAATCGCCATGTAGGCATTTTAAGAAAAATTGGCAATGAGCTCAAGGCTTCCCAATATATGGTTCAATCGTCACGTACGTGCAGCAGCGGCATTGCAGTCAAAGGACATATTCTTATACTTAATCTCGTTTATTATATTAGCTCATATTTCATATTGCCAAATTGCCATAGAAAATACAATACAAATTATGATTATGGTAGGAGTTGAGAATTAGTTTGATTTATTAGAAAATTTTCGGTTTTTTCTCAATATTTAAATTTTTTGTAAATATTTCGGTAAACTCAACATTTTTAGTTTAAAAAAAATTGATTTTAACTTCGAGGCTTCTGGATTTTGTTTGATAAAGTTCTTTTCTTTTTTCATCCTTTTAATTTTTCGTCCAAATTTCTACTTTTCTTGAAGATTTTTAGATTCACCCTTTTCCTTTCTAAAATAAATTTAAAGTTTCGACAAAAATCGAAATTACAAATTAAAATGGAAGCTTTTATTGAAATTTTTTTATTTCATCTTTAATATCTAATATTCCTAATTTCGTCTTTGATCTAAAATTTGAAGCTGTTCTGAAAAGTTCAAAAATCACGTATTTTGAAAAAAAATACTGGATAATTCTAATTTTTTTTTAAATGTCGAGATAAACTAGATTTGAAAGATTTAAATATCGAGACTGAAGTCGAACTTGAGTTTCAAATTATAATTCAAATGTTGAAGTTTAGATTGGAAATTTTACGCAAAAGTAAAAAATGAGCACTAAGTAAAAAACCAAGACGTTAATTGATTTAAAAACTCAACTTTTCTTTAAATTTTTCAATATTGCTCATTTCGAAGAAGTTTATGTCTCTAAGATAAAAAAAGGGGGAGTTGGACCCTCCCCGAACAAAAATCCTGGCTACGTGCCTGATTAATAGATTTAAAAAAGACTTATATAAACCCACAATGACAGAATCTGAATCAGAGAGTGATTAATTTGTACAATAAACATAAAATGTAGATTTTTTTATATGAAGTTGTGTTTTTATCATGTTTATTTCTTGTTTTCTTTGATTTGTTTATTTTTTATATTTTTTCATAGAGATACAAATAAATATTGATGTTTTTGAAACTTTCTTTTATAAAAACCTCACTTTCAAAATTTGACAATAAAAAAAGTTACATATCTGTCTTGCGTCTGTCAGTTTTGTAGGATTCTGTAATATCCTATATTTAGGTAGCGGCCGGTAGCGGAATTTTACGTATCTGGTAGCGGCATTTGTCAATGAACCGCTGGCATCACTGCATACAATTTGCGTGTAAACAAACAGTCATGTGTTTTGTCTACAGTCTTATGTTTTGTGAAACATTCTTTGATTAGCTTAAAGTTTATTTATAAAGAGGCTAATAGATTATGAAATTAGCTAACGTTCTAGAGAGGAATATTCACGCAAACTAAAGATCTTTTGATGCATGTAAGTAAGTATAAAATTGTCACGTGGTATTTTGTGTTGCTTTTTTACTTACGAGTAGGAATGCAAATGGCTTACCACATTTTAAACCAATTTAGCAGGTCATGCACGTTTTGGCGTACGTGCATATTTATCCTCCATATTTTGCCGATTGTCTATTGTTTATTTTGTATTTTCGTAGAGGATCTACTGAGGCGATATGTTGTAGAAGTATCACCAAATGTCCTCGAATAGAAATTAAAATGTCCAATATATTGCAAGACAACAGGATTAAAAATTATGGTTTGCTACTTTTTGAAGATTGATGTCGATCGCCTTTTGAACCAATTTCAAAAACTTTTTCGTAAGTGATTTTGCATTTGTTTTTTTTTATTTTATCATTTTCATTTTGTTTTCTTACTAAGTTGTTTTTTATTTGTTTTTTTTATTTTGTTTTTCTTCGTTTTTTTATTTTGTTTTTATTTCGTTTTTTATTTCATTTATTATTTTGTTTTTTTTTTTATTGGATTTAGGGTCACCAACATGTGACGGACTCTTTCAAATGGAAAATTGATGAGCTATTAGGACACTTGAGACATTACACATTGTCGTTTGTTGCTGATTGTTCAAATGATTTGTTTATTGCAAGACTAGAAGTGAAATTGGACCAATACTTTCACTCGATGTAAAATGTAAGTAACCAAATTCAACTTTTAACATAATTTTAGAGACCCACCGCAAATAGATTTTTGGTCGAAACAAAAACAGAATTTCCGCTTCTACTAGTTTCTAATGAAACTAATTTCGAACAAAAACGCTCTGGTTTGGTTTTGAGTAATAGTTAAATACTTCAATAAAAAAGTAAGTTATCTTGTATTCGGAGGCATGTTCGCAATCAAAGCTTGAAAGAACGTATCTGACAATTTCACA